>OX381705.1:36359569-36959569 GCA_947462335.1 Harmothoe impar | reverse complement strand
CCAGAATAGAATTAGATACATCATAGCCCTGTATTGGTACATGTATATTATGTTACTCGTGGTTTGTTACATTGTTTGCAGATGAGGGTACATAATATCCCTTTTCAATATGTGTTTTTTTCTATAAATGTGGGAAGTCAATATCGAGGGATAACAACAGAGCAGAGCGGCAATGCATCTTTGCTCTGACAGTACGATGTGCACCTTAGTGCATAGTATGGGTGCATGGATCTATAGGTGTGTGTCCTTGTGGTTACAGCCGTTATCTCATGTACTGATTAGGGCCTCATTACAGTGAGAGAGATGTCTACTAGGTAAACCACTCACACATACAGGTGCACATCAAAGCTTGATGTAGGGCTACTGTCAACATGCTAGACATTCATAATCCCCAATATGATCGAGTATGTAGACACATGCCATTTTCAAATATACAATATATACATGTATATACCACAAAAGCAGGACATGTACAGATGTATTAGCGATTTATCTCTTTAATACGGCCAGAAAATAGTACTTGACCGGTTATTAAAAACATGTCCTAAACGTATTTCTAATTTGTGTATATTGATACGTTGGCAATTGCATAGCGATACATTGTAACAGGGTAAATAATAATTATAAAGTTATTTTGACAATATCTAACGTCCGATGGTTTAATATTTAAGATGTAAGACGAAAGAATGTCCTAGATATTATATTATGAATGCGAATATCAAATACAATTGCATGTGCCTTCTGGGCTTCATACTCTCTAGAGGACAGATCATGTCTTACATAAATTAAATGCATTAGTCAATAGATGTGGGAATCATACAGATCTACATGTTGACCATTTAGCTCTAGGCTCGCTATTTCGTCTCATCACATGGTATTTTATCTATACACGGAGAGTGATTCTACCAGACTAATGGGCAGCTCGGGGACAGGGCTTCCCCTTGGACCAAGGTGAGCAGGTGTACACACTGGAGGGGGGGGGCTGAGCGTGACGCGGGCAGCTCAGCCTCCTCCCGCGCCCTCCGCCCGCGTCTCCCGCTGTGTGACGCGGCACAGCCGGTGCACTCTCCCCGCTCCCCTACGTCAACAAACACTGTCACCATCCCCTCCCACCAGCCAGATTTGTATCTGGTTCTGTGAGACGGTCGAGTGCCGCACAGCCTGTCCCCCTGGAGGAGGATGTAACGTGGAAACCGCAGTGTTTAGGAGAGGTTTTTGTGGGCGCGACCCCGGCGCGGCTGTAGCGTGAGAAGGTCCTGCCGCGCGGCCGCGTCCTGCGTCTTCCGCCTCCTGTACGTCATGCAGATGTCACTTCTGTTGGGGCATGGTCGGACAACCCTCCATAGCTGAATCCCCCCCCCCCCCCCCCCCGATGTATCCAGCTACTTCTACACTGACACTGTCTTCTTGCAACTGTAGTTTGTGTAGTTGGATCCCTAGATCACCAGACCCCTAGCTGAACCCCTTGGAGCTGAACCTCAAATCCCAAGCCCCCCCCCCCCCCGCCATAAACCGACCAATATCCAAAGCATAGGCATACTGCAGCCATAGAATAAATTCTACTGCAGTGTATACTGTACCTACACCAAACTGTACACCTAGATTACCGTAAATGTTACTGTATCGCTACAAAAAGCAACCAACTTTTCACAGTGAATAATGCTCAGTGAAGTGTACAGAACCCCCTTGCTGATGATGATGATATAGTTTTAAAACAAACACAGCCGAAGGCTGGTCAGCAGGTCCACAGGGCCCACACGGACCGAACCTGGGACCCCCTTGCCCCCTCCCCACACACTTTGAAACTGCTTGGCACACCCCTGTCTGGTGACACCTGTATGTCCCCGGTGTTCACCTATAGGTTCACGTGTATCACACTATACCCCACCATATAGCTCCATATGGTTGGTACATATATACACGTATTATTGTGCCCATTCGCATCCTCGCGGCCCATTCTCCCCAGACACACTTCGTATCTTAACAAGTCAAGCTGGGTCAAGCTGCAGGTCTCCGACTGCTCCAGGCTCTGTTTGCGAGTGGCTCGGGGAGGATTTAGTTGGAGGAGAAGGGTGGTTGCCGTGCCCCAACCCGCCAACACCCCCTCCGGCCCCAGCGCCGCCAGAGGGTCGCGTCACCCCTCTACACACACGGCGTTATCCACCACTCGGCGCACCCAGCCTCCACATGGGTGGCCTCCACACTATGTATTGATATAATTTAACCCTGCACCTGACTTTTGCACCGTTACTCTGTATACATAGCCTAGGTTTAGTCCTCCAATATAAGGGGGTTAATCGACTGTCAGTTTTAGTCCTGAACGTGAACGAGTACCTCACCCCCTCCACAGAGAAGCCACACTCCAAGTGGCTTCCATTCGAAGCCATTTTGAACTGGCGTTCTCTGTCGTTGAAAAGTGGACTTTTGGAAAGTCACTTTTTGCGAAGAAGACATGGGTAAATGTGTATATATGTATGCTTGGTAAATGCATACAAATAATACACGTCCCAGCACTCTCGGACAAAATTGACACCTATGCTCGTTCCCTCCTATGGAACACCCCCCCCCCCCCCGAGCTTTCCGCGGGTAATTCAGGTAAAATTAAAAAAAAACGTAGGCTCCATTTCTTCCTCTCTACGACAGGCGGGGGAAAGGTAAGGTTTGGGAATCGTGTCTATTTTATTGTAGGGTCGTAGCGAATTATATTTTTTGGGGCCCAAAGATATTTAGCCCACCTCCTCTGCACCCGCCCCTTTCTATACGAGTGGATTTGTAATTGCATTTATTCAATCATTCAGGTTTACGGCCTGTATTATAGGAACGTTATGTGTGAAATTGGGCGATGCTCATCTGCGTACAAACCGCGTAACTTGACATTTAGACAAAAAATAAATAGAGTGGACATGAACTGACATGTGCAACACAACATAATAGATACAACAATATCATTGTCACACCCATCTGCTACTATCATGCAGAAATCATGTGACATTATGCTTATTTGTGATTATAGAGACTGGACCATATTATACTAAAATATCTCACTGCTTCCCCATGCTAGGACATTCAGTCAGAACATTTTGTAGTAGACGTATAGACAGAATACTATAGGGAGCGTGTTCTCTGTGTATGTACTTGGTGGGTAGGGGTGACCCATTTAGTTGGGAGACAACCAGCAGCCAATGTTTGCTTAGAATATGTAGCTGTGGCCATGCTTTCCGCGGCCAATATGATTCATTCTGACTTAGCATGATTCATAATGACACAACCGTTGACATTAGCCATTTTGAAAGTCATATCTGTGAGATAACCCAAACCAGTGTATCAAGCCGAAATTCAATTCAACAAAAGAAAGCACAAAATCAATAATGCTGATTTCTGTAATTTAGCTTATATGACAATTCACACAAGAAGTGAAATTTCAATTGCATTTGCATGTTTATAGAGTGGCGGGTCGATATCAATTTTATTAGATTTGTTTACCTCACGAACCACTCCCATTGGATAATATCACACAATGTTCTTCTATATTCCATTTGATTTTCCGGTACAGATGTAGTCACACACACACGATGTATACATATATGAGGGAATTGCGCATTTTTAAATGAAACTGAACAGGGCAGTTATTTCATCTGTTGTTTACTTTTATAACTCGTAAAAGAGTTGTCAATACGTCCGGTTTGGGAAATCCTCATATCATCATCTCAACACTAGAGAGTTAGACTGCAGCATACCCTACTAAATGACGTTTGTGGTAAACTCCATGGCAACCATACCCGCCCTAAGGCCTTGTTTGATTTGATCACATAGATCTAGTTTGTCCAAACACTGATGGACGACGTTTGTGGCTGACAATTAGGGCCACCAGTCAGTCACCCACTTTGGCACCAACCCAGGGGGGGGGGGCATTTTCATATAGCAAACTGTAGAAATATTTTGATTTTTCATCTATTAGGGAGTGATCATTTATTATCAACAGGGGGGGTGGTGGGTTGGGGGGGGGGGCAAAAAAATTTGGACCCCTTGACCGGGGGGGGGGGCAAAAAAAGTTGGACCCCTCTTGGGGGGGAGCAAAAAAATGACTGAGCCAAAAAGCCCGTGCGTTATATTAACCGTGCTGGAGGATCTAACTTAGGATTAGCCAGAAACACTACCCACAGTAGATTCAAGGAGCGTGTAAGCGACACGCGCAAATTAGCGCTGCGGCTGCAGGGGGCGGCGGTGAGCCGGCACTGAGCGGCCTGTTGTTAAAAAATGATCACTCCCTTAATTGTTAGCATATGTTTATCAACGGTATTGTATGTTATGAAATTAGTATGTATGCCTTTGTACATGTAGTAAATTAAATGCACAATGCATCATACTTAACCATTGAAGTAACATCTTCATGTAAACACATTGTAAACTAGATGTATATATGTTTAGGGTAAGCTCACCTATTCCCGACCTACTACCATGTGTCGACCACCTACATCATCATATTGTCAGGTCCCTACACAGAAAAAATCCAGAGTGGGCAAACCTGGCACTGCCTTGTCAATTTGACAAGGAGAGGGGCTGGCAAGCAAAACCCTTCAGTAAGAAGACCCATCTAGAGCTACCTGACATATGCCAGCCCTAAACTTGTCTAGAAGTGATTCACCATTCTCCCTGCAGGTGGCCATTACCTAGCATAAATATGTACCCTTGGGAACAAATTGATTAATCACTATGTTGATATAATACTGAGTATTACAATACATATATGTTAATATGGAGGATAATGTGAAGTATATAGGGAAAAAGTAAGATAATGTAAAGAATGCATACTTTTGACAACATTTAAAAAATAGAGCACATGTGTAGAAGGAATACACCTCTTTTGTGTCTTTCACCAGGGAACAAGTAGGTGCATGCACCTTATATTGGTATTATACACACAAGCCTACAGTCCATTGCTGGAGAGTAGCCTATTCTCAGTAAAGACTTGGTGATAAATTATGTGAATCCTTGGTGGCACTAGTGTATTAAATATCACTTCTATATATGTGGTTATGTATTTAAACAAATTGATAAAATAATCTTGTCATCTTGAACCAGACCAAACTCATACATTTGAAACCCTAGACCTACCACCATTATGCAATGATGAGCCCCAGCTGTGGCTATTCTAGGCCTGCATCAACTATCTTAGTTTGACGACCTTGACAAGTCTAGGGTTGTCTTGTGGGATGGTAACCTGGCAGGTTGTCAATTTGACGTGTTGAAGCTAGTTGATTCTATGCTGTTCACTTAGAAGACCCTAGGGTCGTCCTGTAAGACAACTTTACAGACTCCAGAGCTGTCCAGAGTTTTTCAGTGTATGCTACACAGACAACCAATACTTTATTGGGAGGGAAATTGAAGTGTTGGTACATTCTATTGTACCATCATCCTTTGCAGATTTCCATATTTTAATATACTTATCATGTACTGAAGTGAGACTGTATGACCTGTTTTGATATTAGAGAAATCAATAATTCTACATAAATGTCTGACTTTAGAACTTGTCTGTATCCATTTGCTTTCATTTATTCACTGTTTTATGATCTTATATGAATGTATGCATATCTAATAAAAATGAATCAAATGCATTTTTACGAGAAAATCTGTATAAATCAATTTTAGAGGTTATGCATTAAAACTGAGAGATTTCACCATGAAACGACCCCAATTTCACCATAAGACGACCTCTATCCACAGTGTGTTAGCTTGGCCCTCAAACTAATGTTGATTCCATAGGAATTCCTACATATCAAACCTACTTTTCACAATGTCCAATTAGCAAGAAAAATAATGTTGATTTGGAAATAATAAACCAACATAATTCTATTATCATTTCTTGAAGTAAATCAAATTGGTCTGGATGTAAATTTAGATAGCATCATACCATTCTGATTGAATTAAGACTGGTCGACTTTGGGTCAATTTTGGTCGACATTGAGTGAAAATGGGCCATTTGAGATTTTCTAAAATGAGGACAAAAATCTGCAAATAATATTGCTTATGAAATCATAAAACTTATTATTTGAGATATTTAAATCATTGTCTGTTGTGTGGTACAGTATGAATGCTGTCAGATCTATATAACATCACATTATCCTGCATTTGCTGCTGGTCACGGAAAACTGTGACGGGAAGGGTCGACTTATGGTGAATCTACCCTACTAGTAAACAGAAATTGTCGGTGTCATCAACAATGACGGATATCGATATTCATAAAACACATATTTATGAATCAAGTACGGACTGATATTTATGGTTTGAAAGATGGGGTCACCCACCCCTTCCATGAGATACTCTAGCGCCATATCGCGCCCTGCCTACTACCTTAGTTTGTTAATACAATGTATGGGGTGGGCGCGGCTAGTCCGGATCCAGCAGGGTATGGACTCCTCCAGGCGGAGACTGTCTATTCCCTCTGTCACGAGCCCCAGTAGTCGGCCTAATTAACCGTGCTGGAGGATCTAACTTAGGATTAGCCAGAAACACTACCCACAGTAGATTCAAGGAGCGTGTAAGCGACACGCGCAAATTAGCGCTGCGGCTGCAGGGGGCGGCGGTGAGCCGGCACTGAGCGGCCGGGTGGCCGGGCAAACAGGACCCGGCCCGGCAGGGGCTAATCCGGGACTTCAACTCTGTTACCTAAACCCAACCCAGCCTGCAAAACTATCCACCCGACTCCATCAGTACAGGGTGATTTATGCCTCATAATCGTCCCCGATGGTGATGGTGGGACTGATAAGCCTTTATCGGCGTAATACCATTACGGAGCCGGCGGCACCTCAAAGCACCCGGGTACGGATCAGCTGCTAATTTGTTACCGAGTTGTGATAGCCTCATATGGTTTGAAATCCTCGTGAAGAGATTATCCTAGTCCAGGGATAAGAGCCACATAGCCACAGAATCAACCAACAATTGGACCTAATCTATATCCATAGGAAGATTTGTGGGGAAAGTACCACAGAAGGGAGGGGGTAGATAATCAATGAGGCATCACTAGCCAGCAGCTATAAGACTATGTGTACATATTGGTATGGCAGGTTACATACAATCTCATCCCTCCCCGCTCCCTCCGCTGCCTCACCTAGCCAATCCTTCCCCCCCCCCCTCCCCCGCCCCCACTAAGACCACCCAGATGTACATTCGTATCAATAGAAGCACCAGTGTCCTGCGGCCAGGGGGGGAAACGTAATGTCCCAATGTCAGTGGTTCATTGTTATAATTATGTGGTCGCTTAAGGATGATATTCAACAGCAGCGCTCATGGCAATCAAAAAGTATGAGTGAAAAATCAAGGCCATTAAACAATGAATATTGATGAGCAAATTGTCCTTACAGTTTATTTTGTGAGTGAGCCCAGGCGGAGGGCACATTGCATTCAGCCCGGCTTGAGCACACACTGACACACACACACCCTCACCCCAGCTCACACACACACGTCACACACCACCCCAGTACACACACACACACACACACACACACACACACACACACACACACACACACACACACATGCAAACAGGCCCAGGACAGAAGGGGGTGACATGTGACCTGTTTAAGAACCTCTGCGTTCTCCACCTACCGTACTTCTATCTACACAATTGCCCTTTGATGTGGCTTCATTGGGTTATAGCATATCGGGATAGATGTATTTGTGGGGCCCTTGATGGGGGAGGGGGGGGTCTCCATAGCCCAATTTTAGGAAATACTCGTGTCGCTATGTTGATTTTAATGGCAAAACGCTTGCTGCCCCCGCAGTAACAGTCAAAGGCTGCATGCATGGGCGAGGACCGGCACTATGGGCTTTTAACTAGAGAGGTTGGGGTGAAAGAGATGCCCATATCGCCATATCGATTCTGAGAAATGACACATGTGCCATGTCACTATCTAATTTTTCCTCCTGTCACTAAGCCCTAAAATGGTCCATGTCGCGATGGATGTCGGATTTAGGGGTTTAGCGTCACATTTGGGCAGGCTGCTTCCACCTCAGACACTTTCTAATCGTGCTGTAGTATTGTCATATTGTGTCAATCCAGCACATCATCACACATCATCACACAACATGGCACATGACACTATTTAACTGTGATGACATGCAGGCTTTCAACATGAACTGCTCGGAATTTGTCACCAAATCACATAGAGCCACATATCTTTGTCTGTCTAGCAGCCGGAGTGAACTGATAACTTTCATATAGGATCATTTTCCACCCTCATTATTCTAGTGCAGACTAATGTCAATTTAGTTTGGGCAGTGTAAGGTGTGAAGTAGACCTAAGCTTCATGTATGTATACGTTATTTGCTATATCATTGATACATACATTTTAAAATGACACGTGAAGAAGCGTGTAGGGCGGGGGGGGGGGGGGGGGGGCTGAGTGAGGCACATGTACAATGTGCAACCTAGGTGACTGCCATCATGTGAGCATGTGAGTGTGTGTGTCAAGAGATGTCATGGCAATATGGGAATATCAGATCATAACTCGTCCACGATACTACAACAATTAATACCACCTGCTTCCTGCCTGCTCTTGTAAACAAAATAATACAAGACCATATGTCAACAACTCCGGGCAACAACTCCATGGTCGGGATTAGGTTTCTACATCTTTGTAGTTGAAAATACATGCATGTATAGCCTCCACACCGAAAAAAGTAAACTCGTCTGCAGACTCTTTTAACTAACATTAGTAACAAGGAAGCAGGTCTTCTAGCAATTTTGATCACAGGATTGTGGATTTGACAACCCTAAACTTGTCACTTGGAGTGGGCCACCACCTGGGCTAACATTGTCAGTCAGATGAGCCTAGTGTTGTCTTGTTGGATGGTAACCTGGTAGGTCCTCAGATCCGGGCCTCAGATGGACAACCATTAACTTTTTTATCATGACAGTCCCTAAGAATACCCTCTTCTTATAAAACGACCATTTGACAACTTTTGATGCTTTGATTTTCTCAGTGCATGTTGGATTCTTCAATGAGTGTAGAGGGAAGTCTTGTCTTTAAACTCAAAGTACATCCTGTACATTGTATTAAATCTCTAAATCGTATGCGATACACCATACACATCCGTCCCACTCCCATTTCCCTGTATACAAGCATCCCCTTCCCTGAGCAGATGCCAGCCACATGATAACCGCTCCTTTGTTTCACAATGAAGATGCAGAGATCACCGAGTGTCACAGAGCACCATTGTGGGGTGTCTTGTAAATGTAGGGATTATAAGGACGATACTGTTGTGGGGGGTGAGTTCCCCTTGGTCCTTATTTATACTATACACGGCCCTATTCCTATACCGTATATGTGCCAGCCCCCACCTTAACCCGACAAATCATCAGCACTCCTGCTGCCGTTTTTGTGGGATGATGCTCAGACGAAGTATCATCTTTGCTCAAATATTTGAGACAAAAGCGGCGAGCACTTGTGTCGTCAGTTGGGGGCGTGGGACCAAATGGGGCCGGGTGTTTAGCCACAGTTGCCCCCTTTGTTTCCTCCATGGCCTACTTCCTCTGTGCGAGTCGCTTGGTGGTATTCTGTTAGTTTAGCAAAGCACGTGAAGATGACGCGCGGCTACGGCCATTTCCAGGTCGGCTGACCTTTGCTTTTTACAACAGTTGCCGCCTGCATTGCCTGTTTTCCTGTCTATAGAGAGTACACGGATGCACGGTGGTGGTTCCTGGTGGCAGGGAGGCGCGACGCCGTGTATTTACTGGTGTTTAGGGCGGTGGGTGCCCTCCCCCAGCCGCTACACGACATGCTGGTCACATCCATGTACCGGTATCCATGTACCACCCCCAGACACACTCTCTGTCAGTCACAGAGATTAATAAATGGACACCAACTCACGATCACATCACATCTTCTCCCAGCGTGAACTCGTGGTGGGTCGACCAACACTTCCCATATTCGTATACCCTGTATCATTATAAGCCAATCGCTAGAGATGTGTTCTCCTATATATCTTTGCCATTTTAACTTCGTGAAAGGCCACAATGTCTTGTAATGCACTGAAAAACTCTGGACAGCTCTGGAGTCCATAAGGTCGTCTTACAGGACGACCCTAGGGTCTTCTAAGTGAACAGCATAGAATCAACTAGCTTCAACTTGTCAAATTGACAACCTGCCAGGTTACCATCCCACAAGACAACCCTTGACTTGTCAAGGTCGTCAAACTAAGATAGTTGATGCAGGCCTAGATTAGCCACAGCTGGGGCTCATCATTGCATAAGGGTGGTAGGTCTAGGGTTTCAAATGTATGAGTTTGATCTGGTTCCAGATGACAAGATTATTTTATCAATTTGTTTATATACATAACCACATATAGAAGTGATAATTAATACACTAGTGCCACCAAGGGTTCACATAATGTATCACCAAGTCTTTACTGAGAATAGGCTACTCTCCAGCAATGGACTGTAGGCTTGTGTGTATAATACCAATATAAGGTGCATGCACCTACTTGTGCCCTGGTGAATGACAGAAAAGAGGTGTGTTCACTCTACACCTATCATCTATTTCCTTAATGCTGTCAAAAACATGCATTCTTAACATTATCTTATGTTTTCCCTAGATACTTCATAAAAGTCTCCATATTAACATATAGGTATGGTAATACTCAGTATTATATTAAGATGGGAATTAATCAATTTATTCCCAAGGGTAGTTATTTATGCTAGACAATGGCCACCTGCAGGGGAAATGGTGAGTAACTTCTAGACAAGTTTAGGGCTGGTATGTACCAGGTGGATCTATTTGGGTCTTCTTACTGAAGAGTTTTGCTTGCCAGCCCCTTTCCTTGTCAAATTGACAAGGCAGTGCCAGGTTTCCCCACTCTGGATTTTTTCTGTGTGGTTAAGTAAATATCACCAAGACCTTTGGTCACGTTTGATAAACAAGCATATACAACATTTAAAGACGATAGTCAGGGACCATCCGGGAGGCAGGCTGGAAGAGGCCCGGGGAAGAGGAGGGGGGAAGGGATGCGCATAGGAGAGAGGGTGGAATGTTAAAGAAAACTCAAACATTATAAACTTTGTTATAATCATACATCCTATTGTGGTCTATGATGAAATGTATAACTTGTAATGATAATCAAACCGACACCACACACCCAATGCCTCCGGATGTATGGAAAACCACCCTCAGTAATTCCTACTACCTGCACCCCCCCCCCCCACACACACACACACACCTACTCACAGACACTTTCTTTTAGCTGCATATTTAGGGGCAATTCAAATATCTCATCACTTTCAAGCATTTTTCAAGACCCCCACCCGTTGTGTCATCATTTTTTCTTTTCGCACAATGCATGGTGCATCATTCCCCATATGCCCCCATGTCATACTTGAATAGACCCTTATTGAAAAGTTGTCTTTAGTAAAAAAAAAATTTAAAAAATTAAAAAGCTTCTGATCTGACTGTATGGAAGCATGAATTCATCATGTGTGTGCAGAAAAAAACATATTCTTCTTCTCCACCTTTTAGGTAAGTACATGTACTTAGTTTTACTACTTAGAACACGTTGGGAGAAAATGTATTTTGCTGGGATAATACCTAAAGGCTATAGTAGGCACTCTGAAATACGCACTGCAGTGGTCTCAAAGTGCAGCCACGGGTGACACACAAAATGTTACAAAATTGACTCTGCATTTAGGAGTCTCTCTGAGATGAGCCTCAGGGTTTTTCAGAGTGTTCCGCCCCTGATAGGACTATGACAATATATGGAATAGCACATTGGAAAGCCATTGAAGAGTATATATATAGTTATCTCTTAGTGTGCATTTAACATAGGTTTATGGGTTATAATGAAGAGGGAAAATGACAATTTGCGAAAAGTAATGGTCTCTTTCTTCCCAATATAGTATTTAAATATTAGCCAGCCAGCCGTAAAAACAGATCAGCCAGGTCCTAATATAAGATTGTGTGTACCCATTGACAGCCTCCTATACATGGATGCCCAAGGGGTTTTCTAGATTACCCAAATTCATGCACTGCAAGTACTGCTCTATACACTGTAAAAAAATCATTTTTTTGCAACACTGGGTGCCGGACTTTCACTGTAAAAATAACGGTCACTGTTATTTCAAGTTCACCGTAATTTTAACGGTGAAAGTCCGGCACCCAATGGTTCCAGTGAATCACCGTTATTCCAACAGAACACGGGACATCACTGTCATTTCAATACACTGCCTAAACAATAGTTATATCCATTTATCCACCTATACCTAACTCTATGCTCAATATGGTACCATGTCCAATCAGCAATTGCATCTCAGTGTCAAGACTTCAGGCCTAATCATTAGGAATCAGTTATTGAGAGCCTTATAATGGGGGTCGACCCCTAAAATCGACATGGCGACATGGGCATTTTGAGCCTTAGTGACATGGGACATTATAAATCTCAGAGATAGTGACATGGGACATGGGCATTCCTTAAAATCGACATGGTGACATGAGCATTTCTTAAAATCGACAGGGGACAGTGGCATTTCTTAAAATCGACACGTGACATGGGGACCCCCCCCCATTGAGACCCCCCTTATAAAATGCTTCATGACACATTGTAATGCCAGTCCATGAGAAGAAGTCACTCTAGGATGGCTACAGAGCAAACACTTTGTAATGCCAGTCCATGAGAAGAAGTCACTCTAGGATGGATACAGAGCAAACATTACAGCTCTTTATCTATATATTTTCCTTATAACCACAAAAATGGTGTTCTTGGCATCCATGAAAATCTCCTCATGAACCAAACTACCACCTGGTGTGATAAAACTAAACATCAATTAAACGAAGCTTTACCATAAAAATAAATAAACTGTGTTTCACTGTAAAAAAAAACTGTGTTTCACTGTGCTGAATTACGGATATTCAAAGTAAAATTGATCGATTTTACATTGCCCCACTGTAATAATATATAATGATGATCCACCGTAAAATTTTACATTGATTCTCTGTATATTCAACGGAATATTTTTACAAAGCTTCACCGTTAATGAATAAACTATGTTTCACCGTAATGGATTACAGAATCTGATGTTCACAGTAAAATTGGTTGACTTAACATTGCCTCACTGTAATCACATTTACGATGATCCACCATAAAGTTTTCCATTGATTCTCCGTTTATTCAACGGAATATTTTTACAGTGTAGCCTTCATGACATGGGGTTGTACAGCATCAAAATATAAATAGGGTGTTTCATATAAAACTTATTTGAATTAAAGAATATGTTATAACAGATATAATATAACAGCCTAAAGAGATCCATACAGGTAGAGAACTGGTATGGTGGCTGTATGGTCATACATCAAGTACAGGTGTGTATGGCCTAGTATAGGTCCACTCCAGTGGTGCCAAGCTCTCACAGGTGCCCCTGTGCATTTCTATAGTGGGCACTTGCTTCCTCAACATTCCATGTTCTGATCGATTTCTCCACTTGTAATTATTAGTGTGGCCAATAATATGACGCAATATGATATGGAATCTACACAATTTGGAAAATTTACCCCAGTGCCTATATAGGCTATGGACTGCGCATTCGCCATCTGCTGAAAGAGCACGCCATCCAAGGAGCGAGGCGTCGCGAACGGTATTGATCGATGAAGTGACATCTTCGTTGCTCTACAACCGGACGAGACCGTGTGTCGCTTCGGGCACCATTATTAAACATGAATACCATAGCATTTACACCTCATGCGTTTTGCCACGTTTTACTTTACTTAAAAATTTATAATCAGAGGCTTAGGAAGCAGATCTTAATACGGGGGGGGGGGGAGGGGCAGGGGGGGGGGGGGATTCCAACCAGCTTCAATCATCATGATGGCGTGTACATGCACGCTTATATTGGAAGTCTAAAGTAAAGTAGTGCTTCAGCCCCCCCCCCCTCCTCTGCCCCCTTTTCCTACGCCACTGATAATTTATATTCCAGTTAAAACAAACGTTAGCAAATGTAAACCTCCCAAGAATGAATCATATTGTAACTGTAGGGCAATCAGAATTCTGGCGGTCTATCACATTGAAAGGTTTAAGTGACATGTAATCTTCCCACCACTAACAAGAGGTAGTGTTACAGCTTCATTGTTTGCTTCAATGGCTATATACTTTGCACGATCGTTATAACTGCTGGGAAAAAAGATAACTTCTCTATATGTTTGAGGTCATATAATCATCTGTAAGGTTATCATAACTGTCTAAAGTTCGTGTCCTGTATCGCAGTATTCGTGTGACTTCTCACGTGGGCCTCACATATAGAGGTACAATGTACATGTATATGTATTTTGTAGCTTCAGCGCACGAAGAGGTGATGCATGGTAGGGGGGGGGGCAGCATCCCACACATCGTTATAAGAGAAACATTGTGACAGATGGTGTAATGTTGATCCACGACCCTTGACTGTCTGAGACCTCCGGGTGCACTGAGTGTGCCTGGAGAAGGAAGGGCATTGTAGCGACTCCCACTGGAGGCTTAGGATATACAGGCAGGGCATTGAGCGCGGCGCGTCGAGTGTTTGAGAGGCGCGGCACCAATTGGTCGCCGCGCCGAACTGAGGGGTTTGTCTTGGGGCTCGGCCAACGCCTAACGTGTCAAGAAGGTAATCGGTTAGTCGTGTTTCAAGATCGGGTCTCTCAGCAACTCGACATGTCCGTCACTCAGAGTCCTCTCGTTGCCAGTGTGGAGTGTGTGTGTGGAGGGGAGGGGGGGGGGGGTATGTAGATGTATTGCTTTAACAGAGGGAGATGAGAGTGAGGGTCGGGATTTGAATGGAGTGGTTCACCCAGTCACTGAAATTTCCAAGAAAAGAAAGATACAGGAAAACTTCACAAAAGGCTTTGCTGAAATGTGACACTGCTTGCAAAGCAGCGGAAGTGGTCTTACTTGCTTGACTGTATATGAAGAATGGCCTCCCCTGCACCCCGTCCCCTTATTTCTAATTTCATGTTGAGCTGTATTGACTTCTTTGACAGACATGTCAATATATTTTCCCAGGGTTACATAATTTCCACATGACCAGCAAGCTCGGTTCAAGTTGCGCATATAGACGGGAACATGTGATTGCTAAAGCAGTTTTCGAATTAACAACCTCCCCAAAATGGCAATGGAAATTGAAAGAAGGGCATGCATGTTGGGTTTACTGTTTACGCTAAAACCTGATAGTGCATTTTCCACAGGTAACCTCCATACCTGCCCTAATCCCAGCCAGCCTCAGTGGCACACAAGTTCACGACCGGGCGATAATTGGCAACTTGAAGGTGTGGTCACTAAGCCGAAATGTCGGTATATTCGGTCGCGTTCAACGTGAAATTGCATTCAAGGCAAGCTTTTTATGCACAGCTCGAGTATCCTTCCTATTCGGACACACAGGAAATGAAGTGTTTAGGTGGGTGCTCGAGAGTCTCCAGACGACAAATTCCCAAACACCGCCGTCCGCCATGCTATAGAATTTACAGGCCCCACAGAGCTAACATCCACTGTATAAAGAACAAAAAGAGTCAACCTAACGGAGGGTAGGGCGTTTGGCCGACCACCAACTAGATACACAAAGCAGGGTGTACAGGAAAGGTGCACGGCCTAGGTGTTCTTTATTATCTTGATCCCTGTGTACACGAGCTACACGAAGGCAGACACCACTCCAGCACCGAACCAAGCTTTGTTCTGTATCTAATTGACCAAAGCCCATGTGCACACTTGCTTTGCGTAACTGTGCAGTTTAAACTTAATTTGACGCTTAGCACGACTTCCCTGAGCCCCCTAAGACATTCTGGTCGCGACTTCCCCTCGTAATCGGTTTAGACAGGTATTAATCGCCACTGGCGGGCGCAAATCTAGCCGTGTCAACGTGAACTTTCTACCTCAGCTCCTTGCCAGCTCCCACCACCCTCACCCTGCCGCCACCGTGTTTGTCCGGCCGAGGAATGTGCAAGGTGTCGGGTCGGCCTGGCTAAACCAACCAAGTCAGGGAGATTTGTACATTTGTATTAGATCTATGCTTGTATCCCAGTGAGTGTTTTCCTCTGTCCCATAAACGTTACACGTTCTAATTTGTGCATACTTTAACCCCATATTAGCCGTCCGTCTATATAGGTCCCGGTGTTCTCCGAAATATCCTGGTATCTATAGGGCGATATTTGGTCATTTGGGGCCACCTGAAACAGTATCCCTGAATGCCGTGCTCTAGGTGCAAGTGACAAGTGGGTTCTGTACTTGATGCTCATCTATAGCGCATTCCCTCTGGGCCTTCCCCGACCCCAGCTGGGACAACACCCCAATAACCTGAAGATAACAGCCCTATTCCGCGGTGAACCACCTACCGGTAGTCGTAAGGTGGAGCGCGCGGCGGAAGCCAGTACATGTCTTGTGGCTTCCCCGACCATGGCCCTATCTCGGGTATATACTCAATAGATAAAGCAGAGAAATGTTATCACTAAAGGGTATCAGTCTTACAGGTCAGGTACATGTATAAAAAAGATTGGCATGCGATATTAGTTGGAACTAAAAAGCAGATTATTATAGGATCATAAAACTCAAGTGGCTTTAATACATGAATACATGCATACACATTAATTTGATTCATGAAATCGATGCAGCGCTATTCATCTATATAGTAGCCTCCCTATCAATCCGTATGTAGCGTACACCTATGTGTACGAGAAGTCACTGACTGGCAATATGGCAGCTTTTAATGATATTCATGTACATGTGTGTACCTTCCATCTGTGTGCCATCACCGTACGGCAGGCCAGCCCTTCTGGGCCGCGTAAAATGTCGATTTTCTCGCCACCACTCACCCAGCCTCAAGCTGCGCATGGGGGCCGAATCAGTGAAATGCGAGTCCTTTCCAAATGATTTCTGACAATCACTTTCCTGCCGGTGGACTTTTCAGCTTATTCTGCTCTACAAATAAACGGTCGGGCGGTGCGCCAGACTAGGGTAACCCTAACGCCACCAGTCCCACACATCTGTTTACCCTTCTCCATGGCGGGGCCGACTCGCGCCCGAGGTGAAATGAATTTAACGAAATAATTTCCTGTCAGTATCAAATGCTTGCATTATAAAAAAGGGAAATGGGGGCAGAGACTGAAGAGGGTGGGGTTTCCCGGCAGAATGGTGGGGCTGTATGATACTTGTGACCGTGCTCTCACTATAGTATGTGTATATATATATATATATATATATATATATATATATATATATATATATATATATATATATATATATATATATATATAGAACAAGGGGCTCCCTTCACTGTATTTCGCGTACAGTTTGGTGCTCCTCCTATAGCTACTACTACAAATACAAGTTATGTTAATATTCTAGTCTATGTGAAAAATACAATCCCGTTGTATGTTTATGTCTTTTAGATGACCTCGGTGACACGTCCGACATCGACGTCGACAGTGACAGTGAGCTGGATCGGAAGGAGGGCCGCGGAACGCCCAACTCAATCACGTCACCGTCATCGCCTACGTCAAAACCCCAGGAAGACAACCTAAACACGTCAGCACCAATTCACAATAACAATAACAACAACAACGACGACGATAAATCATCGAATCCCATCGCCACCCCTGAAGACGACAAACCTAAGCCTTCTAAACCGGAAGTTGGTCCGCAAAGCGGAAGCGGAAGTAAGCAGCACCCATCGGCGATGCCGCAAGGCTTCCGGCCTGGCCGTCTGAGTAACATTGAGATCCTGGAGCGGATCTTCCCCACCCAGAAGCGGACAGTGCTGGAGCTGGTGCTGGGTGGGTGTAACGGCGACCTGGTCAAGGCCATCGAGCACTTCCTGTCGGCGCAGGACACGGTGCTGGTGCAGCAGCAGATGGCGCTGCAGCACCACCACCACCAACAGCAGCAGCAACAACAACAACACCAACAACAAACGGCGCCCGGGGCACTGCGGCCCGACCAGCGCACCAACGGCCGTTTCCACCACCCCTACATCACGCCCTTCTCACCCTTCCGGTCGGCCATGAACGGCGCTACGGACAAGGTCGGGATGGCGGCGGGGGGCGGGCCTAAGTCGGCCTTCACGCCGCTCACACCGCCCACTTCCGTGTACCCAGGCATCCACTCGGCCTTCACGCCGCGCTCCGCAGCCTTCACCACCGACGCCCTCCTCGGGCGCCATGGTCCGGGCGGCCTTGCACATCCGTCGCGGGCGGGTGAGATGTTGGCCGCGCCCCCACCGCACTTCATGTACCCGGGCTTTGGCTACCAACCAGGCAGTATGGCCAGTATGGCGCTCAGCTCCTCACTCTTCCTCAACCCCTACCGGCCTTTTGGCACACTAGACTCTCTGTCCCCATCCGACAAGCGCAGTGAGCGCCATCTGGACCACGACCAGGCGTCTGACGGCGGGGACGCCAGCCCCAAGGGTGACAAGGACACGGACTGAAAACACACATATATTAGTCTAAGTATCAACATACCTTATCATGTTATGTACATTAATATACCGAAGGTGCACCATAAGTTAAGTTAAAACGTTCTCACAATTACTGTCGGTATACACAGTTGTAGGCATGGCATTAAGTACACCGAACAACACTTAGCGCTACAGCCTTCGTTCGGTCATCCTTATTCAGGTTCAAATACTGTAATGCTACCTAGCCCTTCTCATCATTTAACTATTATTCATTAGACATGTTTGATACTATGCATGAACATTTGAATGCATTGCATGGTGTCATATTACAGGGAAGGAAATTATGAAATATTGGATTAAGCATCCTCACAATCCATCTAAATATAAACATTTAATATGACGACCTTCTATGACAGTGCTACCGGTAGTTATGTTATTCATTGTTTTTTATCATTCTAAAATAATTCATCAGCTACAGAAATACCTAGGCAATTTACGACAAAGAGTCGTTGATAGAGTACCATGACATAACTCCGCTCCGTGTAGAATTGGCATTGCTTAAACTACAGTGAATTTCCATGGGCCCGATACTAGTCCATTATGTATAGTGTATATAGGTGTGTAAATGTAAATGTTCACAAATGTAAAGTAGGGTTTTCTATGTTTAATCGATGTGTCAGTGTTGGTCGAAAACCTGAAACCTGTTTCTCCTGTTATGATGATTTACCCAGAAAATAAATATAGAATATGATGTACTTCCAGGGGCGGATCCAGGATTTTGGAAAAGGGGGGGGCGTGAAATAGGCAATGTACTGGGGGTATTGGAAATTGCCAAATTAAAATATACAGAAAAATAGGGGGGGCGCACGCCGGGTCCGCCCCCCCCTAAATCCGCCCCTGACTTCTATCAACAACTGACCTGACAGCTGTGCTGTTTTAAAGATCAGAGAAATAAATTAAAATAATCATTTCACTTTTTGTGTAAATAGCTGGGCCACAGACACTGTGAGCTAAAGTAGACTTCGTACACACAGGCAACTGTACTAAGTAATCATGTTTAAATTTGAAAGTGTTCAAGATTATATTCATATATTTATATATATATATATATATATATATATATATATATATATATATATATATATATATATATATATATATATATATATATATATATATATTTATTTCCTCTTTCAATAAATAGGTATGTTTGCATTACCCTGTATATGTATCCTTTCTCATTGTTTAAACTTTTGCTGTGTTAAAGTCAGTGTTGGTGTTTATAAAGTGATAAATGAGATAATGTAACGTACGATGGTTCTTCTGTGTTCTGGCTGAACTCAGATATTCTGAAATAAAACAACATTTTGTTATCAAATTCCTTTAAACATGTATTTATCATATATTTTATCACAATACCCGGTACATGTTATTTACTTCAGCACTAATATTCTAAGGGCTGTAAAAAACATACTACAATGTACAGTACTGCTGATGATCCTATTCTTACAAGCCAAAGTGCCCCTGAATTCATTTAACACATTAAACCAAATTAAATTGTTTTCTTTCACCATTATGATTTGTCTTCACTTTTATGAAGGTCCTATCGACAATAAACTATTTGAAGATATTTGCACACAACTTACATTACTATGCTACGTTGCTAACTAAGTGAACTATTTCATGTGTATTTTCGCTTAAAATCCCGAATTCCTACACTACTCACTATATACACGCGGGATAAACCTGGGGGATAAAGACCGGTATAAAGGCCTAGTGTACCCAAAATGCACTCTCTGATCACAGAAGAGTTAGTTGTCTTTAGGCGAATTTGCTTTTATATCAATTAGCCCCTACAAATAATGCATTATGATATGGAAAAGGAAACCTCAGATAAACACACCAGGTATTTATTTATTCAATGTACGGACAGCGTTGCTGCAATGACTTTATCCATATACTACTCGGACAGCAGCATATCTAATACAACACTACATACATGTATTCAGAACACAAGAGTATGCGTACGGACATATAGTACTATGGGTAGTCACTGTGCCGGATGTGTGCCTCTCTGTGGCATATCTGCATGGTAATAGCTCTGTGCCATGCCCTCAGCTCCCCTCCAGGCGCCTACTCCAGTGACCTCCTACACCCACACTCCGCCCTCCTGGGTATCATCGTCACCACACCCACCATAGTATACACTCTTCTAGCCACTGGAGGAGCCTCGTCCCGGTGGCAAAGGACCGTCTCTGTGGGTGAGAGGCTCTCCATGGTGTGCACTCTGGTGGCTATCCTGCTGCAGATTAACCCTGGAGCAGGGTCAGCTGTGGGGCTGGTGTGCTGGAGGGCGGCCTGGAGGAGGTAATGGGGCGGCCAGCGTGGGCAGGCTGAGGCGATAGGACGCGGGTGATGCTGATTGGACGGTATCGGTCTGCCTTGGCGGTATGCAGGAATGAGCAGCTCAGGGTGCTCAGTGAGCTGCTCAGTGGGCAGAGTGAGCCCACAGCCACAGGGGGAGTGGGTGGTAAGGGGGAGGTGGAGAGGTGGGTTGTACAAGCCCTCATGGGCGCTCACGCTCCGGACGCAACTCGATCGTCGTGCTTCATCCCACGTTAAATGAAGTCTGAAGTCGCCAAAGTATCGAGAACCGCGGCCCTGTTTGGGCACCGAGAGGCGATCTGTTTGCCACGCATGTTGCAACTATAGACGATCGTTATGTGGTAGCCACTCCGCGCCCCTCCAGCACACCAAATTGACATTCGGCCAGGCCGGCCAGCCGGGCACGCGCCTGCTTCCAGGGGGGATTACAGCCAGTATCAGTTCGCTGTTCTTTTCACCAGCAGGAATTTGCCGCGACCAGCCAGAAATGAACATTGTTAGTCTTGCTTTAGCGATGCAATAATCGTCGTGTGTTCTTTGCCGTATCCAATGTCGGCGGACGCGGTGAGACGGACACGCGCGCACCGGGCCTTTCAGGCGTTATGTGTCTTGGCCGATGTTGTCACAAAAAGTCGCCTTCCCCCACCCATAGTCCAAAGACGACCGGTAGCAGAAATGCGAATGCGAACCGAAGTCCATTTACATGTCTGACTTCCGGGCGCGCGGCCGTGTTGACATGCCGCCCGCCTATCGCATCAGGCGAGGATAAAGCACAGTCTTTGGAAACAATGGTCACAGTTCTCGGCCAACATTGAATATTCGATCGGAGACTGGGCTTTTTTTCTTTGCTGTCCTACTAGCTGCTGACCCACTTCCCTCCCATCCTGTTTCCAGCATGGGAGCGAAAAATTGTAAATCCATCTATCCCCTCCAAGGCCACGTTGGACGAAGGGGTCCTGTCTCTCACACAAACACACACAATACTAAAACAACGCTTTCATCATCATTTTTACACTGGTCATTTTTACCCTCGCCCCTACCCCAACCCAACAATAAAATGGTGCTTCCTATGTCTATGCCTTAGCCATGACAACAGGAATACTCCCAGGAATAGTCAATAAGATATAACTGAAGCGGACGGGGGGGGGGGGGGGGGGGTTCTAGGAACAGAGTGGCGATTTGAAAAGCAGGGAAGTGAGGACGCAGAATGGGATGAGATAGTCCGGAAGGGGCTGCTAGATGGACACGGAGAATAACCCTCTCCCCTCCGTCTACTTAGGGAGTGGTCATTTTTAACAACATGGGGTGGGGGGGGGGGTGGTGGTGGATTTCCGCGCGAGCGGGTCGAAATATAGTTGGTCCCCCCGTGGGAGGGGTCATACATTTTTTGCCCCCCCCCCCCCTAGGCAGGTTGAAAATGAGCGCAGCCGACCCCTTTGAGCTATAGTAACGCGCAGGCCTTTCCGCTAAGAAGGGGTGTACTTTTTTGCCCCCCCCCCCCCCCTTCAAGCGGTCCAAATTTTTTGGTTCCCTTCCCCTGTTGTTAAAAAAGTATCACTCCCTTATATAGTAGCGGATGTAGCGCCTGCTCATTGTATGGTTCAGTAATAATAGCAGTGTTGTGCTGCAGCAGCAGTCGAACTATGGAGCCTTGTGGCGGGTGATAGTGCACCTGGAGGCAGGTGGAGGAGGGGTGACAAGCCTTCCTCTTGTCGGGTGAATCACGTAGCCGCGGCGTCGATGCTTTTCACACCGATCGTCCTCCAAATCGACCGGCGCTCACACCTGGCCGTAACCGGACCCCGGGGCCGGGGAGCGGCATCGACCAGCGACCGCAGCGCGGAAAGAGTTCTCACGCCGACACGCCCCGCCACTCCAGGCGGCGTCAGGTTGGGGGCAGGGGCGGGGGTGGGGAAGGTCTCAAGTCTTTGATTCCACTTGCATTTATTGTTAAAAAATCCAAGTGATTCCCTTTACATTATAGGAACCAAAGACTTGTGAGAAGATATACTCTGTAACGTGAATCGGAGAAAATGCTGCTGTACCTCAAACAAGCAGCTCTCCCAGTGGGCACAAAATTCAGCTCAACATTGGATCAATGTTAAAATCAACATTGAATCAACATTGACAACCAGTTATTCAATGTGCTGTGCCCACTGGGCTCCTCTATGACCGAGCAGTAAGGTGGTCAGTGTTTGGTGCATGGCTTGTGAGTGAGTATGGAGACTAACAGAATAGGGTATAGACTGACCTGAAGGTAACCACGTACAATGAGATGTCCACCTTAATTATGTAGTTATTTATGTATGGTATTGTCTTTATTTGTCATTTGCTGAGAGAGTATCACTTAAAATGTACTATGACACACAAAGACATGACTTATCATACATGAATGACTACAACATTAAGGTGGACATCTCATGGTACGTGGTTACCTTTAGGTCAGTCTACACAGAAAAAATCCAGAGTCGGCAAACCTGGCACTGCCTTGTCAATTTGACAAGGAGAGGGGCTGGCAAGCAAAACTCTTCAGTAAGAAGACCCATCTAGAGCTACCTGGCATATGCCAGCCCTAAACTTGTCTAGAAGTGATTCACCATTCTCCCTGCAGGTGGCCATTACCTAGCATAAATATGGTACCCTTGGGAACAAATTGATTAATTCCTATGTTGATATAATACTGAGTATTACAATACATATATGTTAATATGGAGGATTATGTGAAGTATCTAGGGAAAAGGTAAGATAATGTAAAGAATGCATACTTTTGACAACATTTTAAAAATAGAGCACATGTGTAGAAGGAAGACACCTCTTTTGTGTATTTCACCAGGGCAGAAGTATAGGTGCATGCACCTTATATTGGTATTATACACACAAGCCTACAGTCCATTGCTGGAGAGTAGCCTATTCTCAGTAAAGACTTGGTGTCTTTAAACAAATTGATAAAATAATCTTGTCATCTGGAGCTAGAGCAAACTCATACATTTGAAACCCTATACCTACCACCATTATGCAATGATGAGCCCCAGCTGTGGCTATTCCAGGCCTGCATCAACTATCTTAGTTTGACGACCTTGACAAGTCTAGGGTCGTCTTGTGGGATGGTAACCTGGCAGGTTGTCAATTTGACGAGTTGAAGCTAGTTGATTCTATGCTGTTCACTTAGAAGACCCTTGGGTGGTCCTGTAAGACGACCTTACAGACTCCAGAGCTGTCCAGAGTTTTTCAGTGTACCCTAACAGTCTATGGATCTAGAGAGAGATTCTGGTGTGTGTAGAGGGGATTGAGATGCTGCAGAGATAGATGGACTTGCTAAAGTCTCCATGTATGAAATGTACAATTTGGGTGACCCCCTTAGGCATGTGCACTGAGAAAAATATGAGCGTGAGCCTGACGCTGGCATTGTCGCCAAAGGCACTCACTTACCAAAGTCAAGTAGCTTATCGGGTAGTGAGGGCCAGACAATGCCGGACCTTTATTTAGAGCCTCAACTCAACCAAAATTGCTCGAGAGTCTGGAAATGCTGGACCCTCTTCTCAGAGTCTGACAATGCAGGACTCTTGGGGGATGAACGAGAAAGAGAGGTAGAGAGAGTCCAGCTTCATGTCCTAATTAAGGTCCAGTATTGCCTGACCATCACTAAAGTGCTTGACTTTGATTAGGTAGTGAGTGTTGATGCTCATATTGTTCAAGGTGTGGCCGTAGCACATGTTTGGGATTTGGGAAATATAATTGCCCCCCTTGAGCAAACTTTGAAAGGATTGTCTAGCAGTATGTTGTTTTCACAGTAATATGCACATACTTAATGTATACGGGTTTCATCATTCACACGAAAACTCTGAAGTCCCCAAGGTTGTCTTATAGGAAGACCCTACGGTCTTCTAAGTGAATATCCTAGAATAAACAAGGTTGAACTCTTTAAATTGACAACCTGCCAGGTAACCATCCTGTAAGAAGACCCTAAGGTTGTCAAGGTTGTCAAACTAACATGGTTGATGCAGCCTCGCATTAGCCGAAGCTGGGCTCAGAATTGCATAAGAGTCTAGGGTTCCAAAGTTATGAGTTTGGTCAGGTTTCAGATGACAAGGTAATTTCATCTATTTTTAAGATACAGAGAGATTTGATACACTAGTGCCATCAGAGGTTGACCTTTGGCATCGATACTTCTTTACTGAGGATAGGCTACCCTTCAGCAATGGACGGTATAGGCTTATGTGTCTATCACCTCTGTGTATCATACCAATGGATGATACATTTTAAACCTAATTTGATGTCAGGCAGGGACAAACACCATTTTTGGGCTTTGCTGATGGAGAGCACATACATACTTGTGCCATAGTGAGAGACACAAAAGAGGTCGTTCACTCTACACCCATGATCTATTTTAATGTTGCCAAAAGCATGCTATGTTCATAGTATTGTAGATACTTCACAAAATCCTCCATATTAACTGATAGGCATTGCAATATTCCATATTATATCAAGATAAGAATCAATCAATTTATTCGCCAGGCTACATGTTGTATGCTATAGCTTGGCCACCTACAAGCAAAATGATGACCAGCTCTAGACAGGTTTAGGGCTGGCATATGCCAGGTGAATGGGGTTTTAAAGTGATTTATAAGTCTTGTGGAACAGCCCCCAAAGTAATCAACTAAAATGTGCTGTGCCTGGTTTGGAGAGTCTATACTTTTCCAGTGTATACGAGATATCCCCTATCCACTCAGATACATGTTTATGATGTTAACTCAATATGAGAAAGGTACCGAGCATGTTTATAACAATAAAACAACAAATGAATAGATTCATGTATACATCATATTGATGCTGAAGTTAACTCGTGCTTTGATAGTGTAGCCCATACTGAAACCCAAGTATGTGTACGTATAGGATACGTGTCCTATCACTTTTTAGTATACCTGTTGCAGTGATACACTAATGTACCTGTAGATAGTGTATCAGATTAGTCTCAGGTGGTCCTCCTATTATATCTACACAATACACTAAAATATATCAGTTCCAAAATGCTATAGTAATCATAAACACTAGCGCATTAACATACCGCCGTTGTCAACGTGTAGCCACCTCGTCACCTCGTACCTCCGTATACCCTGAGTTTAGTGGTTCACCGTACTTAACCCTTACCCAACCGCCATCTACCCTTGCCCACTCCTGACAAACACATTTCTACACTAAGAACAGTTTTCGACTAATAATGAAAGCCATTGCTGAAGACTGGATTCAGCCCCATGATCCACACATGTCCACATGTCTCTGACGGTCCATATATAATAAAAATGCAGTCATTAAAATTAAATCCAATGGTATCCTAATCCTGAGTTATTCGTGATGTTTATCATACGGCAAATCTTTCTAGGCTGTTATCAGCCCCACTCCATGACCATGGCACATTGTAAATGAGAATAGGTTGCTCAACAAATCCATATATTTGATACTCATCATCAAGGTGGTATAGGCCTGTGGCAGGCATACAAATGACTGGCATCAATTGGGCAGCAGCTTATTCATCCTGGACCATAGCCAGGTAAGTGATTTAGAAAGTCAAATGGCTCCCTGCTGAATTGATCACCTGTGTAATCACTTGGGTGCAGCTCGAAGATGGAGATGTGTGTCGGGAGTTTTTTGCACACCTGGCAACGAGAAGGTGTGGGCTCAGTGTAGGCGTGTGTGGGTGTGTGCGGGATGGGATCGGTACGAGGGGGGGGGGTGTAACCAAGGCCTTGCTGTGGAGAGTCAGCGTGGACAAAGACAATGATCATGAATATTTATGTACCTCCAGATTAGTTGCCGTACCGACTGAGAGTGTCACTGTCAACTGCATACTTGTCGGTGTACACATGGAGGGGCTTGGTGCACATGTATATAACTAACATGTATACAGGGCTGTGTGAGGGTCGGTCTACCTACATACTTGTATATATATATATGGCCGCCTCCAGCCGCTTAATACCATACCCCGGCCCCGTTGTTGAATTAGCAGGAGATTGGCTGGATATTCAGTCGCATTAAGACAAACAGGGTGTCCTCTATTGATACACCTCATGCTCACAGCGCCCCCTAGCTGCAACCATGTTTGTCCTTGGAGAGATGCGTGCGCACCTCTGTTAAACAATCGTTATTAACGGTAAGCCGAGACCGGACGTGCATTTTAATGGAAGACACCCCGCTGTGCGACATGCACGTCCTGGAGCACCCTCACACCGTCACTTCCGCTTCTTGTCTGTGCATGCGCATCGCCGATTGCGCATATATTCGCGCATGCGCAAACAGAGGCGTGCACACGTGGCCATGGGTAACACCCAATTAAGAGTGGAGTAGGGCACAGCTGAACCCCCTGGTCCTCCAGCGCCTCCTCCCGGTGACAGTGTCAGCACCACGCCCATAATGAGGTCTGTACGCTGACATTGACACTGACACTAGGAGGACAACTATTACACAAACTGTCATGTGAGACTGCCATGTCCTCTTCATGTGCTGTGACATCGTATGATAACCATCATTGGCCTGTTGCTGAATATATTTATAAACAAAAGGGGAAAAGCACATATACTTGTCACGTATGTGTTAACAGGATTATATAGATAGGTTTAATATTGGTTTGATAATGTAACGACATCTCGGTTTCAGTAACACAACTGAGAATATGTAGTCATTCGTACTAACTTACAGCAACATGTAGGCCTATCCCATGTGTGCATTTAACTTCTTAACATATGATGTCGAATTTAGGATTTATACAAATGTAGCTTCCCATGAGTTTTTCTTGACATCTCTATGTGGAAGTTCCAATGTAGCTGTAGTACAATGAGGTTCATTGTGGCCTTTCTGATGCATGCTATCTTACCAACGTCTTGTAGAGGTGTGAGTAAGGTGAGATCCCCTCCCACACTCCCAGGTTACAGTTGTGTTTAGGAAGGGGGGGGGGGCAGTTGTCTTGTCCTCCTTTATTTCGCAATAAAAGGCCATGAGTGTACGGGGGTCGGGTTGTGGGGTTGAGTGTGTATATAGTGTGTGTCTATGTGGAATAGGGTGTCTACATGTGGGTGTCCTCCTCACTCCCTACCTCACTCTCAGCTCACCGAGTGTTTGATGTTTCCATCTCACAATCCACTCACTTTGTGTCCACCTTCTCATCAGCACCCCACCCCTTACCTCCTCTACCCTCTCACCTGCTGCGGCTGGACTATAGGCGGGGGGGGGGGTACAGGTTCAGGTATCCTTTAGGCCCTTTTCGGCCACCACGTTTGGCTATTTGACTAGTGTTGACACGACGTCGCGCTGCCCGCTGCCCACAAGCAGCAGCGGCGCCGCCGCGTCTGGGCGGCCTGCTGGGTGCTGGGCACCAGGCCCTGTTGGCGTTGACCCTGCCGCATGCAGACCAGGGATTAGTGGGCCCGTTATTCTGTGGACAGTATCATAACAACTAGGGGCCGCGCTGCGTGCAAGGGGCGTAAAAAGGCCACTCGTTACCACGCCACTTTTGTCACCTCGCCCTGTTTGTGCTCGAGTTTCTCGCTGGTGGCGGCTTAAGTGGTGAAGTTTGCTTTTCACACACAGCCACACAAACGGCGCCCGGGAGTGATACAACCCTGGGACGAGGCCAGGGGAGGCACCCTACACATATATACACATAGGAATGGGGGCGGGAGGCCAATTGTGGGACATCAACGGCATTTGCCCCCACGCCACCACACCACCACAGCGGCATGCCTGATAAACAGGGGCATCCCTGGTGGACGGTGAGGGAATACTTCAGATGTTAAGTCAAACACACTAAAATATCCATATATGTACCTCAAATATCGCATCTCTACCACATGTAAAGTAGACAACCATGAAGTGAGAATCTCCTAAACTATTTCAAATTGAGATTTAAAAAATAATATAAGAAAAAACAAGTGAAAGATATGCCAGATATGTCAGTTTATCAGGAAGACATGCTCCTCTTCGTCAGTCCTCAGCACTTTAGGGAGGCATTCCTGTCTTCTTTTTGTTCTTGTGGTCTGGATGGACTAGTCAGACAGGCTAAGATGAGAAGGTGGACCGTGGGACTTTTACTCATACAACTACATTACCGGGCTGTGTTGACTGTGGGGATCTAATATCCTCGGGGACCTCGCCAATACCTGGTAGTCAGCTACTTGAGGTGTGGTGAGTTGACAATGACACATTGTAACCAGTCGTCACGAGAAGCTAAGTCACACTGCCACATGACTAGTCCCTGAGGAATGCTACATGCCTTCCTGACCTGTAGGGTCAGTGGGTACACAGCTCTTAAGGTGGTGAGGTATTCAGCTTACGGTGCTCCAGCAGGTATTTACCTAGCTGTGTTTTATGGCCTATGTACTCTAGGCATGCAGGCTATGGATGTCACCATAGATATGAACAGACGGTGTGTCCTGGGTGGATGCACCAGTAGCTGGTAGAGGGGGTTAGCCCTGCTTGGTGCATTCACTCCGGCATTCACTCAACCAGGGGCCGGGGAGCCGCGGCCGTAGCCTGTGTACAATGACGTTTTCCATATACTACTCACGGTCGTCGGCTCAACGCTGATGGCTGGGTTTCCAGGTTCGGTCCGTATGTGCCCTGTGGACCTGCTGACCAGCCTTCGGCTGTGTTGGTTTTAAAACTATATGGCTGGTGTGTAGTACATGTCATGTGTTTTACCAATGGTTACACCAGGGTAATGAGACATAGATGCGGTCGCGTATAGTCTCCTATAAATGCGATACTATGTATTGTTTATGCTTGTAAAACTTTGTGTAGTTATTCGGTACTTTGGCTGTGATTGCATACAGGATTTCGCCTTTCTATAATGTATAGATTCAACCTCACAACTATACGTTAGCCCCCCCCCCCTATAACATTTTAGTGCACTGGACAGTATACATCGATGTCCTCTGTCAACACGTATTATATTGACACTATACGTACACAGTATCGGACACGTTCAAACATACATGTATACACCTTTAAATTGATAATGCATGTGTTCACACCTGGCATGTAGACAGTACAGGGGTGTGGGTGTGGACACAGAGCACATGATGCCGGCCCTCTATGGACACGCACCCTGCCCTCCTGTGGGGTCTGGTTCCATTGGGGATTGTTACTCCAGGTGTGCAGGATACAGGAGCACGGACAAACCCTCCCATCCAGCACACACACCTTCCTATTGGATGGCCTGGCTGCACTTTGCATTGATTCCACAAAGTAAACAGCCCCTTGGAGTTGCTCTGGAGCTGCTCCTATCCTCATTTCATGATAATGATAATGAGTATAATGCCAACTCTGCCAGACAGTGGCTGAGCCATTCCCTCCTTACCCCAACCCTCCCACCTCCGCCATGTACTCTTCTAATACACACTGTCCTCCACACAAATTGATTCTTTAGTCTGTGCCGTGTGTATGTTGTATCTCCAGGCCGCACTCCCTGCCCACCATGGCAGCCCGCCTTGGGGTTCGGCGCATTGTCAGTGCACTGAAGCGCGCCGTCAAATATTGGTTCAATGAATGATAATTTCTGGCCAGATTGGTGGGCGCTGGACGCGTCAAAGGGCTGGGAGACTGACACTCAATAGGAGGCTGGTAGACGTCTGCAGCGCCCCCTGTGTCCATGTGAGTTGTCACGACGTCAGGGTAGACATGGGAGGGGACGGTACTGTGGATGCCATGTCTATATGTGGCCAGAAAGAGAATGTGCGAGAATGGGAGGGGATGTGATGGTTGGTTTATTATAGTAAAAAAATGTATATAGTTGTATGATGTGTATCCATTTTATTCTACGACAGAATATATACTGTCGACCTTCTATTGAACTTAAATATAGAGGCGGCATCCAGATGGGAGAACATTTCAATTCGAACGTTGCCAAACAATTCAAGTACAATGTATTGCCGTGTAGACCTCCGGTGATGAAATAGACAGGCAATTCACTCAATCTTTGACCAATGTTTGTCCCATGGCGAAAACAAAAATGTACCAACGTTGGGCCAGCGGTCAGGTAATGTTGGGCCAGAAGTACGTCGGTCTAACGTTCGGCCAGATGCCAGTCTAATGTTGGGACGGAGGTCAGTCCAAGGTTGGGTCAGGGGTAATGCTAACGTTGGGACAGAGGTCAGTCTAACGTTTGGTCAATATCCGTCTGCAAATGTTGAGTCAATGCCAACATTTTCGTATACATGTATCATACTATATTACTAGTATAGCCTAATATTACTATCCCAATATCAGTAAAATGTATTACTAGTAGCTGTTTTGATGTTGAAGTGCTAAATGTGAAATTAATTTGTTTTGATAACAAATGTTCTGAAATTGCACAATGTTAGTTTCCGAAGCATTATTTTACCCATCAACCACCCTGTCACTCCCTCCCCGCACTCCCATGTCCGCTTTGACACCGTCCATGTTAAAACGCGGAAAATGGGTGTTTTTGCACTTACAAGAATTTGAGATGAATTCCGCAGAAAGGGGTTGTATTTTTTACACTGACACTGCCGAAAGAGGGTATATTTTGACGCGGACTATACACAAGGAGGGGGCATATATATAACACTGACTCCAGCTAGGACAGGGGGTCTTTACTCTTATTATCAGGAGACAGACACAGCCTTATATTCTTTTATGAAATGTATGTGGTTTTCAAAAGTCAGCGTTTCTCACTCTAAAATCCATGGAAAGGCATTATATTTGAAACCCCATAACGAGGATGGTGTCTGTATATGTTCTGGAGTGCGGGCATGGGGGCTATCTATAATAACAATGGCACCAGTGCCTAAACAGCAGTTCTTTATGACGACATTAGATTTGAAAAGACACACACATGCAATTTGGAGTTTTTACTTCTAACAGAGAGTCCTTTAACTAAAGTACTTATAATAAATCAAATATTTAGTGGGAGGAGAAAATAGAAGCTATATACTCAAACCAAAAGAAAAGAGAAAAAGGGAAATATCGCTTATGAATTCAAGAGCCTTATTTGGGAGTTACCTATTAAAGTCGGCCCAGGCTGAATGGGGAGAAAACCTAATGTATGTCTATGCACACACCCAGACACAGGAGACGCTCCTCAAGACATGTGAATAACCGCTTATAGGGGGTGGAGAAAAACCTCCTCCCCACACACGACACAAGGACATTCCCACAGGTAGTCCACAGTGTTCACGTCGACACCTTGAAAGTCACTTGCATAAATCTTCCTTTTTCGACTGGAATTTCAGAGTGGGCCCGGTCTCCAACATGTTTGTTGTCATATCATATTTTGGCAGCAGTGAGAAAAAGTGGCAAGGTTCCATTAATGCTGTTTTGATGGAGCGTGGAGAGGTGGGCTTGTCATTTCAGGAGGAGGGTCTATGGGCTAGGTGGGCGGCGCGCGGCTCTATACCCTCTAGTATTTGCAGACATATGAGAGAGGGAGGCAGAGGTGTGAGTAGGAGGCGCGTATAAGGTAGTTGGGAGATTGCACGGGTTAAGTTGTGGGTTGGGGAAAGGGCACTATTGCAGCATACATGCATTTCCATGAGTGTTCCGTTGGCCGCTGTGAGGAGGCAATGGATAGTACAGATAATTATGGTCATCATACATGTATTTCAAAACCTTTTCAGTTGAGGGAAGCATGGGTGATACACACGCAATGACTTTAACTAGATCATTGATGTTCAACCAATAACGATGATTGATTATGGTTTCAGTATATGTCACGTTGAGATACATCATATATATACATGCTTCCTTAGCACCCGTGGTATCATGTATGCATATATTGAGGTGTCGACTCTTATCGACAAAGATCATCCCATGCATGTAGTCAGATCATGATGTGTCATCTCCTTGGGTATCTCCCTCCGTGCAAGCAAAGCAGGGCCAGTACACACCGCAACCACAACCTAAGACTTACAGCAGAGACGCAGGCTAAATATTGGAAAGTTCACGCCCAGGCTACACAATGCTCGGTCCCAACCGCTTTTGTGGGTGAAAAACAAACCCTGACGTGTAATATATTCGTGACCACGAACGGAGCACGGCACGCCAGGAACCAGCAGGCCGAAGGGCATGCCGGGAGGAAGGGGTGTGGGGCTGGTACTCGGCCTGCCTCCCCTCAGCCTGCAGAAATACGCTGACGTGTTACCCCACCTTACTAAACTCTACCAGTGGGTACACCCTAGATAGCAGGGATACCTTGGGCAATCCTTATGCAAACGCTATTGGCAATCGCTTGAAAATCATGTTGGAACCAATTAACATGTTGGAATCCTAATATTGGCCCACGTCTGATTTGACTATTGGTCCAGTAACCCGGGCCAGTAATGACCCATGTTTGCTAGTGGTGATATTAATCTCATCTTGTTTGAACAATGTATGACAATCACTATATATATTTTTGATGTTGGACCAAATTAAGTTGCATGGGGTACACAGAGAAAAGGAAGGAAGGAGTCATTTTGGAGTCAGAACCGGGTCCAGCTCACCCGGACTCCCTTTAGAAGAGGGTCAGAGCTTATTGACTCCCTTTGGTAAAAGCACATCTCCTTTGACTCAGTTAAAAAAGGGAATTGGACTCCCTCTATTAAGGGGTAAAGGGAGTTTGGGTATATAGGAAGGGAGTCACCAACAGTTGCTTCTACCATGTCCTTTCTAATATGTAATCACTCTTACTATGAATAGTTGTAGCATGAACATTTAGCGTCAGCTCTTAATTTGCTAAAATGATTAAGAGATGGTTCATAGTTCTAGCATAACCATTATATTTTAGGTATATGACCTTTCATAGACACCCAGTTTGTGGAAATACAAAAAAAAAAGTTAAATTCATAGCAACTCAGATGTTCATTAATATTGACTAATGTGCAAAGAGGGATGGATCTTGAATAAATATCCCTCTTAGACCTTGCAACAATATAATATGGAAAGATGAGCTCTGGTAACAGCCATTAAACCTATTGTATAGAGCGAAGGCAATTGCGATTACCATTGTAATTGATATACAACTCCCTTCATAAAGAGAGTCATTTATAAGCTAGACTGCCTTTACAATGAGAGTCAAAGATGAGGTGGATTCCCTTTAACTAAAATGGAGTCATTCTAAAAGCAGGAGCATGGACTCCTTTAAGGGAGTCAAAGTGACTCTCTTTTCTAAAGTGTTGACTCCCTTTCAGTAACAAAGGGAGTCATTCTGAAAGCAAGACCTGGACTATCTTTCTGACTCCCTTCCGAACAGGTGGCGTGGCAAGCAGTTTGACCCTTTTTGACTCCTTTTTACTTGACCTTTTTGGTTTGACCTTTTTTGGGGTTAGTCAAATGTGGGGGGGGGGGGGCATTGCCCGGTTGCAACGCCCCTGCTCAGACTTCCTTTTCTCTGTGTAGGTTTAGTCAAACACATATCTATGAATGTGGTAATGTTGATCAATAAACTCCCACTGAACTAAAACGTGAAGTGTTTTAGAAGTTTATAATACACATTGCACAGTCGTATCATCCTTCTTTTTCATACGGTAAAATCTGTCAGATAGACCCCTGTTTGGCCTGTTTTGACCAACAGAGAACGAAAATGTTTCCACTGCTCATATATCACTGTAAAAATAGTGTTTAGGATGTAACTGCGCATGTTTAGTGGCTAAACACTTTTCTAAACACTATCTTGTACCACATTTTAAGACACCTATTTCCATCTTAACATATTTAGATGAACCTGTTTAGTGTGCAATATGTTAAGATCTAGTAGGTGTTTACATATACAGAGTTTAGACCAAGGAATGGTTTAGATATAGGTATGATGTGTAGATCTATAGAGTTTTTACATGGGTAGTGTTTAGAATTATTAGGCATTTAGATAAATAGCATTTAGAAATAGTAGATGTTTAGTTACATAGTGCTTAGGTAAGATGATGTATTTATAGTGATTGTAATGTGCACATTAGGATATAGTATTGGTCCAATTTATTATTGCATATTCAGATAGATAGTATTTTATAACACACTATATACATAGCATCCATACAATAATAGCCATATGTTACCATATTTGAATCACTCAAATGATATGGTTCTATGTTTGCTTTTGCATGTTTCTTCAAGGATCAGCTTATAAATGGGTGGGGAAATTCCGTCCATGAACTTAACTGCCAGCTGAGAGCCATTTCAAAAGAAGGAATTACAATATCGTTAACTTTGTGTGTTTCACAAGGTCCTATCGTTATTCCAGCTATCTTTAGAGCTATCGTTAATTTTGCTATTGTTAAAAAGCTAAATTGAGTGTATTTCATAAGGCATTTTGATACAGTTTTTAAGAGAGTGAACTGCTATCTAACAAGAGCGATTTTGGTTTAAAGAGAGTGATTTTGGTCTTTCATAAACCATATTTATCTGGACCTTCACCCCTGCTGGTAAAGGAAAAAAATACTTGGGGGTCATAACATATTGTGCAATAATAATGTCCTTTAGAAATTTTGTTCAAATTCCATTTTATTTCAATTATATTCAAGTTTAGATACAAAATTCGGACTCTGCTATTTTCTTGCCATCAAGAAAAAACAAACTTTAAGAATATACAAAATAGATTTTCCTGAATGATGTCTATTGGTATTTGATGGAAAACTTTATACATTGCATCTGTGTACAGTATGTGTCCAATATGTTACAAGAGTTATTTGGAAATTACACATAGAAATCATGATTTTTAAACACATTATAGCCACATTTGGAGTTAAGATAGCGAAATTGCTCAAAATATAGTGTGTTTCATAATCCAGCTATCACTAATATGACATCTTATCGTTATTTCAGTTTTAAGAGAGCTGAAATACATTCAGCTTATGAAATACACTCAGTTTGGTCCATTTACGCTAGCGTTAAAATTGGGCGCTATCGTTACAAAGACTGGTGGGATAAAATTATATTTAATATCGAAACACTTAAACATGTTTAGGTCTATTGTTTAGATCAAATGTGTTTAAGTCTAAACTGATAAAGTATTTAACATGCTTACAATGTATATATATTTTAAGTATTTAAACAAGTATACCAATTATGACAAACAGACACATGATCCAGTTCTAGGCCATATACCATATTTTTTTGTTTATAAACTGTGCCCAGAATATAGGCAGGGAATCACACTCCATTAATTACCACTTTTCTGGTTATAACTTTGCTTGTAATTGGAGTACTTATATCATTTCTGCAGATTTTCTGAACTATAGAGATATACTTTGGAAAGGGCCAAGCTTATGTTTGGATCATAAGTATTAGAATTGCATTCCAATAGGTTATAAAAAGTTAATTGGAATAATGATGGCAATATGATTGGTATACATGTACTAGAGAAAATGTGTTTCATGCACTATTTGGTATCTCGACACCTCATTGTTTAAGTGCTGAACAGGTGGTAAACATATGTTTAAAAGTGAAACTTAAAGAAAACATATGTTTAAATGGTAATCACCCGTCTGCATAAGTGTTAAATTGTTGAATAGCTAAACGGCCGATGATATCCACTTGAGGAGCACGTGCGTACAAGGGCCGTTATTCTCACGAGGAGCTCGTGTGTATAAGGGCCGTTATTCGCACGAGGAACTGGCGAGACAGGCGACAGTGAGAGAGGCGACCTGTACAAGGGAGTGGCGAGACAGGCGACCTGCACGAGGAAGCGGCGAGAGAGGCGACCTGCACGAGGGTGGTAGTGGGCTGTTATTGTATATATATATATTGGCATTATGGTGTAAATCTGGGTTTAGGGTAAATGTGGGTAATATCGCGCATGTGGTAATATCGCGCACCCCCACTAAAAGGCCGATTTTTCTAAAAAAAAAATCAGATTTTTTTTTTCAGGAGTGAGCCACATTACATGTCATATCATTTCAATGTATTTCGTGTTTCTGGTCCATATATGTATGTAATGAGCAACATATGAACAAAAACGTTTAAAAATCTAAATTTTTTAATCTTTCCATGCTAACAGTTTCTATACTAATTCCCATAGAGCTTAATTATATCGCTCAGGCATGTTGTTATATCGCTCACCTGTTTAGATAATAAAAAAAAAATGTTTTATCACACATGGACTGCCGTAGTGAGGATTATTTGGGTAATATCGTCACTAGGTGCGCGATATTACCCACATTTCCCCTACACCTTTAATATATTCCAATGTAACAGAATCCTGATATTGGTGCGAGGGGGTGGCACCCTCAACTTGAGCCTAAGTCTATGACCCACACATGGTGTTAGTGTCCCCCTGGTCCAGGGCATCCCTGTCACAATGACGCCGTTAAAACATGTTATTTGTTAGTAAGGGTGAAGTTCTAATACATGTCAGCATTTTTCTATAAAAGGGGTACTTTTAGGGCCCCAAAAATCAGTGGTTTTGCTATGAAAAAGGGGTAATTTTTTACTCAGGAATCAGTGGAAAGGGGGTATTCGGTGAATTCGGAAATTATACTTTGGAAAAACTCATCACGCCGTCACGTCGCCTCTCTCATCACGCTGTCACGTCGCCTCTCTCATCACACCGTTGTCGCCTCTCTCATCACACCGTTGTCGCCTCTCTCATCACGCCGTTATGTCGCCTCTCTCACTGCCATGTCGCCTCTCTCATTGTAACGTCGCCTCTCTCATCGTCATATCACATAAAACTATGCTCATTCCGGGAATTGAACCGAGGCCTCCCCTATAGGAGACAGACACCCTAACCACTACACCATAGCATCACCTCATACCCTCATGTGTCGCCTCTCTCACCATATCCTCTTGTGTCGCCTCTCTCACCAATCCCTCTTATGTCGCCTCTCTCGCTATGTCGCCTCTCTCGCCATTCCTCGTGCGAATACCGGACGTTATTCACATGAGGAGCTCGTGCGAATATCGCTGGCGTGTCGGGCCACATGCATGTCCTCGGCGCTTAGGCATTTAGAAATGATGTGTTTAACATACATAACATCTGTTTAGATTTTTAATTTTAAGTGTGTACAGATTAAGCATGTGTAGCATTTTTGTTGTTAAAAGTTAAACACAGTTTTTACAGTGTATAGTCGGATTCATTTGGAAAGGGGGAGTTTGTGGCCCTGGGGATCTGTAACTGACGTTTGTGTGCACTGTGGGAGGGTACTCTACACTGTCATTCTCAGTAGATCCAATCCCGTTGCACCAACCAATACAGTGTATATGTACATGTATATATGCATGAATATATCCACGAGGGGCCCACAATAGACCCTGTTATGACAGGGGTCGCAAGTCCCAACTCTGTCAATAGCCATGGCAGATTTGTCATTGAAGGAGGCGTGCACTGTGTTGACCAGGGAATGCCCCGATCTCCCCCCTTCTCTGCAGACAAGAGGGGCTTTGATGGCTCGAGGAGGGCTTTAGAGAATATTAAAATGTATACCAATTTTGTATGCATGTTTCCCATGCTGCACAAACAGTGGTATTATGGTATATAGCTGGGTATTTTACATGGATTCATATCGCTTTGTTCCGGGGTTACCACTGCAGGTACAGGAGCTTGGGGCCCAGAGCAAGAAGGCTGCCTGTCCTGCTGAACATTAGGGTAGATTCACCTGGAGTCGGACACATACCTTGAGACGGACACCTCATTTTGTGGCTATTTATGCACACTAAGCTCGTTATCTGTGAATAATGGTAAAGTTTAAGTGTTATTCTTTCCCAAAAACTAATACTAGAAGTTGTAGTGTACATGAATAACCTCAAATCTCACTGTCCGTCTCAGGGTATGTGTCCGACTCAGGGTGAATCTACCCTAGGTGACTTTCATTGGATTTCAAACCGTGAATATAGAAATCCAATTGTGTTATAATATCCATCAAAGTAGATCTATGTCATAAGCCTACACATAGAAAAGGAACAGGGCTAAGTCATATCTGCCTCACACTACATTCTACAGACCATTGGCCACATAATATCATTAGAATAATAATGTGAGCAGCCAAGCAGAAAGGATAGTCCGTGGGGGATTAGTTCCGAGTTTTGCCACCAGGGGGGCGCCACTATGGCCTTAAATGAAAGAAACAGGCTAAAAAATGCTCTAGGGTACTTTTTTCTGTAGAATAGAATGAGAATACACAAAACATTCCATTTCTGGTGAAAAGCCTCTATATTTGGAATGTAAAAAGAACGTTTTAAGGCCTAAATGGGTGTCCTTGTTGATATGTGTTGCCATGGAAACATGATTTTCATTCCAAATTGAAAAATTAAAGATAGCTATTGATAGAATGATTCATGGGAGTTACTATGGTCCAAACAGAATAATGATACCATTCCTAGATCAAATTTTATGACCCATACAATGAAAATGTATGATATATTTCTCATTATCATAATTATGCTAATTAGACAGGGATATTTGGGAAAATATGAGACTTAGAGCTTATTGGGCTTTTTGGTAGGGTAATGCCCACACATATTCATGAAGCCATTCCTCGGAAACTAGAATTGACATCTTCGAGTGTAATACATCATTGGAAAGCTTATGAGATCCATTTTAAAAGTGTATTTTTCCTTGGAGTATCCTTTTCCCTTGCCTGTACACAGATGCCAATATCAGATCTATATGAAATAGTAAGCAGTGCGACACATTATATCTCACACAGTTAGTGCCCAGCCTTATGTTGATATCCAATACCCACAAATATGGTGACTAAGCTCTACACTGTTGATGTTCTTGGAATGTGTTGTGTAGTCTGTCATCAAATTTGATTCAGGTAAGTTAACTGCAAAGCGTATCCATTGACCTCCTTTAAACCTTTAAGGGCTGCTCCCCAGCAGCTGAAAAATTGTTTCCAACTACCGGGGATATTGCACATGAATATGTCCTACTAAAACCGGGACTACGCTACAGATAGTGCTCTGATACTGCATATATGGTTTTACAGTGGTACTGCATATATATATATGCAGTATTGGCAGGGAAAGGGCTAACCACACTATTTAGACATAGGGGACCTATCTATAAAGAATCAAAACTGTGTGGCATGTAACAATAATTTACATTGTAAAAAATGTGTGTTGCGGGAACATGGATAAAGAGTAACACACATAATACATTTACATGTAATACACTTGAGCGTGAACACACTTTTCTCAACAAACCTACACACTCTTTTGTGACAGGTGTGTAGGAAATCAAAGTTTATACGATATACACACATTTTTATTGACACCAGATGGCACCACAAGCATTGTTTTAAAAATGTTAGTCACACTTCAAGATTGTAATTGCACTTTTGATCATGTTTAATGATTTGATATTAAATTTTAAGCATATAATGAAGTGTAACTTTAATGGCTATATGAATCTGATAAGTTATAATCCCTTTCAAGACTGAATATCCTGTCCTAGGGAGGTCGAACGTTCAGCTATAATATAAGGCAATGTGTAATTGAAACCTGCTTAAGGCTATTCCGTACAAGGCTTTGCTATGTAGGATGGCTTCCACAAGGTGTGTTTCAGGCAACATGGTCAGAATTTCTAGGGTAGGTATGTCGGATTCTTTTTATTTTTTTTTAAACATAGAGAGAGTACCAGGAGTGGGTCGAGAATCGACAAATCAACTCGCGACTCACCAGAATGACTCAATAATTCCTCCATTGCCTAGGAATATCAAAAAGTTGTTGGATATTCCTCTTAAAAAGCCATAATCTAAAGTTAATCAATTATTCAGGCCTCTGAGGTCACTGGGAGCTTGTTATTCTTGAAAGAATTTGTAAAAATTGAGAAAAAATCACAAAAAATCACAAAAAATCTCCAAAATTGGGGAAAAAAATGCTAGGGTCGGCCCTTTTTGGAATCTAGGGTCGGGTTGCCTGAAACAAACCTTTTATTTTTTTTTACCCTAGGGGTATTTCGTCAGCCGCCAGTGCCAGGCAATGTTGAACAACACAGTTAATATATTTAAACACTATAAAGCAATACACATATATATCACTTGCACACTTTTTCATACACACTTTACATTTAACACACTTTTTTATCTCAACACACTTCTAAGATTAACACACTTTTGACAAAAGTGTGTAGTGTGTTAATAAAAAGTGTGTTAAAAAAGTGTGTTAAGTTAACACACATTGTTTAGAGTGTTAAACATAGATAGTGGCTCTGCCTTGTGGTTGCCACTGGTACCAAACTAGGGTTGGGTGCCCCACCAGGTAGTTTCATATGCAACTACTGGTACTACTATCAGAGTCAACACATCTTTTATGTGACTCTTCATGAAGGGTCAAACTACTAATGACTCTGCTGTGGGCAGAGTCAACTACACTTGAATTGAATTTGTTTATTGATCAAAATCGTTCTGTAGCAGAACATTGTTCGTCAATCACAAGAAGTAGTTACATGAATTCTTTGGGTCCAACGATGCACAGAGATTATCAGTCACAAGCAATAACATTATAATGTGTGATCAATAAGGCAGGCATAAATTACATGGTGAAAACAATAATACCTAAATTTTAAGCCGGGTCGAGTAATGGCAACTTCTCTATTGCACGTTTGAAGCGACGCTTAGCGGCGAGTTTCTATGTTTCTACTTTTAAAGAGTCCCATAATGAGACCCTCTGTAGTAAGGAGATTTCTGATAAAAACTAGTTTTAGCTCTTCTTTTTTCAAAACGTACTTTTAAGTCTCCCCTGGTTCGGACATTTGCCTGCTCTAAAGCCTCGCCACCATGCGCTTTCTCCACATTGAAGACCACATCCAGGGGTTTTGAAGTGGCTATTCAACTATTAGAAACGGGTACCTCGGTATTTCTACTGACTTTTGAAATAAGATCAACTCCTGAGGGGGTCATATTTATCAATTTATTATGTGGTTAAGTTAGGACCATTCTTGGTAGTTCTCAGGTCCAAAAATCTATTGCAGGTGCTGTTCCTGTAGAGAAGCACACACATAACAGCCTCTCCTACCCAATGTGGGTAGGAGAGGCATTGGGTGACAACCAGCTGTAGGGGGGTCACTCCCTACCTTTTCCTTAGAAACTCTTTACCAACATCCCTTCAACCTTGCTACCCTTGTCATGAGATGTAGAGTAGCAAAGTAGCACCCTTTTCACCTGGAATTCCTCATAGGCCTTTACCCTGGGTATAAAAGCGGAACCTTTCCCTTGGAATGAGTTTACACATGGTAACTAGTGAAACGGGAGTGCCCCCCCCAGGCCTCTGCAGTGGTCAGCCTACCTCAAGGGCCTAACTCCCACTGTGTGGATCAGAACGACCCACTGCATGTGAGCAGGGGAGGGGGGTGTCTGATTCCCAGCCAAGAAGCGTCCCCCACTCATCTACACCCCCCATCCCCCCATCTATTAGACTAAGGTCTATGCAGTGAGTGAGGGTGTGAGGTACAGGGGGTGACTACTACTAGAACTGACAGAATGGGCACTCACTGTATGTGGGTAACTGCCTCCCCCCTCCTCACACACACACACATATATATACCCATCTCACACACGTACCCCTGCCCTTGGCAACAGCCTCACACATGACCATTGACTGTAGTGCCCCCTTATGTAAAGTGAGGAAAGCACACATTGATCAATTCAATATTTGGAGAGATGTCCTACTTTTGCTAAAAAGTCCACTGTATCCACATAATTATGTAATATCTATTAAAGGATTATCTAAAATAGTATGTCTGCAGTGACATATTGTACTTTTCTCATATTATTCAAAACCTCCGGATGTGGTCTTCAACACGAGTAATTGTATCTTGCGGCGCCGGGCGAGCAACTCAATGTCACAGTCTTTATGTAAATCAAATATGCTTATACTGCGTACTCGCAAGACCTGGTTCTGTAGCCTTTGTATCTTGAGCAATTCCCCCGCATGCACGATATCAGTGAAAAAGGAACAGTATTCTGCATTGATAGAGTCAAGAGGTAGAGTCAATTTGTAGGGGAGAGAGGGGCACGTTGACCACCTGGGCACATTGAACCACATGCTCTCTTTGCTATTCCTTTGGGAATTTTCCAGCAGTTTGCCTACCACATTACATCCTTATATAGACAGTTCAGAGCAGCAACATCATATTTATTTTGGGATGCTGAGGAGAAGCTCAGACAACACGAAAGATTTTAGCCATTGAAAGTAGAAATTTGCAATTGTTGAACTTTTTTTCTAATATTGTTACAAAACATTGCTGGCCTAAGATCTATATGGAGGTCAAAGTATATATCTGAATGCTTGCGTAGAACCTGATTTTAATCCTGAAGGTGTTATGTAATTTGAATTAAATCAACTTTATTGATGATGGTCGGCATGGGGTACATTGAACCACAAAAATTGGGGCACGTTGAACCATGCTCAAAGTAGCCAAAACTCTGTCTTGAAGGTCCAGTTCCATTATCTACCACATATGTGCCTGTACAAAGCATAGAGGGACAAAGTATCACCACTTTTCACCAGAGGGTAGACTTTTTAAGGTCCCCTTGTCAGTTTGTAGGCAATAGATGAGCTGATGTTGCTAAGTTCCATCTCTGGGTCAACCATAGGCTAACCCAACAAGTAGGCCTATATGGGTTAAACCACCCATAGTTCATTAGAATTAAGCCACACAGAAAGAGACACAATATTAATATACACTTTTGTTATACATGTACGATAGAATACATGTTTTGTTAGTTGTGATAATGAATTATTTCATAGCATTTTCATAATGTGTTTATTCTCAGATGTATCTTTTTCAGAAGCAGAACAGCCTGTTATATCATAAAAGAATATAATTAAAGATTTATATGACATGTGCAAATAGCAGCAATCCTCTGAAGATGGTTTATATTAACCTAAAGGAAAATGTGTAAGGCTCTAACCCAGTGATTAAACTAGAAGCTATAATTTAATGACTTGTATGCATTAAATATGTATTTTTCATATTCAATCCTTTGCAAAAGTGACAATAGCAAGTATTTCCACCTTAACTTTCAATAATGAATCCATATCGCTGATTGTTTGAACCGTTCAAGATATGTGGTTCAAGGTGCCTCAGTGGGTGGGTCAACCTGCCCAGGGCATGGGGCACATTGAACCACCCAAAGATTTTATTTTCAAAAAATCAAAAGAAATACAACAAATGGCCATACTTGCTTTGACATGGGTTGTCATATAGCGCAATGATATAAAGAAACTGCTAGATACAAAATCAAAGTTCAGATGACCTTGATAAAGTCAGGAAAAAAATAAATGTGCATAAGTGGCTCAACGTGCCCCTCTCTCCCCTACAAGGAGCAAGGGCTAGGACTGGAGTAGCTGTGACCCCTGCTACCAGAGTCAACTAAAGTTAACTATGGTAAAAGAGTTATGGCGACGCCTTTACTTCTCCAACCTCTGAAAAGTAGGGCAGTCAAATTTTCCAACCTCTGAAAAGTAGGGCGGTCAAATGTCCCAACCTCTAAAAAGTAGGGCAATCAAATCTTCCAACCTCTGAAAAGTAGAGCGGTCAAATGTCCTAACATCCGAAAAGTAGGGCTGTCAAATCTTCCAACCTCTGATAAGTAGGGCGGTAGGGCGGCAGTTGCTGTCTACCCTCAAAGCCCGTCCCTGCACTTCCACTACAAACACCATCCTCTTTAATGGATGTCAAATACACCCATTTTTCATAGTTACGGCTGTATCTCTCAGATGGGCCCATGGGCTGTCTGAGACTCAGTGAGAGTTACGGACAGAAGGGTCAGTTTTCTATTGACTGTCTTTGTGTCAACCAATCATGTACATTTCTCCACCCAATCAAGACAGGCCATGAGTGGCTGTTATGCTACTTGGGGCCTTAATTTGGTGAGGTGAAATGTACAAATGACTAATTATAGTCATGTCTAGACCAATTAACAGGGGATGCAAGAGGCTGTAGATCGTTTGCCTCTATCACGGGGCCTCTATACAGATTACCTCCAAATGTGTGGAAATGAAATAACATCCATAATTCAATTTATGAATCAACTATAGTAAGTATACATATATGTAAGATACCACACATGCATTTTCAAGTTTGTATAGTATATATTAAAGCCAGGGGAATGCGAGGCAGTTTCACCTCGCAAATGGTACCGATTTCCCAAAGCTTTCTTGACACTTGCATCCTATACCCACAACGCTAGTGTCCGTGGGTATTGCAGGCTCTACTACCTTTTCACAGATTTTTGGATGAAAAAGCTACCACTTTTTATGGCAAAATCGCTGATTTTCAGGTCCCTAAAGCAACCTTTTTTTTTTTGCAAAAACACTGACATGTTTTAGAACTTCACCTGCAGTTAATTCTGCAATGAAATTGAATATCCTATAAATAATGCGTTGTCATTATAGATGTCATATTATGTTTCGGGCCCTTTTTGGGGGGATTTTGCTCTAAACCCTGCAATAATTGTCCTTTTTACGAACCGTAAAAACTGGAAAGTAGGTAAAAAAATACGAGGGGGATCCGGCACTGTTTTACTTAAACTCGGTCGGATTACCGGAAACCAAAATTCTAATTTTTTTCCCTTGCCAAAGTACACCAATACCAGAAGGTGTTAGTTGGGCACCCTTTATTCACTGTACACCCCCACCCCTGTCGACTTCACTGCACCCTGGCCGCCCACTGCCCCCACCCCCCACACACACCATCATATCTCACAGACAGTGTCTCCCATATTCCCCATCCTTCCCTATATACTAGCTGCCTTCTGCGTCAGTCGTCCCGTTTGAAATGTCAACGTAAACCCGCTTGTGTTGAGTACACAGCGGCGCTGTGCTTGTGTGTCTTGCAGACGTTGGTGTAGGCGCTGGGCCGTCACCTCTGACACTACCCCCTCTCCACACAGACACACCAGTATCAACGCCGGGGCCCCTTGTTGACGCCGACCGGGCCCGCAGCCAACCCGACACCCTGCCGCCCGCCGCCTGACACCGGAGCCGCCGGCCAGGGGCGCAACCCCGGTGTTGATGGTTGACACTAGCGGCGCTTAGCGGACCCTTGGCCCGCCCACTGGGCGGTAGGCTGCATCCTAGCACTACTACTACCCCAATACTGCCGCCCACCTCCAGCACCCCTCCAGCATCTCCTGGACACGTCCTCCAGGCAGACTCTACCCCAAAGGCCTCCTTCCTCCACGGCTCCTCCTCCCACAGCAGCAATAGTCTTCTCAGAAAACAAAACCCCCCTCGTGTTGATGATGCCCTCAGGCAGACAGACAGACCCATCGCTACATGTCAAAACGCGTCATTTGCCACGGAAAGGTTCATTCAATGTCAATTCAGCCATAAAGTGAAATCTCAGCCTAGAGATGCTGGAAGGCTGGGGGGTCAAGGATTGGAAGACATGTGTTACACTTCTGTTTTCAGACAAAGAACTTCCACTATAAGTGTAACTAAAGAGTGGAAGAGACGCACAAGAAAGTCCATGTGGTCAAGGTGGAGGGCCCACACAGCGGACGGATGATGGACACCCCGATCAGCTGACGATTGTCTGTTTGTCGGCTCTACACGAAAAAACAACACACATGCTCCAGGAGGCGGTGCTGTGTATATAGCTTGTATCCTCAAGGCATAAAAATACCCCCGGTGTAGCGGATACAAGGTCTGGCCCTGGAGGAATGTGGGTGTGCAAACAGCCAGGTAGGGGTGAGGGCATGGTGAGGGGTGCTAGGGCTGGACCGCCTGTATCCACCCTGGACTTTGATCGAAGCGCGGCCACAGAACTTGATCCGCCTCCGTCCCCCGCTCCTGTCGACTTCATTTCAATAACACCACGAGATCGGGCAAATAAACAGGATTCACTTTCTCCTGCATATGATTTAGTTCCAATATATTGTGTCGCCCACCAAGTATTCAAACATTTTTGAGAACATGGCATATTAAAATGACCAATGGTAAAGCTGGATTCGAGGGTGTCTTATAAGTTATAGTACATCTCGTACACCGCACAAAATGTGCTTAGGGTTTAAACATATTTGCATGCCATGGCACAGTCAGGCATGTGTCACCAAAAACATCCCCATGTGAAAGTCAGGCAATGACGGACTCGTTGCTGTAGGGAGAGTCAAGCAGAGAATTTGTTGTAATTATGACCTAGAGATATGTGTACCAACATATGTTAGAGGTATATAACTTTCAAATCCACTCTAAAACGAAAGACAGACACTGCTTGACTCTCGCTACAATGAAGGTCAGGCAGTGCCTGACTTCTCTGTGACCAGGGTCAGCCATAGAAAGTCCAGCATTGCCTGACTTTCACGCCAATGGGTCAGGCATTGTTGGACCCTGTTTGAAGAGAAAGTCGGACAATTCTGGACTCAAATTGGCATGAAAGTAAGGGAGCGTTCATTATTTATGCCAGGGGGGGGGGTGTGCAAATCAGGGGGGGGGTCATTTTTTTTAGGGGTATTCGGAGGGGGGGGGTCTTTTTTTTTCAACCTATTCTTAGGGGGGGGGTCTTTTTTTTCAACCTATTCTGAGGGGGGGGGGGGTCATTTTTTTTAGGGGTATTTATTTGGGAGGGGTAATTTTTTGACACAACGTGACGCGAATTTCACGACACATGTCGCGACTTGGGGTCATAAAGACGGTAGAACTTTGCTAAATTTCTTGCCTACCAATCAACACATGAATGATTCACTACTTTTCTTTTCCTAAAGCAACAATAATTAACTGGAGAAAGAGCATTAATTCAACACGAGAAGAGTACAGAATGTAGGGAGTCTAAACAGAAAAGCTATCAGTGTGCAGTTAGATGAATGCTATTGTGGCACCGAAATATGACAGTACTGTATCCGAAATAGTTTGGGTTAATTGGACTTTAGCCTTGCCCATCACGTTTTGGCATCCATATGCAAGGGTGAACTTGCCTACATTTTTAGACCCTGCCTTTCTTCCCAATAGAGGAGCAGATGCATAGTATGCAAGATGCAGATCTACCTCATATAATGTTGATACATTGTAGCTTAGGTCCACTCCACCAGTCAAAGGCGTGATTACACTACTGTAAAACCTCGCGTATAAGCCTAACTCGCGTATAAGCCGCACCCTGACTTTGGGCTGATCATATAAGCCGCACCAGCGATCTGATTATGGTGACTTTTATATTGTACCATAGGAGCAAAAACTCGCGTATAAGCCGCACCCTGACTCTGTGCCGATCCTATAAGCCGCACTGGCGATCTGATTCGCGTACAAGCCGCGGCTTATACGCGAGGTTTTACGGTAGTCATGATACACACTTTTCCTTGGTATCTTGTACCAGACCCTGCTAAATGAGCCACAGCGTTCTGATTGCAGAGCTCTCAATATTTTTAGAATACCTTCACCATCTCCCTGATAGCTGCCTGCTTCTCACAGATTCTAGGACTTATAAAATCAGCAGACTCATAGAGTAGACATGATCATCCCACTATAAATCGGTGTACCGAATGCCTTGAAATGTAGCAAATAGCCACCAGATCCACAGAGTTTTCTGCTGCGGATGCCACTCCTTCTGTCGCCAATTTCTAAATCTCCCTCTAAGTTCATCTTTGGCTTCAACAGAAATCAGGCACTGAATAATCATTGCTACTCATCGCTACTTGGCCTCATCAGAATTTTTAGAGCTCTATATTTGGTTCTGGTCAAGTTGCTTCCGATGCTCTGCAGGGTTATCAGTGAGTTATTCATCACTATTTTAAAGCTTTTATTTTTTTGGAGTCAATGCATTCCCATGGCTTGGTTATACTGACCACACACTAGAATATTGAAGGCAGGTACCTTATGGCATTTCCTCAAATAAAGGTTATCAACTATGGTGCACGTAACATCCATGCATACCATTGATGGCTTAACCCTTTCACCACTGGGTTTCTTGTAACTCAATGCAATTTTGTGCAATATATTGGCTTACCGTGTGGAAGGGGTTAAGCGATTGTAATTGATCCGTGCCGTTATATAACAAAGACACATTCCCCTGTGACTCTTTGTTCAAGTTCAAATTCTCACCCTCAGCTCCCTATTTCTTACTGATCCTAGCCTTTGGAAAACCAAACTAGGTTTAAATAGTGATCTTGTTCCTTTAACTGCAAATTATGATACCAGGATACATTAAAATGGGCCGATTGACCTCTAGATTTTCAAAATTTTCTTCAGGTTTGCCACTATTATAATGTCCAGAGCATCCCTTCATCAAACATCTTTGTTTTAAGCTGCAGTAGCGCGGAACAGGGGGGGGGGGCTGGGGGCCTAGTAAAGTGGGGGAGCCAATCTTTTTGGGAAACATGAACATTCTAGACTCAGACTACCCAAGAATACACCAATCTCGAGGTAAAATTCCTAAAACTTTCTTGAAAGACAAGCTCAAAGTCCCTCAGAACACATCAATTTCAATGTAAAATTACAAAATTTCCCAGGATCATATGGTAGACTTCAGACCACTCTGAATACACTAATATAAAGGTCAAATTCCCAAATTTTCCTGGGGCTTGTGGCCCCAAAACAACCATTTGTTTCTCCCTCTAACCAACCCTCATCAGCTGGCTTTGGGAGCTGGGCCCCCCAACTTTATCCACCTTCCGCGGCCCCTGAGCTGGGCCATTTCATGGTACTTCTACCAAACAGTATTAGCAGGACTTGTAGGTGGGGACCAAAATAATCACACCAATTTTTAGCAAAAATATCAAACGTGCCACGGAAACAGAAAAATGCGCGCTCTCCACATAAATATATTCACCATATTGTTATGCCCTATAACCACTCCCTCAAATAATGGTTAAGCACATGCTATAATAGGTTATAGTATAGGACTATGTGGACTTTGTATGTCGTTGATGCCATTATTAAGTATTTATAAACGTCTATGGTGAGGGGGGGGTCATTTTTTTTCAACCTATTCGGAGGGGGGGGGGTCTTTTTTTTTTGACCCATTCGGAGGGGGGGGTCTTTTTTTTTTGACCCATTCAGAGGGGGGGGGTCTTTTTTTTTTGACGTATTCGTTTTGCCAAACGCCCGCCCCCCCCCCTGCCATAAATAATGAACGCTCCCTAAAGCAATGCTGACTGGTGGCACACGCCTGACTGTGCCCTCATCCTCTCTGTGTTACCTTCACCTTGTACTCGGAGTAGCTGTTTCTTCTCTATGTTCTTCAGGATCTTGATGACCTTGAACACACTTTACACGAGTCTTCTTTAGAGTTCTCATTTCTTCTACCTGTTCGAGGATGGTGGCCTGACTCTGACAATGGAATTGAAAAAACGATTTTGTTGAAGATCCCTGCAAGGAGGTGCTCAGCGTCACCCATATGCTTTAAATGGTACAAGGAGGGCACTCCCCCCACCATGTGTGAACAGGATTAAAAGGGGATGGGTGAAATTGCGTGAGACACCTGTAGGGTGTTTCAGAACTAGCTGAGAGATACAATCAATCGTAGCTGCACTGTAAAAAGTTGTTGTTCCTGAACAGCAAAATCTGCTGGAGCTATACAGTACTTTTGCTGTAAATTTTGCTGTACATGTACATTTCTGTTGCTGTAGATGCAGCTTACAGTAATGAGTTGTAGACCTACAGCACTTTTCACTGTACTATGTACACGGGGGGGTCCTGGGATCGATCCTTTGTCTAGCCACCTCTCAATGTGTTACACACTAAATGGTTACAAGATGCAATAATGTCTGCATGTTGCTAAAGGTGCCAAATATGAGACCCATGCTGCAGGCCGTACTCCAGCTGCCTCGATAGTTCAATCAGACACAGTGTCGGAGAGTGATAGGAAGGTCCCAAGTTCAATCCCCGGTCACGCTAGTCATGAAGGTCCTTTATGTTTTGATCTATTTTTCTAAAAGTGATTCATGGTGACTAAAAATATCACTAGCCTTGAGAAGTGAACCCTAGACCTTCAGATTTGATTTTACAATTAATTCTGCTGTACAGTAACAGTAAATTTTGCTGTTACTGTACAGTATATGTGCTGTAAATATACATGAGCTGACTTGCTGTAGTTCTACAGCACAATCTACTGGAACCAAAGTTGCCCCCAGTATTTTCTGTGCAGGAACACTACTTAATGGGTATATACCCCTAAAATCGACATGGCGACATGGGCATTTCTTAAAATCGACATGGCGACATGGGCATTTCTTAAAATCGACATGGGACATGCCCAGTTTAGTGACATGTGACATGGGCATTTCTTAAAATCGACATGTGACATGTAGCTTAGTGACATGAAAAAATAATCTCATATAGAGTGAAGTAGGTTACCAAACCCTTTCTTTAAATTTCGTCCCTGTGGGTTTTCAAATTCCTAAATTTTCCTGAGGCCTGCGGCCCCAAAATCCCCATTTATAACTCTCTCTATGCCCCTCAATTCTTTTCCTTAGTGACACTAGTGACATGGCTTTTTCCTTAGTGACATGTGACATGGCCATTTCTTAAAATCGACATGCGACATGGGGACCCCCCCATCTACCCCCCCCTACTTACTTCTAACAGTGTGTACATCCGACCAATGGGATCCGAAAGAAGGGGTCTTCATGTGTAAATCGTGCTTCATGGGTATGTGTGGGAAAGACTACTTTCTGATGATTTAAAAAGATTAAGGGGCATGACACACATTGTGACACCTAAAGATCATTCATATCTCATTACGATTAATCTATTTTCTAGTCATAAATAGTTGTGAAATACCTAGATGTATCCATATTTACGAGAAATAACTTTATTACGATCAAGAATAGATACAAATACATTTATCTGTAAAAATACGACCAAGGCTTATTGTGAAACACCTTTATTACGATTGATTGCAAATAGTCCTTCTGAAACACCCGACAGTGACCACTACTTTATTTTCCAAAGTTTGTGTTTGTCATTTTGAATCAGCTCAGGTAGAGCTCAGAAATGTCAAAGCTGCAGAGCACATGCTTAATCTCACCCTGTGGAATCCAGTTCTGAATACTATTAATTGGTATCAAGGCCAAAAAAGGTGTGTTTCCGGTAACACCATGAAAAAAGCTAGGTAGGTAGGGTCGGATTTTTATTTTTATTTTCAATTTTTTATGGCGCTTGTGCTAGGCTGGGAATTGCAAGCCAAATTACCGCAGGTAGAATGTGAACATTGTTTCAAAAGTCTAGTTGCAGTTAATATGAGGGTTTTGGATGTATAATAGAGTATAGTACAATAAGGAATTGCTCATTTTTTTAACAACAGCGGGGGGGGGATAAAAATTTGGGGTGGGTGTCAAAAGATTCCAGCTGTTTTGATATAATGTTTAGGCATAACTTCCATTGGGGAAGTTATCCTTATATTAGTGGGACTAAGAGTGCCCCTTGGTGCCTTCCCTTGGGAGCATTGGAACTCTCCACCGCAGGAGGGGGGCAACAGCACTGGACAAGCAAAGCAGCAAGCAGGCAGAGCAACAGCAACAACTTGTTTTGTTTTTCTAATTTATGTCACGATGGTGACATGTGTGGCATGTAATGCCTCCTACAATGGAAACAGCAAGAAGTGCCAGTAGTATAGAGGAGCAAACTCAGCGCATAGGAATAGCTACTGGGTGAAAGTTGACATACTTACCAAACGGATGTGACGTCATTTGACCTACTTAGAAGGCTCTCAACCAATCAGAGAGCAGTATTCACAGGAAGTGACGTCATATGACCTACTTATACAATGTCAATGACCTACTAACCTACTAACCTACTCTACATTGGTATTGCACAATATGGTGCAATACCAATGTACCAATGTCTTGACCAATATTGGTATTACAAGATATTGTGCAATACCTTGACTTACTAACCTACTCTAGTTTCTTGTTGCATAATATTGCGCAATACCATACCTCTACATTATTATTGCATCATATTGTGTAATAGTATGAGTGACAAACAAACAAACAACAGTGGGGCTTATGTTATTCATTTTTTATTCATTGAAATAACTGATCCAATGTCATTACTCTATGTTGAGTGTGTTGTTACTACAGGAGAAACCACAGCTAGTCTTGGGTGGTGGGGTCCTACTCTGGTCCGCCTCCACCGTGGACACTCTTTCTTCCACGGCCCGCATACGACCTTGAACATCTGATAACATTGTGAGGATGCCATCTAGCACTTGGGCGGTGCCCTTGCTTGCTTCTAGAACGGCCTCCAAGATGACTTTCTCTCCACTCCGCTCCCACTCCAAGTCGTCAACCTCATATTGGATGTCTTTCACCTTGCGTTCTTGTAAGAACCTGTCAAAGGATGCTTTGTCCACCACTCGATCTAACTTCAGGAACTTTCTCACATCATCTTCTGTGATACTAACCGATCCAGGAAGTTCGTATGTAGACCCATCCATTGTGTCACTACATTTTTGGGTGCCTGACTCCGACATGCTGCTATAAGGAAATTCAAACAGTGACCACCACACGTTGTAGAGTAAAAGTTTTGCACTTGTTTCTTGTTGTAGTCCCCGTGACCATCTGCTGATTTTTTCATCAATGCAGTGTGATATATAGTAATTGGGGGGATTCCATAAGGATCAAAGTAGAATACGTTTCCATTTCGCTGTACATATACAGCAATCCAGTGCTGCCCAGGTAACTGGTGGGGGTGTGTGTTACTCACAAAACAAGTGCCTGGTTTAAGTTCTTTAGGGCATTGATTGGCAGCAAAAGTCCCAATGAAATAATGTCTAGTATAAGGATTGTTTTGTAGAATGGTGTTGATCTCAGATGTCTTCATTTTATGACATGTAGTAGTCTGTCACTGGTAACCGGTCACTGTTCAGCGGGATCATGTTGTCGAAGAAGGAGCAGATGATGGCTGAGACAGAGTGTGGGGTCGCGTTCCTGAATCGCAGGGTGATGGTGAGTTTACCTTGCCTCAACAAGTTGATCCGGGCATCTTCAGGGGTTCTGTCTGCAGTCAGATCAAAGGCGAACAGTGTGTAGCCGTCCATGTATTCTGCTACTTTCAGGTCACAGTCAACTCCACAAGCGAGGATACCAGTGTCCTTGAACAACTGGTTGTAAGCTCGCTGCACTTTCCCCTCTCCAAAGTTGGTTTCCACTTCAAACTTCTGGTCATTGAACTTTACTTCAACGTTGCTGATGTCGTAGTGCCTGAAGTGGAACGGGTTCTCTGTTTTAGTACCCGAGGCTGAGGTCTCTTTCACTAACCCGATGACGAGCCTGGAGGGAATTTGAGTGGTGTCAGGCTGTGTCCAGCTGTACTCCAGTGAGCCACCGTCCAGTGTGTGTTTCGTCACTCGTGATCTTGTGATGGGGTAGTTGAACGGGCCAAACTTGGGGTCCATGAGCATCTTGTTGTGGGTCTCTACTACCTCGTCACGCACCAACACTTTTCTCATTCTCATCTCAGCTTTGGTGATGTTGATGAAGAAGTTGTTGGCAGCAGTTTGCATCATGTAGAATGCTGGTGAGCTTCGCTCAAAGATGAACTTCAGTTCACAGTGGGAAGGTGTGAGCTTACACTGTGTCAACATGTCCACATGTGGCCTCAAGACAATGCAGTGAGTCTCGTGTTTTGTAATAGCTAATCTCCTAGCTACCCAGCCTGTGTTGTTAGCACCTGTCGTGTCCATGTGACCTGGTGTGTCTTCCTGCCATTTCTGGCACCCGGCCATGCGACCTAACTTCTCAGTCCTACTGGAACCTAGTAAGTCCATGAACATAGCTCGCATGGCGTAGTCCTCGTTGTTGGAGGTTACTTTCTCGCCGTTGATGAGTAGTTGACTCGTCCTAAACAGAGAGTGACCTATGTTGTTCACTGGAGCAGCGTCATCACCCACGGCGAGGAGTGTGCCATCTGCCTTCTGTACTTTGAATTCCAGATTCAGTTCTGTGTCACTCAGGTCAGTGTACAGAGAGGTTGGCTCAAAGGTGAAGTCAAAAGACTGTGTGTTGACGGTGAGGGCGTTGTTTGTGGTTTTCACTATGGTTTGACTTTTCAATATGTCATGTTGAGTGATTGGTAATGCATGTAAATCTAACTCACTCACAGCACACAACTGTCCGTGGGGGTGAATAAGACTCATGTTGATGAATTAGAATAAAGTGTAATTCTGTTTTTTCCTCTGTGACTTCTGCTTCTTATGCTTAGGCTTAGCACGACCTTTACCTTTCTGCTGCTTACCCTTGGCTTTCTTACGTCCTCTCCCTGTGGTAGTCGCACGTCGTTTGGCTGGTGGAGGTGATAGCGCGTCGCTTAAGTAGCTTTGGGTACTGTTAGCAGCACGTTTCAATAGGTTTTGACCTGCTGCTTTGGATCTATTCACTATACTACTCTTCACGCTGCGACCACTCAAGACATCACTTAATATTTCTCCGCCTGTAGAGAGAAGAGCTCGCCCAGCAGTCTTTGCTACTTTTTTCCCGACATTAGTCAGCAGGTTTTGACAACCCACTCAAAAATGACCCTATACCATGTCCTTTTTGCACTGGTGAACCTTTGTATGCAGGCAGCACTCCACCTCTACCAAACTGAGATTTTGTGTAGTAGTCTCTGTATTGGCCTTTAGGTGCTGTGTATGGTGGAGTCCCATAGTAATGCATCATTCTTACTGTTTAGGTCTGAATACTAGTACCACTGTCACGTGTCCTCTTTCAAATGGTATAGGTTGGCCTGTGCTGTCTCTTAAGTACACTGTGATTTGGCGAAAGGAACTGCAGCACACTGGTTGGTACACTAAGTGTTGGAAAGATATTGACTGTGTCGCTAATTTTTTGGAGTTTAAGGTGACTGCTCTGAGTAGGGGAACTTTTCGATCTCCCACTGTAGTGTTTTCTACCACATCAGAGTACAGGTATACTACATGTGACTTATAGTTTACGTCAACCACGTCCTCTCCCTGTGATTTTCCAGCGATGAAAGTCCGTCTCCTGAACCCTAGTTGATAGGCTAAGTTTGGAGGTAATTTTAACATGGCGTTAGGTGGTAAGTACACTGTACATTTCATGGTGACTTTGTCATAACTGAACACTGTAGTACGCCTGAAGGCACCAGTCACAGCTGCCACTATGGCTGGTTGAGTTGAGTTGAAATACTTGTTCAGGTAAGCAATCAACGCATTATTGTCCTTCATGTATCCACCTAACATCTTGAAGCACCTGTATTTCCTTCCCTTCTCGAAATGGTTCTCCCTTACTAGTTCATCTAGTTCTTTCAAGTGTAGGAAATATTTGACAGCATTCAATTCTGTTTGTGACATGCGGCCATTGGGTAGACATATAGCAGCATACACACCCAATTCTCTCGTCGTATATTGATCCTCTCCTGTGTGAGGGTTTTTCCCTACCAATGCTTTCTGGAACATCACCTCTACACCGCGTTCTAAAATGTTCCCTGTGTTCAGGTGAAAGGGTGACAGTCGAGCTTCATTCAATAGAGGGTCATTGCTGTCTTGTTCCCTGTACAAACTACCTAACCGCTCGTTCATCAGCATTTTCAATCCTGTCATAGTGAGTCCTTTGTTAGCATTTCCAGCTGTATTGTGTTGGCCCTCTATTATTATGATAGTTTCAGGTGACAGGTTGTAGTAAATGGGAGGGCAAGTCACTTCTAATAGCGCACACTCATATGGGCTATTGAGGGATACATACTCAGGTAGCAGAGTGGTGTAAGTAGTCAGTGTGTTGTCAGGAAAAGTCTGCATAGATGAGTTGCTGGGTAGAGTTATGGTGAAAGCCATACTTATTTTATGTTTTTGACTGGTTCCCAAGTATTGAATTTACTGGCGTAACCTTTCCACTTGACTAATCCTTCACGTTTTCTCCCACTGTACCTATATTTGACCACGTCTTCAACCAAGTACCGTGTGGTAGGGCTAACAATTGCCTTTTGAACCTCTGGTTGATAGAACAAGCCTTTTATCTCCTCCCCTAGGGTGTCCTTTAAGTTATATCCTGCGGGTTTTAAACCATCCACTGTGAACACTTCCTCTGTCCAGTTTGGTTCATAACCTCTGTTGAACGTTTTTTTCTTCTTCAACATTCTTACTTTATCCCCTTTCTTCAATGTCAAAGGTTTCATTTTTTTCTTAGGTGGTTGTTCATATAACCTATGGAATAATATGTCAGAGTTCTCTGGTGTCACTTGAGCTGGAGTCCCACCTATAGTTTTGTGAAATGTGTTGTTGTATGAGTGTACTAGATGAGGTAGAACATCATACCACGTGTATGTGTTCTTGTGTGTGAAGTACCGCCACATTTTACTCTGTAGTGAGGAATTGAAGCGTTCTGCTATAGCACATTTGACATCATCATTTTCTCCTGTGAAGAAATCAATGTTTTCTTTCTTTAAATACTCTTGAAAGATTTTATTAAGAAATTCTTTTCCGCGGTCAGTCTGTAAAGAGTGTGGCGTTCTTTCCTTAGTCATACGTATGAAGCCATCTAACACTTCATGGCTCTTCTTGCTTCTAAGTGGTTCAGCAAAAGCATACCTAGAGAACACGTCTATACCAACTAGTATGTATTTGTACCGAGCATTTTCTTTACTGAAAGGTATCATCTCAATGAGATCTAATTGCCACTGTCGATCAATTCCAAACGTCTGGGTTTTGCGTCTTGGGAAACGTCTACGGTATGGTTTGTGTTTTGTGTAGGCATCTAAATTTTCTAATGCTAGCTCTATGTTTTTCAAGTCTGTTCCTTTGAAATGTTGTTTCTTTATTTTTGAAGCACTAGTGAAACTACCTGGCTCTGTCACAGTAGTGTATTTCTTTATCACCTCACGCTTCAAAGCTTTGTGCGCCATACTATGGGTTTCTTGTGATACCGGGTGGAACCACTTCCTTTCTGTTCGTCGATTTCTTTGGTGTTGCTACTTGACCAAATGCTGCCTTATTTTTGACGTGTGTCAGGTTGGGGTTCAACCTTTTAACAGCTCTGACAAAGACGCTTCTACCAAGTGGAGCTGTACCTTTAGTTTTAGACCGCGTAGCATCACCCAATAACTCCACTATATTACTACCTTCCACTATGTGTCCCCCTACTCGTAGTCTACCTCGCCTATCCCAGTTGACTAGTCCTTTCCCTTTGTCCATCAATAGTTTGTACAGCTGGCGAGAAGAGTGGCGATAGCTTTTAGGTATATCACGTTGAATTGCACGCTCCAAGCCAGCTTCAGATGACATCTCACCCTCGTCTTCACTACCACTAGTACTATGACTTGATACAGGTGTAGTCCTTCCAGATTTACCTGTTCCTGCATCGAACCATTCTACTTCGTCATCATCATCATCACTGGTGACATCACCATGCACAGATGAGGTTGGTGCACTGAGAGCCTTATCTGGTGTTCCTGTGCTATGTGGATTAACGCTTTTAGCCTTTTTCATCAAAATACCAGAGCGTGTCATGAGTTGATCATACATAGACAACTTCCGGTTAGTTTTCAATGTAGGGTCATTCAGAACAGAATTGGCACGTTTCTGCAGGTGTAGTAAGACGTTGACGAGACTGGCGTGTGGAGATAGTCTCTCTCTTAATGCTTGAGTTTCAAAATAGTCTGTCTGTGCATTTACAGCTGTGATGGTAGTGTCATCTGCCTTTGGGTTCTGTATCATATCCGGTCTAACTAGTAGCATTCTACTGTATTCACTCATTTTCTCGTGATACTACTTATCAAAGTAGTGAGCAAAGGTAATGCTACACCTAGCAAGGCACCAATGAAACCACCTTTCTGCTCTAATACCTCTCGTTTTTTTTTCGGAGACACCTTAGCACTAGATACCAGACGTAGTTCCTTCTTGTATGGTGTGAGTTTCTTCACTGCTTCTGGTGCATTGTGCACTAAGCTTTTATTCATCACATTAATACAGATCTGACTCATTAGTCTGATGAACTTATCGCTAGAAGCTTTCATAATGTGCTGACACTCACTAGCCTTACATTTAGACAGGTGTTTAAGGAGTGGGTAGTGGAGTTTGAGTATAGCGATGTCACTCTGCTTCCCCATCTTATCTTTTAGTCTGTGGTGCAAAGACAGTGGTATTCCAAGGTGTAGTTATACTGTTTCTCACTCTGAGGTGGTCTGGTGTTGCTTGTTTAAAGTCTAGTAGTATGTATGAGTGCTTGGCATTAGTCTCGTTGTTATATACAGCTGTGAGGAACTTAGGGTGGCTTGGAAAGGCTTGTCTAGATAGCACACTGATTTGTGACATGTCTCGAGGATTCTTGAAAACAACTAGGTAATGTGCATTCAAAGAAATTTGTCTATAGTTTGGATCTTTCATGAAAAGATTCTGAGATATGAAAATAATGCTGATGTTCTGGTGGTGTGAACCTTCTGTGAAAACTCTAGCTACAGTGGCTATGTCTTCCTTGTTAGTTAAATCATCCACTATGACTAGTGAGTGAGGTGCGTCCCCAGTCGAGTGAGATTTCAATAAAGTGTCTTCACTAAGCAGTCCTAGATGAAATTCTACTTTGTCTTGAAATTCTGTGAAAGAATTCTGCCATTGACTGTAGCAGTAAGTTATGTGATGTACTTCAGGTGTAATCAGATCTTTCACATTTCTCAGTAAGTGAAATACTAATTGACTTTTACCACAAGAGGTGGGCCCAGTCATTAGCATAGTGAAAGGGCCTTGAAGTCTAGGGTCAAACACTTCTTCTTGCTTGGTCGACATCGTTGCGTGTTATAATTCAATAACTGAGTGCTTCATGTATATGTAGGGTGATGTAGGGTAGGGTAGGATAGGTTAATTTAGGGTGAATAGTGTATTGTATTTTGTGTGTCATACACACACACACGCACACACACACACACACACACACACACACGTACGTGTGTGTGTACATACATGTATACACACATATAGAGAACACACATAGTGTGTGTTCTATACACACACATAGTGTGTGTATATATAAAAACGTTCTACCTACCCTATCCTATCCTAACTAACCCTATTCTATTCTACACTGAGTCATTCAACAAGCGTTTAGCTAGGCCTCTGCAGTGAGGTGTTAATGTGATATTGACACTCCATTTACACAGACAACTCTTGACTTTCTTCTTGTCGTGATCATTGTAGCGATTTAAGAATGAGTCTGGAATCTGAAATATGTCGTCTGGAGTTGAAGCTTTATCTGGTACCAAGACTCTTTCCATTCTACATGCGAGCATGTCTATGATGCTCTCCAACAGGTACAGGTGATTCATGTTGCTACCTGGGTCGAACTGGGGGTGGTGTGGATTGTTGTCATAGTGATGTTGTAATGCTTTGTCCCAGGCACGAAGTTCTCTTTCTTTCTTGAGTGGTTCACTCCTTCCAAACTTCAAACCATATCCCAGTGCCTCTACACATGAGAACTTAGATAGGTCATGCTTTAATACCAGCGCATGTAAAGGTTCCTTCTCACACAGCTCTAGACTATCACACACTAAGGTGAAAACATAGTATAGCCAATGTCTGTGGGATAACGTAGTTCCAAAGTGGTTCATCACATACTGTAGACACTTGGCGCTACAGCTGATCACATCACCGCGACTTTTTACGTAATTTATGACTGTGTTGTCGCCACAGTCCTGAACAAGATCGCTTATGTTGTATGTCTTCATTTTGGTAGCTTTTTATCGACTGACACTAACCCTGGACTGGAGTATCTATATACGACATAGCGACATGTTTTGTGACACGCCCACTACCTGTCACAGTGATGATTTATGGTATTCTATGTGATAGGACGTAGGAAGAGTAGAAATGATTTCTATATAATTAACAGGAGGGAGGCTGTGCTTTTGCACAGCCAATTTTAGCATTGCAGAGGACGTCAGTTTAATGTGTAGAGTAGAGGTTATCTGGGTATGCTGTGGTGACATTGAATTCGTGGGACTTGTGGGGACATGGATTGAACACTACTTTAGTGATATAGCAACAGCCATGCTGGCTATGTCCTATCTCTGTGGAGAAGAGTTTTTCAAAATAAAATTTCTTCTATCTCTTTGAGGTAATTTTGACAATTTTATCGGGTTTTACCATAGTGGACAAAACTAAAGGGAGGGCTAAGCTTCTTTGAAAGAAAGCTGAACGACCACCCACCCCGTTACGGAAGTTGGGGGAGGACTTTGCTTCTGTGTAGAAATTAGAAGAGAAAGTGTGTTTCGCCCAGATATTCTGCATGTCGCGGAATGTCAGAGTGAACACTAACCCTTCATGACCAGCAGCAATCACAGAGAAAGGTTCAGTTGACGTCAGTTTAATTTCACTGAGTAAATCAATCAGTCTGTGTGATCTATCCGCTGGTTCTACGACGTCGGCCAAGTCGAATCCCAATTCAAAATCTGGAATAATGAAACGTTTCCTTCTGAAAGACATTTGCTCTTGTCTAGTACAGAATAAAGTGATCTCATGGGTCCTCCCTCGTTCAATGAATCCATTAGCAGTCAACTCTCTCTCAGGTATGAAAACTGACCCTTCTCTTGCTGACTCTATAGAGCGCGCCATTGTATGTGTCTTGGTGCAGCGACCAAACAATAATGAGCTATTCCTCTGAGACAGACGCAGTTTCATTGGAATTTTCACTCATTAGTCCAAAAGAACTAACCCAGCGTTCTGCTGTTGTAACATGAGGTAAGGTATAGATAAAGTAATATCAATTGATACATTAACCTCCTCACTGTTTGTACTGCTATATGTTTTTTGAACATTCATTTATTTCTGTGATTAATGTTGTCAACCAATCAATTCACATCAAAATAGATGTGAGTGGTGCTAGTTTGTACTTTTGAGTGCTGAGCAGCTCATGTCACTTGAGTCCTGGTAGATTTATTACAGACGCTGTGTTATCCCACCGACGTCGGTCTTACGTTCATTTTGGGTGATTGTTTTACTATACTTTTTTAATCACCCAGTCGCCTTTGTCTAGGGTGTTTCTAATGGTTGTGCAATATCTAAGACAGGGTATATTATGGTCGAGCACCTAACCCTCCACAAGAGCAGTTTCTACTGCACTACTACACACCACAATGCCTCGTCGGAACCAGAAGAAGCATAGCATCACCATGCACAAGACTATTCAGCCGACACCTGTTGCTACACCTTCACCTACGGTATCTGATGGGGAATTGGACAGCGAGAGAGATTTGTTCCCTGAGCTAGACCCAGCAGGTGCCAGTGAGTTGGCTGCCGCCGACATATCAGAGTTTATGATTCTGAACTCTGTTTCACTCACTACTGACGAGACTGACCACCCCCAGGAGAGCATGAACGCTTCATTGGATCTTCCTCACGACACAGGTGTGACAACTTCTAACCTCATCTACCCTGGTTCATCCGATCAACTTCAGGTTGGAGCAGAGGTACCAGTTACGCTACTCCAATACAGCGCTCCCCAAGCAGACCCAGATGCGGGTGACAACACTACATCTCCTCCATCCCAAGACACCACAGCCGACCCTGGGATGTGGTTCTCTACTAAAGGTAAAAAAAGGTCATCAGCTGGAACTGTTGGTGGTGAGAAGAAGAAACGACAGAAGAAGGTGAAGTCTAGTGACACAGTAACCAGCTTTGGGTCGGTGCCCCTGACCGAGTCATCTTGGCCGGCTAAAGTAGGCTTTCCATCCCCACTGCCAGATAGAGTGTTCTTCACGACACAGGACCCCAACGTGGAGTTAGAGGTGTATTCTCACCCCAACACCCCAGGTGTGTCTATTCGACACTACCCTAATGCACCTTACGAGAAAAGGATTAACCTGTCTGTTAATCTCTTCCATAAGTTGTGGGCAGCATCAGACATCCTCCTGACAAACTTTGACCGCATACAACAAGATGCCGACTCAGGAATGCGCAGTTCTAAACCATATGTGGAGCAGTTGGATGCTTTCGGGTGCACTAAGGCTTTAGTGAACATGTACAGAGGACGTGGCAAGGTGCATATCGGAACGCCATCTTACATCGACGAGATGATCGCCATGACCAAGCTGACGGCTCGCCAGCCCAGATCCACCCTACACTGCGGAAGCACCATGTCTGTACACGCCCTGAGAGACATCAACCAGCGCGTGGGCCGTGTACTACAGGACTACACCTGGAATGCTGACACTACCCCTGTTGTCATAGAATGAAGTAAGTGGTCGACTATGCTAAGGTGTCTGTTCAAATAGGGTACAGTTCCACATTACTTAGAGTGTACATTATTTGTATAGTGTGTATGTTATTGTCACCGTGTGTGTTTTCATTATGGCGTCACCCAAGAAGAAGGCAAAAATAATAGGGATAAATTGCCCACGATGTAATGTAGTCAGAACACCTAAGTTAGTTACAATAGAAAACAGCAGGAAAATTCTGTGCAAGTCACTTTCCTGTACAAGGGAGATATACTCAGAAAATGACACTTTGATGAAATTAAAGACTCTCCACTTTATTTGAAAGAGTACATTCGAAATTTCAATTCTATTGGCAGTGGATTAGTTGTGTTAGGAAGTATACAGTCTACTTTCAATGTCAGACTCACACAGTTGGGGTTGGGTGTGAGTGACATAGCCAGCTGTTTGACTAGTATACACAGAAATCAAGTATACAGTTATAAAGTGGCTGTTTCCTATGGTAGACTCCTTTCCAAAATAGAGTCAGGTGAGACAGAGGAGGAGGGGGAGGAGCAAGTGAGTTATTTCCATGCATCAGCTAACAATGCTTCTCTTTTCTCCCATGACGATCACTATGAGTCTTATTGGTTAGTAGACAGTGAAACTGCCTTTGAAGAATGTATTCGTGAAATACAAGACAGAGTGGGAGAGGACACTATCAGACCCCACACAAAGTGGAGAGTCATAGGGAATGTCAACGCGAACATAACTCTATTGAGACCTAGCGGTGGTGACCTTTTCATGGGTCAATTACACTTTATCCCACATCATTTAAGGCAACATGGCATGAGACACTTTCACCGCCACCCTGTTAGTAGACGAGTTATACGAGACAATTTGTGTTTCTTTCACTGTCTTTCTTTCTTCATATATAAGAACTTGCGTCATGTGGATCAGCTGTTTGAGAGAGTGTATGGTATAGGAGCTAGTACCAGTGGGTACCCTGGAATAAGCATGTGTGAAATGAATAGAATAGAGACCATGTTTCAAATCAAGGTGCAAGTGTACAGGCTTTGTAAACGCAAGAAGGAATGCTTGCCCAGTAGTGAGAAAAAAGTGTATGTACGATTTGTCAGGAGTAGCATGCACACCCTAAAAAGTGAACGTGTAATGAACTTGAATTTACACAAGAAGCATTTGAGCCTCATTACAGATATACAGAAGTATGGACAATTGTTTTCTTGTAGGAAGTGTAAGAGAGTTTTCGCTTCTAAGTTCAATTTGAAGCGTCATACAAGCATAAAAAAGGATTGTACTAGTGTTAGCTTTGTGTATAAAGGAGGTGTGTATAGACCTAAGAAAACAATCTTTGAAAAACTAAGAGAATGTGGTATAGAGACTGCGGAACAGTTGACTATATATCCCTATAAGATAGTGTATGATTTTGAGAGTTATTTTACTAAGAGACCTGAAGAAAAAAATAGATTGCATGAAACCCACCCAAATACAACTCGATCATGTTCCGCTGTCAGCTAGTGTAGCAACAGACTACCCACCACACAGTGAACCTGTCTGCTTTGTCAGAGACGACAACAAAGTTGATAACCCTTTAGTTCACTCTGTGTTGAGCTACATAAACCAGTTAGGTGTAGAGATAGGTGAGTGTGTGAAGCACCAGTTTGAGGAGACACTACAGAGATTGGATGCACTTATACTTGAGCAAAAAGAAAGTGAAAAGATTGCACTCAGACTTTCTGGAATGAAACCTGGGGTTTCTAAGTGTGTACCGGCACAGATGTTGAAAAGTGAGTTATTAACATACATTAAACGTGTACCAACTATCGGGTTCAATTCTGGTAAGTACGATCTAAATTTGATAAAAAGTGAATTTCATTCTTTCTTCACAAAGAATGATCCAAAAGAAATCAAGACTATAAAAAAGTGTAACAAATACATTGCAGTGTACACAGAACACTTAGTCTTTTTAGATATTTTCAGTTACTTATCCCCTGGTTATTCATACCAAAACTATTTACGGGCTTTCGTAGGCAACACAGAAAAAGGAATTTTTCCATATGGTTGGATGGATGGTACACGTAAGCTCAAGCGTAAAAGTCTACCCCCACGTAGTTGTTTCTATAACTCGCTCACTTCACTATGAGTGAATATGAGAGTTGTCAGAGAGTGTGGAGAGAAAAGAAAATGAAAAGTTTCAGAGATTACCTTATACATTACAATAACCTAGATGTCGAACCCTTTGTTAGGGCTATAAACGCACACAGTAAATTCTTTACTGAACGTAAAGTAGATATGTTCAAAGACGGAGTCAGCTTACCAGGACTCACTCTGAAATTCCTTTTTCAGGAAAAACCCGGCCAACAAGTTTCTCCCTATGTATTATTTTCTAAAATTGATAGAGACATTCACACTTTAGTGAGAAAGAATTTAGTAGGGGGCCCAGCTATCATATTCCATAGACGTCACTGCAAAGGTGAAAGTAAAATAAGGGAGCGTTTATACGGCTCAGCGAGTGAAGTCTGTCAGAAGTTAGTTGGCATAGATAGGTTTGTACCTGAAATGCATGGGAGAAGCTCACTGCACTGGGTTCTACATTGTACGTCGGAGAGAGAATGACTTTGTAGCTCAATGCTCACAACAAGTGAGTTATTCTGCTACAGAATGGCTAAGGTATCGCTCTGTAGTAGATAGAGTAACGATACTACACCAATACAATTATGGAGAGATTAGTCTCGGGGGTAAGCGGATCAGGGTGGACGGGTATGTTCCCCATAATATAACGGTGTATCAATTTCACGGGTGCTACTGGCATGGGCACGTGTGTCATCTCACTAGAAGTGTTCTGACAACAAATGTAGGTAAAAAATGGATAGAAGAGCGTGCACAGCTGACCCTACAGACGACTACTTATTTGAAGGGTTTAGGTTACACCGTGGTAGAAGAGTATGAGTGTAAGTGGCGTGTATCAATGGAGGAACCCAGCTGTCACCGACTCAAAGACAAATGGGAAGTGAAAAAACCTGAAACACCTCGCAAGTTGAGTGAGGTAGAGATATTGCGTAGAGTGGAAAAAGGGTCTCTGTTTGGAATGGTACAAGTAGATATAGACACTCCAGATCACTTGAAACCGTACTTTGAAGAAATGACACCTGTTTTCAAGAACACATTGGTTGGTCGAGAAGACGTAGGAGAGCACATGAAACAGTTTCTCGAAGAAAACAACAAACTAAAAAAACCTCAGCGCCAACTGATTGGTAGCTATTTTGGTAAAGCTATTCTATTGGGAACACCCTTACTTCAATGGTACTTACAAAAGGGTCTAGTAGTGAGCCATGTGTATCTAGTGGTGGAATATGTACCAGAAAAAACATTCCAACCATTCGTTGAGGAAGTGACACAAGCTCGACGTCAAGGGGATAAAAACTCAGAATGTAAAATTCTCTCCGACTTGTACAAATTGTTAGGTAACAGTTCTTATGGGAAAACAATTTGTAACAAACAAAATTTCATGAACACTCGTTATGTACCACAGAATAAGGCCAGGCGATTAGCACTGCATTGGTCTGTACAGCAAGCTAATGACATCAGTGATGACACAGTAGAGTTGACTTGTCTACCAACCACAGTAATGTATGATCTCCCTATTCAAATCGGTTTCATGGTGTATCAATACGCTAAATTGAAAATGTTGTCTTTCTATTACGACTTCTTAGTTAAATTCATTGACAAAAGAAAGTATGAACTATGTGAAATGGACACTGACAGTCTATATTTCAGTTTGAGTGAAGAGTGTTTAGATGACGCAGTATATCCACACATGCGAGAGCAGTATTTCACTGAACGACACTTGTGGCTGCCATCTGAATCCTGTGACAATGATTATCACAGGGAAAGTTACATCAAATGTCGTACATGGCGATTACCATGGGTCCCCGGCCCATGTTGTCGAGCTCGGTTACTATATGATCAAAGAACACCAGGATTGTATAAGTGGGAGTGGGAGGGAAACAGTATGACGTGTGTAAACCCTAAGAGTTACGCCGGTGAAGGGGATGAGAGTGTCAAGCTGAGTTGTAAAGGTGTAATTCAAAAATAGAACCCATTGACAGTGGACAATTTCAATCAAGTATTAGACAGTAAGAAAACACACATGGTGACAAACAAAGGGTTCAAAGTAGTCGACCACCATATGGTCACATATTCTCAAGCTAAGCAAGGTCTCAATTATCAATATATAAAACGCAAAGTATGTGCAGATGGTGTAAGTACTGTGCCTTTAGATATCTAAAAGAGAAGTGTAAATGTAACACCCAAAAAAACTATAAAATGATAAAGAAATTTCCATCCCAAAAAGTTAACATCTATCCTAGTTATATATATATTGTAGAAATCCAAGTGTATTTCTAAATTTCTAGAAATCTAGAAAACACTATATGAATGTACTATATATTTCTAGAAAATATTTCTAAATTTCTAGAAATCTAGAATCTAAATTTCCAGAAATCTAGAAATTTAGAAATAATAATCATAAAAGATGGAAATTTCTACAAAAAAATAAAGTCCGGCGGGAAATAAAGTTTTGACAGCGCACATAAAAGTCACACTCTGTTCTCCCTGCCAAATACGTGAGTTTCTCACGGTACCCTGTACAAAGTTATATACATATATACATACACACATATCCTTATTATCACATATATATATATATATATACGTTATCAAAATGACTGACACAGTTGACACTGTTCACCATGCAATGTGGGAATACGACTGGGGCACTCAGAGCAACTTCTTGTCAGACTTGTGTGAGGGGTGGCGTGCACCCGAAAACTACAAATCACCTTCTAAAGGAGCTGTTAAGTACATACCACCCCACCGACCAAGTTGTCTAGCAACAGCTGGTTGTAGTTATAGCACGCCCCCTTCACCCAGCTCAAGTATCCAGAAGCATGCGCCGACCCCTACCCGTAGCATTCCACTAACCAACCACAAACCGCAAACCATTGAAAAAACCACAAGTAACCACAAACCACAAACCACAGAGTCTTTACACTCTACACCGCTGTATACTAACCAATGGAGTATTGTTGCTAAAAACAACAAGGTTTCTAACATGTGTGGATGTCATAGCCACTTCTTCTGGGAGTTAGTTCCAACTAGCAATTTATCTTACTTTAGAGGAACTGTACCAGACACTGTCGACCACTGTATATCAAGCATGAACACATATAAAACCTTTTCAGAAGCTTTCTGGGACGGTTTCAATTACTGTATAACCAACCCAGGACTTGACATGTCATCATTGTTTAATCGTGACTACTGTCTAGGTGTGTACCAAATACATACCTCTGACACGTGTCCTCGTCAGTATACTAGGTACACATTGGGTAGCGTAAAAGCCTTTCTGTTGTTCAATGAATCACTTCGAGTTCACCCTATCATTGGTGTATTCTGTCAATGTCACACCAACAACTCGGTGGATCCAGCTAGTATTCCATACAACATCTGTTTCAACTGTCTCCAATGCACTCTAGAGCTTAAAGCTATAGCCCCAATTGGTGTAATCGGGCACTTTTCCTATGAGTGTAACTTTAAAGTGAATTTCCTCGCAGCACTACAGGGAGGAGTAAGAAACTCAAGTGTGTATTTCCTAGCTCAATCTCTTTTTGAACCAGGTATTTCCATGACAAAAGAAATACCAAAGAAAAGTGCTTTTCTCAACTTCTGGAATATAAAAGGTCGACACTACACAGAACTAGCAAAGCACAGTTCTAATATGTCTTTCTGTCTCATGTGTGCCCATGCTGGAAATGGATTTGTACCATTCTTGTGTTCTACCTGTCGAAAAAAGAAGTTGAACACAGATTGAAATGATTGATGTTTTGTATAAAGCTGTGAATAAAGAACGCTTTGAAATAGATTTGAATGTGTCTTTTGTGTTTTAACCTAAAGCAAAACTTGGATGGTGGATAATGTACTCCTTCGTTTGATTAAGTGAGTTCACTCCGCTCACTCACTTAACCCTCCTCATCGTATTCTCCACCAACTAAGTTGTTTATGATATATATATATATATATATATATAAGACTCAAGATTAGAATAATGAACTTAGACGGTAGACATCTACTCCCTCGTTTGCTTTAGCCGGTTCACTCCGTTCACCGGCTAAATCCTCCTCCTCGTATACGCTGTCCACCCTCTACGTTCTCATTACATTTATTATCATAACAATAAGACTTGAATTGGAGGGGTGGGTGATGTGTCACGGGTTTGTTCGTTCACTCCGCTCACTCCGCTCACTCACGAAACCCGTCACACCTTACACACCCACCCCTCCAATTCAATTCCAATCCAGTATTACGCAATGTAGTGCAATAACAATGTAGGTTAGTAAGTCAGGGTATTGCGCAATATTATGCAATAAGAAACTAGAGTAGGTTAGTAAGTCAAGGTATTGCACAATATGGTGCAATACCAATGTAGAGTAGGTTAGTAGGTTAGTAGGTCATTGACATTGTATAAGTAGGTCATATGACGTCACTTCCTGTGAATACTGCTCTCTGATTGGCTGAGAGCCTTCTAAGTAGGTCAAATGATGTCACATCCGTTTGGTAAGTATGTCAACTTTGGGGTAGTAGCTATTTCTATGCGCTGAGTTTGCTCCTCTATACTACTAGTGCCCACAGTGTGGTGTGCCCAACCCATCTAGGGACACTGGTCAAGCAGAAGATACTGGGCAAACTGGGGCCACCAAGACACCGGCAACGGTCACCAATGCCGACCAGCAGGGTGACCAAGAGACCAACCGGGACACCGTCCTCTCGCCGGGAGATTCAAAAGCAAGGGTAGATGGGAAAAGGTTACCCGATGCCCCATGCGGAATGAAGGGTACAGGTAACACCCAAACCACCATGTGGCAAAGTAACTGGATCCTAGGTGCCAGCTTACATAACATCTAACCATGAATGTATGATAAGTATGTATATGGTTCCTCGCAAAACTAAACCTCTACAACAGCATAATTCTCCATATTCTTCTGTTTAATTAGGAAAACAAAAAGGTGTGTTTCAGGCAATATGGTCCAGAAGGTTCAGATAGATATGTTGATTTCTTTTTTGATTTTTTTGAATTACCTAAAAATATTGAGTCGCAAATTTCCGCATTGACTCGAGAGTTGTCAGGATGACTCACTGGTTCTTACAGTAAATAGGAATATCATGAAATTGTTGGATATTGTTAAAAAGCAATTTCCTGAGGTCAGACAGTTAACTAGGTGTGGGGATTTTAAAAATCTATTTATAAATGTTGAAAGTATTTGGAAGGTTAAGGTTAAGGTTTGTTTATTGCTCGAATCGTTCCAAAAGGAATGTTTTTCATCGCACACATAGGAGATCACATCATTATTCCTGGTTCATCCTATGATGCTATTAAGGAAGGCATATTGTTGAACTTGAGTTGGTGTACACTTTTCAGATTTAGTATAAAGAAACCAATATAGCTTTTGCTCAATTTGAATATGCAAAATAACATTATTATATCATGTTTAGAGACAGACTAAGTAAGACGGTGCATGAACATTAAGTTAGATTAAATTGGGTATCACTAGAGGGAGTTTGTCAATTGCATGTTTAAAGAGGCGCTTGGTGGGCAATTTTTGTACTACTTAGTCCAAAATGTCCCATAAGCTAACCCCCCCCTGTAATAAGTTTTTTTTTGATAGAAGCTGGTTTTCGCTCTTCTTTTATCAAAACGAATTTTGAGGTCGCCTCTTTTCCTGACATTTGCTTGCTCCCTAGCTTATTCAGCTTCCCCATTCCGAGCCTTTTTCCACATAAGCTGTAGGAGCTGGATCTTGCGCCGTCTTTCTAATAATTCAATATCACATTCGCTATGCAGGTCTATAATACTAATGTTTCTGACACCCACCCTGAGACAAACTCGTAAAGCATGGTTTTGCATCCATTGCAGTTTAAGGAGCTCACTGGAGTGGGCACTGCCCGTGTAAAATGAACAGTACTCAACAGATGGAAGAATCATTATTTTGTAAATTTGGAGGCTGATTTTCTTATTAACATTTTTACATAATTTACTGAGTTTATATATTTTGTTGCCAAAATTTTTCTTAAGTCGATTGATTTGTGGGGTGAGGCTTAACCTGCTATCGAGTTCTACACCTAAGTAGGGATATGAGTCGCAGGTTGGTAGGGCAGTACCATTCAGAACAATATGTGTTTTACCAATGTTAAGTAGTTTCCCATTCGATCCAAAAAACATACACATACTTTTGGTTGTGTCGTGAACTGCCATATTGACTCAGGAGTCATTAGGGTGACTCACTGATTCTTACAGTAAATAGGAATACAAAATTTTGGATATTCTTCTTAAGAAGACATTGCCTAAGATCAGACAATTAATTAGATGTATGAGTTTGTTCTTCCTGACCAAAAAGGTTGTTATTTCTCGATAAATGTGAATATCTCCCCTCCCCCAAAAAAGCTCCAAAATTGGAAAAAGAATGCTAGGGTTGGCCCTTTCTTTAATCTAAGGTCAGGTGGCCTGAAACAGTTGCTGTACATTTACTGCAAAATCTACTGGAACCAAAACTCCCAGCAACTTTTGCTCTAAATTTATAGTTACCGGTACTTCTAACATAAATCTATGTTGATTTTTGGTCTGAAATAGGTAATTTAAAAGGTTTATGAATGTCAAAATGAATGTTGCTCAGACGTAAATCTACATTCAACTGCAGTCTAGGCACATTACATGCAACATAGTGGAATTCAGACAAAAACATGAGTGATATTGCAGACAAATTTACATTAACAAACAATATATATATGTGAGGGACACGGTTTCTCCGAAAACAATGTTTTCGGAGACACCGGGAGTCGAACCCGGGGCCTTCCGCTTGCCAAGCGACTGCTCTACCACTGAGCTACATCCCCTGTCCTATCAGATAGACCGTGTCTCACGTTACTGGATCGGTATGGTACAGAGGGGAGCGGATTACCTGAGTGATACCCCCTTGCGGGTTTACCACCAGGGTATGGGGAATCCGAGCCCCTACATTGTATATATACAAAATAAATACTAGAATTATCATCTCATTTCATTCTTTACAGTATATTCTTGTAGTTTAACTGAACAACCTGACAGTATAGATGTGTTGCATAGTTTTGGCTGCAGAGAGGCTTGTATTATTTCCGTTACCACCAATGTGATGTCTGCTCTGTAAATTGCCGCAATGCACACACAAATATGCAATACTTTAATCCACAGTCCTTTATACATGAATATTCAATTGTATATGGTTCATTTGGATAATATTGAATTCATAATGAATGAAAATTTACTGCTTTAATGTGGTAGATTCTTTAAAGTGCTGTAACATTCTCTACATAATCGATAGTGCTACTACCTAGTGTGAGACTGAGAACTTATATACCCAATTGAAGTTGAAAAATTATGACTTTTAACGTAGATCTACATAGATTTATTACATAGATTTAAGTCTGAATGAGGTAAATAAACGTGAATCAGACGTCTACGTCAGTTGACTGTAAATAAGCCATAACATTTTGATGTCTACAAACCTTACGCAGGGTGTTTACTGGCCGCACCCTTACCCTGGGAAGATATACGCTGCACCGCCGATCTGACTCGGGTATTAGCCGCGGCTTATACGCGAGGTTTTACGGTTGGTAAATGGCAGTGCTAAGGATAATCACCCATTGCGGCGTTGCACCAATACAATGTAGAAAAATGAGCTAGGGAGACAGCCATTGGAATGGTTATATGGAGGGGTAGAGGATAGAAATTAGCCATCCTTCAATGACCCTCTCTACAAAGGGGGTCATGGTTCAATAACTCCCTTTACATTTGGAGTCACTGTGCCCAGACTCCCTTTCTGAAGGGAGTTGGGGCATGGACCTGGACTCTCTTTGTAGTGGGGAGTCAGAAAAGGTAGTCATTCTGGAGGCAAGCCTGGACTCCCTTTTGACGCCCTTATTTTGCAACTTGACATAGTTATTTTGCAACTTGACATAGTCTTTGATGAGCCGTAAAAACATTTAGATTGCCCCCCCCCTTAACATGGGGTTTAAGGAGCATCTTAACATCCATAAGTCGGCCTGCCTCTTCACGTAGACTTCACAAAGAGAACCGTTGAGTAACTTCCTAGTAATGAGATAAAGCCTTAGAAATATACAGAACCCATCAATCTGCTGCATATGTGGTATTCTGTTTGTACTCTTCAAACACAATTTATACTTCAATTGTTTTACATGTAGAATTTATAGTAGCAGAATGTGTTTTGACTCTAGTACCTTCACTTCTCACGAGGGTGTGAGTGGCCGCATGTAATTCTATTATGGACAGAGTAAACAAGAGACAATAGATCATTCACACTGGATAGCAGCATCTGGGAGGGTCGGAACAAACATTGCTTTGTCACTCTCAACCAAAGATGAAACGTAAAGAGGCAAGGTGCTGTCAGGAGTTTTTATTTTCATTATTATTTTTAAGAAGTGGTCTCCTAAACAATGGGCGGGGCCCAGCAGTGTAGGTGGTCCCCTAGCTTAAAGTCAGTGTATATGCTGTATTTAAGGTGGATCGCTACCTGTTTAAAATGAACCCACTCCGCTGGTCTCTGCGCATACAGCTTACATATATCAGAGGGAGACCATTTTGCATAGTTTTGCATAGTTTGATACACATATGAGTTCCTCACATCATATTAAAGCCTTAGACCAATTCAAGTAAAATTGAGCATTTCATGGGACTTTTGATAATTTGTAACTGATCATATTTCCTATTTTCAACATGAATTAGTGCATTGGCATTATTACTAATAAATCTTCTCAGAGATACTATAGAGCTTATCATATTACTTAAGACAACCAAGAATATTTAATGAGAATGTTTTATTGCCAGATTTTGATGAATAACCCATCATACAATGCTCTAAATATGATATCTAGTCCATTTTTGCATTATTTTTTATTTTCAAAGGCGCAAAACAAAGGTACAAAAATTATGTGCGGACCACCTATCAAAATCACTTTCATATATTAGGTTTGATGGACAAGGCACGACATGGGTGTCCAAACACTACATTCCTTATGACACAGGTGGGTTCAGATTTGCCACTCTTTGGCTTTCCCAGGTCATGTGATACCTTTGCTCCCTTCCCAGTCAGCATTGCTCCCAGGGGCCCATATGTGTTTCATTTGGGCCAGCTGGGCTTGCCCATATCTGGGTCATGGGCCTTTTTGTCCAGGGCTACCATTGGGAGCCCTTATGTGTCAGCCTACGAAAACCTTTTTTTCATAAATACATTGTAAAATATTTCGAAACATACTGACATCTGATTTCTCTCAAGAAATAACCATTTATATAACCATTTATTGTACATTTTTATGGTGTGTGCTATATCTGGGCTAGAGCTGGGCGCTTTGAATCGGGGCTGATCCATCTGGGCTCCCACTGGTAGCCCTGGACAAAAATGACCAAAACCAAGGGTGGGCAAATCAGCTTGCCCAGATAAAAACACATATGTGCTCCATTAAGCAATGTTGACAGGGTTGTGATTGGCTGAGAGGAGAAACAGGTATTTTTGTTTTTCTCGTCTCTAGATTTTATTGCACAATTTCCCTTTCAGGGAACACTAATTTAGATTTTCATATATTAGCAAATTATCTGAACAAGAGTTTAAAAAAAATTCTGTTGACTTTTGAAACTATTTTTATCCAATAAAATATGATCTATAAAACAATGATGATTTATTCCTACTCTTTCCCGAAACATTATGTCTTTACCCAGAATGCCATAGCACTTTTTTTTTAGTAAAGGGGAACCTATAGACGTTTTACATGTTGTGTTTTACATTTCTGTGAATAGCCGTCAATATAATAAAAATTGAAGTTTTCACTTTTTTTTCCTAATTTTTAGAAATAAATGAAAACACTTTATTTTTTTCTTCAAAATTCAGTTTTTCAAAAAGTAGTTTGGGACTGCCCATTTTTTCATTTATCGTTTCTGTATGATTTAAACTTCCTGTAGAAAACAAAATTAAGAAGTTCTGTTAATTTTGATCAAAGGGTAGCGAATCACGGTCAGGAAGTATTTCTAATCGTCAAATGCATGAGGCTACAAACATGTGTTGCAAGAAAGTCTGGCAATGGAGGACTCTCCTCCCAGAGTTTGACAATACTGGACTCCATTGCTACACTCTTATAGCAGAGTCTAGCCTTACTTGACGATCAATGTAATACCTGACGCTGGAAACAGTTTTATTTTGGATCATTTCCAGGCTGACCCTCACCTTTTTTCTATTATTGGGGTAACTCAAATAATGATAATAATAATGTGTTTGTCAGGCGAAGAGTTGAGATATGAATTGCATGGTTACATGTCAGACGATGTAGTCTAGGAAGGTCATATTCTTTTGTTTTCTGCTCAGAAAGTAGTCCTGCATGTCTAGTATCCACGAAATTCCATACGGATATATATCCAGTACTGTATTCAACATCTCCATGCAGTTATCTTTAAGCATGCACATTTAATTATTCATTAAGGAAGTCAGTGTGTGTGAGACAAAGCAGTGGTCGTAGTAGGTGAGTATCCATGAGTATTTCAGACATTCTTTAGTACATCATATTTATGAACAATATAATGATGTAGGGAACATTAATTGAGAGAATGATTTGCTTAAATACCGTACATCAAAATCTATACAATGAAGTCATTAGGACCCGAACCATGGCACAGGATCATATACTCTGGTAATCTAGTCCAGAGTACCACTTCTGAAAATGCATCTTCTAGTGATATGGTGAACTATGACAATGTAGTGCACTGATAATCTATAGGTTTTTGGAGAGGTTAGTCAGTAATGGCTATACCAGGTCAGTCATACAGTATTCATCGTGCATTGGTCAAAATGACGAACTTATATTTTGAAAAAGTCCAAGTAAAATATGATAAATGTCTTAGTCAAAAAGACTTACCCTAATACTCCTACAGTATTGACTAACTTGACAGTTAAGGTGGGTCAATGCCTTGATGTAAAAGTAGCTAGACTTTCGTCAGGTTTTCACCATAAGACCATAATAGCATACACTTTCCAAAGAAACTGAGAAAATAGGGGGGTCCCGGGCTATTTTCTGAGATATTTAAGCCTTAAGTTAATGTCTTATGTGATGGATAATACAGTGTTTTGCCACATATCTACATAAAATTGTATTGAAAAGTAGCTAAATTTCTATATAACTCTCTCAGAGTATAGGCTTTGATGTTTTCTATCTAGAGAATATATTTTCAACACATGGTCCCGCACATATTTCTAAGGTTTAGGCCCATCGAAAAAAAAAAGTTGAAAAGAAATAGAAATATACTGAGGGCTACCTATGTATGACTTCCAATGAGGACAACCACTACAGACTGCATAGCACAGTGGTAGAATGGATGCCTTTATATTCAAAGGTTGGTGGTTCTCGCCCCGGTCAGGGAAAATCCATAAACTATTTTATGACCATTTGATATTACTTAGGCCAATTTGAAACAAGGGTGCCCTGGTGTTCTATGGTCAAACTAGAGAATGTACCTGCGCAGAAAACGGCGCAGTGGACGAAAAATGCATCATATTGACCCACCTTAACCTGGGTTGGGCGTTGTTATAGGGAGCCAGAAAATATTGCTCGGACTCATCTGTAAACCCATTACCCTGGCCCATTACTCATGCATTACATTTGCATATGCATGATCCTTAACTTTGGGAAGTGTTCATTAATTAATGACAGGGGATGCGCCCCCTTTGGACTATAATAACGCACTGGCTTTTTTGTTAAAAAGGAGCACCCTCACCCTTGAGAGATGTCGAAATCGTTTACGCCCCTGGTGATTAATAAATCAACAAACCCTTAAAGTGTCATCGAATAGCTACCTAGATGTATGTTGACAATACTTAAAGGCTGTGGGTGAGGGGGTTTGGGTTTGGAATGAGAGTCCCTTACCCCTCCACGTGTTTATAGTTAGAATATGCCCAACACAGAGAGAAGTAAAGGCGTCGCCATGACTCCTTTACCATAGTGCACTCTAGTTGACTCTGGTACATGTACCAGAATCATGATGACTCTGGTGGAAGGGTCACAGCTACTCCAGTCAGACCCTTGATCCTTGTGCAAATTGACCTATTGATCTATCGGTGCAGAGTGAATAGCAGTTGACTCTGCCCACAGCAGAGTCATTTGTAGTTTGAGCCTTCATGAAGAGTCAAATAAAATATCTGTTGACTCTGATTAGGGTCTTCACTCCAGTCGGCGCTGCGTGTCCCCAGCGTATGCACTGTGTGGGTAGGCCTCGCATGGCACCTACTGTACAGTGTATGGAGCTGCCTGCACAACTCAGTTATTGATATTTCTGTGTGTCCTGCTGCACGCAGAGTGATCACTCACTGAGTATGAGTGCCACCGGCCTCACAGGCTATATATAGAGCAGCAGGAGTAATAATTTCACAACTTTTTCAACTTCCCACCCCTCTCAAACGTTTACTACTAAAGATATCATTATTCTGATTTTTGCATTGCATTTGTACACATCCCCTCTCCCAGCACCACTAAATATATATTATCTTGGGTAAATAAATAATTTTAGATGCACCTCCCTACTCTGATAAAAGTTGCATATGAAACCACCTGGTGGGGCAACCAATACTAATTTGGTACCAGTCGCAACCACAAGGCAGGGTAACTATCTATGATTTAGATATATGTTACATGTCACACAGTTTTGATTCATTATAGAAAGGTCCACTATATCAAAATAGTATGGTTAAGGGATGTCAATGGAAAAACTTTCCAGTTGACTTACCTGAACCAAATGTGATGAAAAACTATACAATTCATTCCAAGAACATCAATAGTATAGAGCTTAGTCGCCATATTTGAGTGTAAGGGAAATAACCATAAGGCTGGGCACTAAGTGTGTGAGATACAATATGGTACTGCTTACTCTTTCATAAAGATTTGATATTGGCATCTAATATGTGGCCAATGGTCTGCAGAACGTAGTGTGAGGCAGATTTAACTTAGCCCTTTGACACAGGGAGAAGCGGTGGACCTGACAACATGTCTTGTAATTGACCTCTCTTGGGCAATAACCTCACCTACTCATTTCTCTCACAGGCCTCACATGGCCTGTCTACTAATTTTGCCCCCACTCTACCCTGTCATAAGTACACAACCCACCTTACCTGCATATACCACTAATGTGCATAACACATTAAAACAATATGCGACCCTTTAACACGGACCCGTCGATACAACATATACTGCATGGATGCATGGATGCTGCATCTGCTATAGAGAATCTACACGTACAGGTGTGTAGATTGGACCACACCTGGGAGCTCGCCATGGAGGAGGAGAGGCTACATGTTGGATCCCCAATTCAAGTCGCCCACAGTTGTTGAGTCTACCCCCACCAGTCAGCACTGGGGGCCCAACCACCGGAAGCTTTGATCAGCCTGCACCTGCGCAGTCCGACCTGCGTCTCAGGTTTTGGGCGGGGCCCCATGGTCGTCGCCTTGGTTACCGTATCGTTTCCCGCCAGGTTTACACAGCATGGGTCAGGTGGCGCTGTGAGCGGGCCGGCTTCCTGTCCTCGGGCTCCACAAGCCGCCCGCCGAGCCCAGTAAACGCCGCCGCCCATGTATATTTTCTCACGATGCCGAAAATGTGGCGATTTGCCTCTTTGTGTGCTGCGGGTTTTTGCGTGGGGCGGCCGGGTTTCATGTTTGTGTCGGTGGTGGAGGCCGAATAGTGGTCCCCCGCCGGGATCTAAGTAGCAGAGGACACTGGAGTGGCTGTAGCCTCCCGGGCAGACCCTGGAGAGTGGGGAGGGGTGCCCGAGGAGGCCTCCAGATGATCCACCAGGTCTGGAAGCACCCACAAAATGATCCACATTCATATCTCTGATAAGATAAAACTTAACGCCAGGGGAACGTCTGTGAAGGGGTGGGGACATGAATGGCGTGACTAAAGTTTAAAAAATAAACATCAGACATTTGCACCTATGTGCGTGCAGTCATTTATATTTTCATTCATTTTTTTGTAAAACAACTATAATCAAATTAATCACTGGTGGCGGGCACACTATCCTGTGATATGCCAGCGGATTCTACCAGCACAGAAAGGTAATCCCTGCTAGCACCATTCTTTCCACAAACTGACCTTACAATGCATCAAGTCATGTATAAATTGTCTAAAATAGTAAGGGAGTGATCATTTTTTAACAACAGGGGGGGGGTGATGGGTTTCCGCGCAGAGCGCGTGAAATTTTTTACACCCCCCCAGTCAAGGGGTCAAAATTTTTTACCCCCCCCCCTGAGGGTTGAAAATCGGCTCGCACGCGGGCCCTTTGAAGCATAGTAATGCGCGGGCTTTTTGGCTCAAAACAGGTTAAATTTTTTTGCCCCCCCCCCCCTTAGAGGGGTCAACATTTTTTTGCCCCCCCCCCCCCCCGGTCAAGGGGTCCAAATTTTTTTGTCCCCCCCCCCAAACCCACCACCCCCCCCCCCTGTTGATAATAAATGATCACTCCCTAAAGGTGGCACGCCCTCAGACCCCCTCCAGGTTAGCCAACACTCGGAACCACCCACCCTTTTGAACTTCTTTCGGCTGTGCTTTGTCTTTCCACATAAAATACAAGGGTGCTCACAAAACACGTAGCTATTTACATTGCATTGAGATATTTTTTTCAATTGGTTTTGACTAAATTCAATAACGTACAAATTCAAATGTCTGCAAGATACGATATAAATGGAATAACTGATACTTTGCGTAGGGTGGGTATACATGTACTCCAAAATGATTAGATGTCAGAAAAACCAACTGTCAAAATATCTAACGTATGTCTACAACAATACATACGTTTTGTACATACAAAAGGTACCATCTACAGTATACTATAGGACTTCCGCATGGGAGTTGGGAACATCCAGGTATTCAGAAGTATTGTGCCTGTACCCAGCTCATCATAATTAAGTTCATAATGTGTGGAGAAGAGGTTATCATTCTAATCATCAAATAATGGCCACATCAAGACATGTGGACGGTATCAATAACTGATGTTCGCTTGCCTTTGTCATAAAGATGTAGACATTTCATCATGGAAATAAAAAGCCTTTTACATACTGTGCTTAGACTGTTGTTACTGGGACAGGGCTGATGTGTTGTTACTGGGACAGGGCTGATGTGTTGTTACTGGGACAGGGCTGATGTGTTGTTACTGGGACAGGGCTGATGTGTTGTTACTGGGACAGGGCTGACGTGCTGTTACTGGGACAGGGCTGATGTGTTGTTACTGGGACAGGGCTGATGTGCTGACTACTGGGACAGGGCTGATGTGCTGTTACTGGGACAGGGCTGATGTGCTGTTACTGGGACAGGGCTGATGTGTTGTTACTGGGACAGGGCTGACATGTTGTTACTTGGACAGGGCTGAAGTGTTGTTACTGGGATAGGGCTGATGTGTTGTTACTTGGACAGGGCTGATGTGTTGTTACTGGGATAGGGCTGATGTGTTATTACTGGGACAGGGCTGATGTGTTGTTACTGGGACAGGGCTGGGGTGCTGTTACTGGGACAGGGCTGATGTGTTGTTACTTGGACAGGGCTGACGTGCTGTTACTGGGACAGGGCTGATGTGTTGTTACTGGGACAGGGCTGATGTGGTGTTACTGGGACAGGGCTGATGTCCTGACTACTGGGACAGGGCTGATGTGTTGTTACTGGGACAGGGCTGATGTGTTGTTAGGGGTGATCCATTTAGTATGTCACGCTTTTTTTGGCCATTTTGAAGACCCCCCCACCCCCATGTCACACTTTGTCACACTTTCCCAAACACTCCCTAGAAAAGTATGTCACAAATCTGCCGACACCCCCCCTCCCTAGTACCGTATCATATAAAAGACCATACACATATTGTGATAAGCAGTACAATTAGGCCTATCATTATATTGAATATAAATTGTAACCCAGGTTCAATACAATTACATTGGTACTAAGGTGTTGAAAGTATGACATCAGATATCAGTCAAATCCTTCAAGTCCTCCTATACAGGAAAATAATGGATTTTATCGACTAGAACCCTTTCAGATTACAACTGTTCAAAGAGGCATTAACAAAATCACACAAGTATCGGTGGCACCCTAGGTTTTTGTGGCCTCTATCCATGGATTCTTGTCTGTTTTCTCAGGAATCTAAGGTGTGCTGGAACTGCTAAATGAGGAAGGGGGCCTCAATTTTATTTCAACATGGGTGTGCGGCTGGCCCTCCAATTACCCTTTTCCTTGGTGAGGGAGAAAAAGTGACCCCTAGTGCAATGTCTAGGTTTAAGTAGATTCTCTGAGGAGTGAGCCTTGGTAAAAGGCATTTTAGTCAATAGTGACCTTGATTGCAAGTTATTTGGGTGAGGACTCCAAAGTGACCTTTGTTTTGACAGGTTTTGTTGAAATCTCTGAAAAGTGACCCTTGGTGAGGGAGGTTTTGGTGAAAATTGACCCTTGGTGAGGGGGGTTCTGGTGAAAAGTGATACTTGGTGAAGGGATTATGGTGAAAAGCAGACCCTTGGTAGGCCTATTTAAAGAGGGATCTTGCTCAAAATGTAACCTTCCCAGCCGCACACCCATCTATATAAAATATACAACCCCCGGGCACTGCTATTTTTTCCTCTGATGTGGTACCCACATACTGTTTCAAGTAGCACACATGAGATAATCATGCTGCTTAGTGGCAATGCATATATAGGCCTACAGCTGTGCAGTATTTATTTAATATAGGGTTTTAAAAAAATCTGAAAGTGTGACGTCACACAATCCTATACACCCCCCCACCCCCTTGTCACACTTTGTCACAGAAAAAAAAGACCCCCCCACCCCTTCGGGCATGACATACTTAATGGATCACCCCTTACTGGGACAGGGCTGATGTGCTGTTACTGAGACAGGGCTGATGTGTTGTTACTGGGACAGGGCTGACGTGTTGTTACTGAGACAGGGCTGATGTGTTGTTACTGAGACAGGGCTGATGTGTTGTTACTGGGACAGGGCTGGTGTGTTGTTACTGGGACAGGGCTGATGTGTTGTTACTGGGACAGGGCTGATGTGCTGTTACTGGGACAGGGCTGATGTCCTGACTACTGGGACAGGGCTGATGTGTTGTTACTGGGACAGGGCTGATGTGTTGTTACTGGGACAGGGCTGGTGTGCTGTTTACTTGTAAAACGTTAATTCGCTTACCACTGGTACAGTGACCGATGTGCCAATGTGTATGTCAATTGGTGCAAATGATCTCAACCCCTCTTCGAGGGGGGGGGGGGGGGGCATATTCAAAGGGTTTCAGCAAAAAAGCCAGCGCATAGCTATTGATAAAGGATAAAGTATATAGCTATAGGGAGGATGAAACAAGCATTGGCACTGCCTAAAATGACATTGTAGGCTCATTTTCAAAAGCGAAAACATACTATACAAGATCGAGTTTGAGCAATATTCAAATGCCTCTCTGAAAAGGGTTAATTACCATAAGGTCATAAGTTTCTCATCACCTGACGAGGAAGGCTTTTTTTTTAACTCGTAAGCTAAAATGTATAGGATATAATTTACGTTTTTCGTGACCAAAATTCACATTTTGTTGGTCAAGAATTAATTGATCTTTAAAAGTGGAAAAATGTAAGGTATTTCTATACCACTGCATTGTTGGCATTATTAACTTTAATTTGATACCAAATATGACAATTTTTGTCCATTTTTATTTTCCTCAAGACTTGATTTTTATGATGTGCGCGGTGATGAGAAACCATTTTTTCAAGTGACCTAATCATTGCATCCAAATCATGTGACCGATGTATGATGGCATCAAGGTGCACATTAAGGTAGGCATACTGTGCACCGGGGCGTGTAATACTGTCTACTATGAGGGGAATATAAAATGACACCGGGCCAACCTTTCGCTGCCCTCCCTTCCAAGGAAAACGAGAGCAGAGGTTATACCGACAGTGTTTGTCATCAATATTAGTTTCACGCACCTATTTTCCCCCTCACACCTATAAAGGGTCTTTGCCGATTCCATTACACCTCACCCTTCTAGTATACTCCCCGTCCAAACAACCTTTTTGCCCGTCCCTAAGCGTCTCTCGGGCCATGCAGACGACATTTTTGCTGGGTGGCCGCGGCTACCCGCCCAAAATGATAAATTCATATTTGTTCCACTTCCAAGGCTACGCTCTTTATGCAGTGTCACAGCGGACATCGGAGAAGGGGAACCCCGGCAACCCGATCTCGGCGAATTGTGACGTTTTTGATAAGGCAGAAAAATAGGAGAAACTCACCAGATTTGTGCCGGTTCATTTGCGATAGGGGAGGGAGGTAGGAAGCAAATAGACACTGGAAGGGGACGAGGCTGAAATGTGTTTGGGGGCCAACACAAGGCCGCAGGGCTCGCAAGGCCGCTTTGTGTCGGCTGAATCTATTATCGGCCCGCAATACACCCTGGACGGATAAGATATGCACTGTATTCGGGGCCATATTTCTTCAGCACCGGGTGCTTCCCAAATTTCATATTCAAAATACCCATGCTATATAAGGCGCACTGATCCCCTGTCCAAACACAGGCCCGGCTCTACCCTACCCCTGCAGCCCACAGAGCCCGCTTAGGACACACCCCACTGGGGCTTATCGTCCTCTGTGTACGCGCGTGTACATTTCTAATCGTCACCATGGAGTTTATAGTCCTTTCCTGGGTCTATATGTGTGCATGTATTCTCCTGGACGCTTTCCCTCCGAGGACCTAACTACAAGTTAAGATAACTATGCAACAAAACTAGAGCATCCCATGAACTCTCCCAACCGGGGATCCGACGTATTTGCTGACACAGGAACCATTCGGAACTGCTATATACAAGTAGCCTAGTCACCAGCATTGTTATAATGTGATGTGTACCACGCTAAATGTGCTTGATGCATGTATAACGCCAGAAGAGGCATCGCGCCATTTTAGCAATCATTAATTGTGGGGAATACATTTCGCAATGAATGGGTTACGGAACAGTTAAGCGAGAATAAAAAACAATTGATGTAAAAATCCTCTTTTTTCAAACAGAGAAAAAAGCTGCCATTAAAGCACCAAAACATGATGTGGCCACAAGAAGCAGTTGATGATGTAACGGTTGTCACCCAGGTGGCGCCACCGATCGACGATAGGATAGAAACAGAGGGGAGTCTGTCGTGAACTGGGTGGGTGAATCTTCTGACGTGTAAACATGGTCGGCACAATGGTGGGCTACATGTCGGCCACATGTGGGGAGCAGAAGAGAAGGTGTAATACACCTTATTCTATGTTAGATCCCTGCTTGCTTAAGGACCACACGGGGATGGTGACCTGTTCTATCCACCCCTCACCCCCGGGAACTGGGCCCCACCCCCCGTCTGGTGAACACTCCATCCCACACAGACCCGTTACACACACCCTGCCCGACCCCAGCTATTGTTACTATAAACACGGCACACACAATCATAAAAACACAGTCACATTATCATAGACCACTGTGTTTTAGGTGGATATCTGTTTTGGGTGAAAGCCTAGCTTCTTTGAAATGTATACCAACACGTGAGCTAAAGTGCACACATAATATAGATTGTACAATCATGTGCATGTGCATTCACACAGACTATATATGTGTATACATGTACACCACATCTATGTATATGAGTGGGTGCAGATGATCCTGCATGTGGGAGGATGTGACTGAATGAGGATTAGGTCAACATTATAAACCAAACTCACGGTACACGCCTAGTAAACAAAAAACGTTATATACAACTTTTGATAACGTTATATAACGTTTCTCTAAGGCGCCTTACTATCGCATAACGTTATACATGTATATAGTTTTAAAACGTTAACGTAAAATAACGTAGTTTATTTGTGGCTGGGAATTCTAGCCAAGAAAACGACTGGAGTGACATTTTAGCATTTTCTCTAGCTCATGAAGGGGAGAGGCCCTGAAGCAAAAGCATAACAAAGGTGCACGCAAAACTCCTTTTCTTTGTCTGCTACATACAAAAGTCACCATGGCTTCTTTTATTACACAAGTGAAGGCCCGGCCCTATCTGTCGGTGGCGAAAACTTGCAATATAAATGGTTGAGTAAAAGCCCCTATTGATCACTTAATCCTGATACTGCGGCTAATCTCTTTATGCAGATTTGAACATCTAGCAGGCTTCGATCTGAAACAAAGCAAACACACTCAATACTCAGCGATGCGTATCAATTGATTCGCATAAGTATATGCAGTATCTGCCATACCCCGTAGCCTTATCTAAACGGCCATTTCCGGCATGTGCTACTGACCATACCGATACCACTGCCCTCATATAGGCACATAATTTACGTTCACTTGGGCATGATAGTGTCCAGCTCGTGGCCGGCAGAGGTACTTGGCTGTCGTGGAATAGAGCATTCCATCATCCCTACACAGACTCATAGTCCTCTCTACTCTAGCGGATATCGAGCGGCTCCTGGCCGAGTAGCTCGCCTGTCAATAAGGCACGGGTGAGCGGCAGGCCAGGTGCTCGCTTCTCACCGTACACCAGGCACGGGGACACTAATTGCATTAAAGGGGGATCTCTCGCCCGTTCCTGCAGGGGTACACTTGTTTGAAACTAAAGTGACACAAAGTGAAATTAAACGTATTTTTGTTGTGCAATTTAGAAGGGAGATAAGGGGGGGTGGGGGAGGGAGAGAGCTGGAGGGAGGGGGGAGGGGAGAGGGAGGGAGGGAGGGAGGGAGGGAGGGAGGGAGGGAGGGAGGGAGGGAGGGAGGGAGGGAGGGAGGGATGGGAGGGAGGGAGGGAGGGAGGGAGGGAGGGAGGGAGGGAGGGATGGGAGGGAGGGAGGGGGAGGGGCTCTCCTCTTTTATAGAGGAGCCCAGGCTGCCTAAGGGAGCCTAGGTGACTCCCTGGCCGATCAAAGGGAGTCGCCTGGGGGAGTCATATAGTTCCCTGGCTCACCTAAGCCAGTCAAATAAGGACCTTGGTTCTCTTTCACAACAACTGCCGTATCTGCCGGGCCGTCAAAATATGTTGCCGATAATGGTAAATCAACCTGATCGTCATCGTCAAACCCTAATTTATGTACCCTGGCAGATACGGCAGTCGTTCTGAAAGAGGACTTCTGGAGGCAACCTGGACTCCCTTTTGACGCTGTTTCTTCTCTCTGTGCATGGACCGGCAGGGGCGGATTTAGGGAGGGGCGGACCCGGCGTGCGCACCCCCCCCCCTATTTTTCTGTATATTTTAATTTGGCAATTTCCAATACCCCCAGTACATTCCCTATTTCACGCCCCCCCCCCCCTTTTTGCAAAATCCTGGATCCGCCCCTGGGACGTGAGGTGTGTGTTTAATCATGAACGACCATTGCTGTTTTAATCATACCACAATAAAGCCGCTTGTGTTGTAAAAGGGCAGTGGGGTGGGTGGAAGGGTGTGGGACTTGGCGAACGCGGTCCAACATGTCGGTGCCATGCCCACACCAGCAGTGTACGGCCAACAGTAATTGGTAGCAGTCTCATCTTGTATGCACGGTCACATCAGACCAATACAATCATCTGGAGGAGTCCTTGTTTGACACGGTTATTACCTTCTCCGGCCACCCCACCCCTATGTGTGTCAACCCCACCCCTGCCTCCGGCGTCATAGCCGATACACCAGCTCACCACACACCGCCTGTAATATATAGATATTAATGTATACATGTACACGAGCATAGATCTACATACAAACACCCTCCACCCATGGCTATATCAGACATTGGCAAAACGTGCTATATATGTGATGGGCCTGAACCACTGAATTTTACATGGTGACATTGATATTTCTTAAATTCAACGATAAACGACATATGGTATTACTTAAATTCGGCATGGGCCGTGCTAATGTGTACTAATGTCTAGAGGTCGAATCCCAAAGGGCGATTATTTTACTCCAAAAAGGGTTCTTACATACTAATGCAAGTTCCAAATACCGCTGTTGCATATAAAATGGCACTGAACCTCTGCATACACAGAAAAAATCCAGAGTCGGCAAACCTGGCACTGCCTTGTCAATTTGACAAGGAAAGGGGCTGGTAAGCAAAACCCTTCAGTAAGAAGACCCAACTAGCTCCACCTGGTACATGCCAGCCCTAAACTTGTCTAGAAGTGACTCACCATTTCCCCTGCAGGTGGCCATTGTCTAGCATTAATGTGTACTCTTGGGAATAAATTGATTAATTCCTATCTTAATATGATACTGAGTATTAACATACCTATATGTTATTATGGAGGATTCTGTGAAGTATCTAGTAAAAACATAAGATAATCTAAAGAATGCATGGTTTTGGCAGCATTAAGGAAATAGATGATAGGTGTAGAGTGAACACACCTCTTTTCTGTCATTCACCAGGGCAGAAGTAGGGACATGTCCCTTCTACTGGTATGATCCACACATATGCCTATAGTCCATTCCTGATGAGTAGCCTATCCTCAGTAAAGACTTGGTGATACATTATGTGAACCCTTGGTGGCACTAATGTATTAAATATCACTTCTATATGTGGTTATGTATTTAAACTAATTTTATAAGATAAAGATGCAATGGTGAGCCCCAGCTGTGGCTAATCTATGCCTGCATCAACTATCTTAGTTTGACGACCTTGACAAGTCTAGGGTCGTCTTGTGGGATGGTAACCTGGCAGGTTGTCAATTTGACGAGTTGAAGCTAGTTGATTCTATGCTGTTCACTTAGAAGACCCTAGGGTCGTCCTGTAAGACGACCTTATGGACTCCAGAGCTGTCCAGAGTTTTTCAGTGTAGCGGACTGCATTAACTCTATGTGTAAGGACTAATGTCGTATTTGGGGGGAGTTACTCCATAATAATTGTGCTTACAGTTGGTTTACTATTGAGGGGATATCCATTAATATAATTTGAAATAATACATCATGAAGGACTAGTGGTAGGCAGATCATATGCATTATTCATGGAAGATGGTTGGAAAATGCTGCCAATATATTATCAGAAATCAGGAGTGCCCCCCCCCTTACTTCCCAGGTGTTAGATATATATTGTCTGTACAGTGAATTCGCAGATACTTTCCCATTAAGTAAGGAAAAATATCTAATTATCTACAGGTCAAATCCCACAGGGCAACCTATGGTTTCACTGTAAAAAGTTGTTGTTCCAGACAAGCAAAATGTGCTATAACTATACAGTCCTTTTGCTGTAAAAGATAATACAGTCATTTTTGCTGTACATGTACATTTCTGTTGCTGTAGATGCAGCTTACAGTAGTGAGTTTTACACCTACAGCACTTTTCGCTGTACTAGGTACACAGGGGGTCCTGGAATCGATCCTTGGACTAGCCACCTCTCAATGTGTTCCATACTAAATGGTCACAAGCAATTTAACATCATTCTCTATGGGCCTTGCCTATAGTTTTCATGGCATAGTAAATAATTTAGGTGTTATGCAATAATGTCTGCATATTGCTAAAGGTGCCAAATATGAGAGCCATGCTGCAGGCCTCCCTCCAGCTGCCTCGATAGCTCAGTCAGACATAGCGTCAGACAGTGATAGGAAGGCCCCGAGTTCAATCCCCGGTCAGGCTAGTCATGAAACTACAGTTTCTTTATGTTTTGAATCTTTTTCCTAAAAGTGATATGCAAATCCACACAAAATAGTTTCTAGACATTTTTTTAAAGAAAAACATGAAATGTTGTTTTGTACACAGGACAAAAGAGACCTTTAGCTGACATAAGCTGACGTGCTGTAGGTCTACAGCACAATCTACTGGAACCATAGTTGCCCCCAGTATTTGCTGTACAGGAACACTACTTACTTCTAACAGTGTAGTAACCCTCTGCATTCTAGGCATATTGCGTTCTATGAGCCTTGCTCATACTCCAAATCGCAAAGGTTCCCACATCCTGTTGCAGGTTTCAAATCCCACTGTATACACATGTACAGGGCACTGAATCTCTGCATAGTGGACTGCATTAACTCTATGTGTAAGGACTAATGTCGTATTTGGGGGGAGTTACGCCATAATAATTGTGCTTACAGTTGCTTTACTATCCATTAATTCATCTTCTGAAATCATACATCATGTAGGTCTTAACAGGGCTGGGCATGTTTTGATATGCTGGAGCAAACCTAGAAATCTTTGGAGCAAAGTATTTCAGACGGGCACACATTAACTTGATGTGTGTATGGCAGGGGACCCCCCCCCCTCAAACCATCTCCTTAACGTGAATTCTGTGTATTGAATAAAGGAGAAAATTTGGGAAATATAGGAGAATTTTTACATTTCTGTCTTTAGTTTGGTGAGGGGTTTCAGGGCACAGTACTAACAGGAATTCTCTAAATTGTACCTTCAGAATTGTGCATTCTGAGAATTTGGGTGGCACATTGCTTTAGGAAGATTTTGAAATTCTACTTTTAGATTGGTGTTTTCTATTAACTTTTGGTGGCATATTGCTCCAGGAAAACTATGGATTTCTATTTTTAGAATGGTTTATTCTGAGGGGTTTGGGAGCATACTGCTTACCAAAAATTTGGAATTTCTACCTTTTAGATACATTTAGATGTATTATAATGGCTTGGGGAGCATGTTGTTCCAGGAAAATTTAGATAATCTACCTTTGGATTGGTCATTTTGTGGTGTTTTGGGGGCATATTGTTCCAGGTGAAATTTGTAATTTTATCTGTAGATTGGGATATTTTAAGGGGATCATAAGACAATGTTCCAAGAAATTTGAGGAAATTTACTTTAAGATTTGTGTATAGTTTCTGGGCATATTGCTCCAAAGAATATGGGCATTTTATTTTCGGATTTGGTGCATTCTGTGGGCATATTGCTCCGGGAAAAAATTGGAATTTTACTATAAGATTGGTGTGTTCTTAATTTCTTTCTATTGTATAAAGAACAAAAAAAAATCGAAAAAAACAATTGTTATATGGCTGTATGCTTAAGGGTTTAGGGATATATTGCACCGGGAACACTGCAAAATCTATTGAAATAGTCCTAACTTTGGTTCTAATTGGAATATTTACAAAATTCTTTCAGGTTTAGAAAGCCCAGACATTCCCTCATGTCCCTGTCGCATTTTCCAAGACCCCTGTCGCATATTTCTTGCGACATTGCGACAGCTGCCCAGCCCTGGGTCTAGTGGTGGGAAAATGATATATATCATTCATGAAAAATGGTTGTAAAATGGTGTCTGTGTATCATCAGAAACAGGGGGTGCCCCCCCTGACTTTCCAGATAAAGACAAAGGTTCACGAGTTTTGGTCTGTAGCCTGGGTTATTTCACGAGTTGAAGGTAGGGCCGTATTTCACGAGGCCGCAGGCCGAGTGAAATACAGCCCTACCTTCAACAAGTGAAATAACCCAGCTACAGACTAAAAGGAGTGTTCCTTTGTATTTATTTTTTACCTTTTTCGATTCAAATTAAATTATTACAGGGGGGAGGGCCTAAATAGAGTTGAAATAGCTTTTTTCTACGTCGTTCAAATGTAAACAAACCGCCATTTTGATGACGTCACAGGGCCGTGAAATACGGCGATGGGTTATTTCACGGGGGGTGTGCAATACGGCGATCTTTGGTTAAATCAATAGCACTGCCGTATTTCATAAAAAATAAAATTGATAAATATCATGTGCATAATGAATTTGCAGAGATTACTTTGTTAAGCAAGGAAAAATATTTAACCATTTTTATTTTTTGTCGAATACGGCTGTCCCATTGACTTAACCAATGAATGCCGTATTGCACACACCCCGTGAAATAACCCATGGCCGTATTTCACGGCCCTGTGACGTCATCAAAACGGCAGTTTGTTTACATTTGAACGGCTTAGAAAGAAGCCAATTCAGCCCTTTTAGGCTCCCCCCTACAATAATTTCGGTACTTTGAATCGAAAAAGATAAAAAATAAACACAAAGGTACACTCTTTTAAGTCTGTTGACTGGGTTTGAAACTCGTGCACCTTTGTCTATATATCTTATTTTGTGCCCAAGATTGCTTGCAGTTGTATCTGCCTGTTGTAGTTACATTTATTGCGAATAGGAGGGAGCTCTCCTATTCGCAACAGATTGCCAATTCGGAGAGATATTTCAGCATAGATCGGCCTGTGGGATTCAACTTTATAAAGTCGAATCCCACAGGCCGATTTATGCCTCCAGAACCTCTACATTCTGTGCCTATTGAATTCTATGAGCCTTGCTTATACTCCAAATCGCAAGGGTTGTTACATAAGAACTATATGTACTGCAAGTTTCAAATCCCACTGGTGCATATTATATTGCACTGAACCTCTACATATTGTACTGCATTGACTATGTATGTGCGGACTAAGTGCTGTATTTGAGGGGAGATACTTCATAAGAATTGTACCTATTTTGGCTAAGACAGGCCCAAATCGGTGAGAAAGGGTTGCCGTTGTCTTGTGATTTGGGAAATCACAAGGATCAATTGAGTTAGATATTTGCCCCCAGAGGACCTAGAAAATGTTGCTTATTGGAATATGTCAATGATTTGGCTTATAGGGGGGACACTCCAGATATCTTTAGGCTAATTGAGAGGGACTAGTGAGGACAAATCATATTGTGAAGTAACTCCCCTCAAACAGATCCATTAACCAGTCCTGCACGCAACACTTTGCTTGCCTATCATTGACCACTGTGGGATTTGGAGGCATAAGATCATTGGACCAGTGTTGTGATTTACAATATTGGCAACAGTTGCCCCTTGTTTTTATGTCAATAATCAATACTTTCTGGCCCATTTTTCGCGTTGTGGGATTTGACCTTAACGTCGAACAGTTCAAGATCATCTGCCTCCCATATCTCAATCAACATGGTCAAATGCCACAATGCGATAAATGGGCCAGAAGTATTGATTATTGAGATAAAAACAAGGGGCAACTGTTGCCAATATTTATGATTTTAGGCCTCTCCAAATCCCACTGTACCCGATTAGGGTAGCTTATTGGGCTGCACTGTTACGATTTACAAGGCGAGTTACTTCATAGTATGATTGTTACAGATTATTTCTTATAAATTTGCCTATAAATATCTGGAGTGCCCCCCCCCCCCCTGTATAAACAATACCTCTGCCAGACTGTAAAAGGCAACATTTTACAGTGTAATCGGGAGAAAATATCAAACTGGTTTGATCTTTGTGATTAGCCAATACACAAGACATACATGAGAGTTATATGTAGATTATTGGCCTGCACACTCAGAAAAGTCAGCATCATTGTCGCTAAAACCACCCCCACCTGAAAGTCAGGCAGGGTGGTTTTATCGACAATGAAGCTGACTTTTCTGAGTGTGTGTCTTAGCCAATATAGGGGGCAATATCGTCAACAGGGCCGAATCACAACATCATCTGACCCTCTCTCGCGTTGTGGGATTTGACTATTACAGTTAGAAAGGATATCCATCATATATATAGGTCTAGTGGTGGCCAGATTGTATACTTATTATTCATGAAAATGGTTGTAAAATGATGTCTGTGTATTATCAGGAATAGGGAGTGCCCCCTGACTTTCCACATGATTGATATGTATTATGTGCATAATGAATTCGCAGAGATTTCCCAGTTAAAGGTCAAATCCCACAACGCGAGAGAGGGTCAGAAAATGTTGCTAATTTGTAGTAGAGCCGATTTTGGGGCCTATATTGGCTAAGACAGACCCAATAGGCAAGAAAATGTTGCCTTTATCTTGTGATTTAGAAAATCACAAGGATTAAAAAAGTTAGATATTTTCCTCCAGAAGGCCTAGAAAATGTTTATTGGAATATGTCAGGGTTTCTTGCTAAATCGCAATGGTTGTGTCACTGATTAGTTATTATCCAAATCCCACATGCTGCATATATAAAGGGTTTTGCTCTGCGATTTATAGTGCTTAGTTATACTGGCAGAATCTATATATATAAATTGTTATGGCCAGGGGTACCTTATTCTTTAATTACTTACGATTTGAATATCAAAGTCCCTTCTGTTGTGATTTTAAACCCTACACCATGTCCCACATGTCCCAAATCGCACCACTCTCCCTGTCCAAATCGCAGAGTGTGGGATTTGGAGAATGCAGTAATATGGCAGAGCTGTTGCGATTTCAAATCCCACAGTATCAACACAAGATTTTCATACCCATTTATTGCGTTGTGGGATTCGACCTTAAGCAAGGGAAAATATCCAATTATTTAGATCTTATTTTGTTCTGTATATTATTTTGTTGTAGTTATATCTATTGCGAATTGGATGGAGCACCCCAATTCGCAACAGATTGTCAATTCGCAGTGATTTGTGAGCATAGATCGCCCTGTGGGATTCAACCTATAAAACAGAAGTCTCCTCTAGACTAGTGTTCAGTGGTAGTACTGTATCTGGGCCAAAAAAAAGAAGGTTGGTTTCCGGTAACATGGTCTGGCAAGCTAGAGGTCTCAGATAGGGAATTCCGGGGTCATTGAGTACATAATTAGGGAAAGAAGAACTCTGCAGTAAATACTAGGTGAGTTCTGGGTGGTCAAAATAGTTTGGAAAATTTGCTAAAATTCTGTAAAAAATCACAAATGGCCCTCAGCATATCCTGATTGAGATGACACCTCAAGATATATGATTATTGCAGGGATAGGCCTATATGTCAATGTTCATTTAGGTTCGGTCTGAAATGAACTTATTCACTGCACATATGGTCAATTATGGAGGTTCATTCATGTTAGGACCCGGCATTTCAGATTTCCGTGAACAAAAACCTGTTTAAATTTTTTATATGGTGTATAAAAGGTTTTCCTATTCATTCCTAAGAGATTTTCCATCAATACCCGGCTGGGAATTTTTTATTGCATGTTACGTTACATTGAACTATAGTGGAAATTCATTTCCCTGTCTGAGACCTGCACCAGATACAGTTATATAAACTAGAATGTCTGGGGGATTATTGAAAAGTTAATCATTTAATTGGTTTAGCTTAGTTTTAAATGTTTTGGGACAATTAGGCCTACTGGGGTGTGCAATGTGGTTGAAAATCATTAAAATCCACCTTTTTGGGGTAATTGACAGCGACAAATTTGCAGATTTCTTATGTTTAACCTATAGAATCTATGAAAATGGACCTAGGTTCATAGGAAGTGCAGTTTCTACTATTGAATAGACCCTATTAGGAGCACAGATTCCATTTCCCCATAATAATCTAGGTTTGGGGCCTGCAGAACAGTTGTCGGTGTGATTTTCTGCGTAAAGTGTAGCTCCGACAGGCTGTCTCCGAGCATCAAGAGTTGTCCATTGGCAGCTCATAGCAAACTACACATTGTTCTGACATGCATATTTTTTTCAATGAACATTGCCCAAATATGTATGCTTAAGAATGAGGTCAGGGCTTGATAATATGGTATGCCATTGTGGTCAAAATGACCACTTTTTTATGAATTTGTAGGATTTTGCACCCGATTATTGCCATCCTTAATACATTGTCATGAGAATATTCACACAATTCAATATAGGGCAATATATTTCTTGCTTGTAACATCATCAGCAGCCCGTTAGTAACCTGCCTGTGCAATTTTATGGCTCTGTCAGCACTATTTCCTACATAAATTCATGTTTTAGCCTATAGAAGTTCAGTCCAGAGGCCAAGGTCTGGAAACGCTACTATTTAGGTTGGTAGTTTGACATGAACAAGTCTCTGTATTATAGGAAAGAGTTGCTCTGGGCCAATAAAAGTTCATATTCATACTTCAAACACACAAGGGCACATGAAAAAATGTTTTTCAGAAAATATGAAAAGCATGCCTCTCCATGCAGGTCTCAGATAGGGAATTCCGGGGTCATTGAGTACATAATTAGGGAAAGAAGAACTCTGCAGTAAATACTAGGTGAGTTCTGGGTGGTCAAAATAGTTTGGAAAATTTGCTAAAATTCTGTAAAAAATCACAAATGGCCCTCAGCATATCCTGATTGAGATGACACCTCAAGATATATGATTATTGCAGGGATAGGCCTATATGTCAATGTTCATTTAGGTTCGGTCTGAAATGAACTTATTCACTGCACATATGGTCAATTATGGAGGTTCATTCATGTTAGGACCCGGCATTTCAGATTTCCGTGAACAAAAACCTGTTTAAATTTTTTATATGGTGTATAAAAGGTTTTCCTATTCATTCCTAAGAGATTTTCCATCAATACCCGGCTGGGAATTTTTTATTGCATGTTACGTTACATTGAACTATAGTGGAAATTCATTTCCCTGTCTGAGACCTAGACCCGGCCGGCCGATTTTATTCTTTTTTCCTTTTTTTTTTCCTTTTCACCATTTTCACCCCGATTTTGGAGTCTTCGCAGTAAAACCCTTAATAATTGTCCGATTAATGAACCGTAAAAAACGGCAAATAGCAAAATTTCCCAGAAATAAAAGAAAAGAGGGGGAGTAGTATAGTATGTATCGGAACGGGACTATAGTTAAGTACTGTTTATTACTCAATCGACATGCAGCCAATCAGAGGCCTCCATTTGGTCACGTGACCGGAAGTGACCTACTTAGGGGATTAGTGGTGACGTCACGTGACCTAGTTAGCCAATCAGAGGCCTCCATTTGGTCACGTGACCGGAAGTGACCTACTTAGGGGATTAGCGGTGCATTCTGGGTAACCCTGCAGCCAATCAGAGGCCTCCATTGGGTGACCGGAAGTGACCTACTTAGGGGATGGTGCATTCTGGGTAACCTACTGACCTACTTAGGGGACCGGAAGTGACGTCATATGACCTAATTTAGGATCACGTGATCGGAAGTGACCTGATGAGTCACGTGACCGGAAGTGACGTCACACGACTTAATGGCCAACCGGAAGCGACCTGATTGATCACGTGACCGGAAGAAGAAGAAGTTTGTTTTTTTGTTTAGGATCCCGTGACTGGAAGCGACGTCGTCACATGAGTGACGCTTTAAGAGACTGCGCGACTTACTAGTAAAAGAAGCCGTATGATAATAAAAACACAACAATATTTTCTTTTAATTTTTTTTTATTTATTTTTTTTTCAATCTTGATAAACACTCTATTTTTGAAAAGATGCACACGCTTATTTTTTTTTTTTTTTTTTTTTTTTTTTCATATCTCTAAAGGACTCGTTGTCACACCGTCAGAATGCACGCGACGCTTATAATACAAGTAGCGCACGCCGTCTTTCTCTATGGTGTAGGTGACCATTTTGTTTCGCACCACTTTGAAATTTCTATTTACAGCAATGAGAGTTTTTCGTTGGCGAAGAACATCCAAGAAGGCGTCTGGTTCCTGGGGGTTTTGTTTCTTCTGTACGCCTTTTGCACTCCATTTTTTGGATTTTCTTTCACCGGTGTCGCTGACTCGATCGTAGCAAATGTAAGTCTTAGGGTTGAGACTTAGGATCCCGTCACCTTCCCACTCCGCTTTCATGAGCCCCGAAGTTCTCAGATCGTGAAGGTACCGTCTCTCACAACATCCGCCGGGCGGCGCACACCATTCTCGCACTCTTTCCGTTTTTGTCTTCACGAAAAGCTCTAAGTGCTCGTCGCACACCGCTGTCGGAAGCCACTTTCGTTTCTCTCTGAAGTACGTCTCTCTCAGGCGAGGTTTCACTAGGTCATCCAACGTGGCACCGCTGAGAGCCATGTAAAGACTGTCGGTGTCCATTTGACAAAGGGCATAATCGCGCCGATCGACGAATCTATCCAAGAAGTCGTATGTGAACTCTAACATTTTCAACTTCGCGTACTGGTATACCATGAACCCTATCTGAATAGGGAGGTTGTTCTTGACCGTTTTCGGTTGTAGTTCGACTTCAAACAGATCGGAAGTCAACTCGGACGCCTTTTTGAAGCGCCACGAATTGGCCAATAGTTCGAACTTCCGACTGTCAGTGTATCTCACCGCCGTGTGTTTTTCTTTGTTGCAGATTGTTTTACCGTACGTAGCGTTTCCCATTAACTTGTAACAGTCTGACAGAATTTTCTCGTTCTCGTTCACGTCGCCACGTCTTCGCGCCGCCGTCACTTCGTCCGCGAAACCGGCAAAGGAGCGTTTAGGTAGGTATTCTACCACCAGCTGCACTTTGGTGACTATCAAACCGTGCTCTAAATACCACTTGAGAAGCGGCGTTCCCAAGAGAATATTTTTTCCGTGGTAACTCCCTATCAGACATCTCTGAGGCGTGCTCAACAGCTTTTCTTCCTGCGCAAAGTCTGACATGTGAGGGCCTATGTCCGATTTTGAAACGGTCGCGTTCTTGAAAACGGGGGTCATTTCTTCGAAGTACTCTCGTAGGTGAGGCGGCGTAGTGATGTCCACTTGAACTAAACCGAACATTTTCTCCTCTTTCACAGCGGAAAGGATGTCGCTCTCGCTCATCGCGTTTCGAGACACTTTCAAAGCGTCAACCTTCCAGCGTTGTTGGGAGGCCTTGACCCGCTCATCTCGACGCTTCATCTCTCGCCATTCGCACTCCCACACGACGACCAGCTTGTAACCTAACGCTTTCAAGTAAGCGCTTACTCTGGTCGTTCTGTCGCGTCTCTCCTCTCTCAGTGAAGCGCACTGATATCGGTGCGACGGTATGCACTCGTGAGCGTGGAACCAACACCCGTGAAACTGGAAAACCGTATTAGAGGCCGCGTGAAATCCGTCCACGCGAATTCTCCGACAGCCTACCGCCATCTCGCCGCCGTTCAGAGCGTGGCGCAGTTTCACGTCGCGGTCGTGCTCTACGAAGCGTAACCACTCCAAAGCGCTGTGAGAGTTTCTTTGCCTGATTTCGGGCTTGAACTCGGTCTCGGGCCGTCTCACCGCGTAATAGCCCGTGCAGTGCGCTTCGCTCATGCAGCGCAAGTACAGTGAGTTAGCGTCTAGTCCTAGGATGTGTTGGCACGGTCTCGCTTCTTCGCCGTACTTGTGCTCCCTTATCCGCGTGGTGCCCTTCTCGTGAAATCTATGGAAGATGATGGAAGGACCGCCGACTAGATTCTCTTTGATCAGAGCGTGGAGGACGGCGTCGAACTGGGGAAACGTTGTGAACGCGTCTTCTAGGTTTTGGAAGAGGAAGCGTAAAGTCAAACCGGCGAGAGAAACTCCGTCTTTCAACATGTCGATGCCGCGATCTTGGAAAAATTTAGCGTGATTTTTCAGAGCTTCTATGAAAGGTTTCACGTCTTTGTTGTTGTAGTGGATCAAGTAGTCTTCCATAGTTTGCATCTTCTCGTCGGACCAAACTTTCTGACATGCGGCGTAGTCGGATTCGGACATTTTGACGCCCGTCAGCTCGCTGTCGAAAGCCGATCTCGGCGGCAGCGTTCTGTTTGCAAGTTTCCTGGTAGACGTCATCCATTCGTAAGGAAAGTGACCTTTCTCTTCGTTCCTGGTGAAAGCTCGCAAATAGGTCGCGTAGTTGTAACCGGGTGCCAAATAGTTGACTACGTCCAAGAAAACCGTGTGCTGTGTGTAAACCGCCAAGTATTGATTGCTTCTCTTTATGACGCTGAATTCTTGGTTTCTTCGGTCTCCGGAGGCGAAGAACGAGTGAAGGCGTATTTTGATCAGGTTCAAGTCGTAACGCCCCGAGTTGAAGCCCACCACTGGAGCTTGACGGATGTATCTCAGAAGACGCTTCTTCAGTTGAACTAACGGGTGTCTGGTCTGAGCCGCAGCGAAGCCGCCTGGAGAAGGGGTGGTGAACGTCGCCTCCTCCAGCAGGAGAGCTTCACCTATCGCCGCATCTAACTTCGCTAACGTCGGTCGGTAAAGTTCTAGCACAGCTTCCCCGATCGCTTTGGCGTTCTCGTTTATGTGATTTAAAACTCGGTCCAACAAGGGGTCGGAATCTGCGTCGGACGCTCTGACGAAGCAGACGGGCCCCTCCCACCCCGGAAAGTCGGATGCGACGCTAGCCGACAAAGGGACGTGATCCCACAGCAGGGACACGTGCTCCGTCGACGGTTCTTTGCACGGTCTGAAGAAAGCCTCGAAATCGAAGGCGATCTTGTAAGGGTAGATTCCGGAATGTCCGTCGGGGGGAAAAATGGAGAAGTCTGCTAGCGCTTCGAAAATCGTTCTCGAATTTTGGTAGATGCCACCTACGTAGCGCAACTTGACTTGTCGGCAAGAGGAAAGCTGGTTCCTGTGTCTCTTCAGCAAGAACTCGGTGGTGAACGCCGCCTTACACTTGCAACATTCGTATATGCCCGCGTACGCGTTGAAGTCCGTGACGAGAGAGACGTGCAAACCGCCTTTCGCCGTCAGGTGTAGGTTGACTTTACCTCGGGCGGCCACAGTTCTGGAAGGCGGTCTGATCAGAGTAACGCGTCTTCTCAACTTCCGCCCCGGCACTTGACGCGACGCGGTGTAAACCGCTATTTGTACGTCAAACAAGTTCTCTAACGCGGGTAAGTCGCGGATGTTCAGACCCGGAAAGGATTCAGGTGTGGCAGCGGGACAGAACTGACGTAACAAATCTGAAGCGCGCTTGCTGGTGTTGTATAAGTGAAAGGAAATGCAGCGGAAGATGCAGAGGTTGTCCTTGTTGGGAAAATCTAACACGCCGCTTCTCTTTCCAACTCGACCGGCCTGCGTGATCCTACCGCCTATGGGGAATTCCCCCGGTCCCATGTAAACGCAGATGTTCAAATTGGTAGGAAAAAGAACGTGCCACTTGGTGTCAGCGTCGCAAAGTTTCCGTACCTCCTCGCAAGCGACGGTGTTTTGCATCTTTGAGAGGAGCTCTTCCAAAGTTTCTGAATTAGTTACAGTAGGGAGCGGTTGTATGAGAGTTGCGTTGTTCTGGGAGGCGTGGAAGTAGCGCAGTTTGCTCTTGTCTTCTCTGTGTTGTAACAGTAAGCCTACCGAGAAACCCACTTTGTATCTGAATCTTTGTGTCAAGTGAATGCGACGCATAGTATCTACAGCGTCACTCAACTCGCCGGTTGGTAGCCTGAAGTTTGTTACACTCACGCGAGTCCCGTGCATCCTGACGCCCGTTTGTATCGCAGGCCAATTCGCCGTGAACGTTTCCTCCCCGTTCGGTACAGCACATATGCGCGGAGGGACGGTCACCCCGTCCAGAGATTCGCGTCGACAAGCGCTCTTTCGGCAATCCCCTTCGCCGCATAGAGGGCAAAACTTAGCTACTACTCTACAATTTTCTACGTGTCTCTCGTGGTTGTACGCTCTTTTAAACATTTTGAAACACTTTTCGCATACGTACTGTGTCATGTTTTTTTTCACTCGGTTACCAACTACTTAGCCGTCTAACTATCTATCTATCTATCTAGCCATCTATCAATCTGTCGTCTATGTAACTATCTTTCTGTCTGCTGTCTGTGTATCCGTCTGTCTGTCTGTCTGTCTGTCTCATACAGCGTACGTCAAACGCTGTGTGTGTGTGCGCGCGTGAGCGTTGAGCGTCTCTCATTCCGAATCTATGCCGAGATATTTCAGAATGATCTCTGTTTTGTCATCCAACTCTTTGAGCGCTCTGGCGGACAGCGTCACCCCCTGCTGTGTGGGTTTTTTGTCAGGACCTTCGTACTTGCGCACGTGGACGAGGTTCTTACCGCTGTAGTAGCTCACAGCTGCGTACACTTCGCCCGCCTCATCCAGCACTGCGAACCAGGGGGTGTGATTAGGTTTTCCTTGCGCGGCCGCTGTGTCGCGTATGCGCACCACTGCGCGGATATCGGCGATGCGTGCTATGAGCTCGCGCAGCGCGTCGGCCGTGAAGTGCACTCGCTTGCTTCTGGTCAGAGACGCCTCTTTCACCTGGCCGTCTTTTGTGTAGCGCGGCCTCCTAGACAGTCTAGCCACGTCCTCCCAGATCTCCAGCGTCAAAGCTCCGTCTAAGCAGAACTCTAACCCGAGTGTTTTCTCTGCTTCTTCTCGTCCATCTCCTTCTTTTTCTTGTATTTTTCTCTTCTTAGTGGGCCTTGTTGTTCTGGAACTCACCTTAGAACGTTTCACACCCGCAGGATGAGTAACACCATCAGCGTGAGCTGAATCAGCAGCAGAACCGATAGCAGGAGCAGCGTCAGCGCTGGTGGTATCGGAGGTCTCGTTGTTGGAACAGCGCAGCCACACGCCGTCCGTGCTGTGTGTAGCGGTAGAAGATGAAGCGCCGCCGCCGCCCTCGTAAGGTGGCGGTGAGGGCAGTCGCCACGGACCGGACGGGGGGGCGCTAGCAGTGGAGGAAGTGAGGTCGAAAGGTCGAAGAGGGAAGCCGAAAAACGTACCGCTCACCCCTTGCCCTTCGGGTTCTTCGTACGCCTCGTCGTCAGCGTCGTTCTCTGTCTCACCCTGTTGCTGCTCCTCCTCCTCCTCTTCTTCTCGGTTCAGGGGCTGAGTGTCCGAATAGCTGTAACTCTCAGCGCGAGCGGCGTCGAGGGCGTCCGTCGATGTAGTGGTGGAGGAGAGGGGCTGTGCAACGTGCGGCAGGTCATCAAAGTCATCAACAGTAGTGGGGAGGTAAAAACCCGGTTGCCAGTACTGCGCTGTGCCAGGAGCGTTGTCGTCAGTAGTAGTAGCAGTAGCAGCAGGTGCAGCAGAAGCAGCCGCAGCAGGCGCAGCCGCAGCAGACGCAACAGTAGCAGGCGCAGCAGCAGCCTCAGCAGGCGCAGCCGTAGCAAGCGCAGCAGTAGCAGGCGCAGCAGCAGCAGCAGCAGCAGCAGCAGCGGCAGGCGGGACGGCGGTAGCAGCGGCAGCGCGCTTAGCAGCAACGTGTACCGTCGCGAGTGTAACAACGTCGCTAGCACGACGACTGCTACCAGTAGTACTACTAGTACTACTACCACTACTACTACTACTGCTACTACTAGTGCTACTGCTACTACTACTACTACTACTGCCGCGAGCGCTCGCTACAGCAGGAGGGTGATAAGACCAACCGGCTGCGGCGGTAGTCTCATGTTCAGTAGCAAGAGCAGGCACTGACGCTAAACGAACGCTGTTCCGCGTAGTCTTCTTGTTCTTGAACGCCGCTAGCTGTTGTCTTTTGCTCATGGTGGTGACTGTAGAGAGCAGCAAAAAAGAATGAGTGAGTGAATGGAGGTTTCCAAGCCCCTTATATACGCCTTCTCGCTTCTAGAGCTAAGCTACTTACCGACCCTGTTCAGCTGCCGCCGGCTGGCCGGCGGCCATTCACAAAGAGAAACAAAAAGACATAAGGCATGACGTTTTCAGCTGGATCCCTTTCCCCCCCCTCTTTTGAGAGATCGACTGTGATGATGAGCTAAGCCGCTTACCACCCTGTTCAGCAATTCAACGCGCATTAGCTGTATAAAGGGTTAAGCGGTTGCTGCCTGCCGTCGACTGACCGGCGGCGGCCATTCACAAAGACATAAGGTATGACGTTTTCAGCTGGATCCCTTTTTGAGGGATCCACTGTGGTGAGCTAAGCCGCTTACCACCCTGTTCAGCCATTCAGCGCGCGTTAGCTGTATAAAGGATTAACGGTAACGGTGATGAGCTTACAGTGTGTATACAAAAAAAAACTACAGGAGGCGTGTGGCGTGAAGCAGGACCCCCCTAAGACGAACGTGTCTGTCTGTGAGTAGAGGCGTGTGCATGTGGTGAGCGACTTAAGTGTAAGACAAAAATCGCCACCTCCTGCCGTGGTGAGTAGACCGGGCCGGCCAGGCGGGCGGGCGGCCGGCTAGTTCAATAGGGAGGGGTGACAGCTGCCTAAGGCTGTGCATGAAAAAAAATCCGATTTTCACCTGACCTCTGACGTTTGTTACAATGAATGTCAGAGGGAGGGAGACGTCCTCGGGTAGGGGGTAGGAGGTATTAAGGCTATGAGTGAGGAAAAAACACCGTTTTCAGCTGGTCTCCACGGATAGCGATGCCACACCCCCTCGTCATCTAAGCTCTTAAGGAGCGGAGCGGCTGAAAAAGCGTCATGCGGACAGGGCGCTAGACAGCTGGAGCGCTGTTGGAAATGGGATTAAACTCCCTCTGTATAAAAAGCTCTCATTTCTGTTGGAAAAAAAACATATCGCCTCTGACCCCAGTAACGGCTACTACCACCACCACCGCCACCACCACCACCGCCGCCACCGCCGCCGCCGCCGCCGCTGCCGCCGCCGCCAAGACGAGACGAGATGGCTCAAGCTATTCCACTTTCAAGCTCGCCTTCACCGCCCGGTGCGCCTGAAAAAAAGTTAATGCGGCTTGACGACGTGAGACGCGGCGCGAGGCAGCAGACCGATGATGGGGAGACCCGACAGGTAGGACAGCGGCGGTTAGCCTATAGCGACGCCTTGCTTCGTCAACTAGGTAAAGAGTTGAGCGGCTGTTGGAGAGAGTTGGGCAGTAGCTTAAAAGTCAGCGCCGCCCGTATGGATGCTCTAGTAGAGCGCAGTGTCAAGACACCGGAGGAGCTGTGTACGGCGATGTTCCGAGTGTGGTGGGGTGAAACCCCGCATCGTCATAGATGGGGCGAGCTCGGTCGCGTCTTCACCCGCATTAGACGCATGGAACTGTTGGCTCAGTGGATGGCCCTTCTCCACAGACAGGGGTTGGATTTCGAAAACCCCGACTCGCGCGCGATGCATAAGCACTTGGGCACCCTCGGCAGACGTCTGGGTAGCAGGTGGAAAGAGGTGGGGGACCATTTAAAATTGTCGCCTGAGAGGTTAGATAAGATCGCTGAAGAATGCGAATACGGAGGAAGTCCCGCTGAGTGGGCCTTCCGAGTGTTGAAAATGTGGCAAGATGAAGCTGACGGCGCCGGCGGTACGCCTTTTGAACTCCTTCGAGTGTTGACTGAGGACATGGGAAAGTTTGGCCTCGGCATCGCGATATTACTTGACTTTATCAAGCAAGAAACAACGAGAACGACGGACATGTGAATTGTTGTGTTTTATTTTCATACGTCTTCTTTATTAGTAAGTAAAAAAAAAAAAAAAAAAAAAAAAAAAAATATATATATCATAACAATTAAGACGCGCGATCTCTTAAAGTGTCACTTCCTCCCAGTCGCAGCTGATCACCTCATCGCAGCCCGTGATAAACAAAAAAAAAACACGAAGAGACACGCTTCTTCCTCTCGAGAGGAAGAAGCGTGTCTCTCGATTGAAAATCTTTTTCTTTCTTAAAAGAGACAAACGCGCCCCTTAGAGTGCCCCCCCCCTAGAGTGCCCCCCTCCCCCCCCCCCCCCTCCCCCCCTCCCCCACTCGCCCCATGCATCCTAAAAGCGCCCCCCTCCCCATGCATGTTAAAAGGGCCCCCCTCCCCCCCTCCCCTCCCCTCCTTCCCCTCCTTCCCCCTTATACACTCTAAAGAACGCTTCTAACTAGTTCAATAAGTCACTTCCAGTCGCTCGTAAAACAATAAAAAATGAAAAAAAAACTTATATCGTGGTGTTTTTTATTAGTTTACCAAAAAAAAATAAGAGACTCGCCTCCTCCTCCAAAAAAAAAAGATATCACATTTTAAAGCCCGTGACCCCTTAAAGACGCTCATCTCTTCATTAAGTCGCGTGACGTCACTTCTTCTTCTTTTTCTTCTTCTTCTTCTTCTTCCGGTCACGTGATCAATCAGGTCACTTCCGGTCACGTGATCCTCAATGAGGTCACTTCCGGTTGGCCATTAGGTCATGTGACGTCACTTCCGGTCCCCTAAGTAGGTCAGTAGGTTACCCAGAATGCACCATCCCCTAAGTAGGTCACTTCCGGTCACCCAATGGAGGCCTCTGATTGGCTGCAGGGTTACCCAGAATGCACCGCTAATCCCCTAAGTAGGTCACTTCCGGTCACGTGACCCAATGGCGGCCTCTGATTGGCTAACTAGGTCACGTGACGTCACCACTAATCCCCTAAGTAGGTCACTTCCGGTCACGTGACCAAATGGAGGCCTCTGATTGGCTGCATGTCGATTGAGTAATAAACAGTACTTAACTAAGTCCCGTTCCGATACATACTATACTACTAGGGGGACCCGGCCCTGTTTTGTTAGACCCGGTCGGGTGACCGGAAACAAACCTCTTTTTTTTGGCCCTAGATATAAAAGCTGCCATTATAGACACTTACTAGAGCGACCGGCCATATAATGAAATGAAATAATGAAATATGTACCATGAATCTTAAGCCTTATACCAAAATCCTATTTCCCAGAAAGTGCACGCAACACAAATTACGAGGTTGTTTGTGATAAGGCCGTAAAATACCAAGAACAACGTGTATTCACGCAATACATAATTATGTAAGTAGTACATGGAAACGAGCATTGTTCTCAGGTCTAAAGGGCTATGACCCATGGTCCATTGCATGGGTCATGCTTATTAGGCAATGATTTGGTGGCAATGACTTGTCACGATTTGATAGGTAAAAGAATATCTTGATTGGACAACAAGTTAAGAAAACATGATATTTGAGCTCTGGATGGACGCACAGTATGGCCGAATCGTCAGTTCGTATTGATGCCAAATTATTTGTAAGGACCTACTTCCCTTGATGCATGGAAGGCCTGAACAGAATACACGTATTTTAACAAGTGTAGTAGATGGTCAATATCTGAGCCACAGTGGCAAACACCTTCTCCTTTAAGGACACGGGTAATAGCTAATTGCTCATTTTATATGCTCGTTTACAAGCACAATTTCTTCAATATTTATATTGAATTGCTCCTGTAATTGGCACACGTCTGAATGCTTTTTGATTTTCGTGTTTTCCAGACAAGCTAAAGCGGACAGTGCGTCGATATCCGCTGCATCTCTGTGCCTTACTTGCCTTTCTGTCAAACAAACACGATATAATTGGAGGAGAATGTTCGGGAAGGAAACAACTGACAACTATGGCGAGATACACGAATGTCACGCTCAACAAAGTGAGGTGCACAAAAACCCTGTAGCTTCGGAACCACGGCCCCTCTTCTTCATCCGGGGAAGTCACGTTCCGGCCTCGTTTCCGTTTCAACAGCCCGACTCCAATTAGCCATGAATCCAAGGTAGGCCCTTCAATTATCCATGAAATTAGCTTTTAATTGTAGCAGCGTATCCGGTAGAGATACCAGTTGTGCTATCTGTCTAGTTGTGTTGACACAATGGTTGCCGACCCGTGTCTATTTCACTTCATTAACGTTGCTAGCCTAGCAACAGTTGCCACACATGCGTACTTCACGAACATCACTCCACCATCTTGGGCAAATTTTGCCTGACAGTGCCATCAGGATGTCAAGCAATAAATGGAAGAGAAATTGTGTCTATATTGTTGATATACAGACGAGTACGTGTTATCTATGACTGTTTGTAAATTTAGACGAGGTAATGTGGACGTTAGCCACTTCTCGAATGGCCATTAGTGTCAAAATGTCGTCATGGCTATTGTAACATTGGGAATTGGTGTTACATGATTGGTGTTGATGTTGGCGGGATGGCAGCTGGGGGCGCTTGGGGCCAGCTTGGTGTTATACATAGGAGACATTCTCTGAGAGAATCCAAGCAAAATATACAATGGGGGGCGAGACGCATTTTAGTCCCGAGGGGAGAAAGGAGGGGCAGCAGAGGATGGGAAGTGCTGAGGTGAATAGATAGTGGAAGAAGGAGGTTGGGGTGAGCGCCCCAGGATGGGAATTGTCTTACCCAATTCACATCACTGGCCGCTGAATGAACCAGCGTCATTTTCACAGTCAATTACGTTAAAATGGCGGACGCCAGTGGCTAGAATGTGCTCTCTGGCGAGGTGAATGGAGTCGGCCTCCTCTTAGGGGTCCTTCAATATTTGCTCCGATACTTAGCGGCGGCGCGCCCGGATTGGCCAGTCCTCTGGGTTGGCGAGTTAAACGATTGCCAGTCTCCTCTGGCCGGGGTGTCACTAGGGGGACCAGCCCTCCGGCACCCAGTCGTTATTACAAGATACGTCGGCGATTGGATTGGCCTGTTGTCGAAGGCGTCGGTGGCGCCAACCATCTTATTGCCAAATCCCCCTTGTCGCGGTAGCTGCATGCTGCAGGGGTGTGGCGGGGTGGAGAGGCGAGGGTAAATGGCTGTTTGCCGCTCCGTGTATGCCCAACACAAGCAGCCCTCAGTGTCTACCCGGCAACTCTTTACGTGCTGTAGACACCGGAGGAATGCCGTTACCGGATAGGTGATGCAGCTCATCTCACTGAAGGCCACCCCACTCCCGAATCCAAACCTTCCTCAAAAGACCAGTGAAATTAGATTCTCCGAGTATTCTCTGCTCGGAACCAATCAGTCTGAAAACTCTCTGTAGCTTTAAAAGATATAGAGTGACTATTGGTTTGACAATGGTGTTTGTTTCACATGTGGAACCAGAGGCACTTTGGTTGGCAATGCGAGTGGCCCTTCACACCGGTGCGAAGAAAACGTGACTCATTCTTCAAGTTGTAAGCCCCGTACAAGGAGGGTGGGGGTCCGTGTACTCTCAGACAAAAGTGACATGTATGCTCGTTCCCCCTCTCAAAAAACGTCCCATTTTCAACGGGTTTTCAGGTAAAACATGTGGAAGATTTTAGGGATAACTCTATACATCTCCGTTGGGGGGGGGGGGGGCAAAAGGCTGAAATATGTTCCAGCATAGTCTTTTCCTATCAAAAGACATGTTTTACTTGATTACAGGGACATTGTAAAGGGAGTGAAAAACATGTCAAAGATGTTTCTCTCGTTTTCGGGATAGGGCGATGTCACTTTTGTCTGGGACCGGGGTATAAGGTACTTTTTTATTTGTTGAATACCGATATGCATGTGTATATAGCACATGTGGTACATCACTGCAATATTTTTCCATACATTCCAATTCAAAATGATTGCCTCACCCACAAAATTGCCGTATAATGGAGTTCCTATAGAAGGTAAACTTTCATCAAATGTGCTCCAGTAAAGCAAGCATCCGTGCAAAGACTAAAGCTAAGCTTGATTAGTCAGAACCGATATTGACTAATCTGACAGTATCCCAGCGAGGACAGAACATCAACATAGTCAGTTTTCAATGTTGATTCAACGTTTATTCAATGTTTAACCGTATTTTGTGCCCACTGGGATTGACTAACCTGGGTTGGGTGTATATAGGGCGCCAAAATATGGCACAGTTCTCCACGTCTGTACGTCTTTTCATTATTAAAAGTATCAGAATTAGTCTTTTTGACTAAAGTATTGATCATATTTTTTCTCGGAAAAGTTCGTCATTTTGACTCATTCTTGAGGAATATCCCTGTGACTAACCGCTTAGGCCAGACCTTTGTTTTATTCTTTGGGTTAAACCGTTACGGGCCCGCCGCACTACTATGTGTTAAAAAGAGGCCGAACCCCCCCCCCCCCCCCCCCCCCCCCCCCACCACACACACACACCAAAAATAACATTGTGAAATTCCAGTTAATTTGCTATTTGTCAGATTTTACGGTGTGTAAATCGGACCATTATTAACGTTTTTAGGGAGTAAAACGTGAAAGACTTTTTTTTCTTTGAATGTCATCCTCCGAACATTTATAAGGTGTCCGTAACCCAAAGAATAAAAAAAGTGTGGCCTTAAATCTATAGATTATCAGTGTATACACTAACGAAATATATTTCTAAATACTTTTATGTCATCACAGAGAATCAATAGAGATGGCATTTTATACAGGCCCAATGGGATTTAACATTGACATCACCGACGTTTTAACCTGCATTAGGCACTTCATCTTTTGTCTAACCGTGGGCCAGTATCAAGCCCGAGCACGTGGCCCGCTTGGTGCGGGTTAGCTGAGCAAACACGAGTCCTTGCTGTAAAAATGGCCCCTATCTCTGCTACAAATGGAACACGACAACTACAAACAAACATCCAGCTTTCAGCACAACCAGAGAATACATGTAGTAAACTCAATGACTGGGGAAGCTCATCAGTAGAGAAGAACAAGGACTCATCTTCTGACTTTTTTGCCCTTTTACTCCACACCACAGGTTTTTATCGTGCATAATTATTATGTGGCTGGCGGACGGATTCAGCCCCCAGCAGCCCCCTTACACAGACATACACGTCTCTTCATTTCCTCATCCTCCGGCCAGCCCACGTGGAGAACGGCTGATGTTGAGGGACCTGGGAGAAGACAGGCAACATTTGTGCGCCATGCTCTTAACATTCTGTGTGAATTAAGACAAAGAGAAGGTGTTTTCAATGTGTTGTGTGCCAGGGCTTACATGCCGATGGTGGCGGGGCGGCGACACCGTGTCGTGTTTATGGCGACAGCGTCTGCTGAATGTACACGCCGCCAGGTGGCTCTGATCAGGACGGCGCGGGGCAGGCCGGGAAGGGGGGTGCACAAGGGCGGCGCCAACTTTACAAAGATACACAGCCATCCTGGTGGCCAGCAACAAATGGCGCATGGGCGGTGTAGGGGGCGCGCGGCTTCCGGGAACGTGCGCGGAATGAGGCGTGGGTTGTATACAGCAGGAATATACAAGAGGCCTGAAGGAGACCGCCCCTGCCGGGCTCACCAATCCACACTGCCCTTTTTTCCGCCCACCAGGCCATATGGCTTGACTATGGGGCAGACGAAGCCAAGTGCATGCTGAGTTGCAGAGTTGAGCCGCTCACAGAGCAACTCTAGGACTACTCAAGTGTCCTGCAGGAGGCGCGGCGAGCAGCTCAAGTCGTGGCTAATACAAACATGTGAGGCAGAGCCTACCGGATGGCCGCGTCACTCTCAGCCCCAACCCTTCCCTGATAGTGGAGACGCCATTATACCCCTTATTACCGCCATGCTTCCATGCTGAGCCAATTACCACAAACCGACTATTTGATTTCACCTTTGGCACGTTTTGGTCAATAGGGGGGCTTTTGTGTGGGCGGCAAGGCCTGTTCCGAATTATAATAGTTCTCATACAGAGAATATTTAAGCGTACTAATATTGTGTTCATGTTACCAAACACGATTAAAGACATGATTCAGATCAAATGATATCCATTCCAAATTATTCTGGATGTCTTCACAGAAGGTTCGCAGCTCTCTGCATTGCACAGCTAATTACTGTCAATATATACATGTACATAATTATTGGCAAGGACGTGAATGTACCAATATGGACAATGTAAATGACAGATTTGCTATACGGGTTTTATTCTGAAGAGCTGAACTTACACTGTACTACACTATCACATTGGGGTTATTATTACATCGGTGTAATATCACATTAGGGTTAGCCCCGGGGGGAAAAGCTGTACATAGTTTTTCTTAGATCATATAAAAGGTTTCTTAGACTACACAGGACTATCTGTGCCACTGTAAAAGTTCAACTCCCAACGACCCCAGAGTCTCACTCAAGTTTCACTGTCGGAGGCTGAAGTGTCAGTGCAATGTTGTCCCATCCCACGACCAAGAGGAAACACTCTCCTTCAGCGTTTAGGAATCACTTACTCAAATGGACGGTTTCCTTTGGCCGAGCATGTTTCAAGATGTGAACTACACAATGTTGTGAAGTTCTGCCAGACAGTGAACTTTCTATGGTTACACCAGATAAACCCGCCATGACTTGGGTAAATAATCAGAATGGTACAAATCAGGGCTCCTGTGAAGCTCAAGTGCGGCTGATATCCCAGACCAGGTGGCGCTGGCCTCAAGAGCTGCTGATATGTATCGGGTGAGCTGCTCGTCGATCTGCTTCAACAGCTCACAGTATGTGCCCAGTCCCGCCCCAATTGTACATGCTACAGAGTCTCACCTAGAAAATAATCATGCGACCAACAAAGACCCCATATCATTCTACTGGGATTAGAAAACCTATGATATTATGGGAATTTGTTGGGGAATATTGCAAAAGGAAATGTTACAAGTTGTCAGGCTGCTGCTATCGCATTGCCTGTAAAAGCCTGAGGCGACTGATAAGCCGGCCCCTCTGAGAGCAGCCGGGCAGCTCACCGGGTGGTACGCCCGGGGCACCGGGGGCAAGGGACTCAGTCTGGGGCTCCAGGGAATGGTTACAGTTTGTCAAGTTTGGCTTCCTTGTTTGTCTTGTGATGTTGATCCGCCAGTCTGTCAGTCTCCGTAGACAGTCTTCAGTCTGACACGGCCCACCTGGCAGAAACCCACCCCGAGCTGCTTACGATAATGACTGCCGGTCTTGCTCTGGAGCTAATTGCATGCAGGGCTTATTTGCTCAGTTTAAACTGCTCATTTAGAGAGCAGCTCTGTAAACTACTGTTACGTCCGGTTGCATGTCCTGTGTTGTATATATGTCTGCCTTGTCACTTGGAATTACATAAAATCCAATGGGGGTAAGAGGTGATATGAAAATAATTGCTTTTCTTGCTCTCCGCATGGGCAGCTTGAATCATTCTGAGCAAACAATAAAGGGTCACTTACCACCTATGATACCTGGCTACAATGGCTAATTGCACGAAAGGTCCATGTTGATTGAGATATGGGAGGCAGATGATCTTGAACTGCTCGACGTTAAGGTCAAATCCCACAACGCGAGAGAGGGCCAGAAAATGTTGCAAATTGGTGATGTCACCGATTTTGGGGCCTACATTGGCCAAGACAGGCCCAAATCGGCAAGAAAGTGTTGCCTATGTCTTTTGATTTGGGATATTGCAAGGATCAAAAAGGCTAGATATTTTCCCCCAGAAGGCCTAGAAAATGTTGCTTATTGGAATATGTCAAGGTTTCTTACTATATTGCAATGGTTGTGTCACTGATTAATCATTATCCAAATCCCACCTGATCCATGTATAAGAGATCTTTAAGGTCAAATCCCACAACGCGAAAAATGGGCCAGAAAGTATTGATTATTGACATAATAACAAGGGGCAACTGTTGCCAATATTGTAAATCGCAACACTTGTCCCATGATCTTATGCCTCTCCAAATCCCACAGTGGTCAATAATAGGCAGGCAAGTGTTGCGTGCAGGACTGGTTAAAGGATCTGTTTGAGGGGAGTTACTTCACAGTATGATTTGCCTCGACTATTCCCTCTGAACTAGCCTAAAGATATTTGGAGTGCTGTACAACCGTGATCTGCAGTAACTGACGTGATCTGCAGTAGTGCAGATAACGGCAGACCATTCAACCGTGATCTGCATCAAAGTAACGTGATCTGTATCAGAATAGCATGATCTGCTACAACCATCTGAGTGCTCTTTTGGTAATTTTGAATATATTTCTTGCCAAATTATGGAAATTGATCTTTTTGCGATTTTCTACACTTTTCTTGTCAAGCTGGCCAGTTTTAGGAAAATTGACATTTTGGCGATTTTGAGCTAGATTTTGCCCCAAGTGGACCCTGGACAAAATGATACGACCTCCAGATACTTCCTAGATGACCCAGGTGGCTCCTGTGTTATGTTAAACTAGTCCCAAAAACTTCCTAGATGTGCCATATGTCCCTCTGGATAATGTAAAAACATTATTTACATCTGCTGGATGCCCCAAGACAACCCCCACATAGGCCTCAACATTTTGATGCAAATAATGTTGGGAGAGGCGGAATTCTCCTGATGCAAATAATGGTTTTATGTATGTCATGAATTGATGCAGATCAAGTTATTTTGATGCAAATCACAGTTGGATGGTCTGCCGTTATCTGCACTACTGCAGATCACGTCAGTTACTGCAGATCACGGTTGTACAAGTGCCCCCCCTATATAAACCAAATCATTGACATATTCCAACAAGCAACATTTTCTAGGCCTTCTGGGGGATGATATCTAACTCTTTTGATCCTTGTGATTTCCCAAATCACAAGACAAAGGCAACACTTTCTCACCGATTTGGGCCTGTCTTAGCCAATATAGGGCCCAAAATCGGCAATAAGACCAATCCACAACATTTTCTGACCCTCTCTCACGTTGTGGGATTTGACCTTTAGACATTATAAGCGGTATGTATTTTGTTAGAATAACCGATTGTGTTTGCATTATAGATAAACAATTTCAGATATCAATGGGACGCGCTTTCCTTGAGAAAACTCGTCTCATATGTTGTATACAGAGTACATTTTTGAACGCAGAGTCATGTTTAACTTACAGGCGATAAGGGTGATGCATAGAAATAAACTCATATAGAATCACGAATTTCGCAAACACTGGTGTATCGTATTTGCTTAAGGTCAAATCCCACAACGCAAGAGAGGGCCAGAAAATGTTGCAAATTGGTGATGTCACCGATTTTGGGGCCTACATTGGCCAAGACAGGCCCAAATCAGCAAGAAAGTGTTGCCTATGTCTCGTGATTTGGGATATTGCAAGAATCAAAAAGGTTAGATATTAATTTTTCCCCCAGAAGGCCTAGAAAATGTTGCTTATTGGAATATGTCAAGGTTTCTTACTATATTGCAATGGTTGTGTCACTGATTAATCATTATCCAAATCCCACCTGATCCATGTATTTAAGAGATTTTGCTCTATGATGTATAATGCCTAGCTATGCATATATTGGTGAATGTAGTTGCAGATATTGTAATTGCATCAATTTTCCTTAAGGCCAACACCCACAGGGCGTTCTATGGCTGAGAACCCTCTGCATTCTATACATATTGCGTTCTATGAGCCTTGCTTATACTCCAATTCGCAAGGGTTCCCATATCCTATTACAAGTTTCAAATCCCACTGTACACATGTACATGGCACTGAATCTCTGCATATTGGACAACATTGATTCTATGTGTGAGAGTAAAGTGTTGTATTTCGGGGGAGTTACTTCATAACAATTGTGCTCACAGTTGATTTACTATAGAAGGGATATCTGTTAATTTATCATTTGAAATGATACATCATGTAAGTCTAGTGGTGGGAAGATTATGTATATTATTCATGAAAAATGGTTGTAAAATGCTCTCTGTGTTTAATCAGAAACAAAGGAGTGGCCCCCCTGACTTTCCAGATGATTGATATGTATCATGTGCATAATGAAATCGCAGAGATTTCCCTGTTAACCAAGGAAAAATATCTAATTATCTAGATCTTATTTTGTGCCCAATTCGCAACAGATTTCTTGCGGTTACACCTCCCTCTTGTAGTTACATCTGTTGCGAATTGGGGGGATTTGACCTTTAAGATTTGAATATTAAAGTCCCTTCTGTTGCGAATTCAAACCCTATACCATGTCCAACATGGCCCAAATCGCAACACTCTCTTTGTCCAAATCGGGTACAGTGGGATTTGGAGAGGTCTAAAATCGGGGGACAAGTGTTGCGATTTACAATATTGGCAACAGTTGCCCCTTGTTATTATGTCAATAATCAACACTTTCTGGCCCATTTTTCGCGTTGTGGGATTTGACCTTTAGAGAGGTTGTATATAGGCCGAATCCCACAGGCCGATTTATGCGCCCAGCACCTCTGCATTCTATGCCTATTGCATTCTAAGAGCCCTGCTTATACTCCAAATCGCAAGGGTTATTACATGCCATTGCACGTTTCAAATCCCACTGTGGTACATTATATAGTACTGAGCCTCTGCATATTTGACTGCATTGATTCTATGTGTGAGTATTAAGTGTTAAAATTCAGGGGAGTTACTTCATGATAATTGTGCTTATAGTTGGTCACTATAGAAAGGATATATATTAATTTACCATTTGAAATGATACATCATATCGGACTAGTGTTGGGCAGATTATATATATTATTTCTGAAAAATGGTTGTAAAATGCTGTCTGTGTATTTTCATGAATAGGGAGTGCCCCCCCCCCCTGACTTTCTAGATGATTGATGTGTACTATGTGCATAATGAATTCGCAGAGATTTCCCTGTTAAGCAAGGGAAAATATCTAATTATCTAGATGTTATTTTGTGCTCAATTCGCAACAGATTTCTTGCAGTTATATCTGCCTGTTGTACTTATATCTGTTGCGAATTGGAGGGAGCTCCCCAATTCGCAACAGATTGCCAATTCGCAGAGATATTCCAACATAAATCGCCCTGTGGGATTCGACCTAAAGACGACCTCACAGGGAGCGTGAATTAGTTGTCTGACTTAGAGTAGCTCTCCCTGCAGCAGTCAGCCAGGATCAAGAGGCTGTTGGTGCCATGCCTCTTCACCTCTACCCAGCCCTGCTTCAATACAGCAGCGGGCACTGTCAAACATCAACAAACACACACCCTGTCCTTGCCATCAGTGCACCAACAGACAAATAGTGCCACCAGTCAAGTAGCCAGCGGTCAGTCGGTCACTCAGTCCACCTGGGCGGGCCCCATGGCTAACCAAGGTGCGGCACATGTCGCTGTTTGAGCCCGTGCCGCCGTCAGACGAAGGACAGTGGCCTTGTTTAACCAGGGCCAGTGTCTAATGGCTGCCTTTGTGACTCCTCCTTGGGTGACTGAGATTTGGTCGTCTGCTTCAGGAGCAGACGTCTTTGACCCGACCACGCGCCACTGTTTGGTAGCTGCGTGTTCATTGGGCCGTGAGGGACGGAGAATTAGTCATGAAGCATGCCCAGGAGGCCAGTGTAGAGCGACGGTAGGTGAGCAGCACCAATGTGCTTTGGGAAAACTGTCATCTGCAGATCCAGGCAATAAAGATTAATATGAGCCTCACAATGGAACTAATATGCTTGAAAACCCAATGAAGTTCTAAAGTGGTCACTACTGACCACTCTTGGGTGGTCATGGTGATGGTGTCCCAAGGGAGTACCCGGTGGTCACTAGCATGTTCATAGGTGACCATCTTGGGTGGTCACCTATGAACACCTTTCCAACCTATACATTATTTTATAGAGTAGTATATTGTTCTGCATAATGAGGTATTTTAAAAAACTATTTTCATAATTCCCCCCTCTACCCACCATCAATCAACATATGAGAGCATATTATAGCCCCGATGAAAGGCCCAATAAGGCATTTGTGTGTATAGCTTATATCAGCCACACCTCACACTTGTAGCTATGGTTTCAGGGACAAATGAGGTGTCTATGCTTACACATACATGTTTTTTTTGGTAATTCTGGCATGTTTTTCTTTTAAATTACTTGTATCATCTAGAGCCATTTTCAGTTTATAAAAGACCACGTTTTTATACAGAAAAACTGTGGTAAGGAGCACGTTTAGGTGTTAGTTATGTTGGTATTTCTTTCTCAATACCATGCCCTATATAGGAAAACGAGCATATCCAGCTATTAAAATAGTGTTTCCTGATTTGTGAAAATTCTCTTGAAAACACAATTTTAGCCACGATTTTAGAATAGAAACAGGCTCCTAATGTTCTAAATAATCTTTATATCCCCCATTTTATGACACCTATGATCCAGAATAGTAAAGGTATTAATTAAAAGATTACCTGGAGTAGGTACTGTCTATAACACTGTTGTATAGTAGGTTCCCCTAGTGGCAGAACTATGTCCTTACAATGACCACTTTGGGTCGTCGAAATGATCACCCCAGCCCAGGTGGTCGACTGGGCATGAACACCCAAAGTGGTCAACAGTGACCACCTTAATCCAGGCCTGGGTTTTCAGTGTGGTGATGAGATATTCAAAACATGTTTGATTTTTATTGAAACCTTTATGTAAAGGTCAAACCCCACAACGTGAATGAGGGCTAAAAAATGTAGTTTATTGTGAAATCCTTATCACTTAGCCAATATTGGTTGGTTATATCGGCTGCAACAAGCCCAATGTTGGTTATAACCTTTGTGATTATGATGAATAAGATATCAAAACATTTAGATATTTTGCTATGATTATGCTCAAATATGTTGCTTATTAGAATATGCCAATGATTTGGTTCATACAGGGGGGACACTCCAGATATCTTTAGGCTAGTTCAGAGGGAATAATCAAGACAAATCATACCATGAAGTAACTCCCCTCAACTAGATCCATTAACCAGTCCTGTAGGCAACACTTGGTTGCTTATTATTGACCGCAGTGGGATTTGGAGAGGCATAAGATCATGGGGCAAGTGTTGCGATTTACAATATTGGCAACAGTTGCCCCTTGTTTTAATGTCAATAATCAACACTTTCTCACCCATTTTTCGCCTTGTGGCATTTGACCATGTTGATTGAGATATGGGAGGCAGATGATGTTCGACGTTAAGGTCAAATCCCACAACGCGAAAAATGGGCCAGAAAGTGTTGATTATTGACATAAAAACAAGGGGCAACTGTTGCCAATATTGTAAATCACAACACTGGTCCAATGATCTTATGCCTCCAAATCCCACAGTGGTCAATGATAGGCAAGCAAAGTGTTGCGTGCAGGACTGGTTAATGGATCTGTTTGAGGGGAGTTACTTCACAGTATGATTTGTCCTCACTATTCCCTCTCAATTAGCCTAAAGATATCTGGAGTGTCCCCCCTATAAGCCAAATCATTGACATATTCCAATAAGCAACATTTTCTAGGCCCTCTGGGGGCAAATATCTAACTCAATTGATCCTTGTGGTTTCCCAAATCACAAGACAACGGCAACCCTTTCTCACCGATTTGGGCCTGTCTTAGCCAAAATAGGGCCCAAAATCGGCAATAAGACCAATTCACAACATTTTCTGACCCTCTCTGGCGTTGTGGGATTTGACCTATAGGGGTGAATCTGGAAATGTGGATCGTATTTCTCTCACATCTTGGCAAAACCCATAAGAACACGCCGGCATGTAAATCAATGAAAGCGTATTGACTCATTCCCAGTCTCTGTAGATAAAACATTATAATAAACTGACAATGTTACTTTACATTGGCCAACTTGTCAGTAAACGTTAGAACATGTTGGTCTATTTAGATTCCATCTTAGAATAATAAGTGCAAAGCCATAGGCATTTAGAATTGGAAAACGATTGCGTACCCTCTCCTCCAAAAAGGGATGCACACACATTGATGTAGGTACACTGTGAACCATATTCAATTTGAAACCACATGAAAATCCATGAGCAAATCCAGAATAATACCACGGACCATGTCGGGGATGTTCAGCTGGCCCTTGAGCAGTGCAGTGAAGATGAGTTCACAGGGTTCGTGTGGTGCTTGTCATGGACGTGGGTGTGTGTATGGAGGGATGAGGGAGGGGGGGAGGTATTGAGGGTGTTTAAAGTGTGGATGTCTGGTTTTTACCTGACCAGGTCTCTATTGGTAATGACAGGTGTGTCTGTTTGGTGGTGGCAGCCATCAGATCACGCTTGCCACTTGTAGGAGTTTTGTGTTTGCCTAGTTTTTGCTACACGACCTTAAATGCCCTGAGTGTATACATGTATTCTGGGCTCCACTGACACACCCAACAGCCATCTATGTGTATAGGCATTAGGTCTGATGTTTGAGGTAGGGGAGAAAGGAGAGATAGCGTGGATCCTTCAACAGGAACTGGAGGAAAGAAACACCTTGCCAACTCAATGTGTATGGTCTCTTAAAGTTCTATTCAAACATAGCTGGCATGTATACTGTAGGCCTACTACTTCCTACTCTTTAGGCCTACCACCCGATATGTGTGGTCTCCATCATGTTCTCTCTATACAGGTGTGAATGTAGAATATCTGTATCCGCTTTGACTCTGCTAGTGGCCTCTAGCGGTTCTACTGAAACACTCGTGTCAAGACGATTCGCGCTAACGTGACCATGTTGTTTGCCTTCAGCCGGCTCAAACACCACAATAGTCATGCCACTAGTTTAAGTTCATGCTTTTCTGGCCGAGCCCTAAACTAAAAGTGTCCACACTTAGGAAGCAAACACGGTAGTGTACTTGGATCCTAGTGCGTTCGTGTAGCAGGTATGGGGTTATAGTTGGTGAAGGGCAGGCCTATATACATGTAGTATAAGCATATGTGTCTATATGTATCCGGCCTCAAAATGGAATGTTTCAGGTCACCCGGTCTTGGTCAGTAAGATTATGCCTCTTTTTGGGGTGCAACAATGAAAACATATTACGAGAGCAACATTTGCATTTTAGAGCCATAATTAATAAGCAATCAAAATCATCTCACGCTTCTTTTCTTTAAAAAAAATTATAAATTTCATTTATAGACAGAGGTCCACGATGATCTGTCTGAACGCTAGATTTCTCCACTCATGGCACCTTGGATCGTTTACAAGATTGAGCGTGTGAGTGCCCTCATAGATGACTCAGGGTAAGCTGGAGCTGGAGCTTATCATGTACTTAGATATAGTACTCCCTTATAATCATTGATTGGTCAATTCTGGCATCAGAAATGAATTCCTTGTTAAAAAGTACCCTCAGTCATGTGTCATACATGTATATTATTCCGTTTCAGGCCAGCAGGTGGGTGTGGGTGAGCAGGTGTGTGTGGGAGAGCAGGTGGGTGTGGGTATGCAGGTGGGTGTGGGTGACAGTTGCAGGCTGCAGGCATGTTCCGCCTTTTGTCACTATCAAAAAGCGAGTTGATCGGACGATAAACGGTGGAGATACATAAATTTCGGTCTGCACTCCTTTTATGCTGCCGCTGTGGTACTGTCGTGCTGTCTCGTTGACTTCTTGTGGAGTATGAGAACTGCTAGTGGCGCCACCATATCTTTTACGGGTGGAGAGAGAACTAGAAAGCTAAATTAGATTAAATTTGAACAAGTCTAGCAGGCAGTGTACGGCGGTAGATTTGATGCCCAGGGGGGCCACTCTCACATTTGTGCATACTATGTGCGTAAGTTAATGTGAATGTACAGTACTTTAGGCGGTGTGGGGTAGAAGAGAGAAATAACAGCAGATTGGTTGAAAATCTTCCACCAAAAAATATAATGCCTTGGAGTCTATGGTCGCCCGGTCCTGAGGGTAGATTTTTTTTAGTACATTTACATAGTAGCGAAAGAGAGAAAAAGATTGTTAAAGATTGCAGTTCAATATCTCAAAGAAAAAATGAGATTTAAAAAAAATCTTCGAAGGAATATTGTGTCCCCTGATCTTGCCTATGTCTTCCTTTTTTCTCTGTTTGTCTATGTCGAATAACAACTGAAAGACAAGCATTTTCCCATGTCTCAAAATTGTCTTAAAATGCAAGATTAGCAGACGTATATTACTCAGGGTTAATTTACCCTGAGTCAATGAGGCAGAGTGTGATGTGATCCGGGGCACCACGAGTGCATGGAGAAGCCTGGCATTCAGACTGATTAGATTGAATTTCAGGATATTATGATTCAATCATTCTGTCAAAAGATGCTTTGATTTGGTTCATAGCTATGGTAATGACGTCACAGTTGAGAACAGAACCGTGGAAAAGGTGATTCAGTTTCTCCATGGGGGTGTGGAAAAGGCCCTTCTCATACAAAACATGGTAACGTTGTTTCATGTTTTATAGATCTATCTCCATCAGACCTACTGACCATATTCCCTTGGACACACCTTTCATGTGTTCGGCCTAATGTACTGCCTGGCCTGCAGACGACAATTGCCTTGAACGTCCTTGGCGAGGAGACCAACCTGGAAGAACACACAGACATGCCTGAGGATGCCTCAGCGCGCCCAACTGGGGGAAAGACCGCAATATTGTCACGTTTACATATATGGCACTCAAGGGGCCAGGGTCTATATAGCCTGGCTCCCTTATATACTTAAGTGGTAGGGTTACTGATAAAAACGTTACCCTCCATATATACCAACTTCTTTAGCCCACCCACCAATACAATAAGCGACTCCCATGACGTACACAATAGGGAGGCGCCGCAATATAGCTCCATTCTCCATATGTGGTGCAGTAGTTAAAATGTTTGTTTTCACATCCACACTTCAGCTTGTATCCAGCCCCATCCCAGTGAATGCCCCGCCGCCAGCAGACAGTGGCACTGGTAGATGGGTGGTCCTTAACAAGGGGCGCTCCTCCAGGGGGTATCACTTAATCCCTTTACATAGGAGTTGGTCAGGCCTTGGGCATGCGGCGTTGTTGTGTGTCGGGCACGTTCCCGTACTTGGACAAACGGCGGCGCGTTACACTCATACAGTGTATCTCTGGGTCTGCTTTATTGGTCACCATTCTTCCTTCCACGTCCCAGTATATGCTCGTGTTTACCCGCCTCGGTGCCTTTAGTGTCCATAATTTCCCTTTCTACAGCACTACTAGCGTTTTCATGATTCCCTTTATGACGTATATGGCTATACATGGGAACACAGCCATGGACTTTAGGCTCATGTTTGTGTATTGCCATGTGACATTGGCTTTGTGGTGTGTTTCCTATTGCGTGGGCAGAAATAAAAGGGCCTGAAAATCGCTATGCGTATCACCATGAATAGGCACTGTTGCCTTTATATGGATGTCAGCGTGTGATAGGGGGTGATGGGCAACCAAAGGGGAACTGGGGACTGGTTATATAATGCTGCACTGGACAGTGCACTGATGCCAATGTTGGTGATGGTAAGTGCGGGTATAAGCTGATGATAAATTAAATCTGGATATGGCATTCTGGGGCCATAATGCTAAAGGTCAAATCCCACAGGGCGATGTATGTCTAGTACTTGTAAATAGCATTCTAGGCCTTTTGCGTTCAATGAGCCTCAATTTGCTTATACTCCAAATCGCAAAGGTTCCCACATCTTATAGCCAAACTCCACAGTACGATTTATTGGCCTGAAACCTTTGCGTTTTGTTCCAATAGCAAGGTAGCCCTTTTGCCGATCTTCCAAATTGCAAGGGTGCACAACATACATTTGCGTTTTCCAAGCTCCACTATATGCTACAATATGGGCAACATCTCTGCGGTTTGTCATGCATATAGGTTGTGGTCTGGGGGAGTTACTTCATAGTATACTTTTTGTTGGTTATATGCTATTATATATCTTAAAGATATCTGCAGTGCCCTCCCCTTATAAACCATGCCTTTGCAATATTGAAAACCGCAAAGGTTTGAGGGTATTGCAGGGGAAAATATCTAAATATTTTGATGTTGAGCACTGACCAAGTCGCAATACTTAGGGAAGGGGTTTTGGCCGACAAAGCATTACAATAGACAGCAAATTCCTGTATATCGCCAAAATGTCTTCAATTTCCATAAACGCAGGGTTTTTCCCACCATAATCGTACTGTGGAGTTTGGCTATTATTGCAAGTTTCAAATCCCACTCTACATATGTGCATGGCAGAGGATATCTGCATAGTGGACTGTATTAACTTTATATGTAAGGATTAAGTGTTGCATTTGTAGGGAGTTCCCTCATAACAATTGTGCTGACAGATGTTTTACTATGGAAGGGTATCCATTAATTTATCCTTTGAAATAATACATCATGTAGGTCTAGTGGTGGGCAGATTATATATTTTTTTCATGCAAAATGGTTGTAAAATGTTTGTGTATCAACAGAAATAAGGAGTGGCCCCCCTGACTTTCCAGATGATTGATATGTATCATGTCTATAATGAATTCGCAGAGATTTCCCTGTTAAGGCCAAAAAAAAGTGTGTTTCAGGCAACCCGACCCTAGTTTTAAAAAAGGGCCGACCCTAGCATTTTTTTCCGATTTTGGAGAATTTAAATTTTTTTTTAGCAGAATTTTCATTTTTTTTCGGAAATTCTAGCAATTCTTTGGTCAGGAAGAACAGATCAGATGCCTGATTAACTGTACATGCTCAGGAAATTGCTTTTTAACAAGAATGTCCAATAATTTCAGGATATTCCTAGTTATAGTAAGAATCGGTGAGTCCTCTTGATGACCCGCGAGTCGATGTGGCAGTTCGTGACTCATTCCAGGTACCTCCAACATTTGAAAAAAAAAAAAATCAAAAAAAAAATCCGACCTACCTACCCTTAATTTTTGGACCATGTTGCCTGAAACACACCTTCTTTTTTTTTGGCCTAAGAAAGGGGGAAAATATCTAATTATTTAGATCTTTTTTGTGCCCGATTCACAGCAGATCCTTTGCTGCTTTATCTCTCTGTTGTAGTTACATCTATTGCGAATTGGAGGGAGTTCCCTAATTCACAACATATTGCCAACCAGCATAAATCACCCTGTGGGATTCAACCTATACCTGATAGAGGTTTATCTGGACCTGATTCCCAAAGCTGTTCTAAAATGATCTAGATCTGAGGGCATGTATCTACTTATATCTGGGCGTGGAAGTAGACATTATAAGGTTGAATCCCACAGGCCGATTTATGCCCCCAGAACGTCTGAATTCTATGACTATTGCGTTCTAGGAACCTTGCTTATACTCCAAATCGCAAGGCTTCTTACATACTATTGCAAGTATCAAATTCCACTGTTGCCTATACATGCCACAGAATCTCTGCATATTGAACTGGATTGACTCTATGTGTGAGGATTGAATGTTGTATTTGGGGGGAGTTACTTCACAATAATTGTAGTTACAGTTGATCTACTACAGTAGGCCTATCCATAAATATACCATCTAGAATAAAACAGTCCCCTGCCAACCAGATGAGAATTGACCTGAGCTGGGTAAAGGAGCCTGACACCCAAAGCGTCTGTGGTGACCAGGACATTGAGAAAAGGAGAGGTACAGGAGCCCAGTGTAGCTTACATAACAGGCTGATGTAAGAGATGCGTAAGATACCTCGCTGGTTGACCATAGACTGAATACATCATGTAGAATTCATTGGGGGAAGATTATATATCATGTCTGTGGAAAATGTTTGAAAAATGTTGTCTTTGTATTATCAGAAATTGGGAGTGCCCCCTTGACTTTCCAGATGTTTGATATAGACTGTGTGCATAATGAATTTGCAGAGATTTCCTTGTTAAGCAAAGGAAAATATCTAATTTTGTAGATCTTAGTTTGTGCCCAATTCGTAAACAGATTCCTTGCGGTTACATCTGCCTCTTGTTGTCTCTGTTGCGATTTAGAGGGAGGTTCCTATATCACAACAGATTGCCAAATCGCAGATATATTCTACTATAAATCGCCTTGTGGGATTTGACCTATACTTATTCTAACCTCTCACACAAACAGTATGAAAATGTGTTTGGCAAATATACGATTGGAGGTGTGATTAAGTTAACACCATAAATGACTCAGGGTTGGGTTATGAATTATATAATGGTATTGACTTTTGTGGTTTACTGGGTAGTCTTATTGTAAATGAACAATCATAGAACTGTGGATAGGACACTGTAGGCCTACACCATTGGATGCCGCAGTTATCTGCCAAGGTTTCTGTGCTGTACACTATTAAAAGTAAGTAATGTTCCTGTACACCAAATACTGGAGGCAACTTTGGTTCCAGTAGATTGTGCGGTAGACCTACAGCAAGTGAGCTTGTGTATATTTACAGCATTAATCATCCATGTGAGGGGAACAAATTTTAGATGGATGTAGGTAAAACAAGAGAAGTGACTCGACCAAGGATTGAACTCACCAACTGTAAGGCCCAAAAAAAAAACGGTGTGTTTCAGGCAACCCGACCCTAGTTTTTAAAAAAGGGCCGACCCTAGCATTTTTTTCCGATTTTTGAGATTTTTTTGATTTTTTTGCAAAATATTCATATTTTTCGGAAATTTTAGCAATTTCTTGGTCAGGAAGAATAGATCTCATGCCTAATTAATTGTCCGACCTCAAGAAATTGCTTTTTAACAAGAATGTCCAATAATTTCAGGATATTCCTAGTTATTGTAAGACTTGGTGAGTCTCCTGATGACCCGCGAGTCAATGTGGCAGTTCGCGACTCATTCCAGGTACCTCCAACATTTAAAATCCGACCTACCTACCCTAAATTCTTGGACCATGTTGCCTGAAACACACCTTCTTTTTTTTGGCCTAATGATTGAGACGGGCCCTGATCCATTGTGTTACAAACATTCATTTTGGAGATACTTATCTCTACTCTACTTCTCAACTGAGTGATTATAATTAGTAAAGGTCTGGGGTTCGCCTCCCTGTGCTGGTGATATTTTTTATCATCCATGTGAGGGGAAAAACGAATTTTAGGTGGATGTAGGGAAAACAAAAGAAGTGGCTCGACCAAGGATTGAACTCACGACCTGTGGTGTTGGAGATGGGCCCTGATCCGTTGCGCCACAGAGCCGGTGTTACAAATGGTCATATTGGGATATAAGCTACCTCTGCCATGTCTGTATTAAATGAGCTACAGCCTTGTTGCTAAAGATCCCAATGAGAGGTGGCTAGACCAAGGATCCATCCCATGACCTCTCGTGTACATATTACAGGGAAAAGTGCTGTAGATCTACAAGTCACTACCATAACCTGCATCTACAGTAACAGAATTGTGCATGTGCAGTAAAATTTGCTGTATTATTCTTAACAGCTAAAGTGCTGTACATTTACAGCAACGTTTGCTGTTCACGAACAACAACTTTTTACAGTGTAGTCAAAACTGCTGATGGATCTCAAAACGGCTGTCTTGTGAGCGCAAGAACACTGATGGATGTAGTTCTAATATCCAATGTTGATACATGCTTGAAGGGTCAGCGTGATGCACCAAACAGTGCCGACAAGGTATCCGCTGGTGCTGCGTTGGTGCATCATGATGAAATCAGTACATTGATACCAAGAGGTTGAAATGTGTCCACTCGGTCTCCAATTGGTGTGGCAGAGGTCGGATCGTGTATGTTGTCTTGTATATTAGTTCTTTTCCGGTTAAATTCTATAGGGATGTCTTTAGATTAGATTATAGTTCCTGTGTTCACGGGGTAAAAAGGACGTAGTTTTGATTTCACTATTTATAGTGTATAGTATTACATGGAAAGTGAGGATGTCTGCCAGTTCCATCGGTCCCTCACGGTGTTGCATGTCATTATAACTTATTAAGAACTTCACCAAAAGATTTTCTCTAAACATATGACAGCAATGCTGTAAAAGAGAACAGCTCCCATGCACCACTGCTTCACTGAGATATAGCCAGTGATCTAAAGCACAGTACATTTCTGCATGCTAAGCTGCTATCACTTAACACCATTTGCTATGAATATTTTCAGCTTAGTATTGTGTCATAATGTAATATGTTGGTGCCTTATACCATACTCAAAACTAATACCAAATGAATATATATATCTCAGCCTGTAGTAAACCGAATGGGGTATTAACAACTGGTTGTTCCTGCCCTTTTTTTTAACCAGGTATCCGTGGTACATATACTGGGGGCGGGTTAGGCAGCGGCAGCCATGTGTGGGGTGTATGTACAAGGCACCTGCAGAAGGTTAGCACCTGCTGTAGCCGGTTTACAGGTCGTGTCTCCAGGTAATGGTGTGTAGAGGGATTCCCCATAGAGACAGCCCCAGCACCGGGTCCCAGCACCCCAGCCACGTCAAGTATAAACCTCCAGGGATGGATGACCCTGCTGTAGTGGATTCTGTTAAAACCTGATGTAATGATTAGATAATCGTGTATTTGCTTCCAGAATATTGCATCAGACGTCTCCCAAGTATAGGGCACCTGGCCGTCGATCGCAGCACCACTTGTGCCAAGTTAAGAACCTTCAGTACAGTCCCTTGGCCAGAAGGTGGAGCAGCTAACCGGGGGTTATGACGTCACAGGGCAGTACTGAGTCTAAAGGTCTCCACCTAGTGTTACCTGCTTAAACTTCCAACCCCCGAATATGGCTGCGCCCATGGCCTAACCCCTAGGAGCCCTATAGGCTTTATTAAACAAAGATATGACAAACATGTGCAGCAATTGTGGAATGCATGCAGAAAACATACGATGTAGAAGAATTTATAAACAACATTCACTGACGGCATAAAAAGGACGGTGGAACATACACAAAAGCATGTGAAAACACTTAATAGTCAGCAGGAAAGGTATGAGTAGGAAATGCCTTGTGTATATTCCCCCTAGACTCCCTCGGGCGTTTTACTGGTTACCTGCATGCCGACTGTTTCAGGGCCTTAATTCGAACCATTGAGGAGGACTGGCCAGTAGGTGTGTGCGGGGGGTGCATTCTTTATCCACATGAATAAAACACAAATACAGAGAGGGTGAATCGGAAAGTAGAAAGCAGTGTGGTGTGATAAGAGACGTGCTGAGACATCTTGCCGCTGGTGCTACAGGCCTGATGGTGCAGGTCCCGTCTACTGTTACCCTGCTACGGGTAAAGCGTCAGGGCACCAGGCCCTATGTATATATCGGTGGCTTCCTACACTTTGCCCCACCCCTCTCACATCTGGCCCGCATGTGAACAAATTGACTCTCCTCCTATGATGCAGGTTGGTGTTTTTAGTGATGAGACTGCAAGGGATGGTCTAGAAGTATGGGTATATCATGACTGCATTTACACCATGCATTCCAGCCGGCTTGGCCCTATTTGATTTCATTTTATCCAATTTGTTTTTGATTTCATTTTATCCAATTTGCAGTAACTATAATAGTCAAACCAAATAAAGCAGGATGACTTATTTGTATAGGATAAACGTGGCACTAATTTTGAAAAACAAATATCCAAAACACGACGGGGAAATTCCCCGAAAGCGGAAATATTGAAACAACTTCAGACACAATAATAAATGACGCGTGTGACTTTCCTTGTTGACTTGGTTTATCAATATCAGTTTGTGCTATTTACACGCCGGCAGATGGCGCTCCTGGTGCTGACAGAGCTGCAGCATGGAGGGCCCAAACATGTACAACAATATGGGCTTTTTACGAGATAAAGCACTGGAGGGTTCTTATATTGGTTTGACGTCATGGGTTGGGATACACACTCTGCTATAAATCAACACAGTCCCCAATCAAATAGTGGCCTGTTCATACGACTTGTATAATTTCATGTACATTATTATTTGTTAAAGATTTAAGGAGAGGGGTAAGTATAGGGGGGTCTATAGATGTGTGTGGGGGGGGGGGGGGGGGTTCCCATGTCACATGTCGATTTTAAGAAATTTTCATGTCACCCTGTCGATTTTAAGAAATGACCATGTCGCCATGTCGATTTTAAGAAATGTCCCATGACAACTATTTCTTAAATTCCCCATGTCTCAAAATGCCCATGTCCCCGTGTCGATTTTAGGGGTCGACCCCCATAGTATAGGGTGGTGTCAACAATATACACTTCACATTTCAAAACGGCAGTCTGTCACAGGGCAACATATATATGAATGATATACATGTATAGTTGCAGGTATCACATCAATTTGATCTGATGAAATCAAACAACTCACACATTTTTTAACCATATGTCAATGCCATGACGATGTCAACCAAACCCGGTTCTTTCCTAACGATTTGTTTGCTGAGAACAATAATGTGCTAAGTGAGGGTTGAGTGTATAAATACTTTTTTTTGAAACAATCTAACCTTTATTCAAGTTTCAAGTTTTAAAAATGTATTCACCATTTTTCATACATCAGAGGACAATCATTTAGAAAATAGATACTTAGTACAATATATAAGTATCCATTATTCACATTAATTGAGATATATATTTCCTTCAAGGTAACACAAAGTACTATTTGCAGTCAATATCACCCTTGACACGTAATTATACCTAAAGTTAGCTCCAAGTCCAGTGAACAGGCTGCTGCTTAGGTTGTACACCCAGTTTTCGTTAGCCACCTATCTGACTCATATTATTATACACAGTGTAATGATAGAATGTAACTAGAGAATTTTCTTAAATGTGAGGATGTCTGCCAGTTTCATCGGTCCCTCGCGGTGTTGCATGTCATTATAACTTAACATTATGACGGATTTTATTAACTAAACAATAAAGGCTAATAAAGGTTAAATTGCTTCAAAGAAATATTTGTATACACTCGACCCTAACCTAATACAATTACCAACCCAATTCACAAATGACGTCACCTTTTTTAGGGTCATTTTCAGGACCCCCCCACCCCCTTGTCACTTTTTGTCACCTACCAGCAATAACCCCCCTAAGAAAGACGTCACTAATTTTGAAGACCCCCCCCCCAGCTAACCCTCTAAATACAGCCTTATATACACAGTTCAACTTAAGACATGACAGTACAATCTAATCATTCATAAATATACATACTAAACCATGAATAGCCTCTATATTCTCCTCATCGATATCTGTCAGTCTGACAAAAGTGATGCAGGTGCAAATGGTGACATCTTTGACCGGGTGACGTTTTTGACCGGTCGACATATTCAATGGGCAACCTCAGAATATTCCTAAATTTGAAGTTATCCTTGTCCTTGATACATAGCTGTATAGTGTTACATTACCTTACTGTCAATGTATATGGGTTGAAGCCCAAGTGCTGGTCAAATGCGCTGGTTAAAAATGTCACCAGATCAATTACGTCACCATTTGCACCTGCATCACTTTTGTGAGACGAGGTCGTATCTGTCCAATACATGTCACAACTTACACAATTAGTTGCCATTCCAGCTAGATAGTAGAGATACAGTTACATTGATAATTCTGCTATACTCAATATCAGGGGAATTCCTTCATCCTAATTAGTCATTTTCTTTTATTTTTTATCCATGTTACATATTATTTTTATTCATAAATATGGGTGGACTTGAAAAGGTGATGTCACATAGACCCTAGGACCCCCCCACCCCCATGTCACTTTTCGTCACTAAACACAAAGACCCACCCACCCCCTAGCAGGTGACGTTATTTGTGAACGTTCCCTTATAACCTCGAATAATTTGCTTCCTCAGACATGTTTCCTTGCATTTTTAAAGTGTCTTAGTATTTCGTCAACCTTGCATAAGGCCCCTCCAAATACTATACTTGTTTCTCATCACCAATGCATGAGAAATATGGCGAGGGTGCTTCTGTAAGGTTCAATTTGATACCAAATGTGTCCACATTTGTCCATTATTAACATTATTTGTATTAACATTTGCAAAATAAAAAACAACACAAAAAACACGATTTTGGTGATGCACGCGGTGATGAGAAACAAATATATTATCATTTGGAGTGGCTGTCCACACTACATGTGTACATTACATTCTCAGCCATAATTGTGTTCAATATGAAGTACATGTAGCATGGAGGCTATATTGCCAGACAGGGAATATAGTGCTATATTGCTAGGAACACACTATAGTTAGTTCCCCCCTTCCTCACCAGGGGGAATAGGTTATACTCAGGCGGTCTTCCCGCCATATTCAGACTACCAGCGGACACCTGTGAGTAACGACCATTCTCAAGTTTCAAGATGCCAAATCCCAAGACTTGTGATGTCTGTGGGAAGGAGTTTGATGGCAGGAAAACTAGGTGCCCTCATTGTGCAAAGACGGTGGATGAAGCCAAGAGGGAAGCGCTGGAGAAAGCTGCAGCCAGCAGTAACGTCGACCCCGGGGGAAGCGCACCCGGGCCTGACGCCGCCAGTGTCATGCTGGAGCTCGCTAAGTCTATGCAGGCAATGACAGTCGGTATGCAGACTATGATGGGTGAGCTAACCCTTACTTTGGAGGAAGCCAGGAGGGCGAGAAGCGATGCCGAGAAGAAGAAGACTATCGTCCCGGACCCTCGGGACGACCGCCGGGAGCCTCGGGAGGGTCGCCGGGACTCCAAAGACCGCAGCTGCACCTGCCGTCATGGCGGGAGGGACAGCGTCCATGGTTACCGGCGCTCAACCGGCCACATCGACGACGATGATTATGGAGCGCCTTGGGAGGAGCGTGATGACTACCAGATCTCCGAGTACCTTCACAGAGTGGAAAGGAAGAGGAGTAAGTTTGACATTTTGAAGTATTTGACCGAACCTGAGCGGAAAAAATCGACCCCTATTGACTGTACTGACACTCTCATTTATTGTCTGACATGTTTGGCCGATGACATGGAAGAGAAGGGGGAGAGTACAAAAGGTTTAAGAGCCCATCAGCGTTATATTACGGCCATGTCTCGTCAGGGGATCTATGATATTTCAGCTTTGGTGGCTTATGACGCCGCAGTTAGAGCAAAGATTGACCGATCACATTCCTGTGAGTGGCCGCTGGACATCGACACTAATCTAGCAAACTTCCATCTGGGCTATGGGGGAACTAAGCAGGCAAAAGCTGGTGCAAAAAGCCCGTCGTGGTCCCCGGGGTCTGGTCAAAAACCGCAAGGTCAAGGTCAGGCCCGTCAAACAAAAAACAAGGGTTTCACGGGCTGGAGGAAATACGCCGCAGATCGACAAGCGTGTTTCAATTTCTGTGAAGGCAAACCATGCCCTGGTTGTGCCTTCAAACACCACTGCGCATATTGCAGTTCCACGGCTCGTGGCATGTTGGCGTGCGGCAAACATGCAATTTCCCCAGTCAAAGACTCGGCCTGACATGGCCTACCTACCTCTACAGGTGACAGCTTGTGTATTTCAGGTGTTGATTGTGACGTAACATGTAATGAATTGGCTGATAATCCGGTTGGGCGTAATTTGTTGTTTGAAAATACGCAAAACTGTGATGTGTACCGCCATGACACTTTGGGTCAAGGTCAAGGTCATGCGCCTGTGCGCCCCCCGGTACTTGATGTCGTAAATACCGCTGATGTAGTAGAAAATGAGTTCCTTTTCAAATCTAACCAATCTGCTGTTTCTGATGTTAGTTTTGGGGAAGGGATGTTATCAGAGGATGATATTGACGAGGATTGTGGTTTTCCACCATTATCGGGGGAAGATGTACGACAGTCGACGATACGTTTTTTTGTAAACAACCAACATGGCGGCATCGAGCTTGAATCGATCCTTCATGATGTGTCTGACTGGGATAAACTACCGGAATTTGTGGGATTTACCAATGATTCAGCTATATGCGAGCGCGTGGCTGCCTACCATAAATGTGAGTTACCAATTTATTGCATTGAGGTTACACCGGGTAGTTTTATTCCTGTGTTTGAGGAATGTTTACACGGTCACTGTAATTGTATCTACATCCTACAGGGTGCCGTCACCCAGCTTCGACCGTGCCAGTTTGCCAGTTATGTAGGTGCTTTCAATACAGTGTCCAAGAATGACTGGTATGTGCTTACTGGTGTTTGTAGAGGGTTTAGGATTGTTGATCATGATTGTGTAACAGCCTACTACTGTGAAAACTACAGTTCGATTACTAAGGGTAGTTTCCAAGAAGAGATGACTACTAAGGTTTTGGACGAGCTATCCCAGGGTAAAGTAAGACAGGTCAATAGTAGGCCTAGGTGTGTCCACTCTCTGGGTGGCGTCATTAAACCCGATGGGTCTTTGAGACCAATAACTGATTGCTCCTCTCCCGAAGACATTAATATAAATCTGTATATGAATGGATCCTGTAAAAAGTTTCATTATAACAGTGTTGATGATGTTGTTGATGTTTTGAATCAGGGAGATTTTGGTGGAGTATCTGATATTTCTAGTGCTTACCGTTCTGTCAATGTCTTGCCCTCTCATAGGGAGTATCAGGGCTTTAAGTGGGACATAGGCCAGGGGGAAGTGTGGTTCACCGACTTGTGTATTTGTTTTGGGTTGAAAAGCGCCCCCTGGATATTCACTCAAATTTCAAATTTTTGTGTGAAATGTACAAAGCATGACGGCGTAGGTCGTTGTATCAATTACCTTGACGACTACATAGTGATTGGTGATTCTTTTGAAGATTGTCAAACTTCTCAAAATCTTTTGCATAATGTGTTATGTAGTTTGGGGTTTAAAGTGTCAACTAAAAAGGTTATTGCCCCCACACAGGTGGTCAAGTATTTAGGTATAATTATCAACACTATAGATTTGACTCTATCTATTGACGATGACAAGGTTACTCGAGTTATATTTTGTGTGGACTCCCTAAAGGGGAAGAGGTGGTGTTCAAGGAAGTTGTTGGAGCAAACAGCTGGGTTGTTGGCCCATTGCGCCACAGTTGTAAAAGGTGGTAGAACCTTCACTAGACGTATCTACAATTTGCTTAGAGATTGTGAACCTGAATGTAACCGTATACGTCTGACAGACCTTGCTATGTTAGATCTTCAATGGTGGTCTACCTTTGTGATAACCTTTAATGGTAGAGCTCGTATGTTCGACAAGTCATGTAAGGTGGTGGAGCTTACAACTGATGCTTCATCTACCATTGGGTTTGGCGCCCATTCTGTGGATGATTATTTCTGGGGGTTCTGGAATGATCATAGGTCTATCTGCCCTCACCATGCCAAAGCTCCCATTGATTCAAGCTTTGTTGACAATATTAATGTGAGGGAATTGTGGCCCGTTTTGGCGGCCGTACACAGGTGTTGTGCCATCTGGAGAGACTGTGTGGTGAATGTAGTAACTGACAATACGCAGGTATACCATGCTATCAGAACAGGTAGAGGAAAGAACCCTACAACCATGGGATGGTTGCGTGAACTATTCTGGGTGACTTCATTTTACAATATATATTTGAAGCCGTCTTGGATCTGCTCAGAGGACAATCTTCTGGCTGACTCATTATCGAGACTTAAAAATCCGGATTGTATGATAATCTGCTGTGATTATATAGAGGACTTTAATTCTTGTTGCAGACCTGGACTTATTGCGGAAGGATTGGGTGACAGTACGCTCTCTATGCTGGTCTGACAACACAATTAAAGCAAAAAAATCTCAGTGGAAGAGATTTTTTGGTTTCTGTGACAACTATGACCTGCTACCACTACCTACTTCATGTGAAAATGTGTGCCTTTATATAACATATCTAACCAAGGCAGTGTGCTACGTGACTATCCTTCAGTATGTTTCGTCAGTGTGGTCTCTACATAAGTATATGGGATTCAAACATCCGGATCCTCAGACCTTCATCATCCAATCCACACTGAAAGGTGCTAAGAGACTGTTGGGTGCAGAGTCTAACCCTGCGCTACCGGTATCTCCTGACAACTTGGTGGCTATATTTAAACTTTTGGACTTATCTGTCCCTGCTGACCTGAAATTCTGGTGTGCACTTGTGCTATCATTCAGATGCTTACTCAGAGTGAGTCATATTACCAGATCGCCCCATGCTCTACTGGTGAGTGACATTGTGTTTCATCCCACTGGACTGGACGTGTTGATGCGAAGCTCCAAGACTGTGCAATACCGGCAGCGTGTTAACCGTATACCGGTAGTGGAATCTGGGGGCAGTATTCTGTGTCCAGTGCAAGTTCTACGACTATATATAAAGGATTCCGACAAGAGGCAGACAGACAAGCTGTTTGGGTTTGGCTATGAGGCCTACAATGGGAGACTGAAGTCTCTGTGTCACTCAATAGGACTAATAGGACATTATTCTACACATAGTGTGCGTCGCGGCTCGGCGACCTACTTATCTACATTCATGCCCCTCCATGACGTAAAAGCCTATGGGGACTGGCGGAGCTGGTCAGTCTTGTTATATTTGTCCGACAACTACACATCCCGTATGGGGAAGGACAATCTAGTGGCTCAAAAGTTGTCTGAATTTCGCTGACTGGGCAAATGTTTGTTTGGCTGTTTGGCCTCCTCACGTAAATATATTGGTGAGCCTCGGGCAAATGTTAATCTCGTGTCTAATCTTGTTCATCCAGGAATATGGAGGCTATATTGCCAGACAGGGAATATAGTGCTATATTGCTAGGAACACACTATAGTTAGTTCCCCCCTTCCTCACCAGGGGGAATAGGTTATACTCAGGCGGTCTTCCCGCCATATTCAGACTACCAGCGGACACCTGTGAGTAACGACCATTCTCAAGTTTTTTTTTGTTTTTTTATTATTATTGTGGTGATTGTTTATGCTATGTTAATATGATCGATTGTACTATGGTGTGTTTGTGCATTGTTCCCAATTCACTTAATAAAGTGGCCTCCTCACGTAAATATATTGGTGAGCCTCGGGCAAATGTTAATCTCGTGTCTAATCTTGTTCATCCAGGAATATATATACGAAGCCTAGCTGACCTGTCTATATTGTATAATTGGTTCCTTCATATATTATTATGTATATATATATATATATATATATATATATATATATATATATATATATGTATATATATACACACATATATATATATATATATATATATACATATATATATATATATATATGTATATATATATATATATATATATATATATATATATACATACATACATATATGTATATATATATGTGTGTGTGTGTGTGTGTGTGTGTGACATTATAGATATATATAGATATATAGATATATAGATATGGTTATATACTTGTACGAATCACCTACAATGACGATGGGTTACTATAGTTAGTAGTGTGTCAATATAGAGGTAGCGACACACAACGCAGGTCCCTCTGTTGGCACCACAATACAGCGACCTCAGTCCGGAGGCCGCCCTGTTTGTTGACATAGACGTAGCCAGGCTAATATCTGAGCATATCACAAGAAACGTAGCCGCCGCCACCTGATAGCACAGGCCTCTGTGGCGCTATCTCAGAGATTGGTACCTTCACCCCTACTCGTCGTCGGGGCCGGATTCCCGCCTCCCGGTAGGGCGCGGGTCGGGGGTAGGCCCTATCCGCCTCCAGGGCCGCGCCGTCCTTAACCACGAGTACAGTGTCAGGGGCGGCGGGACGGACGTCGCGGCGGGTAGTCCAAACAATATCCACCATTGGAATAAACAGGACTATCCCGGCCTTGACCCCCTGACCCCGGATATTGGCACCCCCTGGAGGAGATAAGGCGGTCCCCATGTTGGGGATTGGGGCCTACTTGTGTGAGGATAGCCTTCCATTGATACCTATACGTTGGCTCCTTGTACAGTGTAGGGACACTGTAGGCGGATATGATGTAGGTCTATTTACTATCTACCAGTGCTTTAAATATCATCTATTTAATAAATAGAGTTGATATCATAGGCTTTGACACTACCGATCTTCCTTGGAGACGGTTCAATTTCTTCATGGGGAAGACTTGAAGACAAAGGCATGACGAGACGCTTCAATCCAGCACAAAGCCTAAAGGTTGCATCACGTAATATTGCAAGGTGCATGCATGTATATGATGTATGATGTATGATGTACATACATCATACATCATACATCATACATCGGATTGGATCAAGAGCGGTTATGCTGATTCTAGCTGATTCTGCTAAACTTAAACGTCAATATGCAGTAAGTCCAACCAATGAGCATAGAGCAGTATGGAGGTCACTGGTCCAACGGACGGTGGGTTGGGGAGAGTAGTATAGGACAGTGTATCGTTTTCCTGATTGTGAGTAGTATATAAAAAGGGGTGTTTGGGTCAGGCTGGGGTCTGAACCATCACGGGTGGGCCCTCGACCAATTAGATAACTCCCTTTATTTCATTGTGAATACGGCACTCCAATTAATTCACAAGGGAAGGCCGTATTTCACCCCCCCCCCCCCTCACCCAGTGGAAATTTAAACACTAAAAAGTAGCCTTTTCAGATCAATTAAGTGGAATTTTGACGAATAAGCTTAATAATAACATGAAATAAACACAAAGGAGCACTCGTGAGTTCCCCACTGAGGGTTATTTCTCATGCACCTGTGTCTATGTATTCGACAAAGGGATACAAGTACCTATCGCGGATTGATTGATCTTCTGACCCAATTTTCCCCCTGAAAAGTGATGAAATATATTTAATTCACGTTTTGGGGCCCACAACACATATTTATGTGTAGTAGACTGAACTGTCATTACATTTAGCTATCCTGATCTAGAAAGGCTCTAGCTATCGCCGTACCGGGAAATGTGTACTGGATTGCAATTCTAGGTGAATCCTACAAAGACCATCATCCAGGTTTTTATAGAGACGATATGGCTTCTTCTATACCACCCTTTCCCCCTGCCCTACAGCATGTGTTATATCATCTAGGTCTACCTATACTAGACTGTCCCCTCGGGGGACGTATCCAGCCTGATGGCGCGCTGCTAGGGACGCTAGGGCTACATGCCGGAGTATCCAAATAAACAGGCAGTTTGTACCGGTCAGGGTGGGTAGGTGCAAGACAACTTGGTGTTCAGCAGACGACAACCATCCCACACCGACTCTAACCACCTCACATGTGGCGGGAACGCCGCACCGGTTATTGTCTGTTTACCCGGCTTTTACTCGGCGTGAACTCTGCTCGGGACGACGACCATCTGAGATAACCACGTCGAACCGCGCGTATACAACTGTCCGCCGAGCAAACCGTGCCCTAAGTCAACACTGTCCCCACTGCCCCCATCGCACTCCACGTGTCAACAGGCCTAATGTCCCCCAAATTGTCTCAGGGCGCCCTGAAAATATAAACGGAAAATAAATGGATTTCTGCGTCGGGCGCGCCCCCTGGTGAGTGGGGTGAAGATGGAACCCGTGCTAACGGGTCCGGGCAGCGGGCGGCGGCGTTGTTTCCCTGCCGGACGTGGCGTCCTGGCAGGTGTTACATTGTTTATAGAGCATGCCCAGCTTCTTGTGCAGCTCCATGTAGCCCTGGGCTCTCAGATATATGTGAGCATCTTGAGCTGCTCCCCGAGCTGCTCCTCCACTCGTACCCCGTGTTAATGGGTACAGTAGTCTCAAGGCTGTCGGGGGCATTGACATTGGGCGACCTCTAGGATCATCCTAGTGAAGATAAATAAACAACGCGGTGGAGAGACTTGAGTCTCGTACTTAGCATGCCTACAAAACACGCGTAAACTGTATAAGAGCAGGGTCGGTAATACATACATATGTATGGTCTGTCACAAAAATCAATGGTGTCAGCCTGTATAGTTGAAATAGATGCATTATTATATGCTATAGACAAATAACTAGTTAATCTATAGCCGCGTTTTAGTTGATCTAAAACGCCGTTATATCGACATGTTTAGGTTGCTCAACTTTTTTTTTATTCAGCTATGATTTGTTTAGAGTGTCTATGAGTTTTTGTGTTTATTTCTCCTTTTTTCGGTTCGGGGTGATTCGATACATGAGGTGTATAGTAAATATCATGCTCATACAATGGAGATATTAGCAGTCCAATTTAATTAATCATCATTGTATTATTTATATTATGTGAAGACATCATTTGGTAACACTTCCAGAGAGTGGCATCACACATGGCACATATGTATTATACATGCTAGGTAACCAGTGATAGAATGATTAAGAGAATGATATTGCTATACATGTTCTATATCTGATCTGATTTGTGTCCCTAGTAGCTCCTAGTGGTTATATATCATTTCGGCACATTATTGTTAATGAAAACATTAAGTTCATATTTACAAAAAAGATTTCTGTATACAAGGCATGTTTTGAGTTTAATCATGTTCAGGTTATCGCATGTTCAAATGGCAAACTATTTTTATTGTGTATGACTTAAATATGCTACACGTGGCTGTTCAGCAGCCGTGAATTACACAAAAAGACCAATGTATGTTTATAATGACACCCGGCCGTTGGTACACTGTCATGGAAGCGTTAGGAATGAAACACGTTTAGCATCTTCATGTGTTTAGGATGTGTTTGATTTCTAATCACATGGCATTTTTGGTGTTTAGAACCTAAGCACATAGGGGTTCTAAACATGATGATGGACTTTTTCTAGCCTCTAAACACCATAGTGTTTAGATATATCCCCTCCAACCCCTGCTGCCTACTCCCAGCCCAGTGGTAACCTAGGTAACCAATGAGCTTAATATTGTTGTTTCATTTCTGGGTGTCACTTCCTGGGACCTGCCAAGGATAATCCCATTGGGGACACTGGGGTCAGGCTGAGTTATGTTTATTCACTGGTGTCAGGTTACATATATATGCATCATGAAGATCTCCACCTGCCACATGTGCAAAATTTCTGGTCACTCTTGGAGAAGACTTCAAACATACAAGAAGGAAAGCTTCCATGCATTGGACTTTGCAGTTTCCATAGGAGCTGTCATGAATTAGGTAAGGTTCTATGGAAGACCTAATTCTGTATTGAAACCACATGATCCAATAAGACTACTAATTATATGGTTGTAGCTGTGAACATTCTAGCACTGGAGTATGACTTGATAGTTAACTACCACATCAAAATACCAGTAGTCTGACTTTGTTCTAATGTACATGATCACACTGTATAACATTGAATATCTTACTTCTCTTCCCCAGGTTCCTGTTGGTGAGATGTGTCCTAAACTACAGAGGATAAACTGCACTTCTCTATAACAACTTTAGTATAGAAGGACCTAAAGGAGAGGAATATATTATAACTAATTGATGCTAGCCCAAGCCCCAAATAAATTTGAAACACCTAAACACATGATATCTAAACACAATGATAATCTAAACACTTTGGAAACTAAACACCAGCTTTTTTCTAAACACTTCATGTCTAAACACCTGGATTTCTAAACATGTTTAGCCCCTAAACATGTTTCCAAAAGTGGGACAGCGAAGTGCTTAGGAAAGTGTTTAGAATCTAAACACTTGCCCTCAGAGTGTAGCCAACTGCTGTGTGTAAGCCAACCCTGCGGCCCATTACCTACGGCTCGATACGGTACGGAGGCCCTCATCTGCTCATGTCGCCGCAAACACGGCTCGCGAGTAGCTCAACCCCGCAACTTCAGGCTTTTTCGATTGGCGACTTCCGGTAGATGGCGGGGGATCAAGCCGCTGCAGGTGGCGCTATATTTGTGTGGAGGTGCAGGAGGCCGCACTTCACGATACATCGATGATACATGGCGCGGTGCGCCGCAACCCGCCAGCCCTACACCCACCCAGCGCCGACACCCGAGCCGCGCCCGGCTCCCCGGCCACCTCTCCAATGTATACTAAATGATTTGATTATGCATCTTTTTAATCTTGTGTTTCAGCTAATGAAAATGAAGTGTGTTTGTGGTGGTTTGGCGACGGGGCGGCCCGTGTTTGCCCCATCCATCACCGGCTGACTGCCGATTGGATCCGCGTGTTTGCGTCGCCTGATCGCCGGCCCCGCCCGTCGGCTATTTGCCGAAAATGATATCTTTAATTGGGAGAAAATCTAACGTTCTGCCCCGACACGGACGTCCCGCAGACGGCCGGGTGTTTGACAAGCTCCATTTGCTGAGTGATCTATATAAAATCAACCCGGTCCCTCTGACCTCTCACCAGAAGGTCAAACGTTAGGGTCCGAATGCCCCACAGGCGGCCAGCAAATGATATAGATATACACCGCCAGGGGGTATATTGATGGAGTAGGAGGGGTGGAGGGGGCTATAGCCGTGTGGACAGCGCCTCATACACCCTGATACGATGTGTGCCCCTCTACTAACACAATCCCTCTCTATATGCCCAGGTCTCTATCGTTTTAGCCACCCATAGTGCTCATATTGCCTACATTACGTTTATATCTATCCATTTCTGTCCCTCACCCGTGTCTCCTCTATCTATAGATTACACACTCTCCCTGTTCTCCTTTTTCAGCTTTCATAGAGGCAGGCGTCGGGATCGGGTTGTGTATGCGCATAGGCAATGGGACGGGCTGAACGTAATACAATATAATGAATATCAGACAGAATTATGCCGAGATAATTGGCGAATTTGCAACCACGATGAGTGTCTGGTAGCCCTGAACTGACCCCAACCCGGCTCACAGCCCGTCCCCGTGACACAACGATACCTCACCGACTTTCCTGCCCACAATCACATAATGTTATTCCGGGCACGGCCCGCTATCAAACGTAATTTAAGACTAGTGGCGGCAAAATGGATCATCAGCGCACTTATCGTCTGCCAGTTTTTGGCGCGCCGGCCTACAGAGGGCGGACGTCATCATTGGCCGAGCTTAGCAGACGACATTCGTCCCACTTCCGGTGAGTGGCGTTTCGCCGAAAGATCTATTACATGTATATGGGAACAGTATCACCACGTAAATAAACTATAGAGGTGGGGCTTATGTATGTAGCCTGGTTATAGTATGGGAAACACGCTTATGTTGCCTAATTGTGTCGTATAGATTCGACTTCCCATCCCACATGGACGAAACCCCCCCGGGGGGGGGGGGGGGGGGCACTGAGTCTTTGAGGGTAGATGGCAACTGCCGCCCTACCGCCCTACTTTTCAGAGGTTGGGAGATTTAACCGCCCTACATTTCAAAGCTTGGGAGATTTGACCGCCTTACTTTTCAGAGCTTGGAAGTTTTGAGGACAGCTGGATGGCCTATTGCAAGCTTAGGTCTCTCACAATTTTGTACAAATTCAATTTTATTCAGACCTGTAGCAAGAAGACTTACTCAATTTAATGTCATTTTAACTGCCCTACTTATCAGGGCCTTGACGACATCTGATCCCCCTCCCCCTTTCAGAATCTAATGGAAATTCACCGCCACCTCTTTTCAGAGTTGTGCTGCTGCCAGGGTTATCCAATACATGGAAGAGTGACCCTCCCGGGGATGAAACACGTTGGCACCAGAATAAGGGGAGCAGACGAGAATAAAGTCCACTGCTGCCACCATGGGCGTTCCGTCGGACCATTATAATTTGGAGTTTAAATGGCCGGGCCTCGTGTCAAGTATTGCCAGTAGGTCCTTTTCAGAACGGCGACGATACCTCCTGTACTTCCCTGACGTCATTAGACACCCATCGCCACCTATAAATATACGTTATATCGCACACACAGGCCACTCCGCCAACGCGCAGTATCCCCTTCCACGGCAGCACTCCACAATTCGCATTAGTGTTAGTTTTGCTCACAATACACAGAAAAAGGGTACGGGAAGCTAAGTTGGTCGAATAGCCTGCAGTGCGGGCCCATGAGGGATGCTATTACATTTCACGTTACTTTCACTCGTCAAGGCCAGTCTGCACTTGTGACGGGTGAAAGCTGATCTGCATGGTGGTGGGTGCGGGCCGTGGTCACAATGTGACGGTGTTTGGTCGGAGGCAGCCGGCCGCGGGCTTGTGTTAGCACTGTGGGGACGTGACCAGACGATGGGGCCTAATTCTATAAGGTGGAAGGGATTGGTTCATTTAAGGTGCACATGGCACCCAAGTCGCGTTAACAAATTATTGATGCCTACTTTTTTAAAGCGTTTAATACCACCCACCATGTTCTCATTTCTGACGCTGCTCCCAATGTAAATATGTTAGACATCAGACCAGTCAGTGATAGTAACTATAAACGCGTAAGGTCACATTCAAATGTCTTCAATATGCCATTAGCTATACTTATAAAAGGGTGCAGGGTTCTCTTTTGTCATGGAATCATGGGATGACTGCTCAGGCAGTCAGCGCCCGGGACACACTCAGTAGAGTCACGCTTCCCCACTAGATGGCAGTAGATGACAGGAGGCCCTAGCAGTTGCTCTTGGCCGATTTCGGTAACCGTCAGACTTAAACGTTTGAACTAGATGATTGGAAAGCTCATTCAGAACGGGTGATTGTTTGGTAATATAAAACCACTATCCCCATACGATCAGTCCGTCATCGCATATGATTATTGGCCACCCGCGTTGAACAGTCGATTTTAAGAAACCACCATAATTATATCGATTCGACCCCATAATGTGTGCAGTCATACTGATTTCGCTGGTACCCGCCGACTGCTAAACTACAGCCCGCCTGAAAGCAGGAGCCGCTGAAGCACGGCCCCTAAATGCAGAGGATTGCCCCCTGATTCCTTACAGATAAGCCACCGCCCCTGTTATTTCAAGGACAATCCTAATACATGTACTATACCTGGGAGAAACGGTAAAGAATACTTAATTCGTCCGTGCGCTACCACATTTAAAGTCGTTGTGACTAGAGTTCATAGGGCAGAACCATGACAACAAGGCTTCAGCCAATCAGGAGGCAGAGCCTAACTCTGGATATAGTTTATTAGCCAATCAGACTTGACATTAGACATGATAGTGTCAGGAGAGTGATGTTGATGCATTGGTTAATCACCAAATACACTGAAAACTCTATGGGAGAAAAAGTAATCAAGGTAATCATATGTGATGACCCCGGGTCATCACTGTGATTACTTTTAAAAAAATCATCTTTGACTAATTTCATATTATTTATTTCTCTGTGCAACAAGAGTTCAATCCCTAATAAGTTTATAATCACCCCCTCATCTTGTCATTATACCCTGATTGAGAGCACTTCTAGCCCTCAGAGAAAGCCTAATAAGGCATATGTGTGAATACAGTAACCAGCAGCCTATTCTTACATTAGTAGATATGGTTTCAGGCACAAAAAAAGGTGTCCATGCGTACACATGTGTGTGCTCTTGAGAATTTCGCTAAAATCTTACTTGTAAATAACTTGAGTTCCTTATGTGCCAATATTCTTCATATATATCATTTTATAAGTTTTTATGATTAGAGTTGATATAGATATGAATCCATATATGGCCTGGAGTAGGAACTGCATGTCCCATTACTGTCTAGTAGAGACCCCTAGTGGCAAATATTCTAAAATCAATATGATGACTTTGGGTCATCACGGTGATGACCTTAACTAATCAACTGGCTATGATTACCCTAACTAATCAATAGTGATTAGTTTTAGATATGCCTAAGTTTTCAGTGTATGTGTTGGGTTAAGAACTAGATTTATAGATACAATTTAGTTGTATTTAGAGAAATATTATTGGGTGGTTTCAAGCTAAGTGTCTCATCAGGCGCGAATGGGGGCAGGGTTACTTCATGTACATTGGAGTGGTGACCCTGTTCTGTGTGTTTAGTGGTACATTATGCTTGTTAAAATTGATTTTAATCCAATAAATGAATTAAAAGTTCGTCATTTCTAAAAGTTCTATGTCACGAAAATATATTGGTTGTGTTACAATACAAGTGGTACTTATTGAGATATGTACCAGTAAAAAAAAGCCCCCAGGTTCCCAGATCTCTGGGTTTGGTTGTGCCTCCTGGGGTAATTGCCTAGGGGCTAGGTCAGTTGTTAGGCTCCGACCTGGTATTGTAATATGACAGTGGATTAGTTGGTGGTAGGACATTGTTCGTATGGCCATATGTGACCAGGCACATGGAAAGGGGTATTCAGGGGGGAATTGATGATTAAAATTTGTGTCATGATCTTTAAAATAAGATATCATAACTTAAGATACTCCTAGTAGTTTTGTAAGAATCACGTCTCGAACATGCATTGTTACTCATAACTGAAAATGATAAATAAGCTCTAAACGCACTGTATTCCATAATAACCACTAAAAACGATGAAAATGTCACATTTCCTAATAAATATGGTAAAAAAATGTGAATATCTTATGTAGATTTGGTTCTAGGAGGATCAAGATCTGTTTTCAGTTTTGAGTTATTGATGGAATTCTAAAGAGACTAGGACCAAAATGTTCCATTTAGAAACCATGGAACAGTTTCCATGGTAACAAGGAAATGTGATATGTGCCAATTTCCCATAGAAAATGTTCCATGTACATTCCAAATATAGAATGTTAGCGCTAAAGATGGAATAACTATAAAAAGACTATTGTATTCTCCATAAAAAAGTACCCTAAAGCTTTTCTGCACTGAAAACCCAGGCTTATATGAAGGTCCTCACTACAGAGGACCTTAGGGTGATCATGCCTGATTGATCACCAAAGGTGATCATTTTGAGGACATAATTTTGCCACTAGGGGGATCTACTATACAACAATGTAACATATTTCCATTGCTCCATGTGATCTATTGATTAATATTAGTCAAATATGTTTACAAGTTGGAGGATATATGAAGACAATTGCCACTGTTTATATTCAAGTGATTAGAAAGAAAATTAGGTGAAAACTTTCTAAACTATCAATATCTTGACATAAAGACACCTTTTATGTGTCTCAAACCAAAATTAGAAGTGTGAGGATTGACAGTCATCTGTCATACATATCTGCTTTACTTGGCTTATTATGAGTACTAAACCATACCTTTAAAAAATGCCACATGTTTGAAGTTGATGATCAGGAGGGGGTTAATCATAACAATATTGGTAGATATCATTTTATAACAAGAATATCAAGAAAATTTAAGACAGTCATCAAATTGAGTACCCCCAGTCCTCCTATTGACAACCTAGGACATGCCTATAATTGGGTCAAAAGGGTGATCATATTGATGACCTGGGTCCTCACTTATGATCACTCTGAAGATCACCAGGGTACTACCCCTCGACACAATCAAAATGATCACCTAAAAGTCCTCACTAGTGAGGACCTTTTTTAACATAGAGTTTTCAGTGTGGGCATATATTTCACTATTTTGCCCTTCTGATGCCCCCTGGACCTGGTGGCCAAAACCAGAACTAAAAATCCCCGCTTAGGAAGGCCTACCTTGTTACGTGTTGAGCCACATATAATTCCAGGTTTATAAATACCATACTTTTATTTCCTGATGCAAATGGTACAGTATACATGGATGTTTTTTCCCCTTTACATGTTATCATTTAAACGCACTAACACCCAATTACTGCCCCCTCCTCTAGAGTTACCGCCTCCCATTTCTTAGGGTGCCCAGATTCGCCGTTCCCTAATTTTGAGATCCACTGCTTCCGCTTCTGTGGGGCGTTTGGAGATGGGTAGTCATTTCAAATCTGAATACCCCCATTCCGAAGCCTAGATGCAGTCACACACCTTGCAAACGTCCATCAAAGAGTCTAGCCCTAAGTCCACGGCGACAACAACACTGATATCATGGCATGCATCCAGTTCCGCTACTGTGCCGCTCGTATCGCCCCTGTGCCGCCTGTATCGCCAACTGCATAGTGGCATAGTAGGCGTTTTGCTACCGTGCTGTGCCGCACAATGTGCGACTGCCGTGTCGCTATGGACGTTGGGCTTAAACCCGGGCCACCTTACATATAAAGGGCTGAGTACCTGTTATGCCTATATAGGCCTACAATCCGACTGTTGCTGTCGTAATACGGAGTTTTAAGCGTATTCAATGGAAGAGTATAGGGCTGTGTCTCACGACCTGGGGGCCAATGTTTTTGTCTCTGACTGGGTGCCGTCTCTGACCGGGTGCCGTCTCTGACCGGGTGCCGTCTCTGACCGGGTGCCATCTCTGACCGGGTGCCGTCTCTGACCGGCTTGGCTTGATAAGGTCAAAATACCAACAGCAGGAGGCCGATTGTAATTATAATTATAATTATATAACAACCGCAATAACGTTTTTACAAATCCTTATATACATGAGTATAATTCTTTTTAAAACACCTTTTTCTAACACCTGGTCAGAGACGGCACCTGGTCAGAGACGGCACCCGGTCAGAGACGGCACCCGATCAGAGACAAAAACTTTGGCTCAAGGTCGTGAGACACAGCCATAGGTCTACTACGTGTATAATGGACATGTGTAAACAACTAGAGGCCAAAGTGTCAGTTGTTTTTACTGAAATATTGCGCCATGTCTGATAATCATATCCATCCAGACCCACTGTGTACGTAGCGTGCGCATCACATGATTACTGCGAATTGGTTATTGCAGTCGAATAATATATACATTGTGTTACGGGGAGAATGGAAGGAAAAAATATGATAATATCATTTAGCCAGAAGGTACAGAAAGATGTTAGTTACCTTTCGCATCGATTACCCAACCCCCTGTTGTCACTGAGCACATTCCTCAGACGTTCTCATTCCACAAGAAGATTGCAATTTGCTTCTAATTTCACTTTGAACAATTGGGGGCCAACATAAAAGGAGTTTACACAGTATCAAGCACAGGCATCGCTTTGTTGAGTTCCCTCGTAACTGGCGAGAGTTGGCTCCATTGTTTCAATGCAGGTCTTTGTAGAAAATAAAAGAATAAAGAATGGAGGAACGTCTCAGTTTCTTTCGAAGGAGGTGGGCTAATTTTAGCTGTTTTTTTCTTTCTGGTGGACTGGCTGTGAGTGTATGGGAGTAGGGGATGTGTCGTGGAGGTCTTATTACAGACAGAGGGCTAGGCTGAGGAGGGTTGGGTATATTGGTTGGGGATATCCTACTGTAAGGTAACCAGTGACTGAGGTGGCCACCAGCAGGGGGGCTGTGTGCTCAGTAACAGCAGACTAATGGTCTAATTACACCCAGCTTTCATCCTGACCCACTGGCTCGTCACAAACCTTTAATGAGGAACATGTACCTGGCCAAAAGGCGAGAACACGTTTTATCATTGTGCAAATTGAGGCAGATCACATATCGCCGCCCTGCCCCTACCAGCTGGCGGTTAGCTAATACCACAATGCCCGCCCACAGTGTGCGTCTTGGTCGCCGCCATTAACGTCATCACATCTCGGCGTCTCGCGCCGTCACGTGATACTCTCCGATACCAAGACGAGGCGGCGCGACACGGCTGAAGACACTTGCCGATGACAATACGTGAAATGGGCTCTAGCTGGGCTGGCGGCGCCAGTTGGGAGGCGCGTATTTAACTTGGCCAGCAGAAGAAACAGTTTGGGACGCCGCCCATTTACTTTGGCACAGGGCGTGTATCAGAAAACCTGCCCGGTCGATGCTCAGGATCGAATCCGCGCACCTTGGTACCGTGATGACGCATGCGCAACCAACAAGGATCGTATTCTTCCGGCGGCCATCTTGAATGGCGTCCTGGCGTTTGCCGATCGCGACCACAAAGGAGAGGAGATCAGAAAGTAATGCGAGAGAGCGGAAAAGGGAGATGGGCAAACAAAACAGAGCTATGAAGAAAAACAAAATCCCCGACATCGATCGGTGATGTATCGATGAGATGGGTCGGTCCAAGTTGAAAGCCGAGAGTTTTCGCACGTTTTGTGTGAATTTGAAATGTGAGACGTGCCTGCTATGGACACGGGGCGTTAGGGGTGGCCACCAGGTAGCGTGACTACACAGACTAATAGAAGCCCCCAAACATGCTTCAAATCGTTGGTGTTGCGTGGACTGATTAAAACATTGCTCATTTAGCCACCAAGTCGTGGGAACCGACAGAGGAACAACATGCCCATCGGCTCGCCAATGTTTTTTTTACGTCAACAGATTATGATTGGACCAACAAAGAGTATTAAACGTTTATCTAACCGTCATGTACCTTCATCGTCGACCATCTAAAGTGTCACGTGTTTCCCCTCTTTCTATAAGGCATAGCTGAGCATTGGTGGTTATCATGTAATTTATTACAATAAAGATCCATGCATTATGCATACGTAGTCCATGTTCATTTGCTATAGGGCCTTTTAGCATATGCACGCTTTAAACTCTATAAACCGAGGTTGCAGGTTCCTTAATAGGGGGCACTAAATGTTGCTTGATCTGGTAACTGGCGAGATAAGCACTGATACAGCAATCACAATGGGTACCAGCTGTTACATCATGCCCCCTAAGAATTCTACAGTGAATGCAGGGTGTTATCTGATTGGTTGATAATGCAACCAGCTACACGCCTATACAAGGCTGTGTCTCACGACCTTGAGCCAATGTTTTTGTCTCTGACCGGGTGCCAGCTCTGACCGGGTGCCAGCTCTGACCGGCCTGGATAAAAAAGGGTTAGGCCTATTTAGGGCAGATGATGATAAAAAATGGGCAAATAATTACTAGTTTAAAGAGTTATAACATCCATTGACCTTTTCAGCCAAATTCTATCATCATCTGCCCTAGATAACCCGTTTTTATTCAGGCCGGTCAGAGCTGGCACCCGGTCAGAGTTGGCACCCAGTCAGAGCTGGCACCCGGTCAGAGATGAAAACATTGGCCCAAGGTCGGATCTAGGGGGGTGCAAGTGGCGCGCGCCCTCCCCCTTATTTTTCTGCACATTTTAATTTAGATGGTTCAACACCCCCAATGCTGTAGGTATTACGCCCCCCCACCCCCTTTTCCAAATTCCTGGATCCGCCACTGTTGCATGGCGGGAACACCTTAGCATATCGCAAATAGGGTCGGCGTGGCGTAACATTTTCAATCTCCAACTCCAAGGTAGAACTTGTGATGGGGCCAGCTTGGGGCGCGGTGCATTTCTGGGTAGCGACCTGTTTTACTGGTAGTTGTAATCATCCCATATTTACATGGCTTAATTAATTGAAATGTGTTAGCCTATACTACCTCCAGAACTGTTCCATCTCGATTCCTGAATAAAATGTTTGCATAGCCACCATTTTACGTGTTGTAAAAAAATTCGGCATGGCATTGACCCCAGGGCATTCACCAACGTCGAAAAACGTGAGTAGTAGGGCTACATAGAATCTGACCATTGACTCAGGTCAGTACAATTATAGGCCTTCTACGTATAGTATTAATTTCAAATCACATTTCTTCCACAAAGGTTGGAAACAGAAGACAAATACTCACATGTCTTATCGACATGCCGTCTGAATATGTGAGAATTTTATATAGCGACTATCACTTGGAATTTATCTGTAGAATCACTCGACTTTGAAAAGGGTAAGTAGTATAGGAAGGTATGCGTTTACTCAGGCTACTTGCCATCCCCCGCCCCTCCCCGATCTCATTCAATGGGTCGCTGCGGCTATAGCCGCGTTGGTTGCGTAGGCATACACCGATAAGAGCTGCTGATATGGGTACAAGCTTGTCTGCGAATATGGGGATTACTTGGGACATTGTACCCACCGGGGCAGCTCTAATCGGTGTATTGTACCCATGGATGCATGCCCAGTGAAAGCAAATGGGGAACCAAGCTTGGGTTAACCTAAGGAGGTCGACGGATGTCTGATATGTTATAGGATGGAAATGAGGTACTGCAAAACAAATATCGGTAATTGGTATGACATAAATGTTCCCTGCCCAGGCAACGTGTGTCCACGGCTAGCAGCATTTCCCAGGCCTACAACCTCCAGACACTGAGGACAAAACCCAACCGTACTACAACGCAGAGATATCGTTGGGAATTGGATATGTTGGATGGCCGCGGGCATGAGAAAAGCCAGCAGATCACAGTAGCTGCAGTGAAGTGTCGCGGGCTGTGTAGGCGGGCATTGGGCGCGGCACGGTCTGCTCACACTGTGAGAGCACGTGTATTGTGGCGGTGGGATGAGGTAAGGGTAGCCAGCAGTGCGGGCTGCATGCTGCCTACTGACCAGCAGTGACCGCTATACTGCAGGGTGGGGAGCGGTGGAGGAGCAGCTCGGGCGGCCACAGGACAAACACAGCTCGGTAATGAGTCCTGGTAACAGCACGCATCATGGCGGCCAGCGGGCGGCGGTCAGACCCACGAGCAGCTCACAACCAGGCGGGCAGCTCGCCACCCACGACTTATGTTATCAGCCAATTGATTTTCGTTGTTTGACTCATCGCGGGACGAATGCGCGGCGTCATCTTCCCTTTATTTGAGTCATGTTTCGCGCCAAGATTGGAAATTACTTTTCTGGCCGCGCAGCGACAGGGGAGCGTGGTGGTGCGGCGCATTAATCCGATACTCTTGGTAATATGGTGAGTAAACGGTGCGCGGTGGATGCGCGCGGAGGTGATAAGTTAGAAATCAAATTACCCTATACCAACACACTTCCCGCTGCACTGCCTGCAAATAACCGCCCATAAAGCGAGTGGAATCATTTAATAAATTGCTTGTCGACAGTCGGGAAACCCTAGGCCGGAGCGAGACGCCGGAAGACTTCAATCTGGCCTCGCAATGTGACGTATCAATGCGCAGGCGGTTCACGCACGTTTCCCACCCCCTAGTGGCAGTGACGTAGAATACGTTTTGCCAATTGTTGGCCCGACGTATCGCAGATGTGGACAGTCGAATTGGGCGAGGGGGCTGCCCGGTCCGCCGTCCCCCAACGCTGCACAAAGCCCTCTGTGCTTACAAAACAACATGAAACAGCACAGTTTGTAGGAATTGTCATTCTTGGTTATTTATAGTTTCAGTCTCCGATAGTCTTGGTAAAGATTGAATAGCAGGTTTTGTCGAATGAATGTCTCAGATAACAGAAACGCGTTATTATTCATAATTCGGTAATATTATCCGCCGTGCCTTATATCAGTGACTTAGGAGGTCACTGCTTATATCATGGAGACAGATACTTATAGTATTAATAGTCATGTACATTTGTACTCTCAATCAGAGACAATTTTGGGATGTACATTCCAAAAAATATATATGGACACCTATAATATTTTCCATCCAATTCCTGATCATAATATAGATGTCAGTAGATAAATCGTATATAAACCTGAGTTCATTATTCATTTATGTATTGCGGTGCATTAGAGAGTCGTCATTCTTTAACAACAGGAGCGGGGCAAATATATGGACCCCCTGCGAGGGGGACATCCGCACAAATACACCAGCATGTTGTTAAAAAATGACCACTCCCTCATAAGGTGTGATCAGGAATTGGATGGTATTCATATTTTTTTTGGAATGTACATCGCAAAAAGGACGGAAAATGAAATGTAACAAAGTTTTACTCAGAAATGCTCCTGGAAATAAGAAAAGCTGACGTTGACTCCAGTGCACTATGTGAAATTGTTGTTTTCATATAGGTGAAATGCAATCGCCGGCAATCTTTCTAAATCCTACGCCTACGACCTATAATCAGGGTTCCTTTCATTGTGCGCCGTCGCTAAGACACGGGTTGTACAACAGAAGATGCGGATGCTCTTTTAGATTCCAGTCACATCGTATCGGCCAATTTGAATGCAGCTGATTACAGTTGTATAAACAGCTCCATTCTTACAATAACCACTCCTAACCTCATCAACCAGCCGCTGCAGTGCTTGTTTCATTTCCCAACACCGCCTCACTTTGTATGATTATTAGCGTGAAAGCTCCCGTAGAACAAGCCAAATATTGGACGCGCACAATATACATATCGATAATCGACCGGGCGTTTGTTTCTATTGGGGTGGCGTTTGTTCAGTGTTAACAGGATGGGAGGGACACGGGGCGTCCGGCTTTTACCATCCATAATGAAGCTCGCCACAACACCAATGACATTTGCTCTCATCTTGACGGAGTTTGTTGTCCTCTTGAGCCGAGATAGACTTGGCGGGGTGCGCGTGGCACTGGGCGGCACGCAGCGCGGCCGGGTACATCAAAGGGGTGGAGGCTGGGGGTGGGGGCAGCAGGGGGGGGGGGCTGTATGCGGGGCACGTCGCCCAACACGGCCGGCATTGTGTGCCGGGGGCCCGGGAGGTGTGTGCCCGCTGTCACCTACCCCGCCAATCCATCATCGCCCACCGCCCACCTCCAGATAACCGACACCGTCCTCATGAGCCCTATTGTTTCCACGGCTCGGCCTAATGAGTTTGGCCTTCACAACATCAATTCCTTGGCAGGACATCTCCAATGTCATATATAACACTGGTGGAGAACCCGTAGCAAAAGTGGCCATGCCTCGGGGTGGCATCCCTCGCTGTGTGTATATGCAGTCATATCACATGTCTCCTATTTTATGTTATGGGCAAAGCTCCACACGGCACATACCGTGCTACAAACGTGGATTAGAATGGGCGGTGTTTGTGTCATTTACGGATCAAAGTTACCTTTAATCCCACTCAGAGGTCTGGAAAGAGTAACAGATGTCCCTTGTTTGCCCCTGAAGATGAGTTCCAAAGAAGAAGACCAAATATTTGAGCCGCCTTGACGCTGGGCGGCGTTGGCTGTGCGTTTGAAAGGTTATGTCGCCAGTGCAACCTGCTACCACTTCACTAAAAGACATGTAGGCACCGATTTTGTACCCGCAACTCATAAAAGGGAATGAAGAGGGATTTTAATCTAACAAGGTAGCCACATATAAAGCTATTCCCTTTTCCCGGGAAAGAGACAGTGAATGGACCTATGCTATATCTATTTTGCTCTCGATAGGTACAGTTACATTGTATATCATAGTAAGATTAAGTTTCGTTGAAATTAAGATAAATGTTGAGTCAACGTCAAAGTGATATTGGAAGAATTCACCCTCTGTCGACAGGAGGACCCTGCAAAAATATATACATATACGGCTATTATTCCCTTTGTACATATACTACTTACAATACATCAACATACTAGTACATGTACATGTATGTGGCGAGATGGGTCGCACCTACCGGTACACGATGTTGCGCTATATTTTGTTGTGTTCGCATATTCGCATTGAGTAGACTGCTTATATATTTGGAGTGATGTAATTCAGATTCTGCGGAATCAACATATATTTGTACATTTGATAAACGTGAGGCACATTCACGATATGGGCGCGATACATGAAGAATATTTTCCGATAGGGCCAAAAAAAAAAAAAGGTTTGTTTCCGGTCACCTGACCGGGTCTAGCAAAACAGGGCCGGGTCCCCCTCTTTTTTTCTCTTTTTCAAATTTTTCCCTACATACCAGTTTTTACGGTTTGTAAATCGGATAATTTTTAAGGATCTTAGAGGAAAAACGCTAAAAATAGGCCTAAAATGAGAAAATTAAAAAAAAAAAAAATTTAAAAAAAAAAAAAATCCGACTGGCCGGGTCTGGGTTGTCTGACCATGTTACCGGAAACCAACCTTTTTTTTTATTTGGCCTAGCCGTATGGTGTATGATATCAAAATTATACACTAGCAGAACCATTTCATTGAACTCCTTATGACATAAGAATACATTTATTATTATAACGTCATAAATGTCACAAAAGCAACATTTTGTTGAAATCGCCATGACCTCACATACATGTAGCTGCTCGGTTGACCCTTTTCAATGAAATAGAATCCACTATTCTAGGTGGTCTCAGTTAGCAGAGAGCAGCAGGATGAGGAGGGCATGTTGGCAGGGTCGCTGGTCCCTGACGTGTGTCCATAGTCACGCCGGAAGTCGGCCGGGTACAGGCCGTGACCCGGCATGTGGTGGCTCCCCGGGGGGGGCACTGAGGCATGGTTTGGATAACCACTGCCGCACCTCTCCCAGGAGCGGAGGCGGTGGGTTGACAGAAAGGGTGAAAAGTAAGGGCGGTCAGTCCTTCTTTTAATGAAAAGAAGGGGCGGTGACCCCCCTTATATCATCAAAGGTAGGGGGCTTACTGCTTCCTAGGTAAAGGTTTCTTGTGTTTATACAGCAATATTGCAGCACAAACATGTCAGAAAATGCTAATTGGTAAGTTTGCCATTGTTATGTCTGAAATCTGATGCTCAGATGGGATGAAAGGAGGGGGCTTAGATTGCACATGGTTCATTTAGGGGGGCGGTCACTCCCACAATTTTCCTCAGTCTTGAAAAGGAGGGGCGGTCAGTGACCCCCTCAGCTCCCCCAGGCATGAGGAGGAGGGGCGGTACCGCGGCAGTCGCCACTCACCCACATAGAGTCAGTGCCCCCCCCGGGGGTGGCTCCCTCTGTCGGGTGGGCACCGGGAGAGTGAAATAAGGAAGCCATGGATCACGTGCTGATACCGCCCCATAACACGGTATAAGCCTTAGCAGGGCCCCCACGACACCACGCCCAATTACTGCGGCTTAAGCGCCGTGAAGAGACTCATAGCCAGGGTCTGCGTCTAAAACGCCCGCACCCCGGCATCCTGTATAGATTCCTGTGCTCTAAGTGGCCTGAGGAGGGGTGGCGAGGTGGAATCACGGCCATGGTGGTTCTAGCCCGGGGTTTATAGGGCAAATAGCTCTATAGTAGCACTGTAGGACGGGAGGGTGCAGGAGGGTCGCGTCTAGCGGGAGATGTTTATTCTCTATCGTTTGGGACGCACGGGCCCGGTCAATAGGTGGGGCGTAGGGTAGAGCTGGGTGCACAGCGACTTCCGGTGGGCGGCGGGACGCGCGGCGCGCCCTTATTGCCGTTCGCTGTCGGTTTCCCTAGCCTTTGAAACGCACCCATCTCCAGTTCTGGCCGCGCCGACACACCGGTCATTGACGGATGCGCTCCTAAGACCCAGCAATCTTTCTGCAAACACGCGCTGAAATAAAGAAATATGGCGAGTATCAAGGGAGCCACGCACAGCGGAAATTACGCTGCAATTGATATAATGGGGGAGAGAAAGGGTCTATTGACACGGCCGGTCGGAGGGATTACCACTGCCAACACCGCCTGCCCCGCCTGACAGCCGAGAAGCCTCCACTGCACCAGTCGTATCGATTGGGGGAGAAATATTAATTTCTTGATTAAATATTTCCATTGAAAGTCATCTTTATATCATAGCTGGTGACTGGAGGGGCACCGGCTGGCGGAAACAATGAGGGATTTAACCCTGGAGGAGGAGCCCGGGGCCCCAGCGCCGCCGTCAATAAGCGGCAGACGACAATCGGTCGGCTCCCTTTTCGCGTTTCGCGCGCTTTTCCCGCTCTGGGACAGGCCCGCCGCGACGGGCGCCGTGCATAACCAAATACGACCGCTGATCATTTTACTGCGGCCAGCGACAAAATTGATTATGGCGAAAACCGGAGACTCATAACTTGATAAAAGGTGGCATTTGGGACTGACGGCTGCGGAAGGCGCAAAATGGCGGCGCGGCCGGGGTTAGGGGCCTGCAGTGTGATGGCGCTAGGCGGGCTGTCATGGAGGGCAGGAGGTGGCGGGCGGCTGACCACCGCCGGACCACGACAGGTAGCCCCGCCTGAACACGATATGTTTGAGGTTTCTGGTGGCCAGCCAGGCACAGTATCCCTAACACCAGTTCCGTGTCCACGTCCCACCCCGGGGTGAGGCCGTCTCACCTGCAGGAGGAGCCCCATCAGCACAATAGGAGTCTATAGAGCCATACCCAGTGCGTCCGCCATTTAAAACGTAGCGGTTAAATCCACTGATAACACATACTATAATGCCAGTCTTATCACCTCTTATCTGTGCGCGTCGTCGTAAGCAGCGCTCCTCCCTCCAGATCCCTGCACGCGGGGATCGAGGGAAGTTCATTCGTGTCAATACACTCGCCATCTGCGGTTTGGTCCATATAAAATACAATAATATATAGTGGCTCACAGTGCATAGGAGAGTGTAGACAGTTCCAAAAGCTGAGATTTCCCTCAAAACCAAATTACTAACCACATTATGCTGTGGGCATAATGTATGCATATGCAAAGATGGCAAAGAGCCCCTCCCCCCACCAAATCACTGAGGAGGGGGGCCTAAATACGTTTGGGCCCCGGAAATTTGTGAAGATCTTAATAACATACACACAATTTCCAATCCTTACCTCTCCTGCATAGGGAAAAGTTGGTGCAGAGGAGCCTGGACCCCCAAACATCCCCAATCAAAGGGGGCCCCAATACCTTTTTTCTATATATAATCCAATATATGAGCATGTATATGATATATTATGCATAAAAGCCGATATTTAAAAATGTTTGGATTGGGCCCCCTGCTCCCCCCCCCCATGAAGATTTGCTTCCTACGCCTCTGGGGCATTATTTTATTAAGATATATAGGCCTAAGGGAGCATTCATTATTCATACCAGGGGGGGGGTGCAAATCAGGGGGGGGTCATTTTTTTTAGGGGTATTCAGAGGGGGGTCTCTTTTTTCAACCTATTCTTAGGGGGGGGTCTTTTTTTCCAACCTATTCTGAGGGGGGGGTCATTTTTTTAGGGGCATTTATTTGGGAGGGGGTATTCTTTTACACAATGTGACGCAAATTTCACATTGGGGTCATAAAGACAGCAGAACTAAATTTCTTGCCTACCCATCAACACTTTGAATGATTCACTACTTTTCTTTTCCTAAAACAACGATAACTGGGGAAAGAACATTAATTCAACACGAGAATAGGAGTACAGAATGTAGGGGGTCTAAACAGCAGCGTGTAGCTAGATGAATGTTATTGTGGTGCCGAAATATAAGAGTACGGTATCTGAAATAGTTTGGGTTAATTGGACTTTAGCCTCGCCCTATGACGTTTTGGCGTCCATATGCTAGGGTGAAGTTGACAACATGTCTAGACCCTGCTTTTCTTCCCGATAGAGGAGCACAGGTACGGTATGCAAGATGCAGATCTACCTCATATATTGATACATTGTAGCTTAGGTCCACTCCAGCAGTTAAAGGTGTCATTACACCAGTCATGATACACACTTTTCCTTGGTGTCTGGTACCAGACCCTGCTAAATGGGCCACAGTGTTTTGATTGCAGAGCTCTCAATTTTTTTAGAATAACTTCACTATCTCCCTGATAGCTCCCTGCTTCTCATAGACTCATAGAGTAAATGTGATCATCCCACTATAAATAGGTGTACCAAATGCCTTGAAATGTAGCAAATAGCTATACTAGATTTCTGAATCTCCCTCTAGTTTCATCTTTGGCTTCAACAGAAATCAGACACTCAATTATCATTGCCACCTGATGGGATCCAAACAGGCACTGCTGGGAAAACATCATTAGCATGGTATTCCACTTACAGTGTCCCCTATAGTGTCACATACCATAAAACTTCATACATAGGCCATGGCAAGTATGCAAGTCAGATTGCCACTGCAGCTTATAATAGGATCAGGACAAAGTCAAGGTGCTGCTTAATGCGGGTTTTTATAGGTTAAACTAGACTACCCGGTCTTAATTCACAATTTAGGCTTAAAGGATTTGTCAAAGTTGGGAATCTGGCTTATGCTATAATCCTTCTTTTACTGACATGGGTTTCTACCATAAAGAAAGACAAGTGCTACTGCCAACACAGAGGGGAGGGTCTTTACCCTAGAATTTTGAAGGCAGGTTCCTTATGGCAGCTGTTATGGTCAGCAGTAACCCCCGGCAGTAGCCCATTCACAGCTAGTGATCGTGGACAACTTTAACAGTGGGTCAAGTATAAAGGCACATAAAATAGTGAAATGTCCGCATGGCTGGCCTTTCCTCAAATGAAGCTTATCAACTATGGTGCATGTTACATCCATGCATACCATTGGTGACTTAAGCAATTGTAATTGATCTGTACCGTTAGGCCTATATGCCAAGACACATTCCCCTGTGACTCTTTGTCCAACTTCAAATTCTCACCCTGAGCTCCGTATTTCTTACTGATCCTAGCCTATGGAAAACAAAACTAGGTTTAAATAGTGATCTTGTTCATCTAACTGCAAGTTATATATACCAGGATACATTAAAATGGTCCAATTGACCTCTAGATTTTCAACATTTTCCTCAGTTTTGCCACTATTACAACATTATAAAGTATCCCTTCATCAAACATCAATCTTTGTTCTAAGCTGGGACATTTCATGGTACTTCTACCAACCAGTCTCAGCAGGACGTGTAGGTGGAAACCAAGAGAATTATACCCATTTCTAGCAAAATAAAATCGATGCGCTACGAAACTAGAAAAATGTACGCTCTCCACATGTTGGAGATGCAAAAATATTCAACATAGGGGGCCTACTGTTAAGCCCTATAGCCACTCCCTCAAATAATGGTTAAGCACATGATATAATAGGTTATAGTATAGGACTATGTAGACTTTGTATGTCATTGATGCCATTATTAAGTATTTATAAACGTCTATGGTAAGGGGGGGGTCATTTTTTTTCAACCTATTCGGAGGGGGGGGGGTTTCAACCTATTCGGAGGGGGGGTCTTTTTTTTTACCCATTCGGAGGGGGGGGGTCTTTTTTTTTTACGTATTCGTTTTGCCAAACGCCCGCCCCCCTGCCATAAATAATGAACGCTCCCTATACAAACCTAAGATGTTTGTAGCATCTAATCATCTAATTTGATTCAGATTGCCCATATTAGCCTATTTACCCAACTCACATCAACCAATCAAATCAATCTAGTGGTAGACACCAGTTCCCTATATTGTAGATATAGACCCTGGCTAGTGGCGTGTGCCAACCTTGATCCCTGAAGGCACATGTGCTGCACTATCGGCAGGATGTCTGACCATCCAGTGGTCAATCCGCCCATATGTTACAAGAACAACGGGCAGTGTGAGAGAGGCGTACGTGTACCGGGATAAAGTATTAACCAATGAGAGAATTCCCTGCAATTCACTGCAGAATTCTCTCAGATCAAGCAATGGGCGCACCCATTAGGCGTCCCGATACCCAGGGACCAATGTGTGGCGTGCAATCCGAACATACAATATGCATGCACACAAAACGCCGTGAGATGTCAGAACATGACCGTGAGGTGCCGTGCTTGTTATTGTTTTACTGAGATCACGGAACCCAAGCTACACTCTGATTGGTTAATATATGGGTATAGAGTTTTGAGTTTGAGTTTTGAAATGTCTTATTTGGCAAACATTCACTACATGTAGAGCCCGGGTGTAGAGCCTTTCAATCATTTCCGACTTTTAGAAGGTGCTCGTTTTTTGCGATACATGTAATAACAATTGTCTCTGTATATATGTCGTTGTACATTTGTGCAGTCCATATTGAAGTTCACAGCTCCGCTTGTTCAAATTGAGATTTTAAGAGGGGTACTCGTACCTATAAGTCAAGCCAATGACTCAGCAAGATTTCCTATTATAATAGACCCTGGATATCCAAAGTGGAGCGGCACCTCTAGTAACAGCCAACACATATACAAAACTTGTGAAGCAAACACGTTTGGCAAATATATTTATGGAAATGAGCCGTCATTAAATTAATGTAAAACACGTTTCTGTTTCTGATGCCTAAGAAGCGTTGGCTTTAATCTCAGAACCAACTCAAGTGTATAGCTCTGGCAAACAGAAGGGAGTGCATGTTATACAACAATCCCAATACCGTATTCCCGAGGTGATTTTCCCATGTGTCCTTCTATAATGTGTGTTTGCTTGTCACTTGAACTCCTGAATGCATTTATTTCCAAGACTGTATCTGCACAAAGCCAGGCATTCGACGGCATCTATTTTGGAGAAAAAATGTTCTCACCAAATATAAGGGGCTTCTCAAGTGTATAGAGTCTACACTTTGGGTGACTAGAGGGGGTGTGGGTGAGCCAGGGGTGAGACTGGGGCAGGCAGGGGGTGTCTCCGCTAGCCAGGGCTCAGTCTCCGTGCTGTTGACTCGGCCACGACAAAAATACACCATTACTGCGAATTGTACACCCGGATGAAACGCTTGGGGATTGGGTAAAGAAAGTTTTATTCGGCCACCCCTGGCCTCTCTACACCTGATGTATGGGGCAGCTACTCGTGTTCCCCCACACCCCCTCTGGGTGCAGCGCCAATTCACGGCCAGATTATCAACGCCCGATCCAAGGGTAGTTTGGATTTGTGGAAGTCAACAGGTTTAGAATGCGCCCCTGAATACTAAGCAGGCGACAGCGTATTTATCAGAGCCCAGGCAAAGCTGGCGGGGTCATGGTGTAGTTTTACCAAAGCCCACCAGGGCGGCGGTGGTGTCCGTGGTTTTATCCACATGAACGTGTATATACAAAATGCCCCCCCCCCCTCCAGGTGAGGGAGGCCATTAAAGGAGGTATTGTGGCTCTGGACGTATACCATCATTTGGTTTGGGTTTGGGTGGGGATGAAGTAGGGTAGGGTGAGCATTATATAAAGTAGTACTGGATGGAAGGCAGTGTTAGGTGACACAATAAGTACCGTTCTATGTGGTCTAGTACATGTATGTGATAGATATATGGTACAAGCCGGTTGCTGTATACGTGTTATAAACCAGGATTGGTTGTTGCAATCATTGGGCTTCGATAGAGAAAGCTATTAGAGGTGAGAAAAAATAAGGCCACTTTTTGGCTGGCCATAGAACTGTCTATGGTAGAAAAGAATTGTCTGAAACATTGACATAGGGCAATGTAGGCCTAAACTACTTCCTCGCCCGTTGAGAGATAGTTATGGAAACTTTGGGAAACATGAGGTCAACTGACAAAGGATGTTCAACATAAAACCAGAGGGACTGGTAATTATTTAATGGCAAAAGAGCCACTTTAGGGAATACAAGGAACATTCCTATCACATTTATATCCTCTTGAACAGCAGATTGCAAAGATGGGGTCCAGTATGTGTCACCAACACAGGCAGTGACAACATCCATTTGATTATTTCATTATTGAAACGGAGGGGGACTTGAAGCATATTTTAAACACCCTAAGGGCGTGGCCACTTTTTAACAATAGGGGGGTGATCTAGTTCAGCTGGAATTTGATTAGAAATTAGCAATGACCACCACATATAATATATATTCTCCTATTAAAAAGATAAATCCTTACCCCCCTTAGCTTATAGATGTGTGCTTAGTGTTTTGAGTGTTTAGTGTTTCTATGTTGGATACAACATGTTATGTATTTAAATTCTTTCTTCAAAAAAATATTTCATATTTGAGTACAAGTTATTTCTCAATTCAACAACAGAATCATAACCTCCAGGAGATGCTACCCCACTTTCATATATCATACTTTATATGTAATTGAATTCCAGGCATTGGCTGTATGTGACCAAGTGGCTGTGGCAAATCAGGTGGCTGTGGACAAGCAGATGGCTGTGGGCGTCATAGCCTGCCAGCCAATGACCACTGCTATACATCTCTACCAAAGAGTAAGTCAATCTGAGCGTGGGGGACAGTGTCTGGCTGTGTGCGTTTGCCGTCTTCCATTCTAGTTCAAAAGCGAGTACAATGTACATGTTGTATCTGCTGTCAGTCGCTGACGGTGGTAGAATTTTTGCTGAGCGAAATTTGCTTGTGTTACCCCAAAGATGATTTGATCCCAAAGATGATTTTGACCCCTTAGCCGATTTTGACCCCAAAAATGATTTTGAAGTTCTCCGACCCCTCCGAAAATCGAGCCAACCGGAGCATAAACAGCAATGATATTCACAAGCTTTGGTGACCTGGTACCCGATCCCGGTACCCGATCCCGGTATCTTAACCAAATTACGGTATCTTGATACGAAGCCAACCTACTTTCACCCACTAGGTAAATCTACCCTGGATCACTGTTACACTAATGCTAGATTTATAAGAGAGAATGGTGTCATTAATGATCTAAATGGAGACCATGCCCCAATCTATATTGTGAAGAAACAGGAACCTTGTAAAATTGTTGAGACCTTTAAGGAGGTAGTAGGGCGTTCCTATAAAGGATATGATGCTACTGTGACATGTGCAATGGTTGATGAATCCTGCTGGGACTTGGATACTCGCCCACTGTCAGAGGAACTTATCAGACTAATCATTTCTAGACTGACGGCACACTTAGATTCGCTTCACCCAGTGAAGACGTTTAAAATAAACACTACACAGAAAGTTGGTTTTACCCCTGTAGTGTGTCGACTGTTGAGAAAAAAGAATCTATTGCTTAGAAAGTCTAGAAGGGTTAGGATTGGTATTGTTAATGAATATTTACCAAGAGTAAAGAGTATTGAACGACAAGTAAAAGCACTATTGTTAAAAAATGTCAAAAATGATGTCAAGGCCAAATTAGCAAAGTTTAATGGTGATCCCAAAAACTTCTGGGCAGCTGTGAACGCCATCTGGAAGGGACCTAAAGAGGATGTGCCAATGTCACTTAAGGATGACAATGATGTCCTGATTTTGAAATCCACATGTCCTGATTTTGTTAATGACTATTACAGTACTATTGGGCAGAAACTGGCCTTGGCATTTAATAGACAAATAAATCCTGTGTTGGATCGCTCGCCGCTACCCGACGGTAGAATACTGTTCTTCTTAGAATGTATTGATTGTAATGCTGCGAGGAAATTGATTTCCAGAATTATAACAAATACCGTACCGTCGTGTTTAAGCGTCCCGGCGCTTATTACTTTGGAGGGGTCTTTACCCCCGGCGCTTATACAAGACATGCGCTTATTCAAGATCCAGCTTTAGTGCTTAAGAGTAATTTCAAGACCCTCATACCCCCGGCGCTTATACAAGACCAGCGCTTATTCAATACCCGGCGCTTAAACGCGACGGTACGGTAAGTCATTGTGTATTACTCACATTCGTACTGGTGTTATAAAGGATGTCTTGTGCAAGAAGCCAGAGTTATTTGTAAAAATTGTGAACTCGTCAATTGTTGAGTGCAGATTCCCCGATACGCTGAAGCGAGCTAAGGTTATCCCACTTCCAAAGGGGGTTGACTTATCAAGAGTAACCAATTGGCGTCCTGTTAGTCAATTAAAAAAAAATTCCAAACTAATTGAAAAGGTTATACATCAACAATTGATGTCATTTATTATGGAATTTAATATTATTGATAAAATGCAGTTCGGATTTATGCCTAACAGAGGTACAACTGATGCCATCTTTGGCTTGACACAGGACTTGTATGAGTGTCGTAATAGGGAGGAGGCTGTGTCCATTGTCTTCCTCGATTTGAGGAAGGCGTTCGACACAGTCAACCACTTGCTCTTGTTATCTGAGATACAAAAAATTGGGTGTGGTAATGATACCTTGGCATGGTTTGAGTCATACTTAAGTGGTAGAGACCAGGTAACTGTGGTAGCGGGTGAGACCTCTGGGGTGCGCAGTATTGGGTGTGGCGTGCCTCAGGGGTCCGTCCTCGGCCCTTTGTTATTTATTATCTATATAAATAGTATATCAAAATGTATTAAAAATACTACATGTATGCAGATGATATTGCTGTTGTGGTATCCAATAAGGATCCAGAAATAGCTAGGAGTGAGTTACAGGCTGATTTGGCCAGAATAAGTATTTGGTGTGATGATTACATGTTAACTATTAACGCAGACAAAACAAAGATATTGTGGTGCCACGGTGAGCGTGATAAGACAAAGTGGACTGACTACCCACTATGGTTAAAGGGAGTCCAGCTAAAAGTTGTAAAATCCTTTAATTATTTGGGTGTATTGATTGACAGTGTATTATGTTTTAAGGATCAGTGTAATAAGATTACCTCTACATGTAATTTAAAACTACACAATCTGAGAAGAATCTGTAAATTCATTGATGAAGAGCTAGCGGTCCTACTTTTTAAGCAGATGGTACTAGGCAATTTCGATTATGGAGACTACCTCCTAGATGGCAGCAAGGATGCCGATGCTGTCAGTGACATACAAGTAATTCAGAACAAATGCCTAAGAGCCTGTGTTAAAATTAGAGACCCCAGGGCAATAAGTAGGATTGCACTCCATATTAGGTGTGGCTGTAAATTTCTTGATGTAAGAAGAAGAGAAAACCTGCTTTGTCTGATCTATAAACTTTCTAGACATGAAGGCAATGTAATTATACCGGTAAGGGAGCTGAGAGGGAATTTACTAGTCAAGTTAAAGGTCCAACGACCTAAAGGTCCTCAGTATAGGAAAAGTCTGTTGTATCGAGGTTTCCTTTTTTGGAATAAATTGTCTTCTGAAATACAGAGATCTGAGTCTTATAAGGTATTTGCCAATAAGATCAGAAATTAATTTACAGCTACTGATTGTGATTTTCTGTATATAGAGTAATTCTAATTGGGGTCTATATTGGATCTTGGTGTTTTATAAACTGAATGTCTAATACGTTCAGAGAAGTTTATATATGCATGTTCGGTGATCAATGATTTATGGAGTCTGTAGTGAATATAGTCTTTGATACGATTGTGAACTGTAGTTACCACTGAAGTATGTTGTAATTTCCCCTGAACATGGTCTAGCTAATCTGTGTTTAATCTGTGTGTTGTGACTGTCCTCCACATATCTGGTCTAATTTGTCTAAATTGTCAATTTCGCTGCGAGATCACTTAGATACGTAAGAATCATGTTACTAAAGATACCGGTATATTGATGTGTTACACGTTGGAGCTGCGTCTCCTCATCACTATTTACTTTTCTTTTCTTTTTTTCCATCACTGCCTCTCATCGAAAGACTTTACTTGTAAAGGATTTGTTGCCAATAAAAATTATCAAACTCAAACTCAAACTCAACTCTACCCACTGACCACTGTACAAGTAACCGCTGACCCTGTGCGAGATATCATTTTCCACACTACCCTCTTAAGCAAGTGCAGTCTATTACCCTTGTGTAATGTTTCCTTGTGTTTGTCCATTCGTCCACGATCCAGTTAGATGGTAATTTAAGTAAGGTAGAGGGAAAATTTAACTGCGTCCAGAGAGAAATACCGCATTTTGAACTAGGATCTGGTTTCTCTCTTGTGTGTTTTTGCTTAGCCACTGAATCCCCCCTGTGTCTATGAAAGATGGCACCAATTTAACAGTGCTGTTCTTATTAGTTCAAAAGAGAGAAATCAATTGTCAAAGATCGCAGCTCAATTGCATACGAAATAAAGCAGATCGCGAAAAAATTCCCTGATCTTGACTATCCATTGCTGTTCTCCTTTCATGTCTATGTCAGACACTAACTGAATGACATGAGTTCTCTCATGTCAAAAAACGTCTTAAAATGGAAATTACGCATTATATATTACTCTGGGTTAGGAACCCTGAGTCAATAATCAAGGGAGAAAAAACTAGATCAGAGAATGTTGGATCATGCTAAGATTCTGCCAGACTTTTATCAGGATTAAAGCATAACCAACGACCTTACTCATTTGAAGCATGTGCCCACAGCCGAAAAGCAATGAATCATCGAGTCAATCATACCATATTAAGATATGCTATGCTATGCTGAGTATGTCCTTGTGCCATTCACCTGCCATTCCACCCTCCTGGCCACATCAAAGTTGTCATCCCTTCAGTAGGAGCAGTTCCCCTTCTCCCCTCACATACACCACCACCGCAGCCCTTCCACCAACACACACCTCGATATTCTCCAGGGAGTTACTCCTCCAGCACAACCCCTCTTGTGCCTATACCCCTGCAGGGGGAACTCAGAGACGTGCAGGAAGCCTGACAGGGCAGTTCCCTGGAGGAACCCATTCGTCATACCCCGGAGGACAGAGCTGAGTGGCCCTCCTCACAAGTAGCGCCATCTGCCGACGTCTGGCACTTTTATTGTACACTGACATGGCGGGGCGGGGTGGGCAGTGAATGTCAATACAATGCATCGGTAATTCGGACAGCTCCTGTAGTCTCTATAAGCAGGTGATTTGTCATAATTGTCTCCAATCTAAAGTTCCCGAATCCATTATTGGGAGTTTCCATAAACATAATTCCTGCGTGGAAATATGGGGGAGGGGAGAGGGAGAGATGAACAAGCAACTACATGAATAGTATATATACCCAAGTGGCAACAACCAATCAGAGACTCAATGGGAAAGGACTGGAGAGCCGTGTGAGAGCAGGTGTCAGAAGTGGTTATGGGGAATTGAGCAATTCAGCTGGTACAAGCCAGACGGCTTGACAGTTGGGTGATACTTGACGATAGCCGAACCCACTTATAGGTAATGTGCCATAGGCCTATAGCCTGCTAGTAATCCACTTTCCGTATACTACTTACAACGGGTGTTGAAGGTGCTACTTCTACTAGTGTCCATGAAGCACTCCTGCACAACAGATACAGCTAATGACCCCCGCCCCTTCTCATTGCTGGACCAGATGGCCAAAGTATCTTTGATACGTGTCTTTAATAGCGATGGAAGTGTCACTGTTCACATTGATAGACATTGTGTACCTCTCTAACCTCCAACTGCCTGACCGTTTAGATTCATGCTCCGACTAACTGACTAAATAGAGCTACAGTGTAGTAGGAGTTACGGGAGTGCCGTGAGAACGGTCCCGTCCGGCCGTCCTGCCGACCGCAGCCGGCGAAATCGATACTTAGAGAGACGCCCAAACAAGGCCGGGCAGTGCAAACCTCACCGAGTTAATTTTACTTGGAAATTGGCGCACGTCCCCCTGCCAGCAGGTCGGTGGGAGTAGTGTCCGGCCAATGGGCAGTGTCTTCTGGGCCGCGCCCGTAACTGGATACGTCAAAGTTGTTGCTTATTTGCCTTTTCTCTTTGCACGCGGCCGCGCTGCTGTGTGGACTGGGGATTGGGCGCCCAGTTGCTCATTTCTCTTGGCCGACACAGGCCTACCTAATGTCAATTTGAAGAACCGTTTAAGATACTGCAGGGATAAGCAACCAGTCTGCCCAAGGCACCTGATTGCGAGGTATACAGCTCTATATATGCCCTGTGCTGTGAGGAAGGGGACTATGGTAACTGCAGTTACCAGATCACTCTTGAGGGATCCTCACTGTAGCATAGAGAATCAAAAGTGGTGATTACACTGTGTTTATTGTAGCTTGGGTATTGCATAGTTGTATAGTTGCAGCTGGTACCATACTGTATAATTTGGGCCACTAGAATATATCATGGAATTGTCTAGAACAGCAGTATAAAGGGGTTTTAGAATCAGGTGGACTATTGTAACTGTTTTGATCTACAATCACAAATACTATGGAAATGTATGAGGGCGATCAAAACCGTTACCATAGTCCACCTGATGAATGTAAATACCACTCTCAGACACATGTTGTTGTGACTGAACCCCAAACACGTCACCAACCCCAGACCATGGAGTGACGTTATTTGTGAACATTCCCATATCAATGTACCCAATACAGATACACTGATAATAAAACCTATAGTCAGTACTGACTATACCACCATATTTTGACCCCCGTAGTCAGATCATTACATATGTTAGACACATATTAGTCAAAAAGATAGTCAGAAGTGACTATATGCCCTGGAAACAAATTCCCGTGAATTCCCCCTGAATAACACAGGTTGAACTGGGGTCAGTCCCGGGAATAACCCGGGTTCTATTCCCGTGATATCACGGGATTCTGTGAGCAAAATTTCCCGTTATATCACGGGATTCTGTTAAAGAGGGGTGCATGGGTTCGAATCCCATGCTAGTAGACCTGAATGGTTTTAGTGAACCTGTCTAGTGTGATTTATCTAAATATTCTTACAAAAACATCCACATACATTCCTTTTGACCACTAACCAACATATGCTTGTCCTGTTCGGGAACTGAACCTGCTACCCTTAGACCCATAGTGCCGTGCTCTAGCGACTGACCTACTGGGACATGTATTGGAAGAGGTACATGATCTGCGACCAGTGGTGACTGTACTATGATATATTATGTATACATAGAGTTGTTGTTGACAAAGAGAGAAGCAGGATAGACATGAGGGACCTTTAGCAAACCTAATGTAGCCAATTAAACATAGGCATATCCTATACTTTTAACACTGCTACGTCTGCGTATAGTAAGCTTAGATTTACACGAATGTAGATTTTCCCATTATTACTTTCATGCAAAAAAAAAGATCACTAGGGATTTGAACTATCCACCTTCAGATCTACAGTGCCAGGCTCTGCAGACTGAGCTAACCGGGCTTGCTGAATGGTTGATGCTTAGGGTGATAGAGTTTCATTCTGCACCCTCTCTCTGTGATACAAATAGGGACCTTTAGCAAACCTGATGTAGCTCCTTAAACGCTGATGTAGCAATGGCAAAATTGTAGGCTACATCTGGATCTAATGAATTACCTTAGCTTTGCTAAAGGTCCCTATTTTTCCCATCATAGCTCATTAGGGATTCGATCTCTCCACCTTCAGATCTAAAGTGCTAGGCTCTACAGACTGAGCTAACCGGGCTTGCTGAATGGTTGATGCATGGAAAGGTAATAGGGTCCTGTGGCAATGTCGACGCAGCCCATCTAGATATGATGTAGCCTATGCCTGTAACATTGCTATGGTTGCATTAAATGAGATATGTCAGGTTGCTAAAGGTCTCTAATGTTTCATTCTGGACCCTCTCTCTCTCTGATACAAAACAACTGTATGAAGGAACCATTTAACATGGGGCATTTTGCACGTTTAACACATACACACACTTGTATTCTCCCATTAATGGAGGTGTTAAAGTGATACTTGCAATCCCTCAGGAGATTCATTGACTTGGCTTTTGATTTCTAATTCTAAAGTAATTAGTAATAGAAACTAAGCTTTCCAACTACTAATACATTGTCCCGTGCACTAGCATGTGGACCATTGAAACAGGGAGAAGGTGCAGATTAAACACTACCATTCCATGCATCTACCATTCAGCAAGCCCGGTTAGCTCAGTCGGTAGAGCCTAGCACTGTAGATCTGAAGGTTGAGAGGTCGAATCCCTAGTGATCTTTTATTTTTGTATCAGTCATTTAGAAAACATTTCTTTCACACCAACATGTAGAAGATACATTTTTAATGTTTTTTATCATCAACTCATGCTTGAATAAGGTAGAAATACACCTTTTGCTATGGTGTGCACAATTCTACCCCATTGGTTCAATAAGTGAACTGACAGGGGTTCGAACCCACATCCTGCTCATTTGCTGGGGTAAATCCCGTGATCTAACAAGATTCTACATGTAAAATCACGTCCTTTAATCCCGTGATATCACGGGAAATTTTGCTCACAGAATCCCCAAAAATTCCCGGGAATATCCCGTGACTTGTTACCAGGGTGTGGATCACACAAATTGATGATGTCACAGCAATGTGTGCACAGGAAACAGTTAGGATTCAAAATTGAATGCTAAACTGACTTCAGGTAGGCACATCTTATTCCATCTAAACCACCCCTGTACACATTTCCCTGTGCATTAGCTCTTGTGTTAATGTTGAGTATGTTTACTTAAGGCATCATAGGGCACATGCATTCTCAATTTTGATTGAAGTATCATGTGGTTTTGTTCAAATTCTGATCATGTAACTGTGGATCTCTAGGCTTCCAGACTAGAATATACAGAAGTTGACTGTGTGAAGGGTTATAGTGTGCCAGGCATATGGCGCATGCTCATCTACTTTATCCAATGGTGCTAGGGCAGGTACCGCCGGACATCTACCCCAGACATCTGCCCCCAGACATCTACCCCTGGACATCTACCACCTGAGAATCTACCCCCTAGGACATAAAAGTCCAGGGGATGGATGTCCTGGGAGTAGAAGCCGTAAGGGGGTAAAAGTCCAGGGGATCGATGTCCAAGGGGTAGATGTGCTAAGCATGCTAAACATTACCACAACATTAGCTAAAATTCTTTAGTATGAGGTTAAAGTGAATATTGTAACACAGGTGGCTTACGAAAACTGACATTTTGTCAAGTAGCAGCCTATTCTCATAGCATCATTTTGGAACAGAATACCTTGTCGAGTGTTAAGATAGAATATTATGGTGTTTTGTAATATGAAGAAATTTTGGTAAAGGAAAACTTGTATATCACCGTTGATCTATGATTGAATAAATATTATTAAACTTGAAAACTTGACTTCTATCCCTGGAAATCTACCCCCTAGGCCTTCCCCCCCCCCCTAAGACTTTAATCCCCTTAGATATCTATCCCCTGGACTTTTACCTCCATACAACTTCTATCCTCTAGGACATTAGATAGTAGGCCCTAGGGTAGATGCCAGCGGGGTACTTGTCCTGACTTATTGTCCTGCCGTCTCATGATGGACTATTAGTCAGAGTGACTACATTAGAGCATGAAAGCATTATATTCATAGTCACTTGAAGTGGGTATATCCGATTTTTCTTCAAATTCTAAATCTCATTTAAATGTTTTCCAAACACTGTAAAAGTATAATATTTACAGAATAGAGGTCAATTAAATATCATTAATGGGTGTTAATAGGTCACAAAAGGATACAATGTCCCCCAACCATGGGCTTTTCTAGTGCATTATCTATGGGGGGAATAAAAGAGTGCACACTTTTATTCCAAAATGACCATATCTTGGTCAATAAAATCAAATTAGAGCAAAATCAGAGGGAATTAGGGAGAATGGAGCAGATAGGAAATCAAATATATCATTTGTGAACATTTAGACTCATTTTTAGGGAAATCTATTTTTTTGTCCCAAACATCGGATATACACAATGTATTAACTTTGACTATATATCCCAAATAAGCTCTTTTAGTGCATGACTATAGGTTGACTAGGTATATGACTAACTTACTATAGTGTACAATATAACAGTAATTGTAGCACGAGCTGTGATGCCGTATTGCATGCGCGAGGAGAGCAAGGGCGGGGAGGGGAGGCGGCGATCATACACACCACGGGTATATAGCTCAAATTGACTACATGTATCGATAGTCTTTTGTCTACTGATATTTTAAGTTCTAAGATACAGAAATATTAGGATACAATTTATCAAACGAGAATTGATGTATCTAGAAAATGTTTATAATATAGTGACAATATACACATATAGGGCTGTGTCTCATCAAATCGATACACGTTGATCAGCAACAATCTGACTAAGTCTCACCAAATCGATACAGGTTCAAATTGTATGACCAGCTGACGTATATGAGACCAGGTGACGTATTGTATGACCAGGAGAACACAGAATGACATGTACATACTGTATATAGATATAAATTTAATAATTTTCCTTAATCATGTCATGATACCTGATAATGCTGAACTTGCTATGCATCAATTCTCTTTTATATCTGTATCATTGTGGGTCTCCATTACACATATCTGACCAGAAGGTGGCGTATATGACCAGATGACGTATATGACTACGTGACGTATATGACCAAGTGACGTATATGATCAGCTACAAAATCCGCTGTTAAATGAGAAACGATGACCAACTCTCACCAAATCAATACAGGTTCAAATTGTATGACCGACTGACGTATTTGACCTGCTGACGTATATGACCAGCTGACGTATGTGACTGGCTACTCTCGTTCCCAAATCCTTCCAAAGGAAGGCTCTGGGGACAGCCAAATTACCTTGAACTTCGGATTTTGCTGGGTCTGGGCAAGCCCTGCTGGTAGGCTTGAACCAGCGAACAGGAACAGGAAATGGAACCAGAATGTATGATGGTAGTTTTAGGTAGATTTACCATCAGCCTTTCTGGTTCCATTTCCTGTTCCTGTTCGCTGGTTCCAAGCTACCAGCAGGGGTTGCCCAGACCCAGCAAAATCCCAACATTTGGCAGTTACCAGAGCCTTCCTTCGGAAGGATTTGGGAATGAGAGTAATGACTGGCTTGCACTAGATACTAAGATAGTGATGTATGGCCATGTAAAGGGGCTAGCATTGCCAGTCGTATTTTCTGGAGGCCCTTACCCAGCCTCACCTGACACAGAAAATAGATAAATGTATTATAGGTTATAGTCATCAGACAGTCACTCCACGTTGCCCCCCCCTCCTCTACGCAATCCTGGATCCGCGACTGTCATTACTATGTATATCTGCACTAAATGAGCCGTTTTCTCTCCTTCCGGGCATAGATTGTTGCCGGCCATAGACTTTCAACTTGTATCGATTAGGGCTCCATAATTAATTCATCTATCGGTGTACATGCTGACAAAAACCTAGGTGTTTGGTTTAAATTACAAAATCCTTTTCATTTTTGTATCTCCTATAATGTTAAAGCAAGTAGGGGGTTCAATCACTGGTTGGAGACCCTTGCAGCGCCTGCCCAGTAAACACACTTACATTGTTTAACGTTTACAGAACGTTCTCTCTAAGAGTGAATTACGTAACTTTACCACATAAAATAACGTTCAAATGTAAGGGTTATTTTTATTTTTTTAATGTAAAGGAACGCAGATATACGTTATATGAACGTTATGAGAACGTTCTTCTAGGTTTGTCTAGGTAAATTACCTAAAATAACCTAACCTAAATCATTACCTCCAGAATATTATATATTGATTATTTTGATAATAAAAAGATTATAGTTTTACATAAACTGTGAGGATTTGCATAGGCAAAGATTGAGCGTGTCAGTGGCATCACAGATGACTCAGGGTAAGCTGAATCTGTAGCTCGTCATGTACTTAGATATAGTACTCCGTTATAATCATTCATTGGTCCATTCTGGCATCAGAAATGAATTCCTTGTTAAAAAGTACCCTAAAGTCATGTGTCATACATGTATGTTATTCCATTTCAGGCCAGCAGGTGGGTATGGGTGAGCAGGTGGGTGTGGGAGAGCAGGTGGGTGTGGGTGTGCAGGTGGGTGTGGGCGACGGTTGCAGGCTGCGGGCATGTACCGCCTTCTGTCCCTATCAAAAAGCCAGTCGATCGGACGATAAACGGCGACAATATGGGCGGTACAGTTTTGAACTGCTCTGGACGCTCCTTTTATCGTGACGCTGTTGCTGCCAACTCTCGTGTTGTATCGTGGACTTCTCGGAGTGTACGAGAAGTAGAGGTGGTGCCACCCTTTGCTGTACGGTCAGCAAAGGAACTAAAATGTTTTTGGTGATGCTCTGTGTTGGATACTTTTATTTAAATTTAATTCAAACGTTTTAGATGGTTTTTATTGTGTGTTTGAGGGTATTTCCACTGTAGAAGATGGCATTTCTGTGTGTGAAGAGAGAAATATGGGAGACTTTGGCAAAAGTAGTGATTTCTATCTTTGCTTCAACACTGAAGCCTATGTGGCTTTCATTTAGAGGGTAGCAATTTAAGAATACTTAACAGTTTATGGAAAAGAGAGAAGTCAGTACCTGAAGATCGCAGGCCAATTACAGCGTGAAGGAAACACATTTCAGATTTCTTTTTGAAGGAAACAATTGTCCCCCGACCTTGCCCATCTATCTTTTTTGTCATCTCATGTCTATCTGTAATACAGGCTGAATGATAGGCATTCTGCTATGTAACAAAAACGTCTTAAAACATGGTTCAGTCGTTTAGTATTACTTTAGCAACCAGATATACATTGTATGAACGTTATGAGAATGTTTTTCTAGGTTTATCTAGGTAAATTACCTAAAATAACCTAACCTAAATTATTATCTCCAGAACATTATATAGGCCTAATGATTATTCTGATGATATTAAAACTATAGTTTTACATAAACCGTGCAGATTTGCGTATACAGAAATCGTACCACAAGCCTAACCGTGGTTTGAACTAGGGACCTGATCATCAATTTCCCACAGTCTAACTGATTGAGCCATTGAGCCAGCTGGAAGAAGGCCTGATGCCTGGCTGTCATATTACTAAAAGTAGAGACATTAGATGTTGGTTATTATATTAGGGACCTTTAGCAAACCCGGCGTAGTTCATTAAACACAGACGTATCCTATGCTTTCAGCAATGCTACTTCTGCGTTTAATGAGCTTTTACATGGTTGCTAAAGGTCCCTATTTGCAGTTCACAACAACTGCTTGCAGATGGGCTGTCCATGAATTATGGCTAATACTCCCTGGGAATAGGTAGCTTATAGCTACAAACAGAACAGTTTATAAAAGAAGAACATTATTACATTTATCCATTTTACAGTACCTTATCCTCCATAATCATATACCACATTTTTGTTATAAATATGAGCAAGCCGGATCTAATTCATTGTAATACAAGAAAAAAATTTATCGAATATCATGAAAATGAATAAAATTTTGTTGAACAAAAAAAAAGAAAAAGATTTCATTGGTCAACGCTGTAAAACCGGTTGAGTCACCAATGAATATAGTTATTGTATTTTTTCTGGACCAAATAAAAGTTTAAAAAATTGAATACACTGTAAAAGAATTTCCGTTAAAATAACGGAGATTCACTGGCAACACTGGGTGCTGGACTTTCACCGTAAAAATAACGGTCACCGTCATTTCAAATTCTCCGTAATTATAATGGTGAAAGTCTGGCACCCAGTGTTGCCAGTGAATCACCATTAATCTAACAAAATACGGAACATCACTGTGATTTTAATACAGTGCCTAAACAATGGTTTTAACAATATTTATCTCATTTATCCCAGTATTTTTCCGTCCATTTATCCACCAATACCTAACTCTAAGCTCAATATGGTTCCATGCCAAATTTTGTACCATCTCCAATCAGCAATAGCATCTTAGTGTCAAGACTTCAGGCCTAATCATTAGGAATCAGTCTATGAGAGCCTTATAAAATGCTTCATGACACTTTGTAATGCCAGTCCATGAGAAGAAGTCACTCTAGGATGGCTACAGAGCAAACCTTACAGCAGTTTATCTATATATTTTTCTTATTACCACAAAAATGGTGTTCTTAGCATCCATGAAAATCTCCTCATGAACCAAACTGTCACCTGGTGTGATAAAACTAAACATCAATTAAACGAAGCTTCACCGTAAAATAAATAAACTGTGTTTCACTGTGCTGAATTACGGATATTCAAAGTAAAATTGATCGATTTTACATTGCCCCACTGTAATAATATATAAAGATGATCCACTGTAAAATTTTACATTGATTCTCTGCATATTCAATGGAATATTTTTACAAGACATAGCTTCACCGTAAATGAATAAAATGTGTTTCACTCTACTGGATTACAGATATTCACAGTAAAATTGGTTACTTAACATTGCCTCACAGTAATCACATTTACGATGATCCACCGTAAAGTTTTGCATTGATTCTCCATATATTCAACGAAATATTTTTACAGTGTATATAATATATTTAACATGCATGAGTGATGCCCCACACCATGTACAGACACCATGGCGCTGTGGTCTAAGCACTGGTACATGCATATCACCCTCACAGGTTCGAGTCTCATATCAGTCCCTATTTCCCACATCCGTTTTCGGTCACATTTTTATAATGTAACATAACATTTATTTTCAGTCAAAATTCATTATAATAAGGTTGCACATTCAAACGTTTTTGTTATAACATTGATATACCTTAATTGGAGTTAAGAGAAACACATTCCTGCTTACAGGATTCGAACCTTCATGATGATATGTACATAACATTCATCTAATGTTATATTACGTTGATACACTTACGTAAATTAACCTGCAAATCACGTGATATAAACGTATTTTAAACGTTATATTACGTTGTTTTACGTTAAAAAACCTAAATAAACCCTTACATTCCAACGTTATAATACGTATCGAATTTACGTTCCTACAACGTAGTTGTGTTTACTGGGTGTGGATACATCTGATGGCCGTGGGAAGCGTGAAGCCGGCTGGGGCAGGGGTGTTTGCAGGAAGCCCAAGCCGTTCACTGAGACGATAAGCCTATCCCCGCTAATCTCCACCCCCTCAGTCTGAACTGCCTGTGTCAACTTTACCTAGATTATACCCAAATGGCTACTTACCTCTCCAGCCCTACTCTGCCGGCCAGACTTTGATCCTGACAGACTTATGCACCCGCAGGGCCGGGTAGGTAACATGTTTGGTCGTTGTGGGTAGGCCCTATGGTCTAGTATGGAGTGTAGTCAAGTGTTGACAGAACCTTAATTTCACAGAAGTCTCCCAAGCAAGAGGTCTGTTCTGCCATGTAAGCTTTATAATATATTTAACGTCTAGTTGATATTTATAACGTTATTAGCTGAATATTTGTCCACGGGGTTGATCAAATTGGTCATGTTAAATAGACAGATTTATTTCTGTTCAACTCATGCTAAATATCTATAGGGACTCAAAAAAATTGAGAATTACAAAATAGTCATTTTATATCTTCTCTGATGTAGAACACAAGAAACATAATCCACATCTTTTGGAATTATCTTTTTATCTATCATAGAACCCAGACAATCATCAAATCTGTATCAACAAAATCCAGCAAGTTCCCCCAGTAATTTTCTATACGAGTGAGACAGGTCATGAAATAATTGGCCAAAAGACTTACAATAGGTACCGCGCATAAGCGAGTCATAGCTGCGAAATCGCCGATCCTCAGAGAAAAAATGTCAATCTTTACAAGCCTCCAGAGACAAGGAAAATTAATGCACAGAAATCTCAAACCCCTCAATAGAAAGATATGGATCTGCTAGTCTGAAATATCATTGGTATTAAGTAGGTTGTACTTGCTATACATGTGCAAATGGGTCTTCACTGGGGGTCACTTTGGGTCAAATTACAGGTTTTGTCACCTGTTTTCCTGCTGCTGATTTGACTCTCTGTCATATAAACTGGATTTCCCATTGCACCATACATTGCACATGAAATATACCAGCACCATTGATTAGGATACACATCAGGCTTCAGTGTGGTCCCCGGGACGAACAAAAATTATTAAAAATTATTACTTTTGTAGCATTTAATAGAAAATATTAGGTTAAAAAACATATTATTTTTGAAAAAAAATGTTCGTCCCGCCCCTCACACTGAAGTTTAAAATAGTTATTACAACCATGTGAAGAGAGCTAAGCAATCCTATGGATGGTGCAGTGGCAAAATTAAATCATAGTTATTTATCCATACAAATCCTATATAGCATACTGGTAAGCTTAAAAAAAAAGAAGTTAATTTCCAAAATATTTTACTGTGGTATTGATGTTGACATGTCACGGGTAGTATGTGTTTCGAATTACAAGAGGATTGGACTGCTAGTTAACAATCTATGGCACCATTTGCAGTATAGCATTTGTGACAAACGTACATATTAGTGATTTTGCCATTTTTAAATGAATATGACTCAAAAGATACACATAGGAAATGATCTGAGAAAAATTATTCATGCTCTATATAACATGAAGATACATTACATGTAATAGCAAAGTCCTCAAGTATGTATTCCTTGAACTAGGTATGGGGTCAAAATGGCAGAATGGCCATTTTCAGTGGCAAGGGATTGGTATTTCTGCCATGTTAGAGGGTACACTATTTCAATACAAATATGTCTGAACATATTCTGAAGATATTTATGCAATGTCCATATATAGTTGATTGGGAAATACCATTTTTCAACTGCGAATTGTCATCAAAATAAGTGAAATATCACTCTGAAATTGGCCCATTGGCTATTGAAAATGAAATATGCTAAATGGCTGAAACTTTTATTTTTCGAAAATTCATATAAAATTAACTACTGAGCGGATCTTAACATAGTTACCATCATTCTTCAGCATTCTTTATCAGCTTCCTAACCAGTACAACAATTTTGTTCAGGGAAGGGTTTCTTCAAACTATTCATGGTACCTACTTACAACATCCGTCTGGTATTCTGGGTAATCCCTTATCTGGATTGGTATAATCAGGCTAATCCACTTACTTCACACCTGAGACAATTGGGGGCGGGGGGGGGGGGGTGAGATCAAGGAAGGGGTGGGTTGCAGGGTATCACCCCATCAGTGTGTCTCACGAAATCAGGCCAATGCGAAAGTCTTTGACCGAGTGCCATCTTTGACCGGGTGCCATCTTTGACTGGCCTGAATGAAAATGGTTTATTTAGGGCAGATGTGGATGGAAATTGGCTGAAAAGGTTAATGAATGTTATAACACTTTAAATTACATGTAGTAATTAGTAGCCCATTTCATTCTAAATAATTTTAGAAAATAATTTCACTATACCCCATATACCAAATTGGCTGTGATTCTAAATATTAAATCTACCACAGTCTAGGGAGGTGGGGTGGGCCCGTTATTCTCTTTTTTTCCACTACCGGTACTTGCATCAATTTACCTCATGGAGATATTCTATATACTTAAAGCCTATTATATTATCAAACTTGTCTGATAAGATGTACTATCTCATGAAATAAAACACTTTGAAAACTTATTTATAAAGTTTTCAATTTTATTTCTGAATTATTCTTGAAACGCTGATTATTTATTATGATAACCACAGCCGCCTCTGTACCAATGCCTTTTTGGCCCACAACTCATCTGATTTCACCATAAAGAATCCACTAAATTCTGTATGTATCATATCCATTTGTTCACAGTAACTAACAGTAACAATCATAATTCCAAGTTTTCCCTACAAATTGGCAAATCTTGACTTAATCCAGCATTCCCCCAATCTTTTCTATAATTTGGTTGCCTCAACTTAAATCATCTAAGTTTGACAACTTTCAACCTTTGCTCTTTAGATAACATAACAATAAATGGTATCTGTGATATATATCACAGTAGAACCAGGGCAATTGTAGGTCAAATTATGATTTATGTCCACACTCATCAGGCTGTAGGAGGTAAAGTCATACCACGGGAGCTTGGCCTTTATCAGTACTCAGGGAGCCATAAAGTAACACCACCGGATTTTGGGAGCACATGGTGGGCAACATCTAGAAGAGAGAAGACACATTTTGTTTAAAAACAGAGCTAAGCAGCTTTTTCTATGCAAATATAATCAGACAGCGGACTGGCTAACATATATCTGGCTATGTATCACTAGTCATCCACTGATATCTGTGGCTGCATTCTTCAGACGAAGGTGGAATGTCTGCCCCATGTACCATCTATATCCAGTTTCAACACTTTGTATCACTACTACTGTGTTCTATAGGGACTTCAGCTTATGCATACTCCCATTGATGATTAATATACTTCGTAGGCATCACTGTAGCCTATCCCCATATTTCTACCATCACTGGTTGTGCAGTAATAGGTAATCTTCCTACAGGCCCGGGTGTCCCACAGGAGTGGGTGAATAAAATTCTAGGAGAATAATTATATCTGTACCAATATAGTCATGTCATATGTCGTTTCAAAGAGGAAATCTATGGGAAACCTCATTCTGCTTGGGCCCTGATACAAATCATTCATTGATACCTATGCTTCTCTCTAAAAAAAACTCTAATAAAAAACTAAAATAATTGAACCAGACACTGACACACCATAAATGTGCATGTTGGACGTTAGTCGTGCACCCAGAGAAATGTTCCCTAACCTATTCAATGTCCTCTGTAAGGTACTGTCATTAATTTACTATCTATCTTTCTATGTTTAGGTATATGTTAGGCCTTATACAGTCCAGTCCCGATCGTAATCAGTTGATCTAACTCCCGACGCCGCCGACACCGAGGTTGCCTGCACCTAGTTAGCACCAAATTATTATCAGCTCTGTGGTTGTTCTAGACACCCATGAGAAGGGGTTTGCATGGGCTGGGCCTCACTATTCCTCCAGGCTGCAGGATAGAGGTCAGACAACTTTACCATATTAAAAACCGACAGAGCAAATGTAGTTTTTATAGGATTAGGCCAAATTTATTTAAATAAAAGAGTAGTCCAGGTACCTAAGTCCCCTTTCTAGCCTAAATATTATCTTGGGTTCTGTCCAGATAGTCCAGATGCTGAAGTCCCTTTTCTAGCCTAAATATATCTTGGGTTCTGTCAAGATAGTCCAGGTGCCAAAGTCCTTCTTTTAGCCTAGCCACAATGTATTTCATTAATTCTGGGAGGCCCAGAGATTGTAGTTTTATAGGATTAGGCCAAATTAAAAAAAAAAAGAATAGTCCAGGTGCCAAAGTCCTTTTCCTAGCTTCAGCAGCACATATTTTATTAAATCTTTAGATGCACATTACACCATTGTAATTCAAAGTATAATATAGGATATATATATTTAGATTGGGGGTTCTGTCCAGATAGTCCAGGTGCCAAAGTCTCTTTTTTTCATAATGTATTTTATCAAGTCTGGCCAAACAAGGGGTCGGATAGCTAAGAATTGAGTAAGGGAGGCCAAACGAGGGGTTAGAAAGTTAAGAATTGGGTGAACAGGTTGAGGACAGAACCACTTTTCTAGTACGCCCTAAATGAGGTTTACTTGTACTCACCATCTAGGACGTACTAGCATAATGGCCTGCTCACCTGCATCAGTGTATCTGAGTATTTACACAAGATTTCTCTTATACTCTTATTATAATATATATATATATATATATATATATATATATATATATATATATATATATATATATATATCATGTATGGTACCATTGGAAAGAGGACATTTCAATCTATACACTAGCCGATTTACAAATTACAATGATATACATTTATTCAGATATAATGCATTGAAAATGCCACACCCCTAAAAGCCTCCCATAAAGCCCAGCAAAATCCATTTCCGAATTTTCTGTTAGTTTTGCTGATAAAAATAAACATACAGAGTAGTAGCATAGACATTGATCTATCACACTAAGTTTTGGTTTTATCTCCTAATGGAATCGTAAGGTCACAAATAGAGAAAATCATGAGAAAATATGGGATTCTCTCTTTAACCCATACCCTTAGTGTTGGTATAGATAATCCCCATTGTTCTGTGATTGCAGATAAGGCACTGAGTGGGCTGCAGACAATACCATAGGCTAATGGTCATTGTTTAATGATCAGGGCATATGTACCAATTAAATGGTGCGCCCCAGAACTATGCACCGTACCAGAATACTGGTATGGTCTAATACACAGGACTGTACCACAGTAATAGTCCGTACCAAAATTCACTTCTTGTCCCCTACCTGGTAAAAGAGGCCAAATGAGGGGTTAGGTAGCTGAAAGTGGGGTGGGCGAGGCCTAACGAAGGGTCAGATAGCTAAAAGTTGGGTAAGAGAGGCCAAATGAGAGGTCAGATAGCTAAAAATGGGGTAAACAAGGCCAAACAAGGGGTCAAATACCTGAAAATGGGGTGGGCGAGGCCAAATAAGGGGTCAGATAGTTAAAAATTGGGTAAGAGAGGCCAAATGAGGGGTCAGATAGCTAAAAATTGGGTAAGAGAGGCAAAATGAGAGGTCAGATAGCTAAAAATGGGGTAAGACAGGCCCAAATGAGAGGTCAGATAGCTAAAAGTGGGGTAAGCGAGGCCAAACGACGGCTCAGATAGTTAAGAATTGGGTAAGTGAGGCCAAACAAGGGGTCAGGTAGCTAAAAATATGGTGGGGGAGGCCAAACAAGGGGTCAGATAGCTAACAATTGAGTAAGCTAGGCCAGACAAGAAAATCTAACGTGTGATCCTAATCACAAAAGACACAGGTATTTGTTTTTCATTGGATAAACCTACCTGAAGTCCCCCCCCCCAAAGTGTGAGTGTAATATGTGTGAGTGTAATATGTGTGAGTGTAATATGTGTGTAGTGTAATATGTGTGTAGTGTAATATGTGTGAGTGCAATGTGTGAGTGCAATGTGTGTGAGTGTAAGATGTGACAGTGCAATATGTGTGAGTGTAATATGTGTGAGTGTTATATATGTGCAATACCCTAACTCATGTCCCAACCCCCAAACCTATCCTGAATCTGGGACCTGCTGGTGAGTGCTTATCATGTACTCAGATATAGTACTCTCTTATAATCATTCATTGGTCAATTCTGGTATCAGAAATGAATTCCTTGTTAAGAAGTACCCTCAAGTCATGTGTCATACATGTGTGTTATTCCATTTCAGGCCAGCAGGTGGGTGTGGGTGAGCAGGTGGGTGTGGGAGAGCAGGTGGGTGTGCAGGTGGGTGTGGGCGACAGTTGCAGGCTGCGGGCATGTACCGCCTTCTGTCGCTATCAAAAAGCGAGTCAATCGGACGATAAACGGCGAAGATATGGGTGGTACAATTTCGTCTGCACACATTGAGATCTTGCGCAATGCGAGAAGTACCAGTGGTGCCACTCTTTGTTTGACAAAGAATGCAGTAATTTATGTACTGCGTGTCCTCTTTTTGTCCACTGATCGTTTCCCGCCCTCTTTTATCGAACTTTTGGTCTTAAAAAAGTGTCTTACCCCACGAGAAATCTATGTTTATGTTGAATTAACTACTACTGTGTAGGGGTCGGATTCCCCGTACCCTGGTGGAGAGCCCGAAGGGGTGAAACACCTGGGTAATCCTCCCCCTCTGTACCATACCGATCCAGTAACGTAGGGAGCGGAGAACTGTCAGACACGGGTTGGTAGTGTAACGGTTAGCACGCTTGTCACCGGTGCGAGAGGTCTGTGGTTCGATTCCCGGCCGATCCAATGACTAAGTTTTCCGCGACCTCTACACTGGTGGATCTGCCGCGATGAATCGGGTAGTACGTTGACTGCGAACGGTAGGAGCATTCCAGCTTACTGGAGATTGGCCACCTGCTGGCGGTTGGTAGTTGGAGGAGCAGGTTGGGAAGTGTTGGTCCTTAGTACGGGTAGTTGGAGTTCAGCATGGAGTTCAGTCAACAAATTGGCTGAATCGGTATGGTGTAGAAAGCTTCCATCACTGGGAAGTCAGGGTATCTCAACAACTGCTTGATAAAGCCCCATTGGGACCTTCGGTCTCCAGTGGGTGAGAATGCCTGGTGCTAGGTGCCTCTATACTCCGGGGGCTGGGACTCTCTGTAACTGCTTGATAAAGCCCCTTCTAGGAGGGAGAGAAAGCCCAGGGTTGGTAACCCCCCGGAAAATCCGAATCTAGAGGACATGATGGAAGCTGATGGGGGTAGTGTAGGGGTCGGATTCCCCGTACCCTGGTGGAGAGCCCGAAGGGGTGAAACACCTGGGTAATCCTCCCCCTCTGTACCATACCGATCCAGTAACGTAGGGAGCGGAGAACTGTCAGACACGGGTTGGTAGTGTAACGGTTAGCACGCTTGTCACCGGTGCGAGAGGTCTGTGGTTCGATTCCCGGCCGATCCAATGACTAAGTTTTCCGCGACCTCTACAACTGCAAAAAAGGACATAAAGTCTACACTCACCAAGGCGTCGTATAAACACTGGTAGCAAAGCTACCTGTGTCAATAAGATAACCATCTTCTGAGAGAGCTGCTTCATGGAAAGTGATCTATCCCCCCTCCTCAGGCTTCGAAAAGCCTGAAGACAGAACTGGCATCCCAAAAGCCTGCATACTTGGCTTTTGACTTAACATAGTAGGCAGCCTTAACCGCCCTAGACCCAATAATTTTTCCCAATGGTGAGGCCATTTGTCAACAGTGGGAATAACGCAGAAAGAGGACACTTTGCTGCATTTATGGCTCCTGACAAGAGATCAAGTTCAGACAACAGCCTGAGAAATCTACACACCTGAAAAGTTTTGCGCTGGAAAGGCTGTACATCATAATGTCCACAGAATAAGAACCATTTCTTTAAATACTGTGAAAGTACTTATATTCACGGGTGTAAATTTTAGCTGAGGTGGCAAAAAAGACTAATTCGCGGGTATTTAATCCATACTGTAGTATATAAGAATTTCGCGGATTTTCCATTTCCGTGAATATAGCGAAATAAAGTACGACCACAGTACCGTAAATTCCAGTGTATAACCCACATCTTGTGTATAACCTGCACCCCGACTTTGACAGAACCCTATAACCTGCACCAGGGGTCTGAAAAATGTGATTTTAGTACTGCACTATATTCGCAAAATCCCTCGTATTACCCGCACCTAGACGTTGGGAATTTTCTAGAACCCGCACTGAGGGTTTGGTTCAAGTATAACCCGCGGGTTATACGCAGGAATTTACAGTGGTGTAGGGGCACTAATATTATCCAGGTTCGTCATCGAACACCTATTGTATAGCTCGCATAGCCGGAACCAGGGGGCACCCCGATCGGAGGCAAACAGTATAAATACTGCCCTCACCCCCTGCTCCGGCAGACCTCTTCAGGTCTCCGACCCTGACTGACCATACGAAAGCACATATATATTGAATGACCAGAATGAATCAGAACTCTTATTTAGCTTGATTGTCCAGGTTGAGACCATAATAAAACCTTTTCTTTGCATCTCACCAAGAATACTGCAGTTCGTGTCCTTATTTCTCGAATCACATAGCAATGAACTCTTCACTGGTGCTGTGACCAGGATTTGCTAGGAGAGATAGCGGACTGACCCTGGCGGAGGCTCGGTCTGAGAGAGGGGGGGGGGAGAAGGATCCAGGAATGTCCTGGAGGAAGGAGAGCTGGACCTCACGGTGGCTCAGATAAATGAAGTATGGAACGAAGCGGCAAGATTGCATACCCCGGATAGGAAAGGATCCCGAAAGAGGAGTCTGATTTTTCGAACTCCGGGAGAATACACACCTGTGAGAACGATTATCAATACGAACCCTTTCAAGGGGAATCCGAGGGCGGACATGGTTCCCACCGAGCCGATCCACAGCATGGAGAAGGATCTGTCCCGACGAGCCCGGCAGATCCCTGATTATGATGCCTATTGTGACAAACAGAAGGCAGAGGAGGACGAAATGCGGGATCGGTATCACGCCATGAAAGAGGATTTGGTCCGCCTGGCTGAAGAGAAAGCAAGAGTAGTCGCCCAAAACCAGCAGGAGATGGACGAATTACAAGAAACAAAGGGGAGAATGCATGCGGACCGAAAGTATATAAACGAACAACTGGCGCTCAAAACCTCGCAGTTGGCTAAAATCCAACAGCAGGTAAAGAGTGTCCAACAACACTTGGACGAGGAGCAGGCGAAACTCCAGAAAGATAAGGAAGAGGCCCGAAAATCGCGAGACCTCAGGGACACCTACGAGATTGAGATAAACCGGCAGTCCGAGAAAGTTAAGAAAATAAAGGCGGACTTCTCCAAGGAGGAACAGTCCGGTAATGCATTGAGAGAGCAATTCTCAAACAAACGAAAGGCCTTAATTAAAGCTCGGCTCGAAATGAAAGCTGACTTGGAAGCCCTGCAAAAGAAGAAAGAGGAAATGAATGATTCTTACGTAGCCTATGGCCTACAGCTAGAGAAGGATCGCAAGGGGCTAGCCGCTGGTGGCATGGAACCCAAGGGCGAGGAGCCAGGACGAGGTAGCCATGTGGCCTCCACTCCTCGTCCAATCCTAAAACCAGAAGAACGACTCGAGACATTTGGAACCGTCTCTGACGGCAGATACGAACAAAATCGGAAAAGGTTGACGGCTACCGAACCAGATCGGAAGGTAACCTATGGGGGAACAGAGGCGAAGGAAATCTCCAGTCAGGAAACAACCATGAATGACCCCCCACCCAAGAGAATGAACCATAGCTACGGCTCCCTACACCCGTTCGCGGATGACACCTTGTTGGGCCACAATTATACGATACCTCCCCCGCCTATATATAACATAACTTACCAGTATGGGGCACCAGTCCCGGGTGCCGGACAGAGTGGGGAACCTCAACCAATTTATGGGGCTGGAGGTTCCAATACAGGGGAAGGAATTGAGTAAGTTCCAACCCCAGGCCGGTATGGGGGTTCGCAGCCCAGTCATGGAACTGAGGGCTCGAGTACAGGAGGGGGAACTCGGCCTGCGGGGGGAGCTACACCTGGACCTGTACCAGCCCCAAGAAAGCTCACCAAACGGGCGTCAATGGGTCCAAGAATAGCTGCTATAGTCGACTCCGATCCTTGCATTCAAGGAATGGGGATAGACTGTTGTAGTCGGACTCGTGAGGATGAATCCGAAATTATGAAATGGAGGCGGAGGCAAACTGATCGTCTGGTATGGAGCCATAACTGCGCTCGGAAACCTGTACAAACTCCTCAACGATTCAATGGAGAAAACTGGAAGGAAAGCTACCAGGATTTCTGTGACCATAATCGATACCACGGGTGGGACAAGGAAGCCTCCTTGGGTCCCCTCATCAAATGGCTGAGTGAGGGTCCGGGAAGGATAGCGGTGGATGATTGGCGAATGACTTACTGGGAGTCCGGGGACTATGACCAGCTGGTATCGGCAGCCACACACATCTTCGGATTACTGTCGGCTAACGATCCATGGTCGGAGTTCCAAGTACGTACCCAGAAACCAAAAGAGTCTCCAAAGGTATCAGGTCTGGAACTACAACGGCTGTTGCAGAAGGCCCGACCATTTTGGAGGCGTGACGATGAGTATTTTCTGGATGAACTGTTCACGCACTTCATTAAAGGATTGAGGGATCCGTCCCATACAGAGTTGGTGCAGAAAGAATGGGGACATGGCTCGTCCATGGTTGATTTCTTCTTGGCCATTGATCAACACGAAAAGAAGAAGCGTTTATTGTCCGGGTTCATGCCCAACCATAGAGTGGCCGTCCCTCATATGGTCTCCGCGGAGACTAATAGTTCGGGCGACAGTTCGGATGAAGAACGAATTTCTGCCGTAGGGGTGATAGGAAAGCCAAAAAGAAATGGTGGAAAAAGAACACAGGTAAGCCGCCTGACGCAGAGAAACCGGCGGAGGTAGTCCCTAAACCCACCCCCCCTACAGCTAAACCGTCTGAGAATGAGAAACAACTGATGGCCATGATGGAAGAGATGAAGGGATTGTTGGATTACCGGAAACGACCAAAACTAGACAGAGCCACGGTCAAGTGTTTCCGATGCCAGGAGACGGGACATTTTGCAGCCGAATGTACGGAGAATCTGGAGAGAACGAAAGCGGGAGGAACAGGGAAATTAGAGGGGTTGTCCGTGAAGGAAAACTGATAACCCCTGTGAGAGTATGCCATAATACAATCCATACGAATGCGATGGGGGGGGGGGGGTCTGCAATGTGTTCGCCCAGCAGCATGGGAAATGCCAGGAACATGTGAGGCTGGGGGTATTGGTGAGACAATTGCCAGGGAGAGCAAAGAAGGGAAACTGGTCACCAATAAAGAGGAAGGTTGGGTGGAGGAGCTATCCAGGATCAGTGGAATCTGCCTTCCCCAAGGTCATCTGTGTCTGGAATACTTGTGTAGGGACACTAATATTATGTGGTCGAACACCTACTGCGTAGTTCGCAGGGCCGGAGCCAGGGGGCACCCCGATCGGAGGTGAACAGTATAAATGCTGCCCACACCCCCTTGCTCTGGCAGACCTCTTCAGGTCTTCGATTGTGACTGACTGCATAAAAGCATACCCTTACTATTGAAAGACTCGAATGAGACGAAACATTGATCGTTAGCTTGCTTGTACAGGTTGAAGTCTTAATAAACTTCCTTCTTTGCATCTCAACAAGAAAACTGTGGTTCGCGTCCTTATTTATTGAAGTACATAAAGACGAACTCTACACTTGAAAGGATTCGGATTCAACTTTGACATGACAGACGACGTCAAGAGGTTCGCAAGTAATCCCTCGATGATGGGAGGAAAGAGATGGTATGTGTCTGTGTCAGTGAATGGCAGATTGGGAGAATTTTGGATACCGGAGCTAGCCACTCCGCTATGTCAAAGAGGTTCTTCGATTTGGTGTCGGACATGGATGATGACCTCACAACGAGGGTAAATGTCGTAGTTCATCCAGATGCCTTTATTTGGGTTTCGTGTGTGGTAGACCAAATATGGATAAAACAACAATGAAAAACAATGTTATTTTTCAAATGGCGGCCATCTTGGATTTTTTCAGAACTTCAAAATAGCTGACTTTGATGCAGTATTTTATTATATTACATATTCAAGTGCTTTCATGTAGATTTCATGAGTGCAAAACCAAATATAGCTAAAATTACATTGAAAAACGGTAGTTTTCGCCAATGGCGGCCATCTTGAATTTTTCAGAAACTTCAAAATAGCTCATTTTGGTGCACTATATTTTTATATTTCACCTCAAAGTAATTTGATGTGCATTTCAAAGGATGCACACCCTTGGGGAATTTTTTAATTGATTTGATTAAATATTTTCGAACTTTTTATCTTCGGAGGGGGCGTACGGGGGGTTAGAGTTTTCAAAATCAAAAATGAAGGTCATATTCATGTTTCTCATGATGAGTATCATCTTTTAGGCTGCATTCCGCAATTTTTTTGCGCTAACCACCCCCCCTAGTTTAAGCAGATTGGAAAGTACCCTGAGATGTACTACAGCCGTGACCAACGTTGGAAACTTCGGTGGGCATATCACTGCTGAAGAAAGATACTGCCCGTTCACAATCTGCATGGAGGACTATGGAAAGGAGAGGACGTGTCCCACCAGGATGCGTTTTCTGTGTCATCTGTGTGAACGACATATGCACCACGCTGCGGTGTATGAGTGCGCCAACAGAGATGGACAGAGGGATAGCGCAACCTGTGACGGTTGGTTACCCCGAGAAGGGGGGTGATGATTCGTCACTATAAATATTGCCATAGCCCAGGAATGAGTGCAGCGAGAGAACGAGTGATGACCCTGCACGACATGGTCTTAATGGAGTACAATCAATTGACACTGAATGACTTCAAAAAGATCCATGTCAAGACCGAAGCATTCTGCTATGTGTAGGATGCAAAGAATGGAAAATTGAGTGGTCGAATTGCACGACATGGTCTTAATGGAGTACAATCAATTGACACTGAATGACTTCAAAAAGATCCATGTCAAGACCGAAGCATTCTGCTATGTGCAGGATGCAAAGAATGGAAAATTGAGTGGTTGAATTGCCCTAGTGAAAGCTCGGGGCAAGTTCAAAATGACTGAGGATCTGTTCTCGAGAGTCTGTGACTACCGGGGAGATCCGCCGAAATCAAAATTGGAGGAAAAGAGACGGGCCAGCCGTAGTCCGGCGAGAGGGAAGGGAAAGAAATCCCGATCAAAGTCGCCGGAAGGGAAAGAATTCAAGGTGCCTAAGTCGGTACCCAGGGATTCGAGATCGATGCATGAGAAACGGAAGGACTCGCATGATGACTCAACCCCAGCAGCATGGCTCTAATCGTTGAAGGAACCGGGTCCGAGTTCGAATGTGAATGAGTACCCCGGATTGGCAACACCGGAGAGGACTGTAAGGAAAGAACCTCCCATGACGCAGGTGCCTGATAACAGGTTACTTGTGAGCACCAGGCCGGTGGATCTACATTTTGATCCAGCCAATAAGGTGGCATGTGAGACCGCCCAAGCAGCGGTAGACACATTCCGAGATGCCCAACGGGAGCTGTCAGTGAGGTATAGTCAAGGAGTTGCGAATCTATTTGCAAGATCCTTGGTGGAAATCGAAAGTACCCAAAGAAAGAAATTAGAAGAGCAGAATGAGGTTACTTTGGCGGCGGAAACCGCTAGTATCCGGAATGAACTGAAAGTGGCCGCGTCTCAAACCGCATTGAGCAAAAAGAGACTGCAAGAAAGCACTGACTGGAACGAGGCTATGAATGTTATGTTCCAGCAAGTCTTCGGGGTTTTCTTGGATGAATGGGACGGCACTCGGGAGTCAGCCCTGCAAAAAGATCAGGCTGACTGCGAATGAACTTTATGAATGATAGGATATATGAATGAACGATATTCGGACGGTGTTGGGTGATTCAGCATACTGATCCGAAACATGGATGTCATTAAGGAAGAAGGTGTGACTGGCTACATTACCAACGCGAAGAGGCCTGGAAACACCAAACTAGAAATAAGATTGAACGTGTGATTAACATCACAGATGACTCAGGGTCAGGGTGATAAAGTGATTGAAATGATCTGAATCCCTAAATATTATTTCAGGAACAATGAATTATTTGTCAATTCTGAGAGCAGGAATGTATTCCTGGGTCAAAACTACCCTCAAATCATGTGTCACACTACTAGTCAGTCTAGTATGTGATCATATTTCAGCTGCGCATGTGGGTGTGGGCGAGCTGGTGGGTGTGGGTGAGCCGGTTGGTGTGGCCAAGCCGGTGAGTGTGGGCGAGCAAGTGCGTCTGGGCAAGCAGGTGGCTGTCCGCGTCAGCGCCTGGTGGCGTGTAACCGCCGTTTAACGTCTCGGCCGAAAAGCAAGTCGATCAGAGCATCAGCAGCGACACCATGTCTGGTTCTGTTTCGACGTGTCGGCCGGCCGCAGCGCGGCTTGTGTAACTGATCATTAACTCCCCCAGTCAATTACCACTGCCTGCATATCTAGCAGGGGGGGGGGTACTCACATTTTCATATAGTCTTTGTGTAACTTTAATTTCAGCTCAAAAGCGTCTCATAAAAACGTCTCACCTGCTCTTAACGTTTGTAGGTATATGAAGTCTGTGTGAACGTGCATCTTTTAAAGTCAGGATTCAAGGTCACTGGCCTATCTTCAGCATTAGTTCACACAGACTCTGTTTTCGGGTTGTTTTTGCTATTTTTATGGGGAATTTTCTTTTTCTTGACATTTTGAAAAAAAAGGGGGACACAGATTGTTCCACAGTAGAACTTTAGCTTTATTTTGAACAGAAAAAACAAAAACCAAAGTCAGCTGACCAATCTACATTTTTTGCAGCAAAACCGTCTCATAGGGACCCAGGGTACCCCTGGGTCAATAACTCTTGTTTAAACATTTGTACAACCCAGAGGGGTGATATTAGTGCCCCACTATGGTGATACGCGTTACTATGCTTCAAAGGGTCCGCGCGCGCGCCGATTTTCGACCCTAAGGGGGGGGTTAAAATTTTCGTGACCCCTTGACCCTGTTGTTAAAAAATGATCACTCCCTTACCCCTCCTTGCTTATTTACATAAGCCAAAGCGGTGGTATTATCAGTTTTTACATGAATGTTTTCCCCCCCTCTATCTTCACAAAGCTGTACAACGCAAACAAAATAGCCTTCAGCTCCAGGACATTGATACGGCTCCTAGCCATCTACCTCCTATGGCTTGGCCCCGCATCGGGGAGTGGGGCTGGTCTTTAAACCTGCAAACATTTTTCACCAATAATCTCCACACTTGGTGCCGGCTGAACTTAAAGCCTGGGAATCCACGTCGCTCGAAAGTCATCTGGGAGCCGAATCACTCAGCTTTTTGAACTTTTTCCAATCTAATCAAAGAGGAAGAGTGACTAACATCAGGGGAAAAGAGGGACTGATTGGCAAAGTCCCCGTAATCAAGTCTGGACACCCGAGAGCCTGAGAGTCCGAGAGAGTCCAAAAGAGTCCGGGAGAGTCTGGATGCCCGAGAGAGTCTGGACACCCGAGAGAGTCTGGGAGAGTCTGAGAGAGTCTGGACGCCCGAGAGAATCCGGCAGAGTCCGAGAGAGCCCGGACGCCCGGACACACTCAAGATCAGACCAGGAAAATGAGAAAGCATTCACGTCGACGTTGGGTCAGCAAATCTAGAACAGTATTTCTGCCATTTGTTGTATATTCTTCTGGCAAATAATTCAATCTCTGACTCTCCCATCCTATCACAGCTTTTCCTGAACACCCTCAGTGCTAATTCTGACTCCAGGTTATCATAAAAACCTGGAGGCTTTGTCTGGCTCCACATTTAGAGGTATTTGTGAGGCTGTCACCCAGTTGTTAGTCCTTTCTGCCCAGTTCCAAAAAAACTTTGCAATAAGTTGGCAATTTGGTGATCTTAGGGAGTGATCATTTTTTAACAACATGGGGGGGGGGTGGGTTTGGGGGGAGGGGCAAAACAATTTGGACCCCTTGACCGGGGGGGGGGGGGGCAAAAAAAAGATTTGGACCCCTCTTGGGGGGGGGGTGAAAAATATTTAAGGGGTCGCAATAGGGAGGTTCAAATTAACACATATGCATGCATTATTTGACACAGATATATTGAGACTGTACATATCATACACCAAATTGATCATATTTAATTTTTCTATCAAATTGGTTCCATTGTGGAAGGTTTAAGAAGCCCTGGAGTGCAAATGGAACAAAAACGTTCTTTTTTCTTAGAACAGCATTACAGGATGGAAAAAGAACATTTTCATCAGCTCTGGTTATTGGGGAGTTATCTAGGTGTCTTTCCCTGGGACCCTTTTCTTTTTTTTAGCTATATCTCAATTTTTAAGCTCTACAGAGCTGTTCAAAGTAGCATAGTCACTTGAAAACTGTTGGAAATTGTTGAAAACAGGCGAAAATAGGGGAAAATAGGGGATTTTGGTCATTTTTCATGAAAAATCATCAATTAATAAATGACTATACTACTTTGAACAGCTCTGTAGAGCTTAATAATTGAGATATAGCTAAAGGAAAGAAAAGGGTCCCAGGGAATGACACTTAGATTAATCTCTAATTATAAAAAGTTATGATAGTGTTCTTTTTCCATCCCATAATGCTGTCTTAAGAAAAAAGAACGTTTTTGTTCCATTTGCACTTTATGGCTTCTGAAACCTTCCAAAATGGAACTAATCTGATAGAAATATTAAATATGATCAATTTGGTGTAGAATATGTATAGTCTCAACATATTTGTGTCAAATAATGCATGCCTATGTGTTAATTTGAGCCACCCTATTGCGACCCCTTAACCTGTTTTGAGCCAAAAAGCCCACGCGTTACTATGCTTCAAAGGGTCCGCGCGCGCGCCGTTTTTCGACCCTAAGGGGGGTTAAAAATTTTTGACCCCTTGACCGGGTGGGTGTAAATAATTTTGCGTGCTCCGCGTGAAAACCCACCACCCCCCCTGTTGTTAAAAAATGATCACTCCCTTACCCCTCCTTGCTTATTTACATAAGCCAAAGCGGTGGTATTATCAGTTTTTACATGAATGTTTTCCCCCCCTCTATCTTCACAAAGCTGTACAACGCAAACAAAATAGCCTTCAGCTCCAGGACATTGATACGGCTCCTAGCCATCTACCTCCTATGGCTTGGCCCCGCATCGGGGAGTGGGGCTGGTCTTTAAACCTGCAAACATTTTTCACCAATAATCTCCACACTTGGTGCCGGCTGAACTTAAAGCCTGGGAATCCACGTCGCTCGAAAGTCATCTGGGAGCCGAATCACTCAGCTTTTTGAACTTTTTCCAATCTAATCAAAGAGGAAGAGTGACTAACATCAGGGGAAAAGAGGGACTGATTGGCAAAGTCCCCGTAATCAAGTCTGGACACCCGAGAGCCTGAGAGTCCGAGAGAGTCCAAAAGAGTCCGGGAGAGTCTGGATGCCCGAGAGAGTCTGGACACCCGAGAGAGTCTGGGAGAGTCTGAAAGAGTCTGGGCGAGTCCGGACGCCCGAGAGAGTCTGGACGCCCGAGAGAATCCGGCAGAGTCCAAGAGAGCCCGGACGCCCGAGAGTCCGGGAGAGTCAGAGAGAGTCCAGACACTGGAGAGAGTCCAGACACCCGAGAGAGTGCGGGAGAGTCCAGATGCCCGAGTGAATCCGGCAGAGTCCGAGAGAGTATGGGGGAGTCCGAAAGAGTCCGGATGCCTGAAAGAGTCCGGACGCCCGAGAGAGTCTGGACGCCCGAGAGTCCGTGAGAGTCTCGGACTCTCGGGTGTCTGGATGACCGAGAGTCCGGCAGATAATCCGGCAGAGTCCGAGAGAGCCTGCACGCCCGAGAGAGTCCGGGAGAGTTCGAGAGAGTCCTGGAGAGTCTGGGAGACTCGAGAGAGTCCGGACGCCCGAGAGAATCCAGATGCTCGAGAGTCCAGATGCTCGAGAGTCCGGGAGAGTCTGAGAGATTCTGGATGCCTGAGAGAGTTTGGGAGAGCCCGAGAGTCCCAGAGAGTCCAAGAGAGTCCGAACGCCCGAGAGTCTGAACGCCCGAGAGAGTCCAAGAGATTACGAGAGAGTCAGGGAGAGTCCAGACACCCAAGAGAGTCCTAGAGAGTCCAAGAGAGGCTGAGAGTCAGGCACGGACAGGAGGCGCTACCACCTATAACGCCCTCTGTCCGTGCCCGTGAGCCATGATCGGTGCTTCCACCTACCGTTGACTCCGGACCTTGGACAGGGTTCGGAACCAACATCCAGCAGAACCGCACACAACTATAGTAGTATAACCAACTTAGTCCCTACACTGGTATGGATCAAGAAAACCAACCTATGGAGGGTTTTGAGGCTTCATTTACGATTGAAACAAATCAAAGAGCAGGACAGCCAGTACCAGCTCAAAGATTAAAAAAGTGTATTTAGAATTTTTGACTCAGGGTTCCGCTGAGTCTAAGGGAGATGCCCAGGAACCACTTTTTCCCTCATTTCAGCAGACCCGTAACTAGGGGGGGTTCGTCGTTTTGAATGAACCAACCCACCTCCCTAAAGCAGGAAAAGTGTTCCACCCTAGCTCAGTGGAAAGAGGACATAATTGTCTATATCTCATTTTTTACGGCTTGTCGACCAGACAATTATTAAGGATTCTAGAGAGAAAACTATGAATGATCGATTAGAGACACAATAAGCAGCTTTCTCTTTAAATATATAACACAAAGTTCCACCTCATATTAGAAAGGTCCAGTTTCACCATCGAAATAATTGTGTCAATGTCCACCATACCCAAAAACGAACCACCCCGTGAAGAGGGCTAGTTACGGGCCTGTTCAGGGAAGCCATCAAGACAGGTGGCTGGGAGCCAATGAGTGGAGAAGATAGATGGCATCCATACGAAGAGATTGATAGCACAACAGAAGAAATCGGACATCAATATCATATTGAAAAATGCTATACAAAAAGTGTCACAAAATTTTCTGAAATTGTCTGCAATGAAGCTTCTATGTAAATGTACTGTGGACTAAGCTTCATTGCCAAGATGGCTGTATACAATTCTATGTTAAGCCTATGGGACGCTCAGGTGAGACGCTTTGGCACTGAAGGGGGCACCGTCGGGGGGTTCAGAATTATTTTTTCAACTAATAAGATGAGTCTTGGTATTTTAGTAGATTTATTGACAATGTAAGGGCTAAGTTTTCCATACCATACCCCCCCCCCCGACCCTGGGGTGGTATGGAAAAAATACCATAGCTCTGGCCCAGAGAGTGGTATTAGTTTTGGTACGAGGTATTCCTCTGGGACATTTAACCAATGGGAAGCGAGTATTTCAAATAGGCTCCATCCCCTTTTGTATTGACCAATGAGCACAGTCACGTGATCAGCATGTCAAGGGTGGCTATTCAACATCCAAATCTCGGGGATTCAACATCAAAACTCGGCAATTCAAAATCAAAAGCCCGGGGGAGGGGGACACTCAAATTATTTTTTAACACAGGTGTGCAGCCGACCCTTTACAACCCTTACCCTTGGTGAAGGGGATTTGGGTCAAAAGTGACCCTTGCTGAGGATTTTGGATAAAAGTGCCCCTTTGCTGAGGGGGATTTTGGATAAAAGTGCCTCTAGGTTTTAGTAATTTTTACCACGGAGTCGACCTTTGTGAGATGAATTCAGGGCTGGGCATGTTGGGATATGCTGGAGCAAACCTAGAAATCTTTGGAGCAGAGTTTTTCAGACGGATCCACATAGACTAAATGTGTTTTTGTGTAGCGGGGGACCCCCCCTCCCCCAAACCATCTCCTTGAGGTGAATTTCACGTGTGAAATAAAGGAGAATTTTGATATTTCTGTCTTTAGTTTGTATTTAGATGTATTCTGATAATCTTGGAAGTTTGTTGCTCCAGGAAAATTTTGAAAATCTACCTTTTAATTGGTGCATTTGTGGTGTTTTGGGGGCATATTGTTCCAGAAGAAATTTAGAATTCTATCTGTAGATTGGTATATTTTGAGGGGATTGTGAGACAATGTTCTAAGAAATTTGAGAAAATTTACTTTTAGATCAGTGTATAGTTTCTGGGCATGTTGCACCAATAAAGGACATGAGCATTTTACTCTCAGATTGGTGCATTCTGTGGGCATGTTGGGCCACTTAAAATTGATTATCAGCTTTGCAGACACCGTGCGCATCCTCTAAAAAAGGGCGCATCTAAAAAGAATCAGAAGACATGTTGCAAAAATTTCAATATCTCAGCTGATAATAGGGGTAGAAACGAAGTTTAAAGGGCATTTTAGACCTTATTCATATGTGCAGACCATCAATTTATGCAAAAAAACACGAAAAAAGGCCCTCCCGCACCTCCAAGAAAAGGTATACATATCAACAAAAAAAAAGCCTCCCTCCCTCACCATTTTTTCCCAAAAAGTGTCCGCAAAGCTGATGATCAATTTTAAGTGGCCTTGGTCTGGGAAAATTTTGAAATTCTACATTGAGATTGGTGTAATACTGTATTCTGAGAAGTTTGCAGGTGTATATATCTAAGAAAATTTTGAAAACCCATTGCTGAGGGGTTATAGGGAATATTGCACTGGGAACACTGGGAGATGAAATCTATTGAAATAGTCCTAACTTTGGTTCTAATTGGAATATTTACAAAATTCTTTCAGCTTTAGAAAGCCCAGACTTTCCCTAATGTCCCTGTCGCATTTTTCAATACCCCTGTCGCACATATTTTGCGACATTGCGACAGCTGCCCAGCCCTGTGAATTTCGGTCAAAAGTGACCCATGTTGCGAGGAATTTTGGCGAAAACTTCAATTTACGACCCTTTTTTGGGGGGGGATCTTGTTGAAATTTCCGAAAAGTGACCCCTGGTGAGGAGGATTTTGGTGATAATTGACCCTTGGTAAGGGGGATTTTGGTGAAAAAAAGACCCTTGGTGAGGGGGATTTTCCTCAAAAAGTACCCTTCCCAGCCGCACACCTGTGTACACAAAATATACCAAGTGCCCCCCCCCCCCCCGCCCATCCCCCCCCCCCCCCCCCAGGATCAAAAGCCTTAGAAAGGCTGACCAGTCTTGATGGGACCTCGTATTCCATGTACGCCAGGCTCAAAGCACAATTCTGGCACTGTGTTACAAGATATCTCTTATTGACTAAGCATTGGCAATGTGTGGAATGTAAAGTGGGCAAATGTCCAGTTTAGTAATTAAAGGGGGGCTAGCACGGAGCGTAGCAAAGACTGGTACAAAACGCACGGGAACAGGCGGAGCCTTAGCGGCTATATGATTGGTCAATCGGTGGTCACGTGCCTTGCTAAGACGAGTAGTCTCTGCGGTGCTAGTCCCCCTTTAAGGGGGTCAGTGGATTTGTGTGCGAGTGGGTCGAAAATTATTTGGTTCCCCCCATGGGAGGGGACGAACATTTTTTGTACCCCACAAGGCAGGTTGAAATGGAGCGCAGGCGACCCTAACTTTGGGCTATAGTAACGCGCAGGCTTTTTGGCTAAAAAGGGGTGCAATTCCCTTAATTTTTTCAGATGCCCATTTTCCTGTATTTATGAAATTGAATATTTCGATTGATTGGAACAGGATATTTGCAAGCTTTTTTTTTTTTTTGCTCTATGGTGTAGGTGAATGTTTGATTGTTCAATACCACCTGTTAAGTTTATAGGACGATTAATTCACAGGTTAAATATGAAGTTGAGTTTTGACATGTCTTGAAATGTCTCAAACCATCGCATAAGACTCAGGGTGATGACCCCGGGTTTGGTTCTAGTTGGACAACAAACATAATTCTTTCAGTTTTGAAAAACTTAAGATCAGGAGGTAATTCTGAGACTGAGGGAATTGTCACCATTTTGTGGCGACAGGTGTCCATCCCTACTCGTTGGTTGATTGATTTGCTTGTTTTCTTGTCTCCTCCTGTATCTACCAGTATTGCTCTATATCTGTATCATGATAGTCCACGCGGCTGAATCATGTTTATTTCTACCATAATATCGTCAGGCCCCCTCTGTATTTCCCATATAGAACTGTTCATCTTTTTCTGAATCGTGCCGTCTCCGCTGCAGGATATGCCAATTTGACACCTCTGGGGCATAGAGATAATACAAATTTGAAAAGAAAGAAATCGAACGTGTGACCCTAATTACAAAAGACTCAGGGTAGGTGTCTGTAGTGTGCAGTTTGTTGTGTGTTGTCGGTAGTGTGCTGTCGGTAGTGTGCTGTCTGTTGTGTGCTGCCTGCAGTGTGCTGTCTGAGTGCACCCCTGACCCCAACCCCACCCCCGACATCAACCTCACCCTCAAACTCAAAAGCATAGCTCCCTGAGTCAAAAACACAACACACTATCATAGTTCAAAGAGGGTGGGTTGAGGTCAGAGAAATGTCGATCCCCCTCAAGAGGGCTAGGGCAGGGCTCAAGTGATATGGCTGGTGCTAAATTGTGCCTCCTCCTGGTGGAAAGTGGAAACTACACGAACCAGGGAGTTTGGTGTGGACACTGGCTCCCTCTGCCACGATTCACCTCTCTCAACATCCTACTGCTTTGGATGAATCTTGTTTTGCATACATATACATAATGTACCCAAGTGTATTAAGCTGTGATAAATGGCAATGATTTAGAGGCGTCTATTCTCACACTAGGCAGTTCTACAGAACATATTTTATAATTGCCATTGCAGACTAGAGAGAAGAATTACGGCACCCTTGCGCCACCTAGAGTGACAAACATGCAGCATGAGCAATCCAGATCCTTTAAAACAGAGACTTTCGTTCGACATAGAACTATATGAGAAAGAAAGGGTGACTTTTCTTTAAATTGTATGAGCTTTGACGTGTCATCTTTTTTTATTATCACATTACAGCGTTGATCAATACAAAGGCATTCGATTGTATTTAATTCATAAATTACAGGAATTTCATTAGAAAGCAACAATAACAAATACTTATTATGGAAATTGTGTCTACAGTAATATGTCACATTTACCTAAATGTTGGTATAATGATTTCATAAATATTAGACTTAATTGAAAGTTAATGCTGTGTCATATCGTTCATAGAACGTTTCTACTTATCACAATACATGCACAAAGTCGGTAACAATACTTGAGACGATTATTCATATCCTACTTACAAAATGCTATTACCGTAAATTCTTGCCTATACAGATGTATGACAAATGATACTGAGAGAGTGAGTATTCCTGTTCCACGACCATTGCATGAAAAAACAAAAGATTGAGCGAGTGAGTGGCCTCACAGATGACTCAGGGTCAGCTGAATCTGTAGCTTATCATGTACTTAGATATAACACTCCCTTATAATCATTCAATGGTCCATTCTGGCATCAGAAATGAATTCCTTGTTAAAAAGTACCCTCAAGTCATGTGTCATACATGTATGTTATTCCATTTCAGGCAAGCAGGTTGGTGTGGGTAAGCAGGTGGGTGTGGGAGAGCAGGTGCATGTGGGCAACAGTTCAGGGATGAAAGTCGACTATGTCAAAAAAACTTGAAGATATAACATACCTCATAACTACATTATAGAGCATATGAATGTTTATGCATCTATAGACACATATATCTAGTGCTGTGCAGCAGGATTTATCATGTCTATATTCTCCTGGACGTCATCTCCTGCTGAGGAGAAGCATTTGTCATGTCCATGTGATCATGGACGTTATCTCCTGCTGAGGAGAATGAGAAATCTGTCCATACACTCTCCATGCATAGCACTTTAGTTTCAGTGGCTAAGCCTCATGTGAAGAGTGTAAATGCATAGGACTATAGAGGAGAGAGAGGGCTTCAAGGTTTCTCAAGTTAACTTGAAATTGGCTGAGAAAAACTTGACACTGAGATCAGTGTGGTGTAGCCTGTCTGTGTATGGGTAGGACCACTGAGGATGAACCAGTGATGATTCTGCTGTCTTATCATAGGATTACACAAACAAAATAAGTTTGTTTGAGTTTATATTGAGTAATTATCAAATATATCCTAATCCTGATTATATTTTTTTGATTTAAAAAAAACTTGATTTCAGGGAAAAACTTGAAGACTTTCATCCCTGTGTAACAGTTGCAGGCTGCGGGCATGTACCGCCTTTTCTCCATATCAAAAAGCACGTCGATCGGACGATAAACGGCGAAGATATGGGTGGTACAGTTTTGCTGTGCTCTCCTTTTATGCTGCCGCTGTGGGACCCTCGTGCTGTCTCCTTGAGGCCTCGCAGACTACGAAAAATGCTTGTGGCGCCACCATGTACGTGAGGGGGTGGTATGAGAACTAAAACAAATCCTTGTTTTTGGTATGTTTAGGGTATTGTAAGAAGTTCATTTAAGTAGTTTAAATAATATGGAGGGCAGTTTAGCTTGGTTGAATGGCATTTGAATATGTGAGATGGTAGATTTATGTCAGAAAGATAGAAATATGATACCTGTCTGGTCAGATGAGCATTTCTATTAGCTCCAATTTCTTTTTTTAACCTTGGAGCCTATGGAAAGTTCATTTAGAGGGTAGTCATTTAACAGTATTTAAGTGTTTAAAGAAAAGAGAGAAAAAATAGCCAAAGATCGCAGTTGATTTGTGAGTAGAAGAAAAGAGATATTGATTTACTTTTAGAAGGAAATATTTGTCCCCCGATGTTGCCCATTCTTTTGTTTTACTGTATATTTTCTAACTAAAATAGAAACTGAGTAATAAGCATTTTAAAATGGCTAAAAAACGTCTTAAAGAAAAAGCCAGGCGTCATATATGCCTCAGGGTATGAACCCTGAGTCAATAAATGGAAAATAAATGGTAATGAACACATTACATTACTAGGAAAGTGAAATCCAAATTCTTACTCAACCTGATAATTTCAACAATTTGATATCACCACTTATGATTATGTCAAATGCATTTAGCTTTTCGCTTACTACGGTGTATGTGAGAATATATAAAGGATTTATTTGAGAAGATGTACGATTTGTACTTGCTTATTCTAAACCTACATTATAAAGATGTTGACGTTATTTGGAGCAGACAAGACCTATCCAAATCGAAATGTACTTTTTTTTCATAGTGATGGGCAGTACGCCTATGACAGATCACAAAATCATTGTTCTAAACGGTGCCCAGGGTTATACGCTGTTTATAAATCTCACTTCTCTCAATGACAGCGTCAATTTACCTCTTAATGATTGGTTCTAACAAAGTGTAATACATGTATATGTATATATATTTATATATTCAGAGTTTCTATAAAAATTCAGATTGAAATTCCCTGACCAGAAAATTACCATTTTCACTGTACACCACAATATAGCGCTCTTCAATTTGACATAACTTTACCATGTGAACGCTGACGTATGATGCAAACATGCTACTGTTTAAATGGATTTTGCAAATGACCAATACTTGTGACATTTAAACGAATAAGTGTTGACTAGCATAAATAACTCACTAGATCATTAATCTATATTATAGCGTAGTTTATATCATGCGAGGTTTATGTAGTACGCGAGGTTTATGTAGTACATCACACTCATAATGGCAGTTCTAACTAAGTTACTAATACTTATAATATCACGAATAATACACTAGTACATCTTGTATGTGGTCGTCCATCAGGCAAGTTATAGCAGTCATGTGTTTCTCAGAAATCCGGGCTTAGTTCTCGCTGAGAACGGCTATCCTTTATGGTGTATTTGTCATAGGGTAGACTTCGGTAACTGGTGATGGAGTCTGCAAACAAGTAATTTAGATGAAGAAGAATCACACAAAGTAAAAGAGTGATGACTGCCTTATAATTACTATTGGTACCGTTATTGTCATATTCGATAGGGTCATAAGCTCATATGATGAAGTTGCATCTAAAATCCCCAATAGCTGTAAATTGTAGAATTGAAGCACCTCTTAGGCTGCATAAAATTGATTATCAGCTTTGTGGACACTTTCTGACAATCAACGGTGGGGGAGGGAGGCTTTTTTTTTTATCTTTTTTTTTGGGACCACGAAGGTCTTTTTTTTTTTTTTGTAATTCAAGTGACGAGGGTGGTCTTTTTTTAAAATTCAACAATATTTTATGCAGAACGAGCAGCCGAAAAAAACATGGTTGTGGCTGTAGGTCAGCAGATTCCCACAAGGTGGCTCCACTACCCTTTTCTCTCCGAGCAGATTCTAGTCACTTTGGTCAAACACTAAATAATGACTGCAGCTTCTAATAGGGCCTCCCCAGTAACTTTGAATCGGAGCTATTCATTCTAGGTTTGATTCTCTAAATTATCTGAAAATGTCCGTGATTAGAATCAAAAGGTGATGAGGCTTTTTTTTAAAAATTTTTTAAATGAAAATGATGAAAAAAACGATGATGCGGCCGTTTTTAACAGGTTCGGGCGGTGTCTGTAAAGCTGATAAATTTTTTTATGCAGCCTTAGTAGTGAGCAATAAAAACTGTTCTTGTAGGCCTTCAATGTGTTGGTACTTAACAAATCAATAGGCGTGTGATTTACATCACAGGAGACTCAGGGTGTCGGGCTACTATATGTCTTTACCCAATCCCCAAATGGATGACAATTATGACTTGACCGCACCCAAACTATTACATGTATATTCCAGGGCGATGCACCCAATTCAATCAATTTTCAATGAAGTATGTAAAGTGAGTCTGAAAAACGAGCCTGATAATCAACCCTAATCGATTGATTGATTGATTGATTTGTTTAACGTCCAGACGTACATCAAGTACCTCACGGGACATCTCAAGTTGGCAAGGAGTCATCCACAAATAGTGGTAGTCTGCCTTGCAGTAGTAGGACAGATATTTATATGCTGCTTGCCCAATACAGCAGTGACCGCATCTATGGATGATCGAATCTATGAAATGAATGACCGCATCTATGAGGTGAGGGATAAAACCGCTACCGAGGACGTCCCCTACTCTTTTCGAAGGATAGCAAGTGTTCTTTTATTTGCCTATTCCTACCCACCTGGGCTAGTACCATAGTAGGCAGGGCCAGACATACCACGGCCTTTGATATCTCAGACGTGGTTCACTGAGGAGGAATCCCATGCCAGACCACCAGCAAGAAGGCCCGGGCCCGTGCATATGGGCAGCGGTTGCCAAACAGCTTACGTGACCGATCACAGCAGTAAGGCACGAGACCCCTCAAGTTTTGTCGCCTTTTACGAATCCGGTATGCCCATTGGTATTAGGGAAGGCTCCCGATGAAGTAATTCTACTCCTTCATGCCCCCATCATGAAGGTCCCCACTAACACAGGGGGATCGAGCCTGATGATCAAGCCTGATGGTCGAGCCCCCTAAACCCCCCCCCCCGACATTGGATCAACTACTCAGATACAAGATACTCCCACTGGTGACCCAGGGCAGTTTGATACAAATGGAACATATGGATCATGATGGACCATGATGGCAGTTCCCATGATGACCATGATGACAGTGGACCAGGATGACAGTGGACAATGATGACCATGAACCATGATGGTGGTGGATTATGATGACCATGATGGCAGTGGAACATGATGGCGGTTGATATTTGATGGTGGCCGTGGACCATTATGACCATGAACCATGCTGACCATGAATCATGATGGTGGTAAACCATAACTGTGAACCAAAATGACCATGATGATGGTGGACCATGATGGCTGTGGACCATGATGGCAGTGAACCAAGATGACCGAGAGCCATGATGGCCGTGAACCATGATGGCCGTGAACAATGATGGCCGTGAACCATGATGGCTGTGAACCATGCTGGCCATGAACCATGCTGACCATGAACCATGCTGACCATGAACCATGCTGACCGTGAACCATGCTGGCCGTGAACCATGATGGCCATGAACCATGATGGCCATGAACCATGATGGCCATGAACCATGATGGCCATGAACCATGATGGCCATGAACCATGATGGCCGTGAACCATTATGGCCATGAACCATGATGGTCATGAACCATGATGCCCAATAACCATGATGACCATGAACCATGATGGCCGTGAACCATGATGGCCATGAACCATGATGACCGTGAACCATGATGGCCGTGAACCATGATGACCATGAACCATGGTGGCCATGAACCATGATGGCCATGAACCATGCTGATCATGAACCATGGTGGCCATGAACCATGATGGCCGTGAACCATGAACCATGATGACCGTAAACCATGATGGCCATGAACCATGGTGACCATGAACCATGATGGCCATGAACCATGAACCATGATGGCCATGAACCATGATGGCCTTGAACCATGATAACAATGAAGACCATGAACCATGATAACCGTGAACCATGATGACCATGAACCAGGATGACCGTGAACCATCATGACCGTGAACCATGATGACAATGAATCATGATGACCATGAACCATGATGACAATGAACCATGATGGTGACAGACCATGATGATCATCCCAAGTGGCAACATGGTCAACATCCCCCCACCTCCCAACAACATGTGGCAGCATTGGCAATGTCCCAAGTGGCAACATGGGCAATATCTCCCTCATGATTATAGGCCATTTCCCAATTTTCAATATCAAACAGAAAGCAAAATAAGGCTGGTTGAAGTTGGAGAACAAACCCACTCCATTTCGGCAGGGTGCCCTGGGTCAACGAGCAATGACAGTGCACACATGGGTTGTGTAGTCTAAAACACTTTCTTGTGCACTAAGACAAGCACACATTGGTATATAGAACTTTTATTGAATTCAAAACATAGCACGGCGCAGGGTTGTCTAGAATGGTGCACACGGCTTCAGCATAGGATTCAATGGGAGGGCATGTTCGGTGGTTTGTTGATTCAAGAAAATGCAAAATTTTTGAGCACCTTTTATTCATGGAAAAAATGCACAATTGTGTGTGCACTCAATTGGATGAGATAGATTAGATCTTAAAGCAACAGTGGAACCAAAAATTATATCATTGAAATTGATACTTTCTGATATATGATAGATTGAACTTGAAATTGGGAAAATCTCTTAACCAATGTTTTAGGTCGTCTACCTAGACTCAGGGGTACACCCTGAGTCAATAATCCAAACTTTCCAGTGATAACAAATATGTTATTTACCAAGCAGCCACTGTTCTGTGACGGTCACTTGTTCTGGACGCGCGGTCGTGCTGATGCAGAATTCAGCTTTTCGTGAGCACTGTGTCACCTGGAGCAAGTACATTTTAAAAATATTAGCGCAGTCCACATCCCGATAATATACCCACTGTGACTATGTACCGGTAATATTTATGATATATACTGTTCAGAAGTATGCACATGTACCACAATTGCAGTGTGGGCAATTAATTGCCCGTACATATTAATCTTTTAATCACCCCTCGTGTACTGACAATTTCTATACAATCTCTTTTATCAACCCACTTGTATCGATTTGTAAATGACAATTTACATAGAATCTCTTCTCACCCCACTCACATAATCGTAAAGACAATTTCCATAGAATCTCTTATATCAACCCACTCGTAAATGACAATTTCCATACAATATGTTCTATCAATCCACTCGTAAATGACAATTTCCATATACTCGTACTGGCATACCTGTCCTCCGCCTTGTTTGATGAGAGCTACCAGGTGGTGGTGTGGGGGTGTTGTCTGTTCAGCTACGTAGATACTACCACATGTGGAGAACAAATCTGGCATGTAAGTCTCCTGGTTGTTAGACGTCCGTTCCAGACGGCTTTTCTGAAATTACAATTTAATGCCAGCTTAGTTTTTGTTGATGAAATTCATCTTAGCTGACAAGAGATATCAATAGAAGAAAGAATATTTTATGAAGTTCTAAACTTCTTACATATGTAGGGGTTGCGGAAGTATCACGCGAACACAGGTTCCAAATTCGGTTTGAATGCAACAGGTTTATTCAGTCTCACGATCACAGCCTCGAAGGTAACACTTAGGTTTGTTCAGTTCAATCAATAACCAACTCGAAGTGTACAGATAGCGTTCTAGCTTAGTTCGAAGTCAGCAGAGCTGGATGATCTGGTCCTGTACCAGCATAGCTGGTGCAAGAGCCAGAGAGTGGGAGGGGTGTAGGTGCCCTGTGATCAAAAGGAATCGAAGGGTGTGGGTCTGAGCTCGTCCTGGGACGAACTCCCAGAGGTAGCCAACCTCTTATATACCCCGAGCGCGAACCAAGCAGTGTCGACGTGGCACTCCACCGGAGCGCCGTCTGGAGTGCCCTGCCTGGCTCCGCTACCGGATAATCGAAAGGACATGGCGTAGGTGTTACCACCTTGGTGTCCGAAGGAGGCACTTCCAACGTTGACTCCACGAACCAATGTTTACACGTATTACTCGTGCCCCTACACATATAACATGCATAATTTTAAATCATTACAAAAAAAGTTAAAGAATGATTAATTCCTGATAATAGGGGATATCAATGTAATCGTTATCTTGATATGATCTGCTTGCATCCAGCTTTAAACGTTTTTCTCTCCTTTTCATGAAAAATAATTCCTTGTTGAGTAATAAGCTACTACATTCCTGCTATGTTCAAACTGAACTGGATGATGATGCCTTACCTGAGCTGCAGGGAAGTAATCGTGGATTTCAAACGGTTCCTCATCCATCCACTGACCAGCCTCCACCGACTCTAACACCTGATTTAGAAGCAGAAAATGTCTCATGGTGGTTAAACATGATACAAATATCTACCAAATGAACTTCTGTCAAAGCAATTTTCACCAATAATATAATTATTTCTATTGTTAGGCATTTTCTTCATCACTTACTAAATCATGTTTTCGAAGTGATTTTATATTTGATAAATTTAGATTCTTAACTCTAGACATTGCTCACTCAATATGAACTTTATAACGATATCCAATTGTAGGGTAATTGTAACCTTACCCACTGCATGGAGACCAGCCAAGTGCCATGTGTGATAGCGTACAGGACGTTGAGTGTGCGTCTCGCATCACCACAAATGACGTGTGTTGTTGACACGGTGACGTTCGGGACAATGCGGAAACCACCAAGCTTTTTTACAACAGAGTGCACCACTTCTTTATCACTACGGAAGAAGAGAGAATACTGTTGATCTTCATACATGTATTTGCAGGATCAGTATTGCGTGACAAACAGTATAAACTGGTTAGAATTGAGCTTTTCTGATACTACCTGACATCTTTTGGGCTACAGTAATTTACAATTTATAATACTAGCATTACCAGGACTGCTATGTTAATGTGGGTAACATGGGTGTGGTACTAGTTTGAATTTTGAGTGGTTGCATTTCCAGTATTTCAACCCACCGCTCCTGCCACACTAAATCCATGTAACGTCATCCCCACTTCTATCCCGATATCTATTGAAGGACAGCTTTGACAACCCCCCCCCCCCCCCCCTTTCCAACAACTTTGATTGCAATTTTGCTATGATTCTATGTATTAGTGTGTGGTTAAGGCATGAGACTGGGTGTTGACTGGGACATTCTAGATCCTTTGCATGGGATGTGTCCTGCCGCACACCTATTTTCTTTTATATCTCTACGAATCACAGAGGTGACCCTTTTAGCTTCCAAAAATCCGGAAATCCCATACATATTATACTGTCACAGGAAAGCATTGACGAGTCTGTGGTCGGCATTTTAGCTTTATTTACCAACAGTCACTCTGAAAATATTGAAACACCTCTCTAAATGATTGTTTACAGGACCAAAAAACGTGCACTTTTTTGACCATTTGGTTTGGCCAGAGTTAGGAATATGATCGAAAATTTCCACTGAATCATGTACCTTAAGATTCCACTGGATCTTTGGAGATGAAAGTAACTTGAGAAACATCATCATATGGGTTCCTTGACGTTTGGCTACCATACATGAAGGGGTACATAAATATCATCATGTGCTTCATTTTATCAGCAATCGAAACAAGACACTATTAAGCTGTCTTTTCGATTTGTTGTAAGTCTCTTTTTTCCCCCAAAAGGGAGCTACTTCAAAAATGACATACCGTATCGTCGCGATTAAGCGCCGGGGCGCTCTTCAATTTGGCGGGGCTCTTATACAGGCGCTTATACAAGACAGGCGCTTATTCAAGGTCACGATTTTAGTGCTTAAGAAACATTTGGGTGCCCCTATACCCCCGGCGCTCATTCAAGACCGGCGCTCTTTCAAGACCAGGCGCTTTATCGCGACGGTACGGTACTGAGGGAAAGTCCCCAAGCTAACAAAGGTGTATATACACTACTCACTGTCCTGCCATACTGGTGATGACTATTGTGTTCTTGGGGCGAGGTTTCTTAGAGCGCTGTGTACCATGACGCCCTTCTTCAGATGATGACGAGCTTGAACGACCTGGTCGCGCAGAGCTAGTCTTCCGTACTTTTTGTCGAATCCCCCCAGTGGACTGACCTTCGCTGTCCTCGGCTGTGTCGACAGATCCCTTTCGTGTTGCAGTCAGCTTTTTACTTAGGGGTACATTGAACTGAGATGGATGAAAGTCCTCAAGGCTTTTCCTAGAGTGAGACAAACATGGTAGGGGAGAAGCAGTCGACCCAAAAAACCTTTTGTTAAGTTGTACCGGTTGAGATTTTGTACCAAATGGCGCTCCGTCACTATCACTATCCGATCTGACTGGTTTCTTGCGGGCAGAAGAAACTGTTTTTAATATTCGCTTCTTTGGTGGTCCTAATATGACAGAGTCATCAGCTGTGGAATCAAAGTCTGCTGGACATACTCCATAATGCCCAACTTCTGGGGTAACTTGACCATCGGGGATCTTCCTTAATACTACTTTGCCTGGGTTTAATTCACACGCTCTTGCATCACTTACCAATGAACTGGTATTGAATCGCATTGACCTACGCCGTTTAATGTTGATTGTATCTTTGGCAGGGGCGCTATGTGTAGTAGAACTGTCAGTCGTGTGGCTCTTAATGTCAGAATCATCTGTATCATTGTTTTGACTAGGGGGAGCACTGTTTGTAGCATTTGGTAATCTTCCCTTCCTCTGTGTGGGCACCGAGTCTACATCCGCTGTGTCTGTGTTCTCAGATGGTAACACTGCCATTGACCGCCGACCCCTTTTGCGTTTGGGGCTAGGGTCTACCTCATCACTGGTGGCGGCCTTTGACGGTGTGCTGCTAGCTATGGACTGTCTCCGTGTTGTTCGCTTAACACGCAGGATACCTGCAGGGGGACACACGGGCACAGAGTCCTGACTATCTGGAACCAACTCAGTCTCAGTTACTCGCACTCGTTTCTTTGCTCTACCCTTCGGCCTCTCATCTGACATCATCTTTGGCTTTTCAACTTTCCCATTCCCATCACTAGTTGAGTCACTACTCTTCCCTCTCTTCCTACCACCACGCCCCTTGCTCGGCTCAAACAGCTTTGATTTATTCTGCATGGCTTTGGTTGCTTTTGTTGGTTCAATGAGAGCACTGGGTGGGTCAATAGCTGGAATTGTCAAGAAGAGCTTGTGCTTCTGTTTCTTATTGGTTGTACTGTGCATTGAGTCGGAGTCAGAACTGCTGGTGGGGCTTTTTGGCGAGCGAGTGACCCGTGCATGCACTGTAGGAGAACCAACAGATGGTTGGCGAACTGGTGTCTCAGGACTCCCTGGCCCAGACATCATGCCACTTAAGTTGGCCTCTGAAATATAGCGCAAGTATGCTCATAGACATTTGCTCTAAATAACATGAAGTAAAAGTAACTTAGTAGTTGGGTAGGGCATGTAGGTTGCAGTGGAAGGATCAATAAGCAGTGAGAACACGGAAATTGATACATTTGTAAATGGGGCTTTATACCAAAGAGTAGAGTAAAGGCATATTTCAATAGCTATTAAATTAACATGTAATTAATGTAGAAGCCTAATTAAACATACCAAACAATCGCCGATAGAGTGGCATTGCTTTGTCTGTGACCTGGGACGTATTAGTTGTATCTAGATCAGAATCTACAAAGAAATAAAAACATGATATTTTTAAAATTAATATTATCAATTAATAATCATGCGACCATTTATTAAACTGATATTAACTTGCCATATATGCAACATTGCTTCGAGATGATTAATGAGAAGTATAATGGTCATTGGTTTCTATTGATGCGAAACCTAAGATCTATGCCTATCTCATGAAGAACTACGACTCCCATGCTCAACAAAAAGTCGAAATTTACTGATTTATAGGGATCCTAATATTGTATGTATATAATTAGTGGAGGATTTCTTGCAAATATCTCATCACGGCAACACTAAACACAGAAACCGTGCGGCTAATAACAGCTTCACTCTGGGGCAATAGTAGATACCTCCTATGTTGGCAGTTTTCCTCCTTAATTCGGCCAACTTCCTCCGCATACTTGGCGGAGTATCAGGCACAGTAAGAGATGGTGAGAAGGACATATCCAGCTACAAACAACCAATACATATGATTAAAAACGGGGGTAGGAAAATCCTGCTTTGAAAACATTTTTATAAAGCTGAAAAACTTTCCCTACATAACCTTAAACCGGTAAACAGTTTTCTGCATACTTCTACATTTGTATAAAGAATGAGGCATATAAGTCAGAAGAGGGGCAAAAGCAGGAACTTTTATATCATTGAGAAACACATCTAGAGCATTGTCTTTTCCCTTTCTAGAAGTAGCCGCAGTATTTAATATGTCCATGCCTTGAGTGATTCTAATTTAAGACAATCAGGAGCCAGGAAGAAATTTCCCCCTTCCCTGTCCCTTGGCTTCGCTGTATTGAAGACTTACATCCCAATCGATAGGTGATGGAAAGCTTTGTTACAGCATATTCTTTCATGATTTGAAAAGATTGAGTGTGAGTGGCCTCACAGATGACTCAGGGTAAGCTGAATCTGCAGCTTATCATGTACTTAGATATAGTACTCCCTTATAATCATTCATTGGTCGATTCTGGCATCAGAAATGAATTCCTTGTTGAAAAGTACCCTCAAGTCATGTGTCATACATGTATGTTATTCCATTTCAGGCCAACAGGTGGGTGTGGGTGAGCAGGTGGGTGTGGGAGAGCAGGTGGGTGTAGGTGTGCAGGTGGGTGTAGGTGTGCAGGTGGTTGTGGGCGACAGTTGCAGGCTGTGGGCATGTACCACCTTCTGTCCCTATCAAAAAGTGAGTCGATCGGACTATAAACGGCGAAGATATGGGTGGTACAGTTTTGCTCTGCACTCCTTTTATCCTGTTTTGTGGTACTCTTGTGTTGTCTCACTCAGTTCTCGCGCCCCGCGAGATCTGCCTCATTGTGAAGTTTACTTTTCTACCGCGCTGCAAGATCTGATGCGTTGCCGTTGAAAGATGGATTTAACATTTCACTGCAGTATTTGGGGGATGGGGTGGGGTTATGTACTATGTGTCCTGCATATGTGGGGTTGGGGGTGGTAATGGGTGTAGTATGACAGTTGTCACCCTGTAACGAGGATGCCAGGGTTGAGAAAGATGCAGCAATGCTGCAAAACCAGTTACATAAGGAGCTTAAGGAAGAACGGGATAAAGGGAGAACGGGATAAAGGGAGAACGGGATAAAGGGAGAACGGGATAAAGGGAGAACGGGATAAAGGGAGAACGGGATCAATGGAGAACGGGAGAATGGGATAAAGGGAGAACGGGATAAAGGGAGAACAGGAGAAACAGAGAACGGGATAAAGGGAGAACGGGATAAAGGGAGAACAGGAGAAGCAGAGAACGGGATAAACGGAGAACGGGATAAACGGAGAACGGGATAAACGGAGAACGGGATAAACGGGAGAACGGGATAAACGGAGAACGGGATAAACGGAGAACGGGAAAAACGGAGAACGGGATAAAGGGAGAACGGGAGAAGGGGATAAAAGGAGAAGGGGATAAAAGGAGCACAGGATAAACGGAAGGGGATGAACGGAAGGGGATAAACGGAAGGATAAACGGAAGGATAAACAGAAGGGGATAAACGGAAGGGGATGAATGGGGATAAATGGGTACTACAGCTATAGGGCAGGAACAGACCCTCTGCTACCAGCGCCAATACCCGGCTCACTACTAACACGGGGTGGGGGGGGATAAAGGGAGAACGGGATAAAGGGAGAACGGGATAAAGGGAGAACGGGATAAACAGAGAATGGGATAAACGGGAGAACGGGATGAACGGGAGAACGGGATGAACAGAGAACGGGATAAAGGGAGAACGGGATAAAGGGAGAACAGGAGAAACAGAGAACGGGATAAACGGAGAACGGGATAAACGGAGAACGGGATAAACGGAGAACGGGATAAACGGAGAACGGGATAAACGGGAGAACGGGATAAAGGGAGAACGGGATAAAGGGAGAACGGGATAAAGGGAGAACGGGAGAAACGGAGAACGGGATAAAGGGAGTACGGGATAAAGGGAGGACGGGATAAAGGGAGGACGGAATAAAGGGCGAACGGGATAAAGGGAGAACGGGATAAAGGGAGAGCGGGATAAAGGGAGAGCGGGATAAAGGGAAAACAGGATAAAGGGAGAACGGGAGAACGGGATAAAGGGAGAACGGGATAAAGGGCGAACGGGATAAAGGGAGATCGGGATAAAGGGAGAACGGGATAAAGGGAGATCGGGATAAAGGGAGAACGGGATAAAGGGAGAGCGGGATAAAGGGAGAACAGACCCTCTGCTATCAGCGCCAATACCAGGCCCACTACTAACACATGGGGGTGGGCGGCACGCAGTAGGCTGTGTATATTGCAGGGGCGGACCCAGGAATTTGAAAAGGGGGGGGTCCACCAAACACCAAAGTACCGAAAAGTGACGCGCCGCGACTCACGGCAGATCAAATTATCATTAAAAAAGTTTAAATTTTTTTCCAAAAGGGGGGGGTCCTGACCCCCCGAACCCCCCCTCTGGATCCGCCCCTGTATTGCGGGGACAGACACTCTGCTACCAGCGCCAATACCCGTTCACTACAAACACATGGGGGTGGGCGGCACGCAGTCGGCTGTGTATAGGTCGGGGACAGACCCTTTGCTACCAGCGCCAATACCCGGCCCACTACTAACACATGGGGGTGGGCGGCACGCAGTAGGCTGTGTATATTGCGAGGACAGACACTCTGCTACCAGCGCCAATACCCGTTCACTACTAACACATGGGGGTGGGCGGCACGCAGTCGGCTGTGTATAGGTCGGGGACAGACCCTTTGCTACCAGCGCCAATACCCGGCCCACTACTAACACATGGGGGTGGGCGGCACGCAGTAGGCTGTGTATATTGCGGGGACAGACACTCTGCTACCAGCGCCAATCCCGGGGGGGCCACTCCCTATCTTTCTATAGTCACTATGTGTGAACGTCACCCAAAATTTGGCACCCTTTTCAAGGGAAAACATTTTCTAAAATCATACCCTTTTCAAGGAAAAGTTAGCAAAAAACAGAGCCTTATCATGGGTGAACCTGAAAAATCTATCATAATCACAGGTGATTCTGAAAATTTACCCCAATATCAAGGGTAGCCAAGAAATATCATACGGAAATAAAGTAAATATCAACCTTTAAAAAGCCATTATGATTTGGAAATGTACCCTTTTCTCCCCAAATTTGCTCAAAAAGCACCCCTTATCAAGGGTCCTCGCGGGTCCGTGCCTAGGGCCCCAAAAAAGACCCTTTCCCTTGGAATAGTGTTCACACATGGTATTTAAATCTGAGGGAGTGGCCCCCCCGGGGCGCCAATACCCGTTCACTACTAACACATGGGGGAGGGGGGCACGCAGTAGGCTGTGTATAGGTCGGGGACAGACCCTTTGCTACCAGCGCCAATACCCGGCCCACTACTAACACATGGGGGTTGGCGGCACGCAGTAGGCTGTGTAGAGGGGGGGGGGGGGGGTCTGGCCATAATTATCAACAGCAATTAAGCATATAACTATTGCAGGTAGGGGGCTGGGACCTTTAACACTGAGGGCAATGGGGCAGGAATCCGTACACAGGTACGACTGGAGGACGAGGAGCTAAGGGCCACTCAACATAGGGCTAGGGCTGAAGAGGCCTGACTAAGGAACCACCGGGTATAGAGCTGATGCACAGTTGGCCCCTTGATCACTGCCCAATGCAAAGTGAATGGAGGGTACGGCTAAGGCAAAGTCAATGGGCCGTAGCACCTAAATATAACCAGTTTTCACCATAGGGAAACTGGTTAACTAGGGTAGGTGCACAACAGTATGACTTTTGGATTGTATTGCAGTGCTTGAAATGTGTTTCCACAGGATATGCCCAGTTTTCGCCTGGTTTGGCAGTAGATCTTTGAAGTTAGATGGTATTTCATGTAAGGGAGTGGTCACTTTTTAACGACACGGGGGGGGGGGGGGGGGGGTCGGTGGATTTTCGCGCGAGGGGGTTGACATTTTTTTGGTCCCCCCCACAGGAGGGGTTGAAATTTTTTTGGTCCCCCGTCAGGCCGGCTGAAATTGAGCGCGGCCGAACCCTTTGAGCTATAGTAACGCGCTGACTTTTTCGCTAAAAAGGGGTGCAATTTTTTTGGTCCTCAAGAGGGGTCCAAACTTTTTTGGTCCGCCCTTCAAGGGGTCCACATTTTTTTGGCCCCCCCCCCCAAATCCACCGACCCCCCCCCCCCTGTTGTTAAAAAATGACCACTCCCTAAGATAGAGGTAAAAGATGAGAGAAATAGTACAAATTTGGCTCACATGATTTCTATCTTTGACAAAAAAATGCCTTGGGAGTCTATGGTCGCCCGTTACCAAGGTTTTAGTACATTTCCATAGTAACGAAAGATTGTTAAAGATCACAGGCGAATATAACATAGAAAGAGTGAGTCTTTGGAAAAAATTTCGAAAAATCATTTGTCCCCTTATCTTGGATTTCTGTCTCATTTGTCTCCTTTTGTCGATGTCCAATAGAAACTGAGTGACAAAGATTCTCCCATGTCCCAAAAACGTTTTAAAAATAAAAATGAATGGTACCGTAAAACCTCGCGTATATAAGCCTAACTCGCGTATAAGCCGCACCCCGACTTTGGGCCGATCCTATAAGCCGCAGCAGCGATCTGAATAGGTTGGCTTTAGTACTGTACTATAGGAGTAAAAACTCGCGTATAAGCTGGACCTGGATCCTATGAGCCACACCAGCGATCTGATTCGCGTACTAGCCGCGGCTTATACGCGAGGTTTTACGGTATTTGTGATATATATCACATGTGAACCAGGGCTTTTTTTTGCAATACTGTTGTTTTCATTTAGTTTTCTTTTTTTCACTGTATTTATCTATAACGTTTAAAATGAAAATGAAATGTAAAGCAAAGATTGAATATGTGATTAACATCGCAAACTACTCACGGTCAGGTTGATAAAGGGATTGAATTGATGGACTAAATGACTGAATCCATAAATGTTATTTCAGGAACAATGAATTATTTGTCAATTCTGAGAGCAGGAATGTATTCCTGGGTCAAAACTACCCTCAAATCATGTGTCACACTAGTATGTTATCATATTTCAACTGAGCAGGTGGGTGTGGGCGAGCCGGTGGGTGTGGGCAAGCCGGTGGGTGTGGATGAGCTGGTGGGCATGGGCGACAGTTGCAGGCTGCAGGCATGTACCACCTTTTGTCCCTATCAAAAAGCGAGTTGATCATACGATAAACGGCAGAGATACGGTGTCGCTGTTGCTGTGGGACTGTCGTGATGTTTCGTTGACTTCTTGTGGAGTACGAGAACTGCGAGTGGCGCCACCATATCTTTTACGGGTGGAGAGAGAACCAAAAAGCTGTAGCCTTACCTTCATTTTCATGAAGGTTACCGAAGGTAGAGGCAATATTGCGGCCTCAGAGCGTCTCAAAAAGTGTCTCACCCCGTTTTTACATTAGAACAAAGAGGATTTCATGTAAAGGGACACTTCATGAAGGTCTGTAATTTACTTGAAACCTTATCCTTTAGCATTGCGCCGAAAAAGTTGGTTTTGTGCTGTTTAGGTGACTTATATCAATATCAATTTTGTGTATGAAATATTGCTTTTTTAGTTTCAATCTTTGATGGCATGGATTGGCATTGATCAAATTTTGTTTGTAGCAGCATTTAAATATTTTATTTCCAAATGTTTCACCGGAAAAAAAGGGACAGAAAGCAAGGGACTTTTTGGACAAAAAGTCCAAAAATACCTGTCTCTAAAGAACCTGGCACTACTGTGCCCTGGTTCAATTAGGCAGTGTATATTACTCTGGGTGTATACACCCTGAGTCAAAAACGTAGTGTATACAAACTAACAAACCAATTCCTAAGGCTGCATTCAATAGATTATGAGCATTGCGACCAGACAATGAAAAAAAATCTATGGATTTCGCGCACCTTATTGTCGGGAATAATTTTGACCATAGTGTAGGAAACTTGAAGACGCTCCCACTCACACTTTGTAAAGGTAAAGATATTTTATCAATCGATCTGGAAAACCCAAGAGGATCAACTAAATTACCTAACTGATCATACTCTTATTGTATTGACGCTTCTAAGTTAGTTACTTTCCACAGTAAAAACTTACTGTGAATGGACTCATGGGCTGCGTCTCTCCAGCATACACGGTGCGGGGTAGGTGGGGGCTGTACGGAGTCTCCATCACTTTCCACTTATCAACATTTGCTTGTCGCTTACGACGATTCTTGCCTCGTTCAGCACTGTTCGCCACCTCCTCATCAAAGTCTTTGGGCTGCATTGACTTGGTTTTCTACATTAGAACCATTGCATTAAATGGCCATTAATTAAATGGCTGGACCACATCATGATTAGATATAGCAAAACAGCATCGTTTCAATATGCCAATGATAATCTAAAACACCAGATATAATTGTATATGCAGAGACTGTTTGCCCTTTTTCCTTATATGAAAAAAGCTCCCCTAACGTAGAGAGAAAGGGAGATAGTGTATGTACCTACTAGTGTGATATTGGGGCCATATCTTATGTAAAATATTATTCCTGTCATGTGATTAAAAGCACACAGCCTACCTTTAGGCGCCCAATAGCAAGAGGTGTTCCATCTTCGTCAGGCAATACAGGTGGAAACAAATCTTCTGCTACATGGCTCTTATTCTTTTTACAGCTAAAAGGTAAAAGCTTGCGATAAGCCAAAGTCTAGAGAATAACAGAGCTCAATAGTTGTGTTTGAACATTTACTGGTACATCATTAAATCAAATCTACTTTACAAAAAAGAAAACACATATCCAATAATGGTGTTAAAATTCAGTTAAAATGTTATTAACCAAATATTCAGTCCCTCTTATTATGCCTTACCTATCAACCCACAAGACTGACACCAGATGGAGTCCCTTCTTCTTTGCCCTGTCCCTCGTAGCCTTTGTGCCATCTTTGTAGATGACATGGGTAACTTCGTTGCTGAATTTAGGTACAACCTGAGCTCCGAGCTGAGTCAATTCTCGAATAAAGGTGCTGCTCCGATTTTCATGATAGGACCGCACTTCAACGTAGGCTATAACATCTGAAACCATCGACGAATTGTTTGGAAATACATTTATAATAGGTTATGACATACAGAAAAGCATTCATTTAGATTTCCCGAAACAATTTTGAATACAATATTATTGAAGGCCAGAATGACGGCCCCCAGACAGTACTCTCAACTTCTCAAATCCCCAAGGAGCTGTGAACCCCCTTGGTACAAAACGTGAACTATATCTTGACAAAATGCAAGGCGTACCATAAATCTGGTTGGGTAAATCCATGAATATACACTTGTTGCATCTGTATATTGAAAATGAAATTATACTTCTTAAATCATGGTATAAACTAATATTTCTGTCATTATTTTCAAATAACCGTCACAGTTTGATTAAGAGAGTACCATGACAACCATGGACGCTGTCTGTTTTCTGTTGTCAACATACACCATGAGCTGCGACCATATTGAATTGACTTGCACCCAGTCAGGGGTGTGTGCTGACCTACTTCCTCCATTATAAACCCAGCGACCACCAACACTGTCTTTATCTATGAAGATGTAAGATATTCCCAAAACCCTCTCCGGGTTATATGTAATCTCTAAAAAATCGCGATGAGGCAAACGTGTAGTGTAAAAGTGTTCAACGTTTCGATCCTATTCAGATCTTCATCAGGACTAATTTAGTTCTGAGTTCATTTTGAAACATATGTGGAGCCCTTTTGCAGGATCTCAATAGTTGTTATGAGAACGTGACAAATTTATTATGGTTTTGGCCTATGACAATCAATGCTGATAAATTGATGATTTGACAACAATAAAGTTTGTTTGGTCAATTATTTGTATGGTGTAAACAACGTTGGTTATCTAAATATTTAAAAAAAAACCTTCAGTGCCGATTTGCCAACAACAGCGTTGACTCGTGGGCTATCAAATCAACTCTGAAATAGCCCAAAAATTACTTGAGGCCACACCAAAAAAAAAGTTGGTCAATGGATTTCACATTTGAAAAAATGGTGTCAGCGAGCGAAATTTTTAAAAGTTTTTTGAGATTTCATTTTTGGCAATTGATTTTGGTCATGGAATAGTGAAGCAAGCGACCAATTATTTTTAACCAAGTAAAACCTTTTTTTTTGGCCTTGGTACCAATAAGTCCATTGATGGTATTTCCTCCCAGTCTACTGGCTCATACGGGCTGCATTCACTCATCAGATTATATACTCATGTCTACATTTACTAAATTGAGACCAGGCCAGCTTGGAATGTTAGCGGGAAGACGTACTGCTTTTGGGTGAATGATGTCAACAACACTGGTATTGGAGATTCTTGTAGTGGTGCTGCGGTTGGGTGTGGGTTCCAGACGATGACTGTCATTTTTAGAGCTGGGGACTGTCTCTGTCTCTATATTTGCTCCTGTGTTAATGTCTATGTTTATATTTTGGAAATACAAGATCTCCTATGCTTAAGGCACTGGAAGGCCGTATTCAAAGCCCCCATTGAATACAATGTGGCCGTATTCAATGGGCTAAGAAAAAGTTGTTTTTCCTTCATTAAATGGCTTCAAATAAAAAAATAAACACAAATGCCAACTACAGTGATACCGCTCTGATGTATTTCACTCATGGGGGCTGGGGCACATCCCACTCAGCCTGCGGCTTCGTGGGATATTGCCCCAGCCCCCACTCGTGAAATAAAACAGAGGCAGTATCAATGGGCGTTGGCATTTGTCTATGTATTTATAGTTTTTTAGTAGTACCAAATACTCATTTAATAAATTTTGGGTGTATAATGCCTAAGTCCATTGTGTGAACGACTTCCAAATATTTCCTTCTCATCTCATTGATCACAAACTGAACTGGACTGGTTCATGAAATGTTAAAGCGAGAACGCAAGGGCTATTTTACTCAGAAAGACCCGGGGCATTTCACGGTGTTTGGGACACAGAGTGCCAAAAATTGTTTCATTGGCAAGGCACTATACTTTATATGTTATTGTTCCTCACATATTGAATTTTCATAAAAAGTAATGGTTTGAACAGGTTGATAAATTGACGATATGGATATCAGGTATCGCTTAAAATGAACCCTGAATTTTTGTGACGGACGGGACATTTGTTATTTGGTCCCATATCAGAAATTACTAACTGCTGTTTAGATATCTCTACTTTATGATCATCAGCATGCACATCACTAACATTTGAACACTTTTTACAGTAATATCATTACTAGATTTGTAAAAAATCTTGCATAATGTGTCCCCTCTGTCTCGTCCATCACTTTTTTTTCTAAAAAGTTGCCCTTACAAAAAATGTATTTGTTCAATACTTTCCTTACTCAGTTTTCTCTGTTACCTTATCAAGCTCCTTCATATGATATAATTTTTATTTTGGTGAATTGTCCGGAAATTTGTCAAAATGACCATCAATGACCATCGTGACGGACGGGACAAGACAGAATAAAAATCAGTAATTGGTGGAATACTATTACAGAATAACTTTAAAGTAAGCCTATCTTTACTCAGATGGTTTGCCACACTGGTACTAATACGATATCACACCCGTTGGGTGATTATTTTGTGGAAAAAATGATTATATCCTATGAAAATCAAAAATCTGTGACTTCTGGGCCTGTCCCGTCCGTCACACTGCACCAATCCAACAAATTGTGAAAAGATGTTGTTAAATATCATTCATTACCAAATTAATATGTTTGTACTGACCCAAATGTACAATATATGTAGACATATCAAGGAATTCATCACTTTAGCTCATAAAAATGTTCAAATCCCTTTGTGACGGACGGGCCATCAGCAGACAAGCCCAAGAAAAAATCTTAAAACAGTTGAAAATTATCCATATTGTGTTCATTTCAGGGTTTTCTTTGGCCATAGAGTATATATGATGAGGGCATATGAATTAACTCCTTAATTTGGTTCTATGCTATCCAAATAGTTTTTGAGCGAGATTATTGGAAATTTTGACAATTTTTTAAAATATATTTTGTCTATGGATCATACTTCCTATGAAAAAATATATAAATTGACAAAATCTTTGGTGAAATGTATTCATCTAAATCCCATAAATTGCAGAAGTGCAATAATACCCTCTGTTGTCAGCTTTTAATTTTGTTAAGTGGTCTTAAAATGTAGTGGACAAACCTGTCCCGTCCGTCACGCGCACATTCATACCAGTATCCAAATAGATATTTAAGATATACTTTCCAGCAAATTATTAACTTGAAGGTCAAACTCTCAGCGACCTATTGTATTTGTATCTTAAGCATTTACTCTGTAAAATTCACAGACTTTTAGCAAAACATAAACCCTCCCAAAAGTCATGTCCACATTGTGTCCCGTCTGTCACGCTCCTTTAAATACTCACAAATCCTGTTCTAGACATGCTAGGTACATATATTTTACACAGAAATGTAGCATGCAGGTATTGTCCCTTTCTACATGCCTATTTCATAGCTCTAGTCATCCCATAAATACCCTGTCCCTTAGAAGGCAAAAACCTCTCTGATTTGTCCCGTCCGTCACAAACAGAATACTGTGAAATACCCCACCCCATACCCTTTATAGACTATACATATGTATGTATACTATCAGTGAGTCCAATTGGTACAACCACCAAAGACCCGTTCCAAGTTTGGGTGCATGGCTCGTCATGCCTATTGGAAGTCTATGTACCGTTGAGGGTTTGGGAAGGGAGCTAGACCAGTCTAGTCCGTGAGCTGCTCCCTGATCGAAACATATGCAGGGATGCCAAGTTACCTCACCCCCAAATTCGCATTTCTTACGAATCATAACAATATAATGTCCTTTAAAATGCATGTGCAAATAGGTACCTGGTTTTTGATGGCTGGATACTCCATGCATACAATTCAATGATAAATGCCTACTCATAGCAGGCTAGTTCGTAGGCAGGTGCATTGTAAGTAAGGAGATTAAAGGAGTTTCTGTCTCGGGATGTACCCCCCACCCCCGACCGGTAGTGAGGGATATGCCTATCTCCTATGCTTTAATTAAGCAGATTTATAATCTCTTTCATTGCCAACATTATGATATATACCTTTTAAGATGCGCTGCTCAATAGGTTGTGTGGCGGGAAGATCATCTTTGTTTTCTGGCGTTGTTCCGGCCACAGGTGAGTCTAGCATAGACAGTATATGGTTGATATCATTTTTGATCGACCCACTGCTAACTGAAGATGGGCTTGTAGGTGTCCCAGCTAGAAGTGGGCTGGCCATTGCCATAACCAATGCGTGATCAAACTGAAATGGAATGTATAGCGTACAGGGTAAGTTATTTGTATTGTAGCAGGGTACATTGGAAAAGCTCAATCCGAAATGGGGGTTGAACCCATAATTTGCAAGCGGAAGACTGTGTAAACCATTACGACCAGGACATCTGTTCTCCAAGGCACCGCAACGTTGTGTGTAGCAGGGTCGAGTGTGGGGCAGGAGCCTCATAGCGTACCTCGTTGCACCTATCCTAAACTGCAAAGAGCAGGCACGTGATGTACGTCCCTAGCCTACCCGGTGCACCTAACCTCTATACTCTCCCCATTCAAGTTCAAGTTTCAAGGGTTTTTATTAAAGTCCTGGGAAAAGTACAATCATCTTATGCAGTTGGTCTTCCTTGACCTTACCCAGGGGGGTTCATGATAAGATGCGAAGATAAGACTCCTCAGTTCATACAGCAAATAGTAGATTAGGCGTATAATATTTCTTCACATCTTAACTTTAACAAAGATGTACAACACTTCTTTATGCATGTCCAACGAGTAAAACAATTAGAACAATTTATCTCAATGATGTGTCTAGTAAAAGCACTCTTGTCATGTGCAAGTTATAATGACACATTCATAAACCATACATACAAACGGGGTTTGGTAATTAATGATCCAACACAATACATTTGTACTTGCAACTAGTGAGGACAGAACGTGGCAGGCAGTTTGGGCTGCCCCAAGTGAAACTCGCCGCCCTATGGTACTGTTTTCCAAATGACCAAATGGCAACAAATCTAAATCTGCGCTAAATTCACTCCACCCCCATTGTTAGAAAGTGATTACCCCTTTTTTAATTCTGAAGTCTGAAATGCTAAGCTGTAAACACCATCCGTGATAGGAAAGGAAGGAAGTGTGACAGGGAGAACATCCATGTAACATTGGAAATCAAAAATGTGATATCTGTTTCGCAGTTGGGATTTAATACTGTTCTTAACATTGGTTTAAATACTGTAAAAGCATAACCAAGATTAGACCTTCTAATGGGTTGGATTTCTCACTTGACAGACATATGTAGCCTACTGGTTTACATGACGGGGTAGTATCTTCCATTATTATACCTAGCATATGATAGTCCTATCTCTTAACCACTGAAACCAATATGCCCACCCCAGTGGTGTATGCGTCAATACGCCCATTGGGAAAGGTCACGTGACCTACTATTGACCAATCCCAGCACAGTTAGGTTGATGCCGATTTCTGTCCAGATGTCCTCGATTGCTGATGCTGATTTCACTCTTTTTATGATAAGTATGCAGCATATGTCTGAAGGTTTCATGATGGGAAACGGTAGGGAACACATGCAGGCATGCATTAAGAACTTTACAGCATGTAAATCGGACCAGAATTGAGTTTTAACAATAAAAAATTATTTTTTTTCAACTTGAGACAACTAGCGGCCATCAGAAAAGCTAAAAGCAATAACGATCAGCGATCGAGGGATATCTGTAAATAGGGGTCTATAATCATCAAGTTTATTGTGTTCTAAATATCCCCCTATCAAGTGTCATTGGTTAAGAGATGGGACAATCATATGCTAGGTATAAATATACAGCAGTCCAACATTATAGCACTCCAATGCACTATATGGATATATATCTAAAACTGGACATCGACATCCATGTAACAGAATCCTTCTAACAGAAAGCTATATTTAGTAGAAGTAGAAATCCATGAATATCTATAATGAAGGAGAACACCATGTTCATGCCTATGAATATGTCTGTGTGTATGTTCATTTCAAAATTCAAGATTGCAACCATTCATTGAATGCCACCATGCTTTTAATGTAATCTCAAATTGCAGTTGCAGTAATTTGATACTAATAAAAAAAATCTATTCTATTTTTTTTTCATGAACAGTTGGCATCCCATAGATTCAAGATGGCTATCACTCATTGAATGTCCCGATGCTTGAAATGCAATCTTGACTTGTAGTTGCATTAATTTGATCAAAAAAACAAATCCTATTTGATTTTTCCTTCATTCAACCCATTCTGAATGATTCAAGATGGCTACCATTTACTAAATGCCACAATGCTTTCAGTGCAATGAAGAATTGTAGTTGCATTAATTTGATATCTATTTTAAGAAAATGTCTATTTGATACCTTTTTCAAACACAGTTGGCACCCCATAGGTTTAGGATGGCCACCATTCATTGAATGCCACACTGCTTTAAATGCAATCTTGAAATGTAGTTGCATTAATTTTATACTGTTAAAAAATCCAATTAAGTTGTTTTTTTCATGAAGAGTTGGCACCCCATAGGTTCAAGATGGCCATCAGTCATTGAATGCCATAATGCTTAAATGCAATCTTGAATTGCAGTTGAATCAATTTGACTCTAAAAAAAAAAAAAATCTATTTTTCTTTCATGAACAGTTGGCACCCCATACATTCAAGGTGGTTACCAGTCATTGCATGCCACAATGCTTTAAGTGCAATCACGAATTGTAGTTGCATTAATCTGATACTGATAAAAAAACCAATTCTATTTTTTTTTTTAATTCATGAACAGTTGGCACCCCATATATTTAAGATGACTACCATTCATTGAATGCCCTGGTGCTTAAAATGCAATCTCGAATTGTAGTTGCATCAATTTAATGCTAATAAAAAACAAATTCTTATCCATTTTTCTTTCATGAATAGTTGGCACCCCATAAGGTGGCTACCACTCATATTAATGCAAATACAATGCTTTAAGTGCTATCACGAATTGTAATTACATTTAGGGAGTGATCATTTATTAACAACAGGGGGGTGGTGGGTTTCCGTGCGGAGCGTGCGAAATTTTTTACACCCCCCCCGGTCAAGGGGTCAACATCTTTTACCCCCCCCCTTGGGGTCGAAAATCGGCTCGCGCGCGGACCCTTTGAAGCATAGTAACGCGCGGGCTTTCTGGCTCAAAACAGGGTAAATTTTTTTGCCTCCCCCCCTAAGAGGGGTCCAAATTTTTTTGCCCCCCCCCCAAACCCACCACCCCCCTGTTCATAATAAATGATCACTCCCTTATCTGATACCAAAAAAAAAAAAATATTCTATTTGATTTTTCTTTCATGAACAGTTGGCACCCCATAAATTGAAAATGCACCCAGCAAGCAGGTCAACAGCTATATACGGACAAGTGTACTTCCCCTGCCTGTTCTCCTTCAATGCAGAGTGAAGAGGGTGGGAGTGGGTGACCATCAACAGTGCATAAACACTTTGATTGGATGACAATGCAGTTTTTATATTACAACCCTAAATTTGTGCAACGAAAATCATCAAGAAATACTAAGTATTTTTTCCAAAGAATAGCTTTTCTAGAATGGCTCGATACTCAGAAATCCTACTGCGAATAAAAAAAAGTCAAATTCTGATTCTAAGCACCTGAAAAGTGAGAAATGCTGGCGTTCACGGTTTATGTAGGAAATGTACTAAAAACACCAAAAATATGCAACAAAACCCTAATTTTCTCAAAAACTGTTCAATAGGATTTTTTCTAACTGAGGTTCCAGTGTTTTCTACCCTCATATTACACATTGGCATAGAGAATATATTGGCACCTAGTCAGGATTTTGCCCTAGAAGCAATCTGTGAGGCAAAAAACAGCCAAAATGAGCCACTGGTCTGAAGTATAAAACTGGGCATCGATCACTATAGAGCTACAAAGAGAGAGAATCGATGTCCAGTAATAAAACTAGAGGGCTTGAACTGCAAAAGGCCAAAAGCAGTGCAAAAAACGAGGGCAAATATGGTTGAGCCAAAGATTGATCTTGTGATTTTACATCGCAAATGACTAAAGGTAAGGGTGATAATGTGATTGAATTGATTGATTGAAAGATTGCATGTATAAATTATTTTAGGAAAAATGAACTATTTGTCAACTGTGAGAGAAGAAACATATTCCTGGTTCAAAACTACTCTGAAATCATGTCGCACCAGTCTGTCATAAAATTTCAGGCTAAAAAGTGAGCCTGAAAATCGAGCCTGATCCCCCCCCCTAACCCCACCTGCATGCACAAAACTTCTAACGATATTGTGGTCGAAATATATGAACACGACAGCAACAGCTGGAGGTATTGGCACTTGCGGGAGATTTTATCAAAAATTACACGTAAAAGTTTTCAAAATTTTAAAATGCGATAGAAAATTGTATGCCCCCAATATTTCTTTCATAAAGTCCCTGGCAATTCATCATCCTTCCCCCAAAGAAATGCCATACTTGAAAAAATCTTACAATACTCCATTGAAAACAAGCATTTATTGCGCAGAAATGAAAAGTCTTAAAGGCGCACTGAACCCAGGACCTAACCCTGCCGAGTTTTGTATGCAAATGACGTCGTGGGTATAGTGCGCCTTTAAATTAATTAATTAAGGTGGATCGCTACCTGTTGAAAATGAACCCACTGCGCAGGTCTCTGCGCATGCATCTTAAAAGTATCAGAATGGGCCCAAATTGCACAGTCTGATACACATATGAGTTCCCTATGTCATATTCGAGAATTAGGCAAACTCAAGTAAAATTGAGCATTTTATGGGACTTTTAATATTTGCTACACTTGTTACCGATAATATTTCCTATTTTTTACATGAATTAGTGCATTGGCATTAATTACCAATGAATCTTCTTAGAAATACTATAGATCTTATCATGTTTCTTAAGACAGCCAATGTCATTTAATGATGACATTTTAGTAGGGATGTCATCGATACCTACCAAATCGAAATTTCGGTATATTTGGATTTCCGATTATCGTATCGACAAAAGGGTTAAATCGATACACTTTTTTACCTAGTTTTACCCTTGAAAAAAGCTTCAGTAAAATGTTGAAATAAGGTAGATTATAGCATTCATGGCTGTCTGTTTGCATGAAAAAATCAGGGGCATTAAAGCTATCATAGAAAGAAATAGTTCTGCTCTATAATTTAATGTATAACTTGACAATCTAACAACTAGCCTATGATAATATATGAATATGAGTATTATGTATTCCATTTGGGCTTGGAAAACAGGTGAACACATGCCTTTTAAGTGTTATTTATGGGTTATTTATCTGTATCGAAAAATCGGTACAAATTGGATACCGGTACCAATGACATCCCTTCATTTTAGCGCCAGATTTTGATGATATTACCCATCATACAGTGCTCTGAATATGAAATCTAGTCCGGTTTTGCATTATTGTTTATTTTCAAAGGCCCAAAACCCTAAAATTATGCACGGGACCACCCATCAAAATTACTTTCATATGTTAGCAAATGATCTGAACTAATTTCTGAGAGTTAAAAAAAATTCTGTTAATACTAAATACTATTTTTAGCCAATAAGCCTACAAAATAATGACAATTTATTCTTACCCTTTCCCAAAACATCATATTTTTACCCAGAATGCCATTGCATACAACTGAAAAATTATTTTTGCAGTAAAGTGGAACATATAGGCGTTTCACATGTGAGGTTTTACATTTCTGTGCATAAATGTTGATATAAAAAAAATCATGGAAGTTTTCATTATTTTTTCTATTTTTATTGTGAAAAAAGAAAATACTTTAAATTTTTCAAAATTCTGTATTTAAAAAAGTAGTTTGGGACCCCCCCATTTTTCTTTGCATTATCCAATTCTATATACTTTAGACTGCATGTAGAAAAAAAATAGAGAGATTCTGTTAACTTTGATCAAAGGGTAGCGACCCACTTTAAGACGGGTATATTTTCACCCCAACAAATTTCAGTTTTTCTCAAAATTCAACCACACAATTTAAATGGTGCTTGAATATAACATCCATACACTAATTATCTACACCATGCACACAATTAATTTAGAGCAACCTATAGTATTAAATATGATTTTTTTGAGCATTTTCAGTTGACAGAAATAATATTTTCACTGAAAATGCTCAGCAGGTCCCTAATGCTAAGCTGGTGCAAAACAACTCTGGCCCTGGCTTTTGTTAACAAATACATAATTAGTGAGTAGGCCTATAACCCAGCTTGCATGCCTACTTGTAGCCCTTATATTTGGTTATTGTTACTTATCAATGTACATGTATTCTAATTTCATATCAATGCAGTGTTGTGCAATGTGTATTCAGCATTTCTTGATAAGGAATTTGGCATATTATCGTGCCGTTATCATCGCTTTAAAAGTTTAATATCGAAAGTAGGTTTGATCATCTGCCCCCTCGAAAGCAAACGTTTCAGCAAAAACAGGCGCTTTTGACAAAAATCCTTCGAGGGGTCAGCTGTCTGCTGTGGGAAGTGCCAGTGGGAAAACTTTGAAAAAGCAAATAGAATCTACTAAATGGTTGAAATACTCTTTTATATTTTATATAGATTAGTAGGCCTATTATTTGCAGAGCCAGCCGAAAAAATAGTATCTACGTAGTTGCAAATAACATGTCACAAAAGTGTCAGATGAGAGGAGTGACACTGCCACACTCACATGGAACTGACAGCCTGCGTTAGCTAGAGGAACGTATAGGTTAGAACAGGGCACTCACACTCAGTGACATTCGTGATTCAGTCATTCACCGACGGCGACGCAGTGACTGACAGTCACAGCATTAACACTAGTATTAAACAGTGTGACAGTCCTTTCAAGACAAGTTGTCTCTGAAGGCGTAAACTACTCTAGCCTGGGAAGAGTGTGATGATTTCTACAGAGCGTATAGACGCTACGGATTCGGTTCACGCCGTTAATGTTACAAACACTTACATGAACGTTGTAAGGGAAGAAGACGGTGGTTTCCACTTCAAGGCTCTTGTTACGAAATTTCACGAATCACAATTTCAAAAATGGCGGGTGCCTTTAAAGGGGTCAACTTAGGGTCAACATGTCACGTGACTTCCGGTCAGGTTTCCACAAAGATTTGTCGTCAAATATCACTTCCTCATGCACTATGACATGTGATACCTTGTTTTATAAGGATGTTGCTTAATGTTCTATGGCTCTAGACATGAAACAGTACGTTTTGCTCCCTGTTTGTGTCCGCAACTAAACTCGTCGTTCTTTGATTTGCCGCTAGATCTAGATGGCGCTTCGAAACAAAAATAAATAGTACACTCTTCCAACATATATCTAGACACGGGCAGATGTGGTCGGAGAGTGAATATCTGTTGCTACGCAAACAAATACTTCATTGTCAAATGTATATAAGCAAACCACCTGTTGCAGAACCAATATGCTGCATTATTAATTATGATTTCTGGATAAATGTACAATGAAACTCTAAAAATTACGTTTGTCTCTTTAGACAGGCCGTGGCATCGCGTTGCTATGCTACAACTTCCGCTGTGCGCACCGCACGTGTTTAAGTTAGGCAAGGGACAGGGACTTTTGTTGACATCTTTCAGTTCAGTTCAAAACAAATATTCTCCATAATGACGACTAATTTACCAGATGTTACGGAAAGGAAAGGATCTCTGTTTATGAGGTCGTCACATATGAATTACAGCAGAGCTACATTGAATTCAAACTGGTGAGTTTTTCCCTGCCTAGGCCCTAGGCCTAGAAACAGAAAGGGACATAGATCTATTGACATTGTAGTATTACTATTAGTAGGATAACACCCCAGCGCCCATTTCCGCGGGTCCCTATCTGTCACCATAGTGAACATGATAATCCTATTTTCAATTTTCGGGTACTTTCCCTCTATCAATATTGACCATACTGCATATCCCAATGTAGAAATGTCCAAGGATTCAGAATATGTGATGTCTCTGTTTTAAATATCCAGCACTGGTCTTCAGGCTGATTCAAATTCAAATTGATTGTTAAGTTGTAGCTAAACTACAGTAAATTGATGTATGTAAGCCACAAGCAACAACAGTCCGGAGGAGCTGTCTCTCTGACATGCTGCTAGCGCACAAAATAGATTAAATCAAGATCTTGAATGATCAAAGATCAAGGTGATGTCCGGAACCCAGTAGAGCTCAGGTTATAGGGGTACCAAGGTAATCATGTATCTATCATATGGGGCAAGATGGGAATCATATTCGTGGTATAGTATGGATATACCGTTGGGTCATGGAGTCACGGCTTGGACCACCCAACCTTAGATAAGATGGATGTCTGTTAGTCAGTCCAGTAAAACGTTATATACTAACATGTTATGTAAAACATTTACATCTCTAACAAAATGTGTATTAAGGGACCAGTCCGTCCCACTGACGTCGTATAAGTAAATACGGCTTATAAGCAGGCTATACGGTATTAGATGTGCACACATAAGGTGATCTATGCTAAAGAATAAGAAAGCAAGACGTACAAATAATATTATTTTATTATTATCTTCACGGAATCAAGTCCCAAAATTGTAATGGGCAAACATCAATTGATCTCTTCGCTTTAAGCGTGTAAAGACATGTGCATATCTCTATCATCACTATTATTACTGAGCACCAGGTGCAGTTAAAAACAATGAAACATGAAGATTTTCTCATTATATTATATCAACGAGGGCCGCCGACCCAATATTGTACCAGAAAAACATTAATGATTGGAAAACAATAAAAGATACTTGAACTTGAACTTGAACTTGAACCATTTTGCTGTGCGTCAAGCAGTTCATGAGATATCATATCAGTTCCCAAGGGGTATTTGTGTGCGCACAGTGAAATTCATTTTAAACCTTGAAATTTAAAATGTGAATATTTTGCTTAATACTTAAGGGATTTTAAAGCTTGACCCCTCTATTTAAAGCTTAGAATATGAACAATTACTATAGGGACAGAAACAATGGAATCCCTGTACAAGTAGTGGCTAATTCTGGCAACTTAAAAATTTGACCTTTTTATTTTTAAATTTATTATTTTGCTAACTTTTTGTAACTCATACGGCATGACTGGAGAAATGTCTTCTTTCAGGATCTGGAATCAGATTTGATTTATCTACTAATCCAAAAAAGTCAAAAGCAAAAGAGTAACTGGTAGTAGGGCCAAAAGTCAGAGAAAATCAGCCCAGCTGACCACACTGCCACTTACCAAGTTTTGACTTTCCATTGCGATAAACAATACTTACCCTGACTCTAAGTAATGCAAAATATAGCCCCATAATCCCCGATATGTTGTGCTTACAGTGATATAATTGGTTATTGCCTATGATGATCCAGTCAAATTATAATGGAATTTATATGAAGCAAAGTCTAAAACTGCCCAGTCCCACTGCAGGCGGTGGGTAATGTGTATTCACTGATAAGGACCAAAATAGCTATATACATTGACAGAAAATCTGGTAAACTTCTGCTGTTCAGACATCAATAACTTCGCTTCTGGTGGGTCCATTGACTCAATCTAAACAGCATTGTCTTATTCACATTACCAGCTTTCAGGAAATGTAAAAAATATTTCGGAAATTCAAAAGCTAAAAATTTCATGTGTCACCGTCACTCACATAGGAAGACTAGATGATTGTATAGATTATAATATGGTCTATTAAAACTTAAAAGACTCCCTCACTCCTCAGGTCCAACATAAAGAGGAGACTTGATGACATTCATATTCAAAAATACAACCAGTATATTATATTGTGGAATCAGAAACTAATATTGTTAAAACTTGCCAGGAGTTAGTGGATTAAGATATAGGCCTAGGTCTACTGGATATGAGAAGGAGTATGTAGGCCTAAGAGAAACACATTCACCCTACATTCGAAGTATAGGGCCTAATAACCAAGTTACGTATAAATTATAATTGTACCTTGGACAGTTTGGCAAGGAGGTACATAGGGGGAAAAAACTTAGATTCTGTATGTATACACTGTGGATCAACACAGTTACACAAAACGAGGGATTGGTGTCTTTGGCCTATGGCATTTGTGTAATACTAGATCCAGTAGTTATAGGACGAGTACCAATCTGTACTTGAAATACAGTGCCTTATAGGTTCCCTTCACTGAATACCCCTACAGATTGGTAGAAGGCCTATAACTACTTTTTGTTTCACGTGGAGAAACAAAGTTACTATGCTTAAGTACTGGAATGGCCATCCTCCTAGCCTCTATAAGCAGCTCTGTGTACTCGTCAGATCCTCTCCCGAACAGAGCTGCTTGGTACGCCCCATTCAAAAGTAGAGTGATGCCTCGATCACAAAGGAAACACTTAGAACTGGATATATTTTGTTATAGATTGATAGAATAGTACCTAATAAAGGTCGATCACACCAATACAGATGTGATCGGACATTAATAGATCTGTAATTAACGTATTTATGGGCTAAAGCGGCCCTCGATCGGAAGTGGCGGCCATTTTGACATCTATCTGACGTGGGTTGTTGGCATGGTAAAGTTACCTTAGCAACACTCCAGAAATTGCAAGGGGGTAACGTCAATCTCTAAACGGCAGCCATTGGTCTCTCCCTCTGGACACCTTGTCTATCATCTCTAAGCAGTACGAAGTCCAAGGCAATCGGGAAAATAAGGTCCCCACAATCCTAACCAAATACATAACGTAGATCTAAATCTATGAGCAGATCCCAGCAGTATGCCATAGGGCCACAAGTAGGCATGCAAGCTGGGATATGCTCACTAGTTTTGCAGGGGCGGCAGAACCATTTGAAAGTTGGGGGGGGGTCTGTAACTTAGAGCTACAACTTAGCAGAGTAGCTCTTAGCCAATCAGAGATGATGTTCTATCCCTGGATACATACATACCGTATTGTTGTGTTTTGGAGCCCAGCACCCATTGTTTTTAATGCCCTTTATCCCCTGTGCCTATTTATTTTAAAGATGTATTGCTGTGGTAAGAATATTGTATACACAGAGAATTCCGGATGTAAGGGGTGTAATGGCAGTGTGAAGTTACATGAATTGAATGCCGGGATGGATGCTGCACTTCGGTGTTAAATCTCCCACACACCCTCCCCCAACAGCTTAATTAGTCTAGCCACTCACATACCCCTACTAAGCCTCCTGTTCCCAGTGTTGCCGAAATGACGCCGGCTTTTGCCGGCGTAGAATCACAATGGCCGGCGTAGGGCCTTAGGACGCAGGCCAGAATGGCCTGCCATGATCTCAGCTTCATATTGCTGAAAGAATATTTTTAATCGGCCAATTATAAGCAAAGCTAGGGCAATTTTAGTGAAGTTGTTTAATATTCAAATATTTTAAAATTCTTTGCAGTTATAATGAAGTTTTTATGGGCACCTTAAATATCAATATTCATATTGCCTGTGTGAAAGGGAAATGGCCTGCGTAAGACGCCAAGATGCAGGCCCACTTGGCCTGCGTCAATAAAAAGTTTTCGGCAACACTGTGTTCCTAGGATGAGAACACCCACCTCTGGGTCAAAGCTGGGGTCACTCAGCTAAACCAATATATTGAAACATGATTGTATGAATTTCTTATTACACAGTACTGGACTTGAATGGTAAGATGTGTGAAGTCCCCTCGTGTGTAGCATGAGTAATGATGGCAGCCTAAAGTCTAACAATATAAATGATTTTGATATTCATATGAGGTGCATTGTTATGATTCTCAACCACCTGCATTTATTTCCCTCTGTGTTGGTGTTTGTCTTGCATTCAGTATATATTATGATTTCATGCCATGTAAATATGTATTTGGTGTTTGGCAATGAAGGATTTAATCTAGTACAACAGGATTGTGACGACGATGAACTGCATGGATTAATTGTGGGCCATCTCAGCTAAACTACAGTGATCAGAATTTCTCACTTTTGATGGATGGAATGCTCGCTCACTAAAATAAAGACTTGTAATCCATATTTTGTGAGAGAATGATTAAAGAACCAACACTTTAATTTTCAGGTATATTCACAATAGTTTTTTTTTTTGTTTTTTTTTCTTTTCTGATGAAATTAACAACTAATCAGTGTGAAGCAAGTCTAACATGTGCATTGAGTTAAAGAGCAAATTGTTACCTTCAGTTCTAGCATGAGACAAGCCCTCTTGTACAATAACATGTCTGGTTTATAGAAGACCTGTTAATGTTTAATCCCTTCAGACGCCAATAACCTACTGCCTTTATAAGTTAAAACCAAATTGAACAAAGCCCAAGTTCTAGGGCACTTTGGGTATGGTTTATCTAGATGTTTGAGTTTTCTTGTAAATCATATGCACTAAAACTATGGTATTTAAAGTAAATTCAGTATTAAATTGTTGTCGTTCTGTAGCTTCATGGTGGCAAATCTTAGGCCAGTCGTTTCTTATACAAACTAAGATAATAGCGAGAAGATTTTGTTAAGAGTACCCAGCATATTTTGTTGTTACAGCTTACCAAATCTTTTTACAACACAAACTACAAACTCTCTTCATGTTGAGTTTCTATAAAACCCATGTAAAGTGACATAAACAACATTTAACATTGATATTTCATCCAGGCACCAAGCACGCGAGGCAGAACCCAAGGATTATGACATCAGTAACAATACTGTCCGTGATCTTTGCAAGGCCACGTATGAGCGGATCGGTAATTTTACAGATGGTACTCTACCACAGACGACGTATCAGGACTTTGGTACCCAGTACAACCTGAAGGCTGACTTCACAGAGAAAGATGCCAAGCAGCACATGGTCAATGGCCAGACAGCTATGGGCGTAGATTTAGACAGGTAACACATTTTCGGCATCAAAATAATTGATAAAAAATGTCCAGTCTTTGTGAATTGCTCTCCAAAAAGAGGCCATTAGAACAAAAAGTTATTTGTGTAATTTGGTTTTGTTAAATTCTATATAGCAATACGGAGCAATATAGATTTCAAAGCTGTTCAATGCTTTACAAAATTGAGCAAAATGTGTAAATTGATTGAATAATGTTTACATGGCCATAGCTCTGCTTCTGATAGGAATATCTAAAAAAAATAAAAATTTGGAAAGCTGAGGTCATGGTCGGCCATTGTGGCTGGTGTCGAATGGCCTCACATCGGTCATACGAGTCTACAGCGGCAAATGTGCCGATGTCATTTAGGCAACACTGACCTATGAATCCTGGACCAACTGGTCTAAAATAATATACAGCAGTCCAACATTATAGCACTCCAATGCACTATATGGATATATATCTAAAACTGGACATCGACATCCATGTAACAGAAAGCTATATTTATTAGAAGTAGAAATCCATGAATATCTATATGAAGGAGAACACCATGTTCATGCCTATATGTCTGTGTGTATGTTCATTTCGAAATTCAAGATTGCAACCATTGATTGAATGCCACCATGCTTTCAATGTAATCTCGAATTGCAGTTGCAGTAGTTTGATACTAATAAAAAAAAATCTATTCTATTTTTCTTTCATGAACAGTTGGCATCCCATAGATTCAAGATGGCTATCACTTATTGAATGTCCCAATGCTTGAAATGCAATCTTGACTTGTAGTTGCATTAATTTGATACTATCAAAAAAACAAATCCTATTTGATTTTTCCTTCATTCAACCCATTCAAGATGGCTACCATTTACTAAATGCCACAATGCTTTCAGTGCAATGAAGAATTGTAGTTGCATTAATTTGATATCTATATAAGAACATTTCTATTTGATACCTTTTTCAAACACAGTTGGCACCCCATAGGTTTAGGATGGCCACCATTCATTGAATGCCACAATGCTTTAAATGCAATCTTGAAATGTAGTTGCATTAATTTTAAACTGTTAAAAACATCCAATTTAGTTGTTTTTTTCATGAAGAGTTGGCACCCCATAGGTTCAAGATGGCCACCAATCATTGAATGCCATAATGCTTAAATGCAATCTTGAGTTGCTGTTGCATTAATTTGATTCTTAAAAAAAAAACTTTCGTTTTTTTCTTTCATGAACAGTTGGCACCCCATACATTCAAGGTGACTACCAGTCATTGCATGCCACAATGCTTTAAGTGCAATCACAAATTGTAGTTGCATTAATCTGATACTAATAAAAAAACTAATTCTATTCTTTTTTTTATTTATGAACAGTTGGCACCCCATATATTTAAGATGACTACCATTCATTGAATGCCCCGATGCTTGAAATGCAATCTCGAATCGTAGTTGCATCAATTTAATGCTAATAAAAAACAAATTCTTATCAATTTTTCTTTCATGAATATTTGGCACCCCATAAGGTGGCCACCATTCATATTAATGCAAATAGAATGCTTTAAGTGCTGTCACGACTTGTAGTTGCATTAATCTGATACTAAAAAAAAAGAAAACTATTTGAATTTTCTTTCATGAACAGTTGGCACCCCATAAATTAAAAATGCACCCAGCACCCAGGTCAACAGCTATATACAGACACGTGTACCTCCCCTGCCTGTTCTCCTTCAATGCACAGTGAAGAGGGTGGGAGGGGGTGACCCTCAACAGTGCATAAACACTTTGATTGGATGACAATGCAGTTTTTATATTACAACCTAAATTTGTGCAACGAAAATCATCAAGAAATACTAAGTATTTTTTCCAAAGAATAGCTTTTCTAGAATGGCTCGGTATTCAGGAATCCTACTGCGAATAAAAAAATGTCAAATTCTAATTCTAAATACCTGAAAATTGAGAAATGCTGGCGTTCACGGGTTATGTAGGAAATGTACTAAAAACAGCAAAAAAGGGCAACAAAACCCTAATTTTCTCAAAAACTGTTCAGTAGGATTTTTTCTAACTGAGGTTCCACTGTTTTCTACCCTCATATTACACATTGGCATAGAGAATATATTGACACCTAGTCAGGATTTTGCGCTAGGAGCAATCTGTGAGGCGAAAAACAGCCAAAATGAGCCACTGGTCTGAAGTATAAAACTGGGCATCGATCACTATAGAGCTACAAAGAGACAGAGAATCGATGTCCAGTAATAATGCTCTTGCTGCATATAGGAATATAAACCATTACAATGCATCCATGACACGTGTATTGTTTTAAGGGATTGAAATCAACTTGATTGATTGATCGTTAGGTAGTTTAACGTCAGGAGGGTACATTGCATTTTGCATACCAACTATTTCTGCATCCTGATTATATAACAAGCACATATATCATATATCTCGCTTAGAAAAGTAAAAGATTATGAAGGCGCATATGTACACATATGATCATTATTTATTATATGTGCATCTTTAATAGTTTGTTTTTATGAAATCATCTGATGACAATAAATACACATTAATAGATCAAATTTCTGTCTTCTGAAGACAAGGTATATATCATATCGATCACATTTCCATTTCTAATGTAGGGATACGGGCAGTGCAAAACGTGGGTTTGGGGCAGTGCTACCACGTCACCATCCTGAACATGATAAGGTGCATCTGGAGACAACACATGGAGCTGACTACAAGCCACCCTACCCATATGAGACTAACCTGGTCAGTATATCTCTCAGGGTTGGGAAAGTGATGTTTCCTAAAAGTACCTCAAACTTAGATTATACAGGTCAAAGTGTTGCACAACTTCTGAAGATAAGGAAAATGACTTAGGCCACTCAAAAAAAAGAGTGGTTTCTCATTACCAAGGTCTGAGAAATCTGACGAGGTAGGCTTTTTCTTTTCTTTTTTTTTACACTCGCAGGCTCAAATGTATAGGATAATTTACGTTTTTTGTGACTAAAATTCACATTTTGTTGGTTAAGAATTAGGTGATCTTTAAAATCTCTATACCAATGCATTGCTGGCACTATTAGCTTTAATTTGATACCAAATACAGGTTGTATGACAATTTTTGTCCATTTTCATCAGTTTTTTCCATAAAAAATTGGCAAAAAAGAAAAAGGTTTCCCCAAAACTTAATTTGTATGATGCGCGCGGTGATGAGAAATCATTTTACTTTTTTAAGTGGCCTTACATCCAATTTTTCTTTCTAGGTCAAATTTCATTACAAAGAATAATATTTTCGACACTAGACATGAATGCTGCTCATTGCTAAGTTAGTTTTCTGCATAGAAATCTTACATAAATTATATTTGCTATGCATAAAAGGGATGCTTTTTATGTTTAATACTTTAATGTATTTTTGGGGTGTGAATACACATGCACGTCAGAGCTATTTATTTCTCAACAGTACATCAAAAGTGTCCTGTTATGGCACCCAGTCTGGTGATACCTATTTGTTTAGCTTTGATCAACAAGATTATGATGTATTGGTAATATTTTGAATACTGTTGTAGGTAATTTACGATAGTGGTATGTACTTAATTTCATCCTACCCTTTTCATCAGACCTTGAACGACTTCCCCGACAACACGCCTGCATACAAGCGATGCCACTCACAATTCACAGACACAGCAGACTATCGACGCTCAGGCCGCAACACATGGCAGGATGAAAGTGGTCTTTACACAAACTCGCACTTCAAGGCACAAGCACCAGTGTACACTCGCACAGACCCTATTGCTGTGCCTCGCGAGTAAAGCCACCTTTATACTCAGGACTGTCATGACTACTCCTTGAACTACACTTTCATTCTGTTGAGAGACATCTCAACCCAATCAGTTTCACACCAAAGACTATTTGTCGTCTTCCTCAAATGAGTTTAATCTAAAAAGATACACTATATATATATAGGTTGCTAAATATTCCTATATCACAATATCCATATGTAAGTTGTCACTTTAGTATTGCTAATTCATTAAAACAGCCATCCATCTAAATATGGAGTCAAGTCAGTGCTGTAAATATATATATCTTATTTTTATAGAATCTTACGGATTAATATATGATAGATATTGAATCACTAGCACTTACAAATGACAGCTTTCAACAAGTTAACAAATGCAATGTGTGATGGACATTATAATATTACTTAAGATATATCAGAAACAATTATGGCACATGTCTAACTGCCAATGTCTTTTAATATTTTGTAAATAGATGTTATCAAATAAACATAAAACATATTATCCTTTAGTGCAATTTTATTTTTATTTAGCATTTTCTGCCTATGTTCCATTACTGACCAGTATCTAGGTTAGGTTCTTCAGTTAGTTCTGATTCTTCTTGTTCATCCTCAAATAGTTCCTGAGCTTGGAGAGCCTCATTTATTTGGGCTTCACTACAATAGTCCTATAATAAAACAAATTGAATTAGAAAACAAGTCAGAATTACCTATGGTAACATTAAAATGTGTTACCTGGAATCCTGGATACTCACTACCTAAAGCTTCTATTGTTTAACTTAGTGTCTAATGAGTAGTTAAGAGGAAAGCTGGTCAACAGGATATGACACCCTTTTCATAACATTGATTTCTGTAAAAATAACACTAGCTTTAAAGAATTTACATACCTCGAGGAATACAGTCGCAAGGTTCCTTATACGTGTGTTATTAGATGATTTAAAGCGCAACATTACATCAATAACTGGCAGCGAAGCAATATCTGAAATACAATAAAACTTAGTTATAATAAGCACTTTGAGACCAGCATATCAAATGTATTATGTATATGAATAATAGAAAAGCTACCAAGCAAATGTGTCGTTATATTTGTTATAAAGATTTCCTGTAAGAAACACTACAAATAGTTATAAAACATAAGAGAAGAGGAATAAAACCACACCTAAATAATGCTACTACTCAGGCAAAGCATTCAATTTACCAGCCCTGGATACATTAATGAAATTCTCATCGTTTTAGTAGGAATGCGATTTCCCATCAAATTATGGAAATAAACTCACCTGCTTTTGATTTTGGTGTGACAAGAAACATTAATGTTGTAATTGCATTCAAAACGGTCTCTTCATTTGAACTGTGAAAAGTATAGTATTGCATAGTATAACACCAGTTATACCCCGAGAAAGTATTTCTTATAAAAATATGATCTACAGTAAACACCCAAATGAATTGACACCTACATATTCCTGCATATAACGCAAATCCCCAACTCAGAAAACGGTACAAACCGCAGCTGAGGTATATGATTTATTTGGATAATATATACCCTTATATAGCCCAAACCCTATATAAGCCTGTTTAATATCAAATTAAAGCTGCTGTATTCAACGTAATAAGCGATTATAAAATCATCTGTTAAGATATGTTTGTTTTTTTTCAGTCTAAAGAAGGTCACAAGAAAGGGGAGGCACTTTATGGGCAGAGTGCTTATTATGTTGAATACAGTAAGTCTGTTATATATGCAGGAATTTATGGTATCAAACATTGACCGATCCTAATTACATTGGAATTGATATGGCAATAGGCAAAAAAATTGTACGGTATTTCCCCATCATGTTGATAGATATCTAGCCAAAGAAAAGAGTGCCTAGACCATGTTGGAATAGACCGACACTCAAATGCAATAATTTCAACGATATTGAGGAAATATCGTTGCGCATTCAAAATTGCACATCAGGCATGAAATTGACCCCACTATTCTTTACAAGAAAGTTGAGCATGAAAAACACATACCTTGAAAGACAACCAATGATTAGGTTAACTCCATTATTCTTTAGGATGTCTTCCTTGTTCTGTTTATCTGGAAGAGGTAATGGTTTCTACAATATTGAATGCGTGATTTACATCACAAATGAATCAAGGTCAGGGAGATTAAGTGATTGAATTGATCGATTGAAAGATTGAAGGTGTAAATCACTTTAGGAGCAATAAATCAGTTTTTCATTCTGAGAGGAGACAAGGATGCCTGGTTCTGAACTACCCTCAAGTTGTGTGTCACTCTGGCCCCAACGCACCCTCTGGTCAATCAGGTTGTAAACAATGCTTCTGTTTTCTCTGACTGAATGCTGTAAATTTTGGTTTCCCACATTGCGTCTGGCATTGATCTATGTGAAAGTGCTCTCCCCTCGCATCCTCTTCTAAGATTTCTCCAATAGGTTCACTATAGTAAAATACAAAGTAGACAAAGGTCCACACTAGTACTGTTGTGTTTAAATCCAAATAGCAAATTTCAAAACATTTTCAATGTTTCAGGTTTGGACATGTTTATTGCACACGTCTAAACACTATAATTATAACAAGATATTCCGAATCTTTTTTCCTAGCATTAAGAAGAACATCACATAGGCACCAATGGAGTTGCATAGGCACTCATGGAATTGCATAGGTACCCATGGAATTGCATAGGCACAAACGAAATTACATAGGCACCAATGGAATTACAGTCACCCATGACATTGCATAGGCACCAATTGGCACAATTGTATAGGCACCCATGGACAGCAATTGCATAGGCACCTATGGAATTGCATAGACACCAATGGAATTGCAAAGGCACTTATTCATGTTCCATATGTACCAATGGAAATGCATAGGACTAATGGAATTGCATAGGTACATAAGAAGAGCTGCAGAGGGAAGAGTGGCAGAGGGAGAGTGGCAGAGGGAAAAAAGGATAAAGGAGCAGAGAGCAGAATGGTAGCATGAGAGAGGGGAGAGTGACTAAGTGGCAAATGGGATAGTGGTAGAGTGACAGAGGGGAACGTGAAAGAGGGGAGACTGGCAGAGGTAAGAAAGAACGAGGAGGTAGCTTGTTTCCCTATGGGACCACGACTACAAAAGTGCCCTAGAACCTGCTGACATTCACCAGCTGGACTTAATTATGCATAACATTTCTCACCATTGCTCCCATTGGTTGCTCATGTGGTCAGCTGGTCACACTGTGGTCAAGCCCTGACCTATTCATACTGACACTGTGCTAATGCAAGTGCAGTTTACTAGACACTGGCACGAGATGGTGGTGGGGCCTATGGGGTGTGTGTGTATGTCCACTGTCAATGTTCAGGTTCTAGGACCCTATTAGTTGATGTTTGTGGATATCAGTTGTTTGTTATAATCACTTGGCATTGGGGGCTTTTTTTAGGCCTAGGGCCTAATGTGCATTGGTGGTTGGGCTAGTTATACAGATTTGTGTAGACTTTTGTAGTTTCAACCCTTAATGGTATCATCATCAGGTGGATTCTACCGGGATGGGAATATTCATATAGGGTGCCTATATGAACTGCTGGGGGTATTGTATACAGTGGTCTCTAGAGGCAGTCCACTGGGCTTAGTGATACAATTTTATTTTAGTGCACAACACCATAAACGGTACATTTTTTATGATTGATAGTCCATGGGGAATGTATGAGGTTCTAGGATAAATTAGTAGGAAACTGGTCCTGGTTGGGAGACTGGCAGAGGGCAAAGTGGCAGAGAGTGTTACAGAGGGAAGAGTGACAGGGGAGTGTGGCAGAGGGCAGTGTTTAGAAGGGAACATGGCAGAGGGGATTGAATTTTTTTCACTTGCTGCTGCGAGTATTTAAATAGACCAAATTTCTGTTTGTCCCCAGCTTGGAGGCTTTTCTGTGGGCATAAGCCTCTTATGATCCTATAAATACAAGTGGAAAGGACTGGAACTGTGACACGCGTGCCATCTTCCCAGTATAGACTCAACCCTATTTGTTCGGTGGCCTGTTTTTCATAATGACCCCCCCCCCCATCACTTTTATATTGAAGATAGTAATCATGCATTGCAAGCCAGCTCTGTGAATGGGATCGCTTTGCAAAGGAAAGCAAAAAACAATCCAATGCTAGTATTGAAAATTAGAATTTATTACAATGGATTACCGTATTCGATGTAATGAGCGCACATCCCTTATAAGCACACACACCCTTTTTATGGCCGATTTTAGATTGTGTAGGGGCTAGGGTTATACGGGTATGTTATATGACGAGTGCTGTTGGATGTTGTGTTGCGAGCTCAGTCCGAACCCTTCAGTCCGACGGTAGGTGGCAGCACCTACCCCGGGCTTGGGGTATGGACAGAGGTCGCTATAGGCTTCCGGTCTGCGTGTGCGCGCGCAGGCTGGCTGCCTATATATACCCAGCATCTGACGGTACTCGTCGGTTACTCTGCGCCACGCTGGCAAGGAGACCCTGTGATCAATACGGCTGATTAGCCTACTGACCCGTTCCGAACTCTATAGGGAGTTCGCACACATAGATACTGCTTGTCTAGGTTTTCTGAATAAACCCGATTTGCAACCTGTAACACTTGATCCGAACTGTGTCGACTTTGTTCTTTAATTGATACTCTACCAATATCATAAAGAGACAAAGTATCGTTTATTACACTGGTGCCGTGACCAGTTCTGAGTGAAACGCAGGTTAGCCTGTGCAGTAGCGCAGACCTCCTGCTCTGGACGGAGCAGCGAGGTCTCCCGATGAGGCGTCAGCCTTATCACCGGAGGGGTTAGATGCCATTAAGGAGGCAGATACCCGCAGGAGTGCGAATGTTCCATCCAGGACAAGCGCATTTTTGGGATACAAGGGTCCCGAAATAATGAATTACTCATTAGATGAAATGAGCCTGTCAATGTTCAACGTTGGTGGGTCAAGATCAGCCGCTCCGAATCCACGGAGGGCTACCATCTTGGAGGAACGTCGTTTCGACGACATGAGAGAGGCCAGAATACAGGAGCGTGTGCAAATGGCCCAAATGGAGTTGTTGACCATTCAGAAACAGTCGAATGAATGGAAAAGCAGTCTGATTGCATTGGAAGGTGCAGTCACACATAGAGCTTCCAAAATCAAGGAGAAAGACGCAAGGCTTTCAACTCTGTTGGAGGAGAACGAGAAGCTGGTGCAATCACTTAGCAGGGTTCGAGTGGAGTTCGATCAGAAACAGGCTGATCTACAAGGACTCCGTTCCGACTTTGTTCAGGCAAACACTGATCTGAATCAGATTTGTGCGGCCCGAGATGCCGTCATCCATGAAGCAGAGGAGACCCGATCAGAACTTGTTCGGGACACTGAAGACTTACGGGAGGCTCGCCGAAGTCTACTGTCAGAATGTGACATTCTGAAGGCAAAAAGAACTTCTTTGGAGAAATTTTTGTCAGAGACCAGGGAGAGTATACAGGATAGCAGTACCTCGTATGCTTCCGCTGATAATGACAGTCCGAAAGGTCCTCATTACAGGAGTTTTACAGACACCCCAAATCTTCCTATGGGACGTGGGATGACTGTAGAAGGTGCCTTGTCTACTTCAACGCCAGGACGACCACTAAAGGTTGGCCGAGCAAGGGGTAGAGGTAGGGCGAGTGATTACTCACCTAGGGTGGGTATCAGTGGTATCCGTCCAATTCCGAAGCAGGTCTTTTCGGCTCCGACGGGTGTAAACACGGCGGGCAGGGGAAGGTCATTATCGGAGTTGGTGCGAAGTCCACGTTCTCAGTTGAAACTGGATGAGCAGCAACTGGATTCGGAACGCTTGAAGAAAGCATCCGAACAAGATAAGGCGGCCAAGACCGACTTAACTCCCTCGAGTTTGTCGCAATGGCGAGAATGCCAAGCAAATATACTGTTCAATGAACAGAAAAACTTGGAATTGGAGAGGCGAGATGTGTATCGCAAGCAGCAGGCTGCTCTTGAGCAGCAACAGGAACGCATGAAGGAAAATGCAGCCCTCGCTGAGGAATTAGCGGAGCAGGAGGCGGCGGTTCTGAGAGCTCGACAAGAAGGGCTCCGAGCGGCCGGGGAAGCTGCAAAAGCTAAATTGGCGGAGGCACAGCAAGAGGAGGAGGCTGATAGACAGGCCAAGGAACTGGAGAAAGAGAAAGCGGCGCATCAGCGATTGCTTGCTCTGGCCCAGCAGTGTCAGTATATGACTGACCAGGAGAAGAATTGGTGGTTCAGTCAAGGTGTGGACCCCACTAAGGATTTGGTGTCGTATGGTACCTACCAGACCTATCTGGAGAGGCAGAATAACGCGCCTACCAGAGGCGCTACTCCGGGGACGACTCCGGGCACGAAGAGTCCGAGGAGGGCTCCAAGGAGAACAATTCTGAGTACAGAATTGCAAGAGTTGTACGATACAAACCCAGCAATAGCTGGGATCGGATTGCACAACGTGGGTACAGAAAAGGACGCCTCGGCTTCCATTTCTAAATGCCTGGCGATAACCTCTAAAATTAGGGGTTCATCCAACGCTGCTAGACGCATTGCTAGCGAGCCTTTTCCCTACTGGCAGAAAAACTCTTGGGAAGAGTGGTTGGGAGCCACCGTTGAGGACATTAACCTCAGTGGGTGGGACCAACAGGATGCAATTCCGTATGTCTGTAAGGGATTGCGCTTGGGAGATGGCCTGATGGCCGTGGAGCAGTGGAAAGATGAATGCGGACCCCGCGGCACTTTCAAACAACTGGTAGAGATCGGAACTATCCTATACGGAGACTCCGCTCGGATTGACCCGATGGTCGCTTTTAAGAAGCGAGTGCAAGGCAAGCACGAGGCCCCGAGGGTTTTCGGACTTGCACTGATGAGACTCCTGAAGAAGGTACATCCAGCTTCAGGAATCCATGATGCCTTATTCTCTAAGGAATTGTTCTCTCAGTTTGTTTCTGGACTGAGGGACCCAGAAATACAACATGTGGTGTATGATACCTGGAGAGCTGATACGTCATTAGATGACCTTTTCAAGGCCATCGACATACATGCTCTCAAGAAGTCACTGTTAGGGGACCGGGTGCCCACCCGGGCCTCGGCCATTATAGAGTGTTCTCCGGAGCAGTCTGATGGTTCGGGCGGTGAGGAAGAGGGGGCGATAGCTTCTGCAGCTCAGTTTAAGAGGAATGGGAATTCCTCTAAAACGCCGTGGAAAAATAGGAAGCCGGAAGGGGGTGGAAACCCTCCTCCGAAGAAGGAATCATCGGACCCAAAAGCTCCGATAATGGACGCAGCGTTTTTCACATCGCTGTTTGAGAAGATGACGACTTCCATTCAGGGGGCTACACAGCCTAACCGGAGGAAGATCAATCGGCGGACCGCCAAGTGCTATAGGTGCCTGGAGATCGGTCACTTTGCTGCGGAGTGTACGGCTCCGACTCCGAAAGTTCCCGGGAAGGAGGGAAACTAGAGGGGGTGGTCCGAGAAGGCGAGCGGACGACCCCTGCATATGATGTACGCCAACATACCAGAGAGGTAGAGCCTAGTGAAATTCCGAAGGCAGGAAGGGAATCAGGGGTGGCTTCGAGCTTGAGGGGCTCGGATGCCGGCCTGGTTAACATTCCAGTCCAACAGTTGCCCGGCAATGAGGCAGGGAGGCCCATTACGGATCGGAACGAGGAAGTTGCGGCTGTCACAGACACCGTGTGGGTAGGGAGTACCCAGCTTTCCCCGGATCATCCATGTTTCGACCATTTGAAGAAACATGGCCTTGATTTGGCTGCTCCGAAGGATTTTAAACGCTTTACTGTAAACCCGTCTCCGCTGGGGGGGAGGCGGTGGTATGTGTCTGTTACTGTGGCCGGTAGAGCGGGCGAATTTTTAGTAGATACGGGAGCTAGCCACTCCTTTATCTCCTCTAACTTCTATGCTCTTATGCCGGATAGTCGTGATAACTTCAAAACGAGGGTAAACGCCTGTTCGGCCGATGGGTCAAGTATGCAGACGTATGGGCGCGCGTTCATACCGCTCCGAATTGGAGGGAAGGAGTATGTGGCTTCTCCCACCATTGCGGATATTGCAGACGACGGTATACTCGGATTGGATTTTTCGGCGTTGTATGACGCGGTCCTGAATCCGGGTACAGGGGTACTCCTGATAGAGCACCCTTACCGTGCGGTAGAGCAATGTGTGCTCCGACAAGTGTCGACAGTGGCAACGGTGGTCCAAACTGTGAAGATTCCTCCCGGACAGACGTGTGACGTGCTGGTCCGAAGCAAGGGGCTTAGGAGAGAGGAAGAGGCAGTTGTGGAGCCGGATGTGGCCATGTTGGGTAGTATCGGTTTGACGGGCATGGATACCCTGGTGGGTGATGGTGCTTGGACCGTAGTGCCGGTCTCTAACCCCGGGTTGGAACCGAAGTATCTAAGGAAAGATACAATACTGGGGAAGGTGTTCACCAGTGAGGCAGTGATGCCTGCTGGACAGGTGAGCATGAAGGGTGACCCTTCTCCGACCGTTCTGAGTGAGGGACTTGAGAAAATGATCTCCGAAACGGATTTGACGGATCGGAGGGATCTCGATTCCCTAAGGAGGCTGGTAGTGAAGTATCAGGATGCATGGCAGGTGGAGGGGGAGCCTTTGGGCCGAACCGACAAAGTGTTGCATTCTATCAATACGGGTGATGCACAGCCTTTCAAGATGCCTTACCGACGCTTGCCTTTGGGTAAGAAAGCGGTGGTAGAGGAACAAGTGAAGACCATGTTGGAACAAAAGGTGATCGTGCCTAGCACTAGCCCCTGGTCCAGCCCGGTCCAGATGGTTTCTAAGAAGGACGGGTCTATCCGATTTTGTATCGACTATAGGCGCCTGAATGGGGTAACCAAGAAAAATGCATATCCTCTCCCCCGGATTGATGAGACTCTGGACTCCTTGGGTGGGAACCAATGGTTCTGCACCCTTGATTTGCAGTCCGGATATTGGCAGATCGGGATGAAGGAGGAGGATAAGGAGAAAACGGCTTTTACAAGTCACATTGGACTGTATCAGTTTGAGCTGATGCCCTTCGGGTTGTGCAACGCCCCGGCCACTTTTGAGGCTATGATGGAAACTCTTCTGAGTGATCTGTTGTGGCGCAAATGTTTGGTATACTTGGATGATGTCATTGTCTTTGGCAAGACTTTTGAAGAGTGTGCGTTGAACCTCGGAGAGGTTTTGGAACGAATTCGGTCCAATGGCTTGACATTAAAGCCGAAGAAATGTGAACTTTTTCGGAAGTCCATGGTCTATTTGGGCCGGATCATCTCCACCGAAGGTGTGCAGGCTGATCCGGCTAAGTTGGAGACTGTGGAGACTTGGGAAGTTCCAAAAGGACCAAAGGATATCAGATCCTTTTTAGGGTTCTGTTCCTATTACAGGGACTTCATCCCCGGATTCTCTAGGGTGTCTCAGCCATTACAACGGTTGAGCCATTGGACTCCGGGGAGAAAAAAAGAACCCTTCCCATGGGGGATGGAACAGAATGAAGCCTTCAAAGAGATTAAGGCGTTGTTCCGAACCACCCCGGTGCTGAGATACCCTACGGAGAAGGGGCATTTCATCCTTGACACTGATGCGAGCAATGAGAGCATCGGGGCCGCATTGTCCCAAATCCAGGACGGAGTAGAGGTCCCGCTGGCGTTCGCTAGTAACAGTATGAACAAGGCACAGAGAAATTATTGTACTACCAAGCGAGAGCTGCTCGCAGTAGTGGTGTACACGAAGAAGTTTCGGCACTTCTTATATGGAGGAAATTTCACACTCCGTACCGATCATTCGGCCTTGAGATGGCTCCTTAATTTTAAGGACGCCGAGGGAATGATTGGTCGGTGGTTGAATCACCTCAGCGAGTTCGGACTGGAAAACTCTCATATCCAGCACCGAGCGGGCACGAAGCATATTAATGCTGACTGTCTGAGTAGACGTCCGGTACGCCGTTGTGTGCGTCTGGAGTGTGGGGATTGTGGTGCTCACAATGCTGTGGTAGCGAGTGTGCGTTTGCCTTATGATGGGTTGTTGCAAAACCTGTTGGATTGGTCCACCGACACTATAAGGACGTACCAGATGGCCGACCCTACCATAGCACGACTGAGGGAACTTGTCCCTACTGGGGTCTGTCCAGTGAGACCCGAAATATCACTGGAAAACCGTGAAATGCGACGTTTCTTGGCTCAGTTCCACGAACTGGAGGTCCGAGACTCGTTGTTGTGCAGGTGGAAGACTTGTCCCGGAAAGCGGAGGGTGTTACAAATGGTAATCCCTGCTGCTATGAGGAAAGACATCCTGTACTACTGCCACGGCCATTCCACTAGTGGGCATTTCGGAAAGAAACGCTCGTTGGAAAGGCTGAGTCGGAGATACTACTGGCCCGGCATGTCAGGCGAGCTTTTAAGGTGGATCGAGACCTGTCCGGCCTGTTGTTTAGGCAAACCTGGTCCTGGATTAGGAAAATTGCCACTGCAACAAGAGCTATTCGGAGTGAGATTTGCTCGAATAGCTGTGGACATTATCAGTGGAGTTAAACCAACTCCAAAAGGTAATACGTGTATGATGGTGGTCTCGGACTACTATACGAAATACACCCGAGTGTACCCACTCGAGGATCATACCGCTGCTACTTGTGCGGAAGCATTGGTGAAGGGGTGGATCCTCCATTTGGGGGCTCCTTTGATGTTACATAGCGATCAAGGGAGAGAATTTGAGTCCAAACTATGGACAGCTATGTGCCATCAGTTGGCTATATGCAAAACTCGGACCAATCCGTACCGACCACAGTCCGACGGGCAGGTGGAGCGGTTCAATCGGACCTTGATCCAGGTTTTGAAGCCATTAGTGAACTCCCATATGGATGATTGGGATGATCAATGCGAATTTGTGGTGCATGCGTATAACAATACGGTCCACACTTCGACAAATTGCACACCGAACCTCTTGGTGTTAGGAGAGGACTTGATCATGCCGGCGGATTTGGTATTCGGGGTGGTAGGGATCAGTCCGGAAGCACCATGTACGGTGCTATTTGTGGAATCTCTACGAGAGAGGTTCAAATTTGCCTACGAAACAGTTAGGGCTCATTTGCTCAAAGCTGCGAATTGGCAGAAGGTGGGTTACGACACCGGATTGAAGTTGCGACGATTCGTAGTGGGGGATAGAGTGATCCGCCTACACGAACCGCTCTGCAACGTCAAGCTGGCGAATAACTGGGATGGACCACACACTGTGGTTAAATGTATCAGTCAAACGACTGTGTTGATTCAGTCTGAAGCAGGACGCATCCGGACGAGCCATGTGGCTCGGTTGCGTGCTTGGGCTGGAAGGGAGCTCACCCCGGAAACGGAGGTGGAGAAGGGAACTTCGGATGCTAAATTTGTACCTTTGGAAGGGGTGTCAGTGGATACCCCTAAGAGAGTGGTACAAAAGAAGCTCCGGAAGACCGTGAAAAAGAAAGTCTCGGCAGGCGAAGGAAGAAGGGCACGGAAAACTAAAATCAAGGCTGGAGTTTTAGTTAAGAACGAGTGTCCTTCGGCCAGGTTACGAGAGGTGGACGGGAAACCCGTTCGGCGAAGCCCAAGGCTGGTGGCTAGAGGGGCTGTAACCTAGCTTGTTTACACAACGAGTGTGGTGTCCTGTGTTGTCCTATATGTTATATGTATGTTACCAACAGGGGCGCTCAAAGTCAATATGAAAAGAATGTAAGAGTGCTCCCCGAGGGTGGTGGACGGATAATCCGGTGGGGTAATCTTCGATTTCCCATAAAATATCCACTAATACTCCTGATGAGCTCTTTATTCGAAGTATATTTTGACTTTTGTGAGCCGCCTACGTAGCAGTGTGATCCCCCGAGCCCGAGCTGCGGGCGGGAAAGGTCGTGACCTGATTAAACAATAATTGGGTCACACCGGGTAACGGGATCGCGTCCAATCACGCGAGACGCTGCGCATGCGCTTTGTTTTAAAAACAAAAGCGAGGGAACGCCATATTGATTTTGGGCTCGCCCCGGTCAATAGCGGTGTTGGTCGGCAGCGTGGAAGTTGGTGTTTTGGACGGCTAGAAGAGGAGAAAAGTCAGTAAAAGAGTTGTAAGCAGTGAGTACTCTTTCCTGGTGCGTCTGAGACAAAGAGGGAGACGGGGAACTAGTGTTTTCCCCGTCAAACTCCCGTCGAAAGACACTCTGCCGAAGTGAGGATGGCCGAGCAACAGCTCCGTCAATCCGAACTCACCGGACACTCCGAGGTGGCATCCGCCACCGAGGAGGCAATGGATGCTCAGAGCCCTAGTGGTGATGAGTTGAGCCAGACACTGGCGGAACTACGTGTAGATCCGGCCGTGTCCCCGATCCGAAAGTCCCCGTCGCCGGACGGCAGCGAGGACTCCGGAGTGCTGCAAGGACTCGCCTACACCCAGGTAGCGGCGGATCCTTCCGAGACGACTGCACGTCCCTCCCGGATATGCAGTCTCAGCATATCACCAAACCTCCAGAAGACGGTTGCTCGCAAACTGTCTATGGGGAGTGGGAGTGATTCCGACACTTCACGTCCGAGGACGCGCGGTGGGAAGGGTGCTACCCGAGATCGGTCCAAGTCGGCCGATACTAAGGCTAGCACTAAGGCTATCAAACACACTGGTGTGGGAAAGAAGCCTCCGGGAAAGGACGAGCCTAAAAAGCCCGCTCCGAAGAAGGAAAGTACTGCGAGTACGAAGAAGCCGGGTTCCAAGGCTGCTACTGCAGCGGCCTCCAAGGATCCGAAGACGGTGGACCCCAAGGCTCCTGCTACGAAGGCGCCTAAGGGTCAAAAGAAAGCTGATCCGAAGCCTGGTGCTAAGGACCAGCCGGGGAAGGGGCCGACGTCCGACAGCACTAAAGCTGTCAAGACTCCGGGTCCCAGTAAGTCCAACCTACCGATCCCGGCCAAGGGGAAAGGTAGTGGGAAGGCAGCTGTAACCACAGCCGCTCCGACCTCAGCCGTTGACGTGTTGTCCTTCTCGCGAGGGTTGGACAACAGCTCAGCAGTAGCTGCTACAGCCGCTGCGATGGCTAGTACGAAGGGACATGGGGGAGCCCGTCCGAAAACGGTAGTTCCTCCCGAGGCACCTCGAACCGAGGAAGCTATGGATACAGCATCCGCAGCCCATACGGTTCAGGTAGTGCAGGATGTGCTGTCTGGCATCACATTTAACCTCCCGACTCCCCTGGAGCCAAGGAAGGAGATACCCGTTCGGGTGGAGTTACCTCCTCCAAAAGAGGTACCCGTCCGAGTGGATACTCCTCCACAGTCTACCGAGCCTGCTCTGGAACCATCCAATACCATGGATATTTCGGAGGAAGCCGGGAAACTGGACCAGGCTGCCGGTGGTGGTCCAACTGGATCGGGGGTGCAAATCCTCGCTCCACATCAGCATGACCGATGGGAGAAGGAGGACGCCGACGTCCCATCCCTGCTCCGAGGTGCTATCATCGATCAGATGAGCGCCACAGAAGTCAGATCCTTCGATCTGATCCAAATGCGGACCTTCCGGGGGCTGGACGAGTTGTCTGCCAGGTTCCCGGCTTGGTTCCCAGATCGCCTAACGGCGGCCATGAACGATCTTAGCAAACTGTCAGAGACAGCTCGCTTAGTTGCTGAGACCGAGGGACGTCCCGAACTTATCGCGGCCTTGGAGTACGACCTGCAAACTGCAGCGGAATTCAAGACCGTGCATAGCCGGCGGGAGAGGAGGAGACTTCTGACGCCAGCAATGAAGCTGGCTAGGAGTATGGAGCAGAAGACCAAAGAGTCCATTCTGGATGCCACTCTGGAGGAGGAAATGCTCCAACAGAACACGGCCGCGGCTAGGTCTGTAGACACTAGTCAAATGGAAAAGGCCAATCGGAGGGACCAATACCTACGAGAGACCATCAAGGTAACCTCTCGGAAGGGGGGTCGATCCGACGAAGAGGTAGAAGCGGTTCTGAAGGGATTGGATGAAAATTCTCTCCCGGACGACGAACTTCAGGTTCTGGTCCGGAATGCACTCCGAGCCAATGCTGCAAGTGGGTTTAAATATTTTAAACCCATGTGTGTGAACGACTGTGTCAAGGACAAGCGGGCCTCACACGTTCCGGAGGAAGTGGGTCCTGACGGTCTCTCTGATGACGAGGAGTGGATTAAGACGGATCCACTCGAGAAGTCGGTACAGTTGTACCACTTTGAGCTTCTGGACAAGGTCCGAAATGGTAGTACCAAATACCATTCCCCTTTCCAGAAAGCTAAGTTAGCATGGGCTATGGCTAGATGGCATCCATTTAGCAAGTGCCCCTTTGAGCCTTGTCTGAACGTCGACGAGACACTGGAAACGCCCCGAACTTGGCCTAGCAAGGTTCGGTACGCAAGGCATATTACCCGCTTTCATTTGCGTCACTACATGCGGTATGACTGCTTGAGTGTGGGTACGAAGCAGAGCAAGGGTTGTCCGAATGGTGGCTGGTTCTACACTAGAGCCGATATCATCAGGCATCTTGCTAAGCAGCACGGGTTGGCTCTGGATGTCGCAGCGGAACGCATCCAGACAGCCCATCAGGAAGTCTACTCCCACTTCCCTCCAGTAGTGGGCCGAAATGAGAATCTCGAGGTGGATTTTGGCACCAACGAGAGAGGAAAGGTCCGGGTGTTTTACAAAGTAAACCCGGACGGCAACTACAACCGGGTTCCGGAAGGTGAGCTCTTCGATGAATTCGAGGAGTACCAGAAGCGTACCAGCACGCGAAAGGTGCGGCGCGCTCAGAAGAGACCTAGTGGGTCTTCCGAGCAGGCCGACTCTAAGAAGGCCAAAACGGATGAAAGGAAATCCGTTATGGAGAAGGCGGATCCGGGCTATAAAGGGCCGGCATTCACCTCTCACACGACTGACTGGAAGAAGGGTCCCCAGGGCAGGCCACCTCGGTCTGATCCGGAGGATCCGAACTCCAGCACGATGGGGTCCTTCGCAGAGGAGTTCCCCGAAAATAACATGGTTCCGGGTGATGAGTCGCAGACTCTAACCCAGACCGGTAAGACGAAGGCTCCAGCAAAGAAAACGCCGAAGCCAGTTCAGACCCCGGATCTCCCACCCGAGACCGCAGAGGAGGGGCGTCTAGTCTTGCGACTGAAGAGCCTTCCTTCGTTCCCTTCCGCCGACTTCACTTCCTATGAAGCCGGACAGGAGGCCTTCGGTCAATGGCAAGACAATTTTCATCGGTTGCTTGCTGGCCTGAGTCAGGAGGTGGCGATGTTGTCCTTAAACACGGTGCATCATCTCCATCAGAGGGAGGTCGCTACCCAGAGGGCAGCGGCTACGGAGTCCGTACAGGAAGAGCGTGAAAACGCTCGGACTGAACGATGTGCTGCTAAAACCGAAAGGAAGAAGCAGAAGCTGGCAGTTAAGAACGCCGAGGAAAAGCTGGACCACGAACGTCGTCGGTTCCGGGACTGCTTCGCGCATGAAATGCACGAGTGGGATGGGACTCGGGCTCAAATCGAGCTCTGGCTCCAGGAGCTGACTCTGGCGGAAGCGGCGTCGGACTCCGAGGAGGAAGGGGAGCCGGCTCAACCCGGTTCCGGAGACGAGTCGGACTAGATCATCCTATTCTAGGAGCCGATTAGGAGAAAAGGGGGGGTATCCTAAGTATACCAACCCTACAAGCAAAACCCTTAGGAAGGGTTTAGGAGTGTCCGGACAGAGGAACGCGACAGGCTGGCTACGCAAGGATCCAGTCTGCCAGGTGGTACTGACGGAGGAGGACAAGGAGATCCGGAGGGGACGCTGAACTCGGGACTGGAGCACTTTACCAACATGGATCCGATACAGGATGTTTTTTTTATAAACTATGGATATCAGGACCGAGTGCTCCTAATTATGAGTCCAAAGATCGCCTGGAGGCAGGACTATTTTTTTTCTCTCTATTTTATCACCTAAAAAGCTCCCGAGCATGAGCTATGAACTTTCTCGTTCCGGTGAGTAAGAGCTGAACGAAGTAGGTTCTGAAAGCCGGGCGGAATGCAACATCATCAACAGAGGATCCGGATCTTCACTACAAAACCACGTATGATGTCTTTTTGTAATAATACTTTAATATGTCTTTAGAACTTTAAAGAAGTGATATTGTTTATCACTTATAAGTATTATTCGTTACGAGTTTAATTAGCTCGGGGTCCTGAAGGGACGAAATTTTTTTACTGTGATATTGTACTTTTTCAAGTGTTTGTATACTATATGTATAGATTAACTCCATCTATCCTAGGGAATGGGGCGTAATTGTCATTACGGTCTATATGTGTAGAAATGTGTGTAATTAATACCTTTTTGTGTTCAACAGTATACGTCATATTGTTTGTAAGGTATAACTTTAATAAACCCCTAAGGTGGTATTTATAAGATAATGCCAGTCCGAAGTGTTTTCGGACTTTAACCTTAATTAATTTTTTACCTCCCGGTTATTATCTGGTAGGGGGTAGTGTAGGGGCTAGGGTTATACGGGTATGTTATATGACGAGTGCTGTTGGATGTTGTGTTGCGAGCTCAGTCCGAACCCTTCAGTCCGACGGTAGGTGGCAGCACCTACCCCGGGCTTGAGGTATGGACAGAGGTCGCTATAGGCTTCCGGTCTGCGTGTGCGCGCGCAGGCTGGCTGCCTATATATACCCAGCATCTGACGGTACTCGTCGGTTACTCTGCGCCACGCTGGCAAGGAGACCCTGTGATCAATACGGCTGATTATCCTACTGACCCGTTCCGAACTCTATAGGGAGTTCGCACACATAGATACTGCTTGTCTAGGTTTTCTGAATAAACCCGATTTGCAACCTGTAACACTTGATCCGAACTGTGTCGACTTTGTTCTTTAATTGATACTCTACCAATATCATAAAGAGACAAAGTATCGTTTATTACAATTGTAACAAGAAGGACGTAAGGATACGCGTCATTTGTAAACAAATGTGGCAATCCCTGTATCAGGCATGGGCCACAAATTTGGAGATTATTACACAAATTATTATCAAATTGGTAACTCCCAATAGTTAAAATCGAAAACGTGATTTAAAATGCCATCACACCAGGGATGAACTATAGTTATCAGCAAAGTATATGGTCCACTCTCCTTAAGTTCTCATTAGGGCGGACCAAAAAATAATTTTGCTGGTGAAGGGGCCGAGATGTTTTGCAAAAACCTTCCCTGAAGGCCAAGCCTATACTAAATCTCATAGAGTTATGATGAGTATAGTCGATGCTCGGCCAGCCATGGCATCGACTATAGTCGATGGTCGGCCCTGAAGGGTTAAAATCAAGAAAGTGATTTCAAATGCCATCACACCAGGGATGAACTATAGTTATCAGAAAGGTATATGGTCTACTTTTTTTTCAAATTTAATGGTAACTCCCAATAGTTAAAATCAAAAACGGGATTTAAAATGCCATCATGCCAGGGAAGAACTATAGTTATCAGAAAAGTATATGGTCCACTCTCCTCAAATCTAAGGGCAACTCCAATACTCAAAATCGATAAAGAGTGATTTAAAATGCCATTACATCAGAGAAAAACTATAGTTATTATTAACCCTTTCTGGCCAAATATCTTTGAATTTCATTCAAATTATTACCTTTTTACAAAGAAACACTTCTGAAGTTATATTGAGAATACCCTATTGTTATTATACACTTGTTTCATCAGCCATGTTCCACTAGGGGGAGCCCCTGTAGAGCAGCTGGTTACAGGGGCTAACTCCTAACACTGCCCCTGGGCCCCATAGGTTTAACATGGGGGCAGATACACCTCTCACAATATGTCAATAATCATATAGAAATAATACTCCCCTGGCTTAGAAATTTCTCATGTCTAAAGGGAAATAGTGTAAGTATATATGCCTCTGATATTGGACCAATACCTTATTTCAAAAATGATTTAGATCATGATAAATATGAGTGTAAAACCATAACAAGAGGAGGGGTGCAGGAGGAGGTTAATGGGTGTGGGTGTTGACTGGTAACATAAACAAAAACGGCCCCTAGGGGGCACCAAGGTGATTGAATGTACCTTACTCCACCACAGGGGATGGTGTTAATCATTATCACAGTATCCCTCCTCCAGTGTCTGGTCCTGTCACCACAAGGTGGCTGGGGCTTGTCTCAGCCCCCCTTGGCTGACCAAGAAAGTGTGGGTAACTAGATCAGCCCCTGTAGACCAAGGAAACTACCCAGGTCGACACTAGCGCCATCTACTGTTGACCACTGATGAAACCAGTGTATAGGCCTATACCGTCCTGAAGAATGTGACATGAGGAATTGGAAAAAGTCGAAAAAATCTAAAATCTTCTTAAAAGAAGTAACCACGGCAACCAATTTGTTTAAATGAAGGAATGTTTACATAAATAAAAGATTCTTATTAAGTTCCATTCTGGCTTCACATATGATGTTATACTTCATCAACCTGATTTATGGTCAGTTTTACATGATTTCCATGGAATTCCCTTTCAGAATCTGTATTGGTTGTCATGGTAACACAAATAGTTCCTGAGGGACAGCTTTTCCAAAATACCTCATTCTTAGGGAAGTTTACAGGAAAAGGAAGACAATTTGGGCTAGTTTGTTGCCATGGTTACAGTTGGAGTGTTGAAAGCACACTTACTTAGAACATTGAATTGAATACAGGACGTCAATACCTTGAATTTGGTATCATACATGCAATAGTTTCTCAAGATTCTGACAATAATGTAACACTTTGAAAGTTGCATGTTTTTCACCTGATCAAGATGTCTAGGCCAGGTATCAATGTACATATTATACCATACCGTGTGGAAAGGGTTAAAGTATGTGGTCCACGTTCCTCAAATTTAATGGTTACTCCCAATAGTTAAAATCGAAAACGCGATTTGAAATGCCATTACACCAGGGATGAACTATAGTTACCAGAAAGGTATATGGTCCACCCCCCACCCCCCACACACCAACCCTCCTCCCTACGTTCTACATATTGACCCCTATCAACCTGGCCCGGGGGAGGGGGGGGGGGCAGGCAGGACTCCTTTAGAAAATGCTGACGCATGACTTAGCCAACCTGTAGTCACACCTCATGACCATACCATTACACCCAAAGGGGTGGCCGCATGTGGCAAGGTGTCAAGTTACTTGCCATGTGTGCTAGCAAGATGCCGCCATACTTCAAAGGAGTTTTGCATGGTTTTCACACAAAACATAAATGGCAACCCCATGGGGAATTCACTTAAAAGACCTATTCACCTAGGACCTATTGATGCCCCAGGATTGCCATAAAAACTCCAAAATATTTCTCTTCTTTTGCGCAAATGTACTGTAACTATTAGGAATGTGGAATATAATATTTCCTTAAAGGTATAGACCAGGGTCTACGCATACAGCATCTGGTGGCAAAAAAAGTGAAACCAAAGTTAAAACCATGATAAAAGCATATCTCCCTTTTGCATATGCCTTAACTCACCTATATTAACCCTTTAAGGGCCGCTGCTGCCTCTGGGTAGCATCTAAAATACCCCTGAAAAACCGCTGCTGCCATAGGGCAGCAAAATTTCAACCCTAGGGCAGCAATACCACTAAATTACAGCTCCTGCTATGAAACAAAAAATAAGAATTTTTGAATGAAAACAAAAATATTTAACATGAATACTACGTCCCCTTGTCAAAAAGGTTTAAATTCTGTCTGCAATACAACTTATTTCACTCCTTAGCCACTGTCCCAGGGAGCACATACTTGCAAAGTTGCAAATTCCCATTGCATAGGGCCGGTGGTTAAGTCCCAAATGACATTTTTCAAGGCCAGCAGTGAAAGGGTTAACCCTTTCAATGCCTCACTATGGTCCTAGGGACCCCAGAATCCGCTAGGTGTGCCCCTGTGCATAATGCACACAGCAGGTGGGTATTTTGGTGCAGCTATATCTATATAAGAAATAGGTGAAACCCTATGAAGTTATGAATGGCTCTTCTTGGCTCTTGGTATGTGGTATTGTCCAGTATGTTGTTATATGGTGTTAAAGAATGGAAGCAATCAGAGGATGCTCTCACCTGCTCCTAGGCCAAAAACATCAAAATGATTATGATTGGGTCATTAAGGCAATTTGTTTACTCCTACACCCACTGAAGTGATTTGCAGTATATTGGGTCATCATGTTAAGAGGGTCTGTCAATCATGGCCCAGCCTGGCCAGTACTCCAGATACCCTCCAAACCCCTTACATATCTACGTCCCACTCACCTGCCTGTGACAAATAGGCACCGTGATTTCAGATTGACTCCAACAATTATATAGAAGATGTACTGGGGGAACTTGGTGGATTTTGTTCTATGATAGATAGAGAGAAAATTCCAAAAGATTTACTGTATTCGACTTAATAAGCGCCCTCCCCCTAATAAGCCCCCCCCCCCTTTCTGAGGCATTTTTAGACTAGAACAAAGGGTCAATTTTCGCGATTTTGGGGACATTTAAACGCTTAGGTACTAAAAACGTCATAAAAATAATTTTATAAGCGCCCTGGGCGCTTATTACGTCGAATACGGTACATTATGTTTCTCATGTTCTACATCATAGAAGAAAAGAAATTGACTTTTTAATAATTCTCATTTTTTTCTGGAGTCCCTAAGTATGGCATTCTACACATCTTGGCACTGTTTTTCTCTGCTTCAAAAAGCTATGCCCTAAGCTATCATAGGTATCTCAGTTGACTAGAAAATATTTGAATAAATCCCAAACTGTCTTTATTCATTAATGAATCCCTTTTCTTTTTGTAAAATCAATTTCTTCATCTTATGTACACATGGCAAAGGTTTTGATCACAAAATGTTGGTCTATTTATTTTTTCTGTTTTTTTAATTTGGATTTTTCCTAAATTGGTCATGGCTCTTTGGTTTCACCCATGACCACTCATTTTTATGGATTGATAATGTTGCATATAATCTCCTCTAACCATCTAAGAAGTTAAGTTGAGATATTATGGGTCAATCTTGAAAAAAATGAAAAACATTGAAAAAGAGGCTTACCCATATACTGTCATAGTTAAGGGTGTGCTATCTTCAAATGTCAATATAGTGTAGAAGGCAGTGAAAACGTCGAGCCCCACGGGGAATCGAACCCCGGTCCCTCAGCTCCGAAGTTGAGAATGCTACCGCTGCACCACAGGGCCAGCTGCTTTCTTACTGCTCTGCTACAGTACCTGAGCTACCATAGGCGGGCAATGCGCTCTCCACGCACGCTCGGGCTGCCCCGAACGATACGTGCCCGCTACATTACTCCCATTCAGACTTTTGCTAGGTCGTCGGCAAGGTCACGAGGACCTACCTAGCAGAAGCTGAAACCGCTCAGATACCCAACCCAGGATCTGCAGATCCTGGTCACGGCACCAGTGTAGAAGGCAGTGAAAACGTCGAGCCCCACGGGGAATCGAACCCCGGTCCCTCCGCTCCGAAGTTGAGAATGCTACCGCTGCACCACAGGGCCAGCTGCTTTCTTACTGCTCTGCTACGGTACCTGAGCTACCATAGGCGGGCAATGCGCTCTCCACGCACGCTCGGGCTGCCCCGAACGATACGTGCCCGCTACAATATCATAATCTAGCACCACGAGGTATTTATTTGCTTTTATTACATCATCGCATATCAAACTCATATAATCCAAAGTGCTTTAGAGAAATTGTGGGTAAATCAGAATCGACCGAACCCTGGTCTATACCTTTAAGTGCATTGTATGCTTGATATATGTCAAATACGTGATAGTAAGAAAATTGGGGAAAATGGGTATGGGCGTGTGCGCTTAGGGAGTGATCCTTTTTTTAACAACAGGTGGGGGGGGGGGGGGTCGGAGAATCGTTTTTTGGCTCAAAACTGGCTCAAATTTTTTTTTTTGACCCCCCCCCCCCCAAGAGGGGTCCAAATTTTTACACACCCGGTCAAGGGGTCTACATTTTTTTGCCCTCCCTGAAACCCACCACCACCCCCTGTTATTATCATTCCCTTAATAGAATGAAAGTTTACTTAACCGTAAAACCCTGCCTTTAAGAAGGATTTTTTTTCAGATTTATTTTTCATACAAGACAGTTGTTTGTCTGAAAGAAGGGGGTCATCTTGAAGGCAGGGTTTCATTACATAGCATCATGAGAAAATGATTTTAAAATCTTTTTTATACAAAGTAGGGGGTCGTATTAAAGGCAGGGTCGTCTTAAAGGAGGGTTTTATGGTAGTTCTTTTTAGTTTAAAATAACTTTTTAAGCGCACTGTGCGTACCGACCAATAGAGTTTTATAGCACTAGACCGTGACAACTTATTAGCTTGAAATATTTATTTATGAAATTTTAAACGAGTAGCACGTCAGCACACTGCTGCATTTGTAAACAAATGTGGGGAGACTCTCTGTAGTACTTGGGCAAATGTCCCCCCCACTTTTGACCAACCCAAAAAAAAGGTCAAACGAAAAAGGTCAAACGAAAAAGGTCAAGGTAAAAGCGGCCAAAAAAGGTCGGCCCCCCCTACTTTGAAACTGCTTGCCATACCCCTGGCGGTCCTTATAGGAGTCATGTATAGCTGACAATGAAGCACTATGTGGTCCTTAAAGGGTAAGTTTGAGTCATACATATTAAAGGGTTAGTTTCAGCATTATGCTGTCCTTAAAAAGGGTTAGTTTGAGTCATAATATATATAGCTGACAACGAAGCACTCGGCAGTCTTTAACCCATTGAGGGCGGATGTCGATTATAATCAACATCCATCCCTGGCATGATGTTGATTATTTACTATACCATGTGGGGCCGGATGTCGATTATAATTGACTTAACTCTATGGTATTCTGGAAACCTCCGGCCCCTTGGAAAAAATTGAAAAAAAAAACGACCCCTGGCTAGAATTTTTTTTTTGGCCGGCCTTAATGGGTTAAAGGGTTAGTTTGAGCACTATGCTGTCCATACATGCTTAGTTTGGGTCAGATATAGCTGACAATAAAGCACTATGCTATCCTTAAAGGGTTAATTTGGGTCATGTATAGCTGACAATGAAGCACTATGCGATCCTTAAAGGGTTAGTTTGGGTCATGTATAGCTGACAACGAAGCACTATGCGATCCATAAAGGGTTAGTTTGGGTCATGTATAGCTGACAACGAAGCACTATGCGATCCTTAAAGGGTTAGTTTGGGTCATGTATAGCTGACAACGAAGCACTATGCTATCCTTAAAGGGGTAGTTTGAGCACTATGCGGTCCTTAAAGGGTTAGTTTGGGTCATGTATAGCTGGCAATGAAGCACTATGCGATCCTTAACCCTTCAGGGCTGATCAGGGAAAGTTTTTGCAAAACATTTCGGCCCCTTCACAAGTAAACTTATTTTTTGGTCAGCCCTAAAGGGTTAAAGGGTTAGTTTGGGTCATGTATAGCTGAAATTGAAGCACTATGCGATCCTTAAAGGGGTAGTTTGAGCACTATGCTGTCCTTAAAGGGTTAGTTTGGGTCATGTTTAGGTGACAATGAAGCACTATGCGATCCTTAAAAGGTTAGTTTGGGTCTTGTATAGCTGACAACGAAGCACTATGCGATCCTTAACTCTTCCTTTCCCGATCGCGCATTTACGTGAATTTTTGGCCGATTTTGAGACCCCTGCCATTTTCTCAAAAATTGCTTCAAAGCTTAGATTTTTTGGATTCTCACTATTTGGTTTATGATCTCCAGGGATCCCGAACTATTTGTTTCTGGTAGTTTGTTATTTTATATGGTTGGCTTGTCAACTTGATGGACAATCAACCCGATTTTTACCCATATTTAATCAATTTTTCTGGTAAAAATCATAAAAAATGTAGGACAATATGATTTTTTTGTGAAAACCTACTTAAGAGAGTTTCTTATGATGAAAAAGATGGTACTAATATTTCCCATAATTTTTGGTGTGATTTTGATCAAAATATCCGTTGCCATAGCAACAGATATGCTAGAAATTGTGATTTTGTGAATTATTGGTTGCCATGGTAACCATATCAAATATGGCCGTCATGGCCATTCTACATACAAAATCTGAAAAAACCTAACAAAACCTACAATATGGTATTTATTCCATTCCAATTGATTAGGGGAATCCTGAAATATTGCAGTTTGAATATTGGTTCAAGATACACTTTTTTTATATCATTGCTATTTTGATAGAGCCATATCTTTTGCTTATTTAAATAGATATTGAAAACTAGGTTATGGCCTTTTTAAGTCAACATCCTTAGTTCATAGTATTATTACTCCACTTCTAGTTTGAATATTTAAATAATTCCAAAAGTTTTGGAATGCTCATGCCATCAGACATAGTCCAAAAAGCACCCAAAAATGATCTGGGAAAGGAAGAGTTAAAGGGTTAGTTTGGGTCATGTATAGCTGACAATGAAGCACTATGCCATCCTTAAAGGGTTAGTTTGGGTCATGTACAGCTGACAATGAAGCACTATGCCATCCTTAAAGGGGTAGTTTGAGCACTATGCGGTCCTTAAAGGGTTAGTTTGAGTCATGTATAGCTGACAATGAAGCACTATGCGGTCCTTAAAGGGTAAGTTTGGGTCATGTATAGCTGACAATGAAGCACTATGCGGTCCTTAAAGGGTTCATTTGGGTCATGTATATCAAAGGGTTACTTTGAATACTATGCGGTCCTTAAAGGGTTAGTTTGGGTCATGTATAGCTGAAAATGAAGAACTATGCGGTCCTTAAAGGGTAAGTTTGAGCACTATGCTGTCATTAAAGGGTTAGTTTGGGTCATGTATAGCTGACAATGAAGCACTCTGCGATCCTTAAAGGGGTAGTTTGAGCACTATGCTGTCATTAAAGGGTTAGTTTGAGTCATGTATAGCTGACAATGAAGCACTATGCGGTCCTTAAAGGGTTAGGGAGTGGTCATTTTTTAACAACAGGGGGGGGGGTCGGTGGATTTCCGCGCGAGTGGGTCGAATTTTTTTTGGTCCCCCCCGCGGGAGGGGTCAAAATGTTTTCAGTCCCCCCCCCCTAGGCAGGTTGAAAATGAGCGCGGCCGACCCCTTTGAGCTATAGTAACGCACAGGCTTTTTCGCTCAAAAGGGGTGTAATTTTTTCGGTCCCCCCCTCAAGAGGGGTCCAAATTTTTTTGGTCCCCCCCCTTCAAGGGGTCCAAATTTTTTTGGTCCCCCCCCAAATCCACCAACCCCCCCCCTGTTGTTAAAATATATAGCGGTTTAAAACTATATCTATTTAAGAGTAACACCAATGTTAACTAAGGGAGTGGGCTATGTCTGTATAACGTGTTATTTGATTATGGGATCGTCACAACACTCTACTGCTGACCTGGGCGGCTGGTACACGGCTCAATGAGCCTATAATTATAACCTGAGCGGCCTGAGGTGTATAGCGAAGTCTCGGATTTCTCCGTATGGGCGGCCATGTTAGTTCTGAGCTCGCAATGTATCGTGAGACTTAGGCAGTGACCAGACACTCACACACCATAACTTCCGGGCAACAAGCTCCAGCACGAGAGCAGAGCCAAGATCTCACGAGATTGCTGGTGTCAGTGTAAACATTGCAGCTGCGGGAACAAGTCCGCACCAGTTAGAGAGCTATAGCAGGGGTTAGAGTTGTAGATAGCACCTAATAATAGAACAGTGGGGGGCAAACAAACGGCACGTGGTTGATACTTTACAGGATATATGAACCAAATCTCGCCCAGTTAAATTGATACACAAATAAGAATTATCATAAAAATAGACGTATCTGTCTGAATCAAATCGACATTGTCTAATACATGTACCATGCATCATTATAGTGAAGACTGAAAATTATTAGGGGCAATTAGAATATATCAAAATACAGTAAGGACTAATGGTACCATTATGGTAAAGTTACCCAACCACGTGGTGGCCTGTGTTTGCCCCCCAGTCCAGGGCCTGTGACGTAGCAGAGAGGAAACTCTAACCTCTGCTATAGGATCGTCACAACACTCTACTGCTGACCTGGGCGGCTGGTACACGGCTCAATGAGCCTATAATTATAACCTGAGCGGCCTGAGCAATCTCCAGTGCAGAGGTAATCAAAACAAACCCTCAAAAGGATTACCTCTGCCCCAAGCTACCTACGTCACAGAAATAGTTCAGCAGTCACACTTAATGACCCTGACAACCTAGGGAGGGGGGGGCACTCTTTCTTTGTTCTATGTGCAGACATCAACCTGCATTGGATACCCTTTTAATGGGACAAAATACTGCAACCCCCCACCTATTTTGGCGAGATGCACCCCTAAATTGGAAAGAAATCACACCGGAGACTAAATAGATACAGACACCTTCTTACAGTATAGACATTGAATTTGCAAAGAAAATTAATGCTACCATGTCGACCTAAGTGTGGGCCAAATTCCCATATCCATTAGACTATTTTGTGTGCTACCATGTCATCATTAAAATGAAGAGTGCCCCCCACGTCCTGATACAACCAGGTACTGCATTGTGCATTCCACATGGCTTTTGTTTTGGTAAACCCACCAGTACAGTGCTGTATTGTGCCACGGGACTATTTTCCTGTCGGAAACCCCTGTTATAAGTATTGTATGTTCAAAATAGCAGTCTCTTATATGGAATATGAGAATAGTATATGCAGCCACATGGACTAAATGTACAATTAGTTATTAACATGGGACACAAAATAAGGTAAAGATGAGTATTAATCTGGACGAATTTGGTCGTAAATCGGTGCCTGGGGAAGAGAGTAATCATCTTTGAGTGTTTGTTGTGATTACCCCAAGCTGGCCCCAACTCGCGCTTGGACAAGTCCGAGCGACATCGCTGGTATTTAGGAGGCCATGACCGCATCACTTCCCCCGTATATTGGGGGGGATTCGTACGCGGTACCCATCTGCACTTTTAATACAACAGCACCAAGCGCACAGGAACTATTTTAACCAGCAACCTTTGGTGCCAGCGATGTCGCTCGGACTTGTCCAAGCGCGAGTTGGGGCCAGCTTGGTGATTACCCTTTGCGCAGGAGAATGCCGCCTGAGGTGTATAGGATCGTCACAACACTCTACTGCTGACCAGGGCGGCTGGTACACGGCTCAATGAGACTATAATTATAACCTGAGCGGCCTGAGGTGTATGGGATCGTCACAACACTCTACTGCTGACCAGGGCGGCTGGTACACGGCTCAATGAGACTATAATTATAACCTGAGCGGCCTGAGGTGTATGGGATCGTCACAACACTCTACTGCTGACCTGGGCGGCTGGTACACGGCTCAATGAGACTATAATTATAACCTGAGCAGCCTGAGGTGTATGGGATCGTCACAACACTCTACTGCTGACCAGGGCGGCTGGTACACGGCTCAATGAGACTATAATTATAACCTGAGCGGCCTGAGGTGTATGGGATCGTCACAACACTCTACTGCTGACCAGGGCGGCTGGTACACGGCTCAATGAGACTATAATTATAACCTGAGCGGCCTGAGGTGTATGGGATCGTCACAACACTCTACTGCTGACCTGGGCGGCTGGTACACGGCTCAATGAGCCTATAATATTATAACCTGAGCCCCGATGAAATTGGGTAAAGATCGGAAGAAATGCCACACTTTACACCAAAATATTGCTTAGATGGAGAGTGTTTTGAAGAAACTAGTGACATATATCATCACCATTTTTTGTATAGAATACAACTGAAAAGGAATTAAAGTGATACAGATGTGCAAACATGTCCAAAATTAGCTTCTCCAAACGTTCACTTTTTTTTGGCAGAATCTCAGTTTTTTTTCAGTTTTTCAAAGAAATCTCTTATTTTAGGTGATAAAACTTATTTTTTTCCCATTTCTTTTGACAAATACAGATACCTGAGGTGTTTTGCAACAGAATGATATAGCTCAAATAGTTCACATGATATTGCATAAAGGTGTAATAGATGAGAGAAAAGACGTCTGCACGAAAAAAGAGGGTGACTATATAAGAGTGGGCTTGACCTAGTTTCACAGCGTTACAGAGAACATAGCCCACTCCAAAAATGACCACTCCCTTAGTTTGAGCACTTGGCTATCCTTAAAGGGTTAGTTTGAGTCATGTATATTAAAGGGTTACTTTGAACACTATGCGGTCCTTAAAGGGTTAGTTTGAGTCATGTATAGCTGACAATGAAGCAATCTTAAAGGGTGGCACACACACACACACACACCAAGCCTCCTCCCTGCATTATACATACTGACCCCTATCAACCTGGGCCGGGGGGGGGGGGGGACCTGTCAGGACTCCTTTAGAAAATGCTGACTCATGACTTAGCCAACCTGTGGGCACACCTCATGACCCCGGAAAAGTGCCCCCACCTCAGTCACGTGTCTGGTTACCATGACAACCAATGAGCACCTTCAATCCGGTCCCATCTCCAAGGGCCCTTATCTCTGGACCTGATCTAACACTGATAAGGGCCGCATCAGGCCCTGCCCTCCAGGGGTAGTATAGTGTGTATCGAGATGGGACTATGACTCAGCTACTAGAATAGGGTCCAAACGACAAGAGACCAATCACAGGCCCCCCTCCCCTCTCTCTCTCCTGAGGGTTGGGTTGGGTGGGGGGTGGGGGATGGGGTGGGGGGCCCTAAAGGGGGCGAGAGAAAAATAAGAGTTTAACTGATAAAAGAAAATACCAGAGGCCGACAGGTGAGTCATAGTCCCATCCCGATACACACAATACTACTTCCAGGGTATTAGGTATCAGGGACACGTGCCTCCAAACAGGGCGGCCTGACATCAAAGCAGGATTTCCACGGATTTCCACGGATTTCCACGATCTATAAATGGGGAGACGTGAGACCTCCCTGCTTTCAGGTCTCAGCAGAATGGTCTGGTCTCCCCATAAAAATCAAGCGCACCGACCAATACAACATGCACTTTCTTTTTTAAATATTACCCGTTTAAGCGAAAAGTTAATTAAAGGTGCCTGTGAATGACACTTAGTCATGTTATCATCATTCCCTTAATAGAATGAAAGTTTACTTAACCGTAAAACCCTGCATTTAAGAAGGATTTTTTTTCAGATTTTTTTTTCATACAAGACAGTTTTTTGTCTGAAAGAAGGGGGTCATCTTGAAGGCAGGGTTTCATTACATAGCATCATGAGAAAATGATTTTAAAATCTTTTTTATACAAGACGATTTTTTCCCTTAAAGTAGGGGTCGTATACTGATGTTCCGAGATACCCTCCGTGACCACCACTGAGCTGGTTGCCGGCCTGGCAGGGGCAGGAAGGTGGGGCTGGTCCTCCATGGCCCCATAGAGAATGCATGGACTAAAACTTCACACCCCTACCAGAAGGCCATTTCTAGGAATTTTGGCTTGAAACTCACACTGGGTGTAGAGGGTACATCGGTTGTCCCCTGATATGAATACCATCTCATAACTATTATTAGAAAGGGAGAACTGGTCACTTATATGATACACACACTGACCTACTTAGCAGTGTCCGTGAGTGCATGGTGTGTTGTCCGCTCCCTACCCCCTGCCTCCCGCCTGCTGCCCTAGGTACCACACCACCCCTCACCCCTGCTCCTGACCAGCCCCACCCTCACCCTCCCGGCAGCGCCACCTAACGTACATATCCCCGGCTGGAGCGACCTCAGCGCCTATCTCGGAACACCAGTATTAAAGGCAGGGTCGTCTTAAAGGAGGGGTTTTATGGTAGTTCTTTTTAGTTTAAAATAACTTTTTAAGCACACTGTGCGCTTAATATGTTGAATACGGTACACGGATCTGCTGGAAAAAGTTGATAAAAGGAACATATTGATTATAATAGTATAATTGTCATATTTCAAATAAACTAAATGTCACCAAAATTGGCCATAAACCAGAACTTAAGTTACACTACATATGAACACATTAATTATGAGCCATGCTAGAGGACAGAGAATCACTCACTTCTGGCAAATCTGGTTGTACGATACAATGTCATCAAAATGTAAAGACAACATGAAAAATATATCCAATACTAATATATGAGTCACTTACCTAATGCAAGGTTGCATATACCGCCTAAACCAAACTGCACCAACTTTCCGTTGTTTTCATTCAGGCAATCTAAACAGGAAATGAGAGTTTTATAGCACTAGACCGTGACAACTTATTAGCTTGAATTATTTATTTATGAAATTTTTAAAAATCAAGCGTACCGACCAATACAACATGCACTTTCTTTTTTAAATATTACCCGTTTAAGCGAAAAGTTAATTAAAGGTGCCTGTAAATGACACTTAGTCTACATTTTGATTGATAATATCAATGTGGACTATTTCAAAAATGACCTCAGTCAAGTCCCTCATCCAGTATTAGAGGGGATAGGGGGGGGGGTTAATCTCGAAAATTGGAGGTAACATTGCAGGGCCCATCCTAAAATATGGTACTCATCATCGTGAACAAGAATAATACCTTTGTTTTTGAATTTGAGGGGTGAAACCCCCTTCTTCACCCCCTCCGAAGACAACAGGGTGATGTATGGGTAGATAAACCACCCCGGGGTGTTTCGTGTATTGACGCAGGTAGTCGACTCGAGATGCTGTCCAGCCAGCCCTGACCCCATGTGGGGGACTTAAACACTACTGCTTGGGCTTCACCACAGCCCCCACAGGTGAGGAATACACTAACTGCTGGTTGCTATGTTTGTGCCTACCCTAACAACCGGGGTCTTTGTCGCTTGGCGGTTGCCTGGAGAGGACACTGTCCGCCTATTGCTTGCTTGTGGTAAAAAAAATACTGCAATAAATCTCAGATATAATAATAAGGCACTAGTTTGAATTAGGTAGAATCCATTTAATAGCATTTTACCAATATACAGTGACTGAAGACAAATATGTTTTGCCCTTCAGTAAAACTCAATATGACTGCCAGATGGCCAGATTTCAAATGAGGAAATGCCTATTTGCTCATATTAATGAATAATGGCAGCCATCTTGGATTTTTATCAACATTCAAAATAGCTAAGTTTACTACTTTGACATTGCATCTGAACCTGGTTTATGCATGTTTCGAGTCAGGAAAGTCTAAAACAGGAGCGTTTATGGCACTTAAAAATAGCTCAGTTTTCATCGTCTACCATATTTTTTTTATTGCATTCTAAAGGGGTTTCATGCATGTTTCAAGTGAGTAAAAGCCTCACAGAATAATTTCTTATCTTCGGAAGGGGTGACGAAGGGGGTTCCACTCCTCAAATTAAAAAACCAAGATGATATCCTTGTTCGCGATGATGGGTACCAAGTTGTGAACACATGAGCCCAAATAATTTTCTTACCTAAAAACAGGCCAACAACATTAAGTGTCCGGATATATTCGTAATTAACTGGATCATATGCAAAATTGGCAAGGTTTGCAAGAACTTCTTCTTTTGCACCTGAAAATGAAACAGTATGGTTATTGTTAACTGTTAAAGTCCTGCTTTCAACATGTACAGTGAGGCGTCTAGCAGATTTGGGAGAGGCGACCAGGGGGGTACCCCCGGCCAGCGGCCACTAATTGGCTGTTTAGATAAGGCACAGAAACAAGGGTGATGACAGACTATGTGGTCAAGCAGCCAACATGCCCTGACACTTGATAGATGACAGCTGTTGTGTGTAAGAAAAGTGTATGCCTCACAATCAAAGATGATAAAAGGCTTCATTAATTTGATGAAATTCTAAAATAGATATATTATTCATGTTCTGTGTTCCACAGAGGTAATTTAATTAAGCCTCAACTCCTTCTAGAAGCAGTAATACAAAAATATATAACATGATAACATTGTATCAAACATTTCTTATATACTGGCTTCTGGTAGGAGTTGAATCATAAATAAAGTACCTATGTGAAGCACATGACATGCATGTCATGCTTATTAAAGAATAACATCAATTCAATCAGGCATTCAAATATTTTGGGTTTGCAGGCACAGTTAGAAGGGGTAAGGTTAGTGGTGGTATCTGACCAGGATGTATCAGATTACTACAAACTGCCCCTGCCCCCTTCCACCACCACCACTGGTCACCAGCTGTCTGGGGCTCCCGTGGCCAGTGGATATATTCTATCCACTCTGAATCTGCTAGACGCCTCTCTGTGTATGTATTTGCACTTAACCTAAAGGCAAAGCCCTCTTCTGGATTTTAGGAAATGTCTATCATGGACCACATGGTAGTCATAAGAGGAAATATGGGTTCTCCCTAAATGCTATACTTGAGCTAGTCTTGTAGACAGTAGATTGATTTTTATTCAAGATGACAGCAACGGTACAAATAAGGTGTGACGGTACAAATAGCCGACGACATTTCTATTTTGACCCTATTTTTCTCCTTTAGATGGTCAAAATGTTGGGTTTCTTTTGTGGACATATAAATACTCATAGGATTTGTATGACTTTAAATCACCACTGCCATGCCTATTGTTATCCGGCATGACAGATGTGTGGGACTACGCCCAGGTGGGTGCTCACCCCCACCCCACTGCCTCACATACGGGTCTGCCCTCTGATTGGACAGAGGGTTTACCTGGCAGGTGGGCAGTACTAGAGTGGTCAGTTGGGACTGGACACCGCATGGCAAGGAGCCTACCACTAGCAGAGAGGCACACACTGTAAATATTTTTCTTTTGTGTAATGTTATTGTAGCAGTGTATTACGACCTGGATGATGCTACAGTTGGTCTGTAATAAATATATATTCGCCCAAACCTAGTCACAAGTGTTTTGTATGTATGTGTTATTTATAGTGTACAGTAATGAATGGACCCTTAAATTAAAGGGGGTGGGGAGACCGTGAGGTGTGATAACCTTAGGCGGGCTCCAGTGAGTTTTCAAATGCCACTAGACTTGCCTTGTCCATCATTCCAATGATACATAAATATGCAAGGGGTTAAATCAGTATCTAGGGCTATGTGTTTATTGGAAATTATTCAACAAATTTTCACCAGGGTTTTCTGTACAAGGATCTGTAGGGCAGTCCCAGAAAAATGACCAAGGACAACATACAGACCCTAAGCTAAGCCAAGCGGTATTTTTTAGTATTGTAATTCAAAAGGAAAAAAGCTAGGCTATAGACTCTTATGGATCGTCTATTTTCCAGATCTTGCAGTGGGTCCCGGTTTGACGTACAAAGACGGGATAAACGGAGAACGGGATAAACGGAAAACGGGATGAACAGAGAAGGGGATAAACCGAGAAGGGGGGACCGGGGTCGGGGGGGGCCGGGAGGCGGGAGGGTACCGGGGGCGGAGGGGACCGGGGCCGGGGGAACAGGGGGTGGGGGGACCGCGGTCGGGGGGACAGGGGATCGACGACAAAGGCATGGACACGTAGCACACGTCGCCCCGCAGCCGACTGACACGGCGAAATCGAAACGGCGATGGTGTGGCTGCTGACGCTCCGATCGACTCACGTTTTGGCCGAGACATAAAACAGCGGTTCCGCGCTGCAGGGTGCTGACACCCACACCCACCTGCTTGCCCACACCCACCTGTTTGCCCACACCCACCTGCTTGCCCACGCCCACCTGCTCGCCTGGAATTTGATCAAATAAGGCATGTGACCTATCAAAGTGGGTTAGTTTTTCCTGGAGATTGTAATGTATTGTACTAAAATTAGATCACTCATTCGCCTTAGGCGGGCTCTAGTGAGTTTTCAAATGCCACTATCATTCCAATGATACATAAATATGCAAGGGGTTTAATAAGTATCTAGGGCTATAGATGTGTTAATTGGAAATTATTCAACAAATTTTCAAGCTTAGGCCTTGGAGTAAGGCCACCACGGTCTAGGTTGCGTACCATTGCTTCAGGTACAGGGCCTAAAACAAGGAAGTACACCAGGGTTTCCTGTATAAGGATTCTTAGGGCAGTCCCAGAAAAATGACCACGGACAACATACAGACCCTATGCAAAGCCAAGCGAGTTTTTATTCACATTGTAATTCAAAAGGAAAAAAGCTAGGCTATAAACTCTTTTGGGTCGTCTATTTTCCAGCGATCTTGCAGTGGGTCCCGGTTTGACGTACAAAGATGTTGCAAGCCAAAGGTCAATGAACGGTGATATTTTATTCCTTGGCCACGCCAGCTAAGTATGTAGAGCAATCCTCTCTCTTTTGATTGTCAAGCTAGACTGCAGAACCCCTGTTCCGTTTTTCAATATATAGCCATAACCTCCTGGTCTGCCAGACGAAATGTCTCACCCGATCGGCGGCATTTCGAATGAGCGCCGACGCTCCTTCAATATAACGTTCCCTGCGTGCTGGCGCCGCCGTCCATTCTACGGCAGCACCGATCGACTCCGTCCCCCTGCCGACTAGACCATTTATACCCAAGCTTTCTGATTTACTGATTAAATATACAAAGTCACCCAAATTAAAGGGGCACACCAGTGAGAAATAGCATTCACCAAACTAGCCTACCTAAGCTAGTGGACCAAACCATAGTTTAAATCATTGTATTTTAGCAGGTAAGAGGACCCTGATCTGAACTGAGAAAATGGCTGAGGGGCCATTTTGGCATTTCCCCAGACTCCAGTTCTATTCACTCCTATTATAGCTTATTCTCTATAGATTTGCACAATTCAAGTGCTGTTTCCCACTAATGTGGCATCCTAGATTAACGTGCCACAACTTTCAATTTACCAAATATGACATTTTATTTTTTATGGAATATGGCTGTCTCATTGATTTAACCAAGGGGAGCCGTATTTTTTCAAGCCGTTAAATAACCCACAGCCGTATTTCATGGCCTATGACGTCATCAAAAATGGCGGTTTGTTTACATTTGAACGGTGTAGAACATGTCTTTTTAGGCTCCCCCCTTTCATAATTTTGACAATTTGAATGGAAAAACATAAAAAATAAACACAAAGGCACCCTCGTTTTAGTCTGTTGAAGGGTTATTTCACTTGTTGAAGGTTGGGCCGCATTTCACTCGGCCTACGGCCTCGTGAAATACGGCCCAACCTTCAACTCGTGAAATAACCCTGTCAACTCGTGAACCTTTGTCTATTTATTTTTTATGAAATACGACGGTGCCATTGATTGAACCAAGGAGCGCCGTATTACACGCCCCCCGTTGAAGGTAGGGCCACATTTCACTCAGCCTGCGGCCTCGTGAAATACGGCCCTACCTTCAACTCGTGAAATAACCCATGCTACAGACTAAAACTCGTGGACTTGTTTATCTTATAATAGAGAAACTATAAATACTGGAACCTGATTGGCTGGATTCTGATTGGCTGAGGCTTGGTCACATGACCATTCCAGCCTGCTAGCATAAAAGGGAGGGCTCCCACCCCAATAAGGCAGATGTCACCCGGCTCTCACACCCACCAGACCACCAGGACTGGGCACTACCTTTAAGAAAACCATGTGCTCTCTACACTTTTAGAACAAAACCTGCACTTTTAGACCTTCAAGATCACCACTTTAGACCTGCACTTTCAAGCCCTAGGAACCTTCAGAAAACCATTTTTAGCCAACTCTAAAACCCTGGAACTTTACTTTAGAGAACCTTCAAACCAACTTTAGATCAGGAATTCACCGGCGCCCCCACATCCGACACTTAGAAACCTCGGTCCGCAGACGTACCCACTGTATTCATTACTTTACTTTATCACAGAACTCAGGCTTAGCAGAGTCCTGGCCCTCCTGCACACATAATAAGGCCAAATGGGTGGGTTTTAGACCCGTTTTTGATGCTTTATGAAGGATTTAGCTGTTTTTCTCTGGATTTCTTGCCTTGATATGGATAGAAGGGGTATTGATGCCACTAATTTTACCATAGATCATTTGTTTCATTAAACATTCACTTCCAAAAGAGACAATTTGGGCCCAGAGCGAGGTTGGGGCTGCTTGGCACAGAAATTGATGTCGAGGCATTTTTTACAATTTTGACTTCGGAGGCCCTAAAAATAGTCATAAATAGCATGAATAATGTTCGCCCGATTCAAAAAAGTTGGGAATATCCCTTGGAAATATGATTCAAGAGATTTTGTTGAATTTTTAATTGTGTTGTTAAGGGTTGTCAAGGTGAACTTATGACATATATACCGGAAAATCCCTCATTTTCATCCAAAAAGTGCAAATTTGGGCCTAAATCTCATGACATTGGCCCCATATTGATTGTTTTTGTGCTCTCAGGATTGAGATGGGGCCTTAATCACATGTAGAATATTGTTGCCAGTGTTTTGGGGCATCTGGTCAGTGTAGTCCGACATATCTTAGTCAGATTCAGTTTTTCACTAGAGGTCGCAGAAAAGAGGTAGCTGTTTTTACGTGAAAAACTGCAAAAAATAGCCTTAAAGGCACCCCTTAGACATACTTTAAAGAGCTCTGTGGTCAAAAATAGATGATACCAGAAGATGGGCAATGCTTGGTTTAAAAAGAGTTTTAAAAAGTTTTTGGTATCCATGGTAACCAAGGGGTCACGCTTTGAGGTCAAAGTCAAGGTCACAGGTTGGTGCGGCACTTGAAAAATTGATCATATTCAGACTTTGCTTTTTCCATGGCAACTAGCGCAAAATCTAATCCAGGGATATTGAGAGGGCCGCGCCCTGCGCCATAGGCGCATTAAAATCGGGGATGGCGCATTGGAATCCCTATAGGTGCGCCCTATGGCGCATAGGCTTTTTAAAACTGAAAGAATTTTTTAAATAGTCCAATTAGAACTATAAAACTACAAATCCTCAGCATTCCCCAATCTAACAGCAGTTTTTCAAAAAAAAGTCTTGGAGTACCGTAACAGGGGTAGCCACTAACATTTGAGAGTATGGGCCATCCGGGCCTGCAGAATCAGAAAGTTTTGGGCCCACAGGTAAAACTGTGGGCCCAGGAATTTACATGTACATCCAAAGAGAGGGAATTGGGGGGGGGTGGTTGAGGGACTGAAAAATAACACGATCTCCTTAAAATGGACATCCATTCTAATTGACTTTCACTTTACTTTTGCTTTAGAAAAATGTAGTCTACATTTTGCATTCATTTGAGAAAGTACATCAGTTACAACTAGTAAACTTAAACAGATATGTTCTGATCTGTACCTGCTGCTAACACAGCCATGAATGGCCTTATATATGATGATCAGAATTGGGATTCCTAGACATGCATGTATGGGCGATTAGCCTTCCAAATGAACATAGATCTAGTATCGTTTTAGAAGAAATCATGATAAAATTAACTACAACAGCTCACGACTTTCCCTTTAAAACAATATATAACATTCCCATACATTCCAGAATAGAGATGGGATTCAGTGATCATTTTCACTTGAAATTTTGAGATCAATTATCTACTCGCCATCGGGGCCCATAACAACATAAATAGTCAGAAAAATATGGGCCTGCACCCAAAAGTAAAGGCCATTGGCTCCCGGGCCAGTGTTAGTGTCTACCCCTGCCGTAATCTATCCACAAATCCCTCGGAAAACACCAATCTTAAATTAGAATTCCAAAATTTTCTGGTGCATAAATATGTCCACAGAACACCAATCAAAAAATAAAATTCCTCTATTTTTGGAGCAATATGCACAAGCCACAAAAACCTATCGGAATACACCAGTCTACAGAGGATTTTCCTAATTTAGGGAGTGATCATTTATTATCAACAGGGGAGGGGGGTGGTGGGTTTGGGGGGGGGGGGCAAAAAAATTTGGACCCCTTGACCGGGGGGGGGGCAAAAAAATTTAACCTGTTTTGAGCCAAAAAGCCCGCGCGTTACTATGCTTCAAAGGGCCCGCGCGCGAGCCGATTTTCGACCCTAAGGGGGGGGGGGGTAAAAAATTTTGACCCCTTGACCGGGGGGGGGTAAAAAATTTCGCGCGCTCCGCGCGGAAACCCACCACCCCCCCCTGTTGTTAAAAAATGATCACTCCCTTAATCCTTGGAATGATATGTCTCCAAACCCCTCTTGAAGTACATGGATATATAATATCACTACCGGTGTATGGCTACTCTATGACCATCCTTGCAGCAAGCATGCCTCAGTACATCCATCTTAGTTACTTTATATTCAAATATAAGTATTTTACTAGGGGCACTATGATGGCCCATTAACCCTCAAGATGGCGCATTGATCTTGCTAAGGAATGCGCCACTGTCCCATTGAAAAATATCCTATCAATATCCCTGCTAATCTGACTCCCCTAATGACGGACATTTTTAAAAGATGGGAAATGACGTCAGCTTTTGTTTAAGGCGTCATTTATGAACGCCATCAAATTTTGAACCCCATTTGGAGCCACTTGTTAGTGAAAAAGAGGAAAATATTAGAACATCACTGCCAATTAGTACCGTGACACCATAAAGATTAGTCTTGGGCTTAGTCTTAAATCCTGGCCCCTAGATTTAGTTTACCGAACTTTACTGAGGATTTATAGTAGGCCTACCGTGTACCGATAGACATGTACTTATCCTTCATATACCTACATTATTTTGTCTAGAATAAAAGACTATTTGAACTGCAAATTTACTTGTTGTCATCTGTCTTTACCTAGTGTTAATGCCAACCTAGTGGTCCGAACCCCCGTGTCTCAACACACCCCTTTTGACTTTAGAGAACACAACGAGAAGTCAATCCCTCCCTCCACTATACGATCCGAGAAAACGCTACAATACTGTATTTACATGTTTCTAGCCGGGGGCGGGGGAAAGGTGCTGTGCACCCACAGCCTCCACTCTGCTACGATTGTTCTTGTTTGTAAGGTGTTCGAACTGACATATAATACTGTAAACGTATTAATTTTCGCTCAGTACATATTTTCGCGCATTTCGCGCACATAGGTATGTGCGCGAAAATATGATGTGCGTGAAAATTATGCACAAAAAAATAGCTTTCCAATGATGTCTGGCACCCTATAGGCCCTATTGCATTGCAGTAGAGACTCGATTACCAAATCTAACATGCTGGAAATATCACATCACTATGTCGCACATTTTGAGCAACAAGGGACATCAGGGATAGTCTGGGCTTTCTAAATCTGAAAGAATTTAGTAAATATTCCTATTAAAACCAAGATAAATACACCAATCAAACTTCAGCTTTTTCTTGGGGGGCCTGTAAAATCCTTAATAATTGTCCGATTGAAAAACCGTAAAAACTGGCATGTAGCTAAAGACCACCTGATTGCAGGTGCGCGATAATATGATTGCGCGAAAATGCCTTTATGTGCTAGGTGCGCGAAAATTTAGCTGCGCAAAAATATCTACGTTTACAGTATATGATATATCTATTTCCGAAGGTGGTATATTTGACATGTTGATTATGACACATTCATGATCATGACTTGTCTTTCCAAACAAAAGGAGATGTTAGGTACCCATTGCAACCCTCAATACAGACGACTTCCAGTGGGAACACGTGTTTGCTGTTCTCTGATTAGAATTCCATCTCAAAGCTAATACTAGTGTGTGACAAGACATAACAGTTGTTATTCTACCTACAACAACAAAGCATACGGAGGTTGTATACTTAAAGGCGCACTGAACTCACAACGTCATTTGCGTACAAAACTCGGCAGGGTTAGGTCCTGGGTTGAGTGCGCCTTTAAAGCACTGAACGTCATATGCCTGTTAGCGGGGTGTACGGCGGTGGTACACCACGCTAGTGTGAGCGGGGCATACCACAGTCATCCTGTCCATGGCCCTCCTCAAAATCAGGATTATCAGCTCTAAAATTGTCATTTCTGGGTGGATTTTCGTGATTTAAACAACAAATTTATTGTAAATGATTGCTGTTGTTGATGTAGGTAGAATAAATCGAAAACATCACTTGATTAGCATATGACACAGTGTAAGCCACGGGTCCACTCGTGACTTATAAAGCCATTTGGGGCCGTCCATTAATTACATACGCATCAAGGGGGGGGTGGGGGGGTTAGGCCAAATGCGTACAGATGCGTACATGGGGGGGGTGGGGGGTCTAGGCCCATTTTGGCATACGCATTGTGTACGCATAAGGGCCAATTTTCTGGCGATTTTGGACTGAAATTGGTCCTTTTTTAGGTCCAATTATCCAACCAAATTTTGAAAATTTTCTTGGATAAAACGACCATAACCCAAACTTTGTAAGGGCCCAGTCATATATTACCACCAGTTAACCAAATGAAATCACAACCGAAGCCCTTCCCATAAGTTCTGCTCTTGCAAATCCCGCCCCCCCCCCCCCCCCCCAAAAAAAAGAGAAGAAATTGCATATATGGCGGTGGAATGATGCATAGTCGTGACTACAAATTAGACCATATAATACTTAGTTTTGACACCCTCCCCCATCATGGAATTTGGATCAACCCTGATCTATAAAAAGAGGCATTTTTGTGAGGATTTGCTGCTCTATTAAGGTTGGTGTATACCGTGTGTATGTACATGTATGGTGCTAAACATGCATTTTTTTGTGAGTGGAGGGAGGAGCCATTTCTCAATATCAGGGAGGGGGGGTCTAGATTCTTTTAAGCTTATTGATGGTGGGGAGGGTCAGATCAAAATAAAGTTCCCGACACCAATTAAGCCTATACCCAGTGAACAAAATACGTTTTTTAACGTTTTGAAACGTTTCAATGTATAACGTTATTTTACGTTACATGTAAAACGTTATTTTACATTCTTATATGGTTCACAAAATAACGTTATATTCACAACGTTATATAACGTTATATAACGTTTTGTACAGCTATGGTTTATCACCCAAATGTTGGAGATTTGAAAATGATAAAAATCCAAACTTGTAAAGTTATGATCCAATATGACTGTCCAACCTTGGAGAGAACCTCCCCCCCCGAATTTCTACTAATGTATAATTATGAAACCCACAAAAGAGTCCAACCGTATGCCTCTACATGGGTAAAAATCGACACATACGACACGGCCCTTTTAGGCCTTTTTAAAAATGGACGGACACAGGAAAATTAGGGATAAAATTGGACCCACAGAGATTTTTCTCTAAGTTCTTATATACCTAAATATGGCTAGGATAGAACTCACAACCTTCTGATGTCAGAGCCAGCGCATTAGACAGAGAGGCCACAGGGTCAGATGGAATGTAGTGTGCACTGAAAACTATAAATGTGGGTGGTATATAGTGACGCTATTACCCAAATATCCCTCACCATTTCATTCCACTGTCACCAAGAACGATTTTAATATGTAATCCCAATACACCCCTTGCCGTATCATCCACTCAGGAGAAAAAACATAGGTGCCAATGTACCGCCTATATAATATACAGGGGCCTAAGACATAAGGCATAATTTGCAGTTTATGTTAGATATTGACAACCACACACAAAGGCATGGCGGGAACATGTTACCCGTACCCGGTGGAAGTAGGTCAGTGTGCATGCGCACTCAATAAAAAGTCTCTCGGAGGCGTCCTCTCAAGAAGCAACATGTTGTCGTGTATGTGTCCATACAAAGTATTAATCCAATAGTTTATCCTTCAGTAACTGTTATAAGTGCCATTAACTAAGTTAAGACGCCATGGCTGTGTGGTCTAAGCACTGGTCCATGAGTCCTACCCTTACAGGTTCGAATCCCACAAGGACAATTTTCCCAACATGAATTATCCCTACTTATAGCAGGGTTTTCCATTACAATTTTATAACGTAAAATAACTTTTTTAAACGTTATTATCAGTCAAAGTCCATTGTATAAAAACGTAAAATAGCGTTACAATGAGGTTGTACATTCAAACGTTATGGTATAACGTTAATATACGTTAATTGGAGTCAACGATTTTGCGTTAAATAACATTATATTTCCGTTTTCAAACGTTTTCCAGACCTATATGAAACGTTAGATAACCGTTATATAACGTGTTCTTGTTTACGTGTTTTTGTTTACTGGTTCCTCTGTACGTGTTAATGTTATGATATCTCTTAATTTAATCAGTATGTGTGTTGGGGGGGGGGGGGGGGGGTCAAAGTGAAATGAGTATGTACGCATGGGGAGGGGGGTAGTCCAAATGCGTACATGGTTAGTTCCGACGTAACCCACTGCGGCTACGCCTGTGGGTTACACCGGAGCAGCATGGCAGTTGTTGGGGCTCTCTTTGAACAACCAAAAATTGCCACCAGGTGGCGCCAGCGTCTACGAGGGTGCAGCGTTTTGCGACCCAGCCTGGGTCGCACTCATTCCCAACTTTTGCTATCCCGTATCCTGCGGCGGCCCAACCTTCATTGGGAAGCTCAACTATACATGGTGCAACAGGGGGGGTGGGGGGGGTCCATTTTGGGCAAAAATGTGCGTATTTAATTAATGGATGGCCCCTTTGAGGATCCGTGGCGTACATTGTGTCATATGCCATTCGCGTAGCGTTTTACGTTAGTATACTTAGTACCTACCATCATTGTCTGTATCTTGGAATTCGGTTACTAATGACTGCAGATAACTAAAGCGTCCAATGCCGTATGGGCCAGTCTTCTTCTCCAAGTGTGCCCGACTGCTGAACATGTTAGATGCAAACAGAGAAGAGATTTAGAGTGTCACTCCGAAGGCAACTGATTTACACAAGCTCTTTCCCAGCACCGTACGGCAAAGTACGGCAAAGTCGAGATACGAGATTCTGATTTCCAGTGCCCTGCCAAACATGTGGCTGAGTAAAGATGGCCTTTACTTTGTTTTGGGTGTGTTCGCGCGTGCTTTTGTAAACGGGTTTGAATGGACGTCACTTCAGGGGGGACCCCACGTGTGTATCCTCGAACGCATCCATATAGAAAACCTCTACTGAGCGTGTACAGCTTGGGCCTGACACCCAGACATTGCTTCCGGGGCAAACGACACAGAGCGCCGACAGGTCAACACCGTCTGCACACAAAACATCAAAATAATTAACAATCATCGACTTCTATTCTTAATTAAACTACCAGGTGAGTTAATATCCTGTTCCTGAGCCACAAAAAGTGAAATGATCCGTGTTTACAGCACGAAAGGCGGCTGGGTGCGGAACCCCACTTTGGCGGAATTTTTGAAGCTGTGGTTCCCGCCACGAATACAACCTCTTCACTGCCTAGTTAGTGATATATTCTTGAGCCAATAGTTCTAATCAATCAGTTAATTCAGTTGATATACATATAAACAGGTGCATTAGCAAATTTCCTTTCAGGTTTATTGGAATATTAATTGATTTTATATCATTTGGCACAGAAATACTGCTGTTCCTTTGGAACTACTTCATTGCGCACTACGTCTTCACCGGAGTTGTTAGGTCGATGATGGCGGAATCTACAACTTAGTGGATCGACAGGTGCCCGAAAATGGTTATGACAAGGCATAGAGGAGACCCGGACGATCGGGCGTATGCAGACTTTGTCAGTCTTCAGTCCAGATCTACGAGGAGACGCCAGTCTACAAAGCCAGAGTCGAATGTGAGTAGATTGTAAAGTGAAGAAGCTTTGTTGACTGCCGTCGCCGCCATTCTGTCCGTGACTTGGGACTGAGACAGGCAGTCACTCTGTCATCTAACTGATGTCTATGTGTTTTGCTTTGTTTCCCAACACTCATCAATATCTATTCAGTACTGACACGGTGTGGATTTTGCTGAATAATACTAGGATCATTGCACGATGTAGAAGTGTGCTGTATCAGTGTATGATGTGACTGCCTGCGACCGGGCTGCGTCACTCATTGTCATTGACATTGTCATGATCGTGTAATAACAATCACAATGATGACAATGTGAATGTCAGTTTTAATAAGTTTAACATTATTCAGGCCTAATCAGGGATGTAACATGAAAACCTTCAAGATTTCCCCGGATTTCATTTTCATTGGCCATAGATCCACAGACGAGTCACCGACCGTGAACCTCCATTTTAAATAGACTTGACCTGTGCTAGATCTATCTGACCCATCACAGATTAATTTTGAATTTAAATATGGCATATGCAACTCGAAAGTTAAGTACCTGTCAGGTTGTTTTAAGGGAGTGCTCATTTTTTAACAACAGGGGGGGGGGGCGGTGAGATTTCGCGCGGAGCGCGCGAAATTTTTTCACCCCCCCCCCCCCCCGCTAGAGGGGTCGAAATTTTTACCCCCCCCCCCCAGCAGGCCGAAAATCGCGCGCATTCGCGCCCCTTTGAAGCATAGTAATGCGCGGGCTTTTTCCCTCAAAACAGGTTGAATTTTTTCAACCCCCCCCCCCAAGAGGGGTCTAAATTTTTTACCCCCCCCCCCCGGTCAAGGGGTCCAAATTTTTTACCCCCCCCCCCCCCCAAATCCACCACCCCCCCACCTGTTGTTAAAAAATGAGCACTCCCTAAGATTATTCAGACGAAGTGCACTTAAGATGGTGATCGATGTGGGGGTGTTCTCCCCAGAACCACAGTATTAGATGGGTATCGACCCCTAAAATCGACATGGCGACATGGCCATTTCTTAAAATCGATATGGCCATTTCTTAAAATCGACATGGGACATGGCCACATAAGTGACATGTGACATGGGCATTTCTTAAAATCGACATGCCACATGGGGCTTAGTGACATTAATAAAAAATTCTCATTTAGTGTAAGCATCGAATACCCAACTTTTTCTTCAAATTTCGTTCTTGTGGGTAGTCAAATTGCAAAAATTTCCTGGGGCCTACGGCACCAAGAGCCCCATCCATAACTCTTTATGAATAACAATGCCCCAACATTATTATTCTTAGTGACACTAGCGACATGGCTTTTTCCTTAGTGACATGTGACATGGCCATTTCTTAAAATCGACATGCGACATGGGGACCCCCCCCCCCCCCTATTAGGCTAATTGCCTGAGAGAAGACATCTCACACCAGGGATGTAGATCTATGTCTTCCAGGAATTCCTGGAGTTTCACATTAATGAACTTTTCCATATTCCAGTATGTACAGTTGTTTATTCTATAAAAAATCCCCTATTTTCACATCCGGCTCTCCCTGAAAGTAACTGGTAACTAAGGGTGCAAGGACACTTAGGGTGCAGACATGAAGGGTGCGTGGACACTTAGGGTGCAGACACTTAGGGTGCATACCAATGGACATTTAGGGTGCAGAGACACATAGGGTGCAAACACAGGACACATAGGGTGCAGAGACATTTAGGGTGCATATAACAGGACACATAGGGTGCTAAGTAATAGATGCTTTAGGGAATGGAAACCGGGTAAATTGTGGGGTATTTAAACTCACAATTTGGAGAACCCCCCCCCCCCCCCCTACACACACACACACTCCCCCCAGTAGGTGTGAGCGCTAATCCCTGCCCATGCTGTGGTGGGGCAAACTCTGGCTATAACACCTCTGAACTTGCCCTAAAATGGGGTTAAACTGACAATAACTAATAACATTATGACTTTGCTATGGTAAATGGATTATGCCTATAAGACAATTATTTTGCACCCTACCGTAAAACCCCGCTTTAAGACGACCCCGGCTTTAAGACGACCCCCCAACTTTAGAAAAAAAATCCGTCTTGTGCAAAAAAAGTATGACATTTTGGAAAACCCCGCCTTTAAGACGATAAGTGTCCTGCCATTTGCACCCTAACTGTCCCTGCACCCTACATGTCCAATAGCATGCACCCTAAGTGTCCACGCACCCTAAGGTACTAGTATTCCAGCAGAACAGCACAGGCCTGCCTTGCCAGCAGAGACTGTTCTGCTGGACGGGAACACTGCAGGTAGGGCATTGTCCGACTTCCTGTTTTTTTTTTCACCTCTCTAACTTGTCACATTCACTTTATTTAAGGGGTTTGATGGCACTGACACCGATGACCAGAACGAATCTGCTAGTCCACCGACAGATTATGATGATTCGCATGGCACAAGAAGCAAAGCGGGAGCAGCTAGAGATGTAAACAAAAGGTGAAGGCTTTGACTGCTGCATACATTACTACCTTTAATTACTGGACATCGATTCTCTCTCTTTGTAGCTCTATAGTGATCGATGCCCAGTTTTATACTTCAGACCAGTGGCTCATTTTGGCTGTTTTTTGCCTCACAGATTGCTTCTAGGGCAAAATCCTGACTAGGTGCCAATATATTCTCTATGCCAATGTGTAATATGAGGGTAGAAAACACTGGAACCTCAGTTAGAAAAAATCCTACTGAACAGTTTTTGAGAAAATTAGGGTTTTGTTGCATATTTTTGGTGTTTTTAGTACATTTCCTACATAAACTGTGAACGCCAGCATTTCTCACTTTTCAGGTGTTTAGAATCAGAATTTGACTTTTTTTTATTCGCAGTAGGATTTCTGAGTATCGAGCCATTCTAGAAAAGCTATTCTTTGGAAAAAATACTAAGTATTTCTTGATGATTTTCGTTGCACAAATTTAGGGTTGTAATATAAAAACTGCATTGTCATCCAATCAAAGTGTTTATGCACTGTTGATGGTCACCCCCTCCCACCCTCTTCACTCTGCATTGAAGGAGAACAGGCAGGGGAGGTACACTTATCCTTATATAGCTGTTGACCTGCTTGCTGGGTGCATTTTCAATTTATGGGGTGCCAACTGTTCATGAAAGAAAAATCAAATAGAATATTTTATTTTTTTTAGTATCAGATTAATGTAACTACAATTTGTGATAGCACTTAAACTTAAAGCATTGTATTTGCATTAATATGAATGGTAGCCACCTTATGGGGTGCCAACTATTCATGAAAGAAAAATCGATAAGAATTTGTTTTTTATTAGCATCAAATTGATGCAACTATAATTCGAGATTGCATTTCAAGCATCGGAGCATTCAATGAATGGTAGTCATCTTAAATATATGGGGTGCCAACTGTTAATGAATTTAAAAAAAAAGAATAGAATTAGTTTTTTTTATTAGTATCAGATTAATGCAACTACAATTTGTGATTGCACTTAAAGCATTGTGGCATGCAATGACTGGTAACCACCTTGAATGTATGGGGTGCCAACTGTTCATGAAAGAAAGAAAAAGAAAGTTGTTTTTTTTAGAATCAAATTAATTCAACTGCAATTCAAGATTAAATTTAAGCATTATGGCATTCAATGACTGGTGGCCATCTTGAACCTATGGGGTGCCAACTCTTCATGAAAAAAACAACTAAATTGGATTTTTTTAACAGTATAAAATTAATGCAACTACATTTCAAGATTGCATTTAAAGCATTGTGGCCATCAATGAATGGTGGCCATCCTAAACCTATGGGGTGCCAACTGTGTTTGAAAAAGGTATCAAATAGGCATTTCTTATAATAGATATCAAATTAATGCAACTACAGTTCTTGATTGCACTGAAAGCATTGTGGCATTTAATAAATGGTAGCCATCTTGAATCGGTTGAATGAAGGAAAAATCAAATAGGATTTGTTTTTTTGATCAAATCAATGCAACTACAAGTCAAGATTGCATTTCAAGCATCGGGACATTCAATGAGTGATAGCCATCTTGAATCTATGGGATGCCAACTGTTCATGAAAAAAAAATAGAATAGATTTTTACTTATTAGTATCAAATTACTGCAACTGCAATTCGAGATTACATTAAAAGCATGGTGGCATTCAATGAATGGTTGCAATCTTGAATTTTGAAATGAACATACACACAGACATATTCATAGGCATGAACATGGTGTTCTCCTTCATTATAGATATTCATGGATTTCTACTTCTACTAAATATAGCTTTCTGTTAGAAGGATTCTGTTACATGGATGTCGATGTCCAGTTTTAGATATATATCCATATAGTGCATTGGAGTGCTATAATATTGGACCGCTGTATATTCTATAGTGAACGTGAAAAACAATAATGAAGGACATTGATGTGCAAGGGAGAGTCACAACACACATGACTCCAAAATTGGAGTAAGAAAGGGAAATCGGGCCCTATGCATTGGTCTATTAAAATGAATCTATTAAACTCTTGGATGAAAAAAAAAAGAGTAAAAAGTCACCGTTGAAAGAAAGTTTTAGTACACTTAGCCGTAGGCTCCTATTCAAATTTGACTCAATTAGAATATTTTGAGAAAGTGCAATAGAAAAATATTGTAATATTTTGCATTCTTCATCATCATGATTTGAAAGTGTTGGATATTGTATGTGTCGTTGTATTTAACTACATTGTATTAAGACTTTTTGTGGTTGTGTATTCAGAACGATGCGTACGCGGAATGTTCAGATGGAGGAGGAAGAAGGTGAGTCACCTTGCTTGTACACAAAATACCGTAATCGACATAATAAGCGCCCTGGGCACTAAATAAATTATTTTTATGGTAGTTTTAGTAGTTTTATTGTTTGAGCGGATGGTCACAACATTTGTTCTGATTGATTAGTAGTTTAATTGTCTCCAAAATGGTGAAAATTGAGCCTTTGTTTTAGTCTAAAAATACCCCAAAGGGGGGGGGGCGCTTATTAGGGGGAGGGCGCTTATTACGTCGAATACAGTAACTTATCATCATGGACCCAGTAGATGCTATATATGTAGAACTGTAAAATTTATTAATGAGTCGTGGAATTGAAAAAGCGTCAATAGTTCTACCGGGTAATTCTTACACCAACCACAAGTGGATTGTTAGGCTTTTTATGCGTAATTGCAAAAGATTCTCTGAAATGTTTTTTAATTTGGGGACATTTATGGTAAGGGAGTGGTCATTTTTTAACAATAGGGGGGTTGGTGGATTTGGGGGGGGCCAAAAAAATGTGGACCCCTCTTGAGGGGGGGGGACCAAAAAAATTTGGACCCCTCTTTAGGGGAAAAGCCCGCGCATTACTATAGCTCAAAGGGTTCGGCCGCGCTCAATTTCAATCTGCCTCAAGGGGGGGACCAAAAAAATTCGACCCGCTCGCGCGGAAATCCACCACCCCCCCCACCCCCCCCTGTTGTTAAAAAATGACCACTCCCTAAATTCGAAGGTGCCGTGGAAAAGCCAACTAATGCTTATGTAGTAGTTGGTTTCAGTGGATTTCTAAAGAAATTTTTCTTCAATCGTAAATATAAATAGTGCCCCAGAATTCTTTGATTCCAATTTACATATGATACGTTTCCGCCCCCCCCCCCCCTCCCCCCCCCAGTCATAAAATGATAGTAAATCGGATATTTAAATGTTTCATTCACAGATTCTTCATTTTGATCCATTTTATCAACTCAAGACGGATCAAATTGCTCTCTCCATCAACTATCATATAATCTTTCACAAATTTCTATCAGAATAAAAGGTGGCTGGTTAAGATAGATGGGGATTTTTACACGATCTGACTACCACTGAAACAACAGACCGAAAATCCCTTTTGGTTGCTATCAAGAGGTGTCACTGTCAAAACCAGATTGAACAATGAACAAAGCACACACGGTTATGCTTGTTACCATGCTTGACAAATTTACATTTTAATCGATATTTGGTTGGGGGGGGGGGGGTGGTCTCGATAAACTAAAAACAATTATCCATGTGGTCTCGATGTACTAAAAATAATTATTCCAGCCCTAGCCTTTTTATAAGGAGCATTCCCTTGAATCGGAATGCCCTACTCCCTACGAAATTCCACGACTCATTATCCAGTGGCCAACACTTTAAAAAAAACAATTTCAAATAGTTACTCAGATGCGATTTCATCTCGTCCATTGTAGAATTAAATCAAATAAGGCCACTTAAAATTGATTATCAGCTTTGCGGACACTTTTTCTTTTTTTGCATAAATTGATGGTCTGCGCATATAAATAAGGTCCAAAATGCCTTTTAAATCACGTTTCCACCCCAAATAACGGCTGAGATATTGATAATATTGCAAATGTATTGCTGGTGTTTTCCTCCATGCGCTATTTTTGGTCTTTTTTTTTCTAAAAAGATGAAAAAAAGATCCAATGCGGCCCCTTTTAGGGGGTGCGCGCGGTATCCGCAAAGCTTATTATCAATTCTAAGTGGCCTAACTAATTATAGTATTAGTATAAGTAAATAGGGCCCTGGTGGGATTTGTACTTTACGTAAGTTAGCATATAACATATTCAACTAAACAAATGAATTTAACTAAACCTATGCATTTAAATGTTGTGTAGACTCGAGCGAGTCAGAAGAGAGTCAAGAAGAATACAGGCAGTCCAAATTCCTCAGGAACAAACAAGCTCCACCCGTTGTAAGGTACGTCATATATATTCCATGTCACTTTTACTTGTGAGAGCCACACTTGGTATAATTAATACTTTTGAAGAACACAATACAGGGATACCAAGTGTTTTTGTAATGTTACGATTATTATTATCGCATTAAAATTATATGGAAGATAATGCACAAACCTATATGCAAGAGCATTCTAAGGGAGTGGTCATTTTTTAACAACAGGGCGGTGGTTGGTGGATTGGGGGGGAGCCAAAAAAATTGCACCCCATTTTAGCGAAAAGACCCGCGCGTTACTATAGCTCAAAGGGGTCGGCTGCGCTCAATTTCAACTTGCATGATGGGGGGGGGGGGGGACACCCCTCCCCTGTTGTTAAAAAATGACCATTCCCTAAAGGACATGCTATTGTTACGATTTTTGTTACATTTTTGTCTTACTTGAGTGATAAATATTTTGAACATTTAGGAGGACTCGGCGGTCACGGGAGCTGATGCATTTACATGAAGAACCATCAGAAGATGAAGGTGAGTGGAACTAATACTAACTATGCATGTATTATTTAAGTATACGTCCAAGGAATTGGAAGGCATGCCTTCATGTAGCTAAATCCCCCCCCCCTTCCACCCAATCCCCTACCATATGCTTAACTCTTTATTTCACACTTTCTAGAAGTGCTCCACCAGGAGCCTATGGGTAGACGTCGTCATTTCCGAAGACCATCAGTACCCCAAGAACCAGAGCACCAAAGCCCTAGGTGAGTAGTATTGTAATGGTTTTAATCAAATATAAGTGATATTTAAATCAACATTTAATTACATGACTAAAAAAACAACTGCTAAACTTATTGATATTATTAATACAGTCTAACAGGGTTCCCATGTGTCATGGAATCTCATGGAATATGAAAGCTGTCTGGAATCTCATGGAATTTGAAAGTTATCGAATTAATATTAGAAAATCTCCGAGAAGGTACCATATGCTTTCCAGATTTTAGAAAATTTTCTCAGGGGCCAAGCCACATGACCCCACACAATAATTTTATAAATGTCATGGAAAATTGAGATTTTTGTCAGGAAATGTCATGGAATTTTGATCTGAAATTTTTGTGGGAACCCTGTAATACCTATACTGACTAACAGCTAGAGTACGAAAGCAATGTTCACAAGTCCCGGTAGTACTTCACAATCCTATTGATAAGGTGGTTGAGAAGGCAAAACCCAGTTCCTTGTATTCAGGTAAAAGAAACAAACTTTTAAAAAAAAGGGAGGGAAAATGTATTGAAAAAATACTTTTTGTCTGTTAGAAGGAGAGGCAGGACCCGTAGAATTGAAGTAATTGACGACACTGAGGAGGACGACGATGAAGGTAGGTTGACATTCTAGGCGAACTGAAATACAACTTATGTTTGAGGGTGATGGTGGGGCAATGACAGAAACTCTATGCGTTAGGTGTGGGAAATAATTAAAGAACTCCTTTCCTCTGAACAAATATTTAGAGATGGGATGTCGAACGTCACTCCACCATATATAGTCAGATTGGTAATTTCCAACACTACACCGCATGATAATATATAGCCCTATACAGGGGTAGACACTAACGCTGGCCCGGGAGCCAATGGCCCGTACCGTAAAACCTCGCTTATAGGTCGATTTTTATTTGGGATTTCCTTTTGCTATAAGTCGATTTTTTACCTCAAAAGTCCAATTCGACTTATAAGTGAGTTTTTGAAAAAATATAAAGTTTTTAGGGGCCTAAAATATTAATTCGAAATACTGTAAAATACACCTTTTTTCGAGGATTCTTTCACCTAATAAGACCTGTTTGTTTCTCTGCAAGTAGGGGGTCGTCGTAATAAGGGCAGAATATCATAAATAATACTCGATTTGGCCAGACAAAGGGAGCTTTAGGGGGGTCTGGGGTGGGGTCTAGCCCCCCAAAAAATTCTCAAACTCCAATTCGACCTATAAGTGGGGTTTTCCAAAAGTTCATTGTATTTTACTATAGGTCGATTTTTTTTCCTTAAAATTGCAATTCGACCTATAAGTGAGGTCGACCTATAAGCGAGGTTTTACGGTAATTTTGGGTCCGGGCCCGTAGATTTCTACAGAATAACCTTCTCATGGGCCCGGGTGGCCCACAGGAAATTTTGCAAGATGTTTGAGGGGAATATACCTATCAGGTATAGGCATGTAATGTCGTTTGAAAGAGGCAAATGAGGGCAATTCAGGAAAATATATGACTTTCTCTTTGAGAAAAGTAAAATTTGTTCCCGGGCCCACACCTGAAATTGCGGGCCCATAGATTTTTTGAGCTACGGGCCCGGGTGGCCCACAGCTGAAAAAGTTAGTGTCTACACCTGCCTATAGTTTCAATGAAATTATGTATGCTAGTCTAAGTGCTGACAGCTCATCAGCAATAAGAATAATGAATCATCCTATCGGGAAAATATTGTAATTTCAGGTGTGATTCCTGTCAAGTTCTCACCGAGAAGGTCTTCACAGAGGATTGTCACGCCGACTAAGCTAATGGATCGTGATTCAGGATCTATCCGTCGGAGCACGCGTCAGAAGAAGCTTCTATATGGCACATTTAACCAGAGCCTCATTGAGAAGCATGTCATGCTGATGGGGGAAGAGGAGGACGAAGAGGTCCATGTAGGGGAAGAAGGCGCAGTGCAACATAGGAAGAGAAAGCGGAGTACTGAGGTTGAACCCACCCCGGAGCAGGTAAATAAAGGAGAAGCTGCTGTAACTAATGTGTTATCAAGCAATGTGATGCAACACCATCTTGGTTAGACTGATTCGTTATGGTATTGGTGATACTCGAATTTGGTCAAATTGGACTTTTGGTTGGAAGTTTTAGATATATCAACAGTGTTGAGTGTGACATACAGGCTTAAAGGTATTGTTATATTTCCAGGATGGTCTTGATATGTACTCGCGCGTAAAAAGAGTTCGCCGCCAAGTCAAGCGTGATATGTATGGCATCCCAATAAATGAGGATGAACAGCAAGAAGAGACTGGCAGTAGCTCAGGTAAGGTCAAGACACAACTGGTTCACTAAATATGGCCAGTCAACAAATTGTTTCTTACAAGCCTACCTACCGATGAACTCGACTTTCAAGCTTGTGATGCTAATGCAGATTGCTTGTTGCCAAAAAACAATTCATTTCCATTCTCTTTAACAGACACAAGTGCAGAGGATGAGGACGATGAAGAAGACGAGGAGGAAGTGGCCACAAAGCAGGGTCGTCAGTACTACCTCAGACAACACAAACCGCGAACCAACCTGTATGAGGCCGCCCCAATACGTAAGTACCTCCTTCACCAACATGTTACTTCAGGGACACTGAGTCGCCCTGTCAATACCAAACTGCCTTTCCCAACATCAGCCTACAAACACCTTGACAAAAACTAATTTCAAACAATATTGGTGAACACACCCCTGACCATGTTCATAGGCTCCTCGTTACACTTAAGAATTTCACAAAATGAGCAGCATTGTATTTAGGTTTTCTATATTAATGAGTCCTGGAATTCAGTTTCTTCGAGTTTGAAGCTCTGAAGTTGATAGTCTTTCACGACCATTTTTTAGTGGCAGACTTTTTTTGAAAAGTAAATTTGCTCTAAAAGCTATAAAAATGCTTTAAAAGTTTCATTTTTTTAAAGTGGGCGAAGAGTATTTGCCGTTCCTTTTCGGTGAATCATCAAAAAGTCCTCAAAAAGGTTTTATCTTTAAATGAGTCACGTGTGTGTCATAAAACTTGGTGGAAATAAATAATGTCAGCTACCCATTTAACTCATTATTTGCAGGTTTAGGCCTAGGTGTGATTTCCCTCCTTGATTTCAAATAGTTACTCTGATGCAATTTCATCTTGTTTACAACTTTGCTTCTCAGAACCACAAAAACGACAGACCCGAGGCATGTTCCGTAATATTACACCCCCGCGCACATTCAGGGCAACTACATACCGGTCACCAGCACACAAGAGCCCGCATTTCAGGAATAGAAGGTAAGATATTTTGTATTTGTAATGTTTTGAGTCCCCAATGTTAGCTACGAAATGAGCACTGTTATAGGTTTTGGTAGTTTATTGAAAGGGATCAAACCTGCAGTATCTTATCATTTTCTCAAAAAGACAAAACAAGTTCAAATTTAGATGGGTTTTGTTATTTTTCTGGAATGTCTCTTGCCTTGACCAAACAACAGCATTTGGATATATGAGTATATCAAAGGACTGCAAGTGTGTGCCAAATCAAATCCTGACCATGTTTGACTTTGGCACAGTACCTCTGCCTCCGCCAAAAAGCAGGAAAAGAGAAGTACACCTAAGCCTGCTTCTAGAAAAAAGAAAACGGTTGAAGCACAAGAAAGCCCTAAACCGCCCAGGTCTGTAGAAAGCACAGGATATTGAGGTTGTCACAATGAGTTACCTATTGGCCAGTTACCTGTTGTCTTATTGTATTGTGTTTTACGCCTTTATGGACTTTGGTTTACTTCATTACACACCATTCACAGAACATTCATACCCTGTAATTGGCGATCAATAGATCTGAAACTTAGAATAGTTCATCAACAAATTACTTGAATTTGTAGGAGGAGACCGCAATTCCATGGCAACAGCTCTACGTCAAGCTCAAGTGATAGCGACTCTGAGGATGAGCAGCGATTCCAACGCCGCAAGGCAAAGAGCATGGCCAGGAACAGAAATAGGTATATACACACATGTTGATACAAATTGATACTATTACATTTGTATAAAGTTATGTAATCTCAACATTTTCCAAACATTTCTATTTTTGTAGATGTCTTCCAATGAACTTCACTGCTGAGGATGTTGGGACGGGCATGCTGAAAGATCGCACCAAAATAGGAACAAGTCTAGCTGACGTCGACCCGATGAGTGTGGATAAAAGTGTAAGTTTTGATTTAGACCAGTTCCTGATTCCGGACAGGGTAATGGACATTTAAAGAGACTTTTTGGGGAGAGGGAATAATATTTGACCACAAGACCGATTCACCCCTCTCCCCCGCGAGAGTGGTGGGTCGTCTAAAAAAAGACAGAAAAGCATATCAACAAACAGCTATCAGTAAATTAAAAGCTTTCCTAATGCACATCTTTTACTAAAAAAGTATCCGCCAAGCTGATGATTAATTTCAAGCACCCTAATGATAAATATCTACTCAGCAATAAAGGTGAATATTTCTTCAAAATTGAGGCTCTTCCCTCGTCCCATTTCAATTGCCCTCTAGGTATTGTGCCTCTACATGGGTAAAAATCGACACGCGCGACACGGCCCTTTTAAAAATCGACGGACACAGACATTTTTGACATAAAAATCGACAGACACATAGGACCCATGCATAAAAATCGACTGACATAGTGTGGGCAATGCACAACAGTGGGTGAGTTATGAAATGATGTATGCTGGTGGGCTCTCACACGTAGTCCGAGCAGCATTCTCACACCTGCAGAGGGTGTGAGAATGCTTTGCCCAGGGGGATATTGGTATATTTTGTATACACAGGTGTAACATAGCGTTTGTGCCTCTACATAGCTAATGAGTAAAAATCGACATGGGTGACATAGCCCTTTTAAAAATCGACGGACATGGAGAATGTATGCGATAAAAGGCGACACGGCCCTTTTGTACTAAAAATCGACACGGCGACATGGTCAAAATTCTGGGTACCCATGTAGAGGCATAGTATTATATTGTTGGACTTAAACGTGACCCCTTGTTTACTCCTTCCAACAGGTTAGCTTTGATAGTGTCGGTGGTCTCGGTAAACATATCCGGTCTCTGAAAGAGATGATTGTCTTCCCGCTCCTTTACCCAGAGGTGTTTGAGCGCTTCAAAATCTCCCCGCCAAGGGGTGTGCTGTTCTACGGACCTCCAGGTAAGCAGTGGTCTGCATAACTCCGAATATCCTCAAAACAACCTCTTTAATGATCAAAGGCAATGGCAACCAGGCATATATAAAAACAGAAATCTATAATTAGCTTCCCACCACAAACTTCTAAGTAACTGCCTTGTAGGAACATTTCTGACTGACCGTTTCCCCTTCTAGGTACTGGTAAAACACTGGTGGCAAGGGCTTTGGCCAACGAGTGTGGCAGTGAGGAGCGTAAGGTGGCATTCTTCATGCGGAAAGGTGCTGACTGCTTATCTAAATGGGTTGGGGAGTCTGAGAGGCAACTCAGGCTGCTCTTCGATCAGGCATATCAGATGCGACCGTCCATTATTTTCTTCGATGAGATTGATGGTCTTGCCCCAGTGAGATCGAGCCGTCAAGACCAGATCCACAGCTCCATTGTATCAACTCTACTGGCTCTGATGGACGGCCTGGACAACAGGGGAGAGATTGTCATCATTGGCGCAACTAACCGACTGGACTCAATTGACCCGGCGCTTAGACGGCCCGGTCGGTTTGACAGGGAATTCCTTTTCCCCTTACCATCTATAGAGGTAGGTTTTCTGTGGAGCATGTTAAATGATTGGTTGAAATATTCCATATTTTTGTGCTGTAAAAAAATCTCCATGGCACTTGCTTGCCACCCAAACAGTGTATTTGACACTTTTTTTCCCAATGCACAGCGGAAAAGATTTTGACCTCTATAGACTAGAGGAAACTGAAATTCTAAAAAAAAAAAGACTTGAAATTCTGAAAACAGATAATAATGCGGTTGATATCTGTTTCAGGCAAGAAAGCAAATACTCGAGATTCATACCAAAGAATGGAATCCAAAATTATGTGACGGTTTCCTAACTGAACTTGCAGGGAACTGTGTCGGTAAGTTTATCTTTGTGTTCACTGTTAATGCGTCATATAATACATTGATTAGGAAGTAAAATATTCCTTTAAATGATTATTGAGTACTTATCATGAAGAATCAGAAATTGGTTGTTTCACTACCAACAGGTTGGGACATGGGGCCTGCCTTGTAAGGAGATATAATATGTACAGTGTTTACCTTCAGGTTACTGCGGTGCTGATCTGAAGGCTCTGTGTACAGAGGGTGCTCTGCACGCACTCAGACGCCGCTACCCACAGATCTACACATCAGAGGACAAGTTGGAGCTGGACGTTACCGCCATAGAAGTTTCTGCTCGCGACTTCCATAAGGCTATGCAGAACATCGTGCCTGCCTCACAACGATCTGTAAGCTCCCCAGGCAGGGCCTTGGGCAGAATCATCAAACCCCTATTGACAAATGTCTTTCAAAGGGTTCTCGTCAAGGTCGAAAGCACGTTTCCAATGGTTATTACCAACTCAAACAGTTTGAATGCACCAGGTAAGGGGCCAAGGTTTCTGTAAAAATGAATTCATCACGCCAGGAACTCTTCCTCAAAGTGCTCGACTTCAAATCGATGTATTGATAGATTAGATCTTGAATGTTTACATCAAAATAAATCAAAGAAACTCAAGAATGATCACTGCCTTTACAATTTTGGAATGTAATGTTGTCTGTTGAATATGTGCTTCCAATAGCGTGGAATTATTTGTGAATGCCTACCATGTGGTGTCACAGTACAAATTCGCCCCCAGAATATACCATATTCGACATAACAAGCGCACAGTGCGCTTAAAAAATGGTTATGGACACCTTTTAGTAGTTATGAGTTTAATTAGGGTCGAAAATTGAGATATTTTTGGTTACCGTAAAACCTCGGGTATAAGCCGCGGCTAGTACGCGAGTCAGATCGCTGGTGCGGCTTATAGCGTCGGCCCAGAGTCGGGTGCGGCTTATACGAGAGTTTTTGCTACTATAGCACAGTACTAAAGTCGCCATAATCAGACCCCTTGTGCGGCTTATAGGATCGTCTCAAACTCGGGTGCGGCTTATACGCGAGTTAGGCTTATACGCGAGGTTTTACGGTATTTGTAGTAAAACAATCGGCCAAAAACAGGGGATGTGCGCTTATTAAGTCGAATACGGTACTTTTTTTGTGTGGTGTGGGAGGGCCTTTTTTTCTTTTTTCCTTGTCGGCACATGAAAATAAGGCTAAAAACGCCGTTTAAATTGCGTTTCTACCCTTACTAATAGCAGAGATATTGCAATTGTATTGATGACCATTCCCTCCATTCGGCCATTTTGGTCTTCTTTTTTTTTTAAATGATGAAAAAAAGAACCAATGCCGGCCTTTTAAAGGATGCGGGCGGTGTCCGCAAAGCTGATAATCGACTTTAAGTGGCCTAAATGTATGATCTATTTATACATATGTATCACATATTTGTCAGTGAATACAGAGAAATCAGCGAATGATGATGGCCATGATGAGCTGTGTAGTGACGTGGACGATGACGATGCCCAGCCTATCTATGAAGCAACTGCGCGAAACGGCCGGAAGAAGCGTAACGGCAACGGAGAAGTAACTGCTTTCTCAGGAACATACCTCAGCTTCATGCAGTAAGTGATAGAGGGTACCTACAATACAGAGTAGGCTGACATCTCATCCAATACTTCTAAAATGTGTATGCTATTCCACTTGCCATGTATATTGTGTAGACAAATATTGAAGTTTCTATATTCTATATTAAATACTACTTAGTATTAAAAAATCATAGCAAAGATACTTTTCATTCTACTGCCAAACTATTTGCAAGCTTTAGAGTGGCTCATGATAACATCCATTACGCATTACAAGCAACTTAAGCACTCACTGCCTGGCTTAAGAGTTACAGGGTTGCTACCGTCAGGGAAAGTGTCGGGGAGGGGATTGTTCAATGTCAGAGGTAAAAAGAAAACTTCTGAAAATATCAGGGAATATCAGATTTTGGGAGGGAAACCTGTTTAATTACTAAGAACGGTAACTGTTTTCAGTGAAAAGGCCTGTGTGTCACTAAGGTTGAAAAGAAAGATTCTAGTTGTGGGGGGGGGCGTATGAAAGTTACAGTAGAAGAATTACCTTGTTGGTGGCAATCCTGTACAGTTATAACGATACTGGGGAGCAATCTAAAACAATAACATATTGTATATATTTTATCGGTAGGTCTGCGACGCAGCGTCCATTCACCTACCGCCCCCGTCTGCTGCTCGCTGGTGAACACGGCCAAGGACAAAGTACACACTTAGGGCCTGCCCTCCTACACCAGCTGGAGCGGGTTCCTGTCCACGTCATAGACCTGCCAGCCCTGTACGCAGTCAGTGCTCACACACCGGAGGAGGCATGTGCTCAGGTAAGCCCCAACTGTTAGCGACTATGATCTGTTATTACAGAAGGTAAGCCCCAACTGTTAGCGACTATGATCTGTTATTACAGAAGGTAAGCCCCAACTGTTAGCGACTATGATCTGTTATTGACTCAGGGTTAATACCCTGAGGCATATACGACGCCTGGCTATTCCTTTAAGACGTTTTTTAGCCATTTTAGAATGCTTATTACTCAGTTTGTATTTTAGTTACAAAAAATTCAATAACATAAAAGGATAGGCAAGATAGGGGGACAAATATTTCCTTCAAAAAGTAAATCAATATCTCTTTTCTTCTACTCGCAAATGGACTGCGATCTTTGCATATTTTTTCTTTCTTTTTTTTAAACACTTAAATACTGTTAAATGACTACCCTCTAAATGAACTCTCCATAGGCTGCAAGGTTAAAAATATAATTGGAGCTGATAGAAATGCTGTTCCCACCAAATAAGTACCACATTTCTATCTTTCTGGCATAAATGTACCATCTAACATATGAAAATGCCATCCAACTAAGCTGAAATGCCCTCTATATTATTTAAATCGCTTAAATGAACTTCATATAATACCCTATACATACCAAAAACAGGATCACTTTTATTTACAATATGGACATGGGAGAAATCTTTTCATTCTGTGTGTGTTGGACATAGACATGAGAGGACAAAAGACATAGATAGCCAAGATCTGGGGAAATAAAAATTTGAATTTGGGCTCAAGTACCCCCCCAAAAAAAGTCAGTGTTCAAATCTTTTCTGAGTATACCCTTTTTTTGCGCGACTTGCCTCACTCGGTGTGACTCTCTTGGGGCACCTGCGTCATGCGACCTATAGGTTGTGTGGTGCAGGTAGTTGTCAGTTCCTGATATGCTATACTTGTGACGCACAATTTGGGTATGCTATCCGAAACGGTGCAGCCAGGATATAATATAGGGAGCCAGTCAGGAATCCTGGAGAGAACCTGGTATGGTGACCAATGGATGATATAGATAGTGGACTAGGGTAAACCAAAGGTGCTGAATCCATTTCTGTTATGTGTAGAATGATATCTAGGTTGGAACAAGGTCAAAATCAAGGTCAAAGGTCACGTCTTTAACCCTTTAGGGCCGACCAAAAAATGTATTTGCTGGTGATGGGGCCGAGATATTTTGCAGAACTATTCCCTGAAGGCCGAGCCTATGCTAAATCCCATAGAGTTATGCTGACTATAGTCGATGCTCGGCCAGCCATGGCATCGACTATAGTCGATGCTCGGCCCTCCATGGCCTCAACTATAGTCAATGCTCGGCCCCAAAGGGTTAAGGATCCTATTAATACAAGAGTGCACCCTTTCTCTTTCTTACGATGATAAATGGTACATTTCCCTTCACACCTCTCCCTGACCCTGAGTCATCTGTGAGTTCACTCACACGCTCAATCTTTACAGAAGGTAAGCCCCAACTGTTAGCGACTATGATCTGTTATTACAGAAGGTAAGCCCCAACTGTTAGCGACTATGATCTGTTAATACACAGGGATGTAAGTCTTCCTGGAATTCCAGGAATTCCTGGAATCTCACTATCCTGAAACTTTTCTCTACTTCAGTACTTTGTTGGCCTACTATTGACAAAAAGTTCCATTTCCACCCCACCCCCTACCCATAGACCCTCCCCGCTTCCCCTGCTGTGCTCCCAGCCAGCAGAACGCCCCCAGGATGGCCTCATTTCCCCCCTGATGCCCTCCCGGCCTCCCCTGCACTGCTCCCGGCCAGCAGAACGCCCCCGAGACGGCCTCTTTGCCCCTCCTGGAATCTTCCCAGTGAGTCACTGGGAAGATGAGTCACTGGGAAGATTCCAGGAGGGGCAAAGAGGCCGTCTCGGGGTGCTCTGTTGGCCGGGAGCACTGCAGGAGAGGCCGGGAGGGCATCAGGAGCACTGGAGTGGCCGTGCTGGGGGCGTTCTGATGGCTGGGAGCACTGCAGGGAGGGCCTGGTCCGCCTTCTTGTTTTCTCGCCTCTCCTGACTTACATCCCTGTAATACAGAAGGTAAGGCCCAACTGTTAGCGACTAGTCAGGTCTAATGAAGTGGTCTGAGAACTACGCCCCAACTACAGCAAGATTTACAACATGTTCTTGGACGTAAATTTCTGAGAATACAAATGTACCTATTTGATTAGAAAGAGCAACATTTTCCCCTTTAAAACTAATTGTTTTTGAAGGCAATGCCTGACTATTCTGTCTTTAGAAGGATGAGGTAGGGTCCTTCCTGTCACTGGCCAAAGCTGCCTCGCCTAATGTGTCATCATATTGTGCCTAGATATTCCGTGAGGCGCGTCGCACCAGCCCGAGCATCCTCTACATGCCGCATATCGGGGAGTTCTGGGACGTGCTCACCCCAACTCTGCAGGCCACCTTCCTCGCTCTGCTCTACGACCTGGAACCTACCATGCCCATCTTCATGGTCGCCACCTGCGAATCAAAGCACTATGAATTACCGCACCAGGTCAGTACCAGTACTGATTGCTATCAAATGATTTCTTTTTGTGAATAAGAATTTTGATGGTAACTGAGTTGAGTATTATGCGACGGGTTCGAAGACCTATTTCTAAGATTTAAAGTTGACCTTAAACGAATAAGGCCACACCCAAAAAAAAAGTTGGTCAATGGATTTCACTTTTGAAATAATGGTGCGGGTAAGCAAATTTAAAATTAAAAGTTTAAAGAATTAATTTCACATTTTAAAACAAAATGGTGCGAGCGAGCAAATTTAGAAATAAAAATAAGAATTTTCGCAATGGATTTTGGTCATGGAAAAGTGAAGCAAACGACAGTTTTTAATTTATTTATTTTTTACCAAGTCTGACAGAAGGTATAAGTGAACCGACAGCAAAAATATTTAATTGGTTGATCTGCGGGAATAAGAGAAAAAGGGAAGGGGAAAAAATTCTCAATTAAAAAAAAAAGAGGCAAGCAAAATCCATTGACTATTTCCATTTCTGAGAATTAAGTGCGCGAAATCCATTAACCAAATTCTTTTTTTGGTCTGGCCCTAGGGTCTCCTAATTAAGTTTTATATACCCCCGATATCAATTCCTTAATTGTTAAAAGAAATTTGCCATTGAAATTGGCCTGCAGACTAAGTAGGCTACCTTCCATGACCTGTTCCCTATCGGTAAAACCATACATACTACAGCTTCTTTGAGTACCAGGTCCAGGGTCTCTCTAATATATTGTGCTCTTCCTACCAGGTTAAGTGTCTCTTCGGCTCTGAAGAGATTGTTACTATGGAAAATCCCTCTGAAGAGGAGAGACACGAGTTCTTCGAAGATCTTTTGCTCAATCAGTTGAGGAAGCCACCAGCAACCAGAAAACAAGCTGGTTAGTATATTACCCAGGAGATTTGCCAGATAACGCCGAGTTATTAACACAATCGCTGATTCCTATTCAAATATATTCATGAATTACTTGAACCTAATATTGCCAAATACTGTAAGTCAGTTTTCGTTTAAATAGAATAGCAAGAAATGAAGTTTGATGCAATAGTTATACATTTATATAGTGTTTTTTTCTGTCAGATGAATGTATTGAATAACTAAATGACTTACCAATTCCCAGCTACACGTGTGCTTGAGGTCTTGCCTAAAGCGAAGCCAGTGGAGCCTCGTAAGTTGACGGAAACAGAGCTCAAACAACTGCAGAAGCAAGAGGAGAAACACCTGCGCGAACTGCGGCTCTTCCTCCGTGACATCCTCAACAAGCTTGGACGTGATCGCAAGTTTGGTATTTTTGCCAAACCTGTGGACACCGAGGATGTGAGTCAAATATCAGTTTATGTTTTTCTGGACATAATATGTTGCAGTTCTGTATTCAAGTGCGTGCAATTTTTAAAACCTTGTCGCAATTTTAGGAAATTCTATACTTTGTAATGAGCATAGGGAGCCATCAGGGAACTTCATCTTGGATTTGACATTCGTCTGTTTGCCGTAGATATTGAATTGAATAACTTGCACAAATCCTTTAAAATTAGCTTGATTTCCCCAGGTACCTGACTACTATGAAATCATCACGAATCCTATGGACCTGTCAGCCATGATGACGAAGATAGACCTTCACAAGTACCAGGGTGTTAAGGAGTTCCTGGACGACATCAACCTCATCTGTAGTAATGCTCTAGAGTACAACCCAGACAAGGATCCCGCAGGTAGAACATAACTTACATTTATATTAGGTCGATAATAAGAAAGTCTGCTTAAGTTTGAATATTGATTACGGTATACTTATTAAACTTTATCTGATCTTGGGAAAATTAAGGACTGGGTACTGTAAAATACATATTATGAGGTATGTGCTGACATATTTTTTTAATGGGGTTTAAGGCAGTGTCAGTATTACTTACTGAGTAAGCTTAAACGTTTATTTAATTTTTAGGACGGGCAATTCGACACAGAGCATGTGCACTTCGTGATACCTGCCAAGCCTTGATTGAAGCCGAGCTAGACCCCGAGTTTGAGAAGCTCTGTGATGAAGTTAGGGCAGCACGCGAACGGCGGGGAGAGGAATCATCAGCAACAGTGCCTTCCTTCTACTACACCAAACCAGCCCAGACAGGCAAGTATCCAAGCCGCTATGGCCGCGCGGCTGGAGCCATTGAAACAGAGGAGCGAGACATTTCAACATGGCAGGCAGATGCAGATGCATCCATAACCGAGGCCATTCCGGACAATGGACCTAAGATTCGAGCTATCGTCAAAAGAGTAGTAATGCATAGGAAAGCAGGAGCGAGTAAGAACAAGTCACCTTGGTGCAGACCCTCCAAGAAGCGGTATAGGAAAATCATTGTCTATGTGGACGAGTTTGGCAATGAAGTACCGCCTCCAGGAGGGGTGGGTGGCGACAAAGCAGAATTGGAGGGGGAGGAAGATGACAAAAACATTGAGGATCAGTCTCCGTCCGCCCAGGACAAGGGTAATAAGGATGAAACCAAAGACGATACAGACGCTACGGTGGAAGTTGATCAAGAGACCACCGGCAGTGAGAAGGAAAACAAACCTGACTCTCAGGCAACAAATAGTCCTAAGGCCAAATCCCAGCCATCCAGCCCCAATGTCACCTCTCCTGCCCCCAGTCTGCGGTCAGCCTCCCGCCAGGGCCGGTCACCTGTATCCACTGGTGCCGTTCTTACCCGCAGTACCAGCCCACGCTCAGTCAGCCCCAGAGGCAGACGCTTAGACCGGACAGCAGAGACGCCAAGGAGAACGTCGCAAGGCAGTCCGAGAGCAGAGCTCAAGATGGGCGAGGTGAAGGCTGTCAGCCCAAAACTACAGCGGAGAAGAGTAAGTTGATACAAGTAAACTGAATATTAGCTTAGTTCCATACAGAACCATCACGCCAATCAGTGGTTGTCAACAAATGCAAGTAAAGAATAATTCCTCTCAATTTAGCACAAATGTAAAAGGTTAATGCTATAATTGATGAATCTGTGAACCGACTTTCCTTCTAAGTACATATTAGAAAATGTCCTTTACAATAGTATTCCGAATTTTCAGCTTTACACCTACTTGCCTTTGTAGAGTAGCCGCAGTGGTGCTCATGGCGCGGCAGAGGCCGAGCAGATGGACACGAGTCCAACCCGGTCCTCAGAACAGCCGTCTCAGACAACTCCTCAAACATCACCCAAGTCCAACACAGCCTCCCCACCCGCCCCTGCATCCACAAGCCCTCCGTCCACAACTTCACCACCACATCCCAAAAGTGTTCCCTCCACAACAACACCTGGTCCAACAAACGCCTCTGAGAGCTCTTTATCTATGACAGAAAAAGCCACAACGGAAGAACCTGCAGCAGATGTGACTGAAGAGAAAAGCGAGACAGGTATGTATGAAAAAAATTCCAGCTTGTCACTATCATGAGTAATATTTTATGAATAACTTCCTTCCGTTCCTAATCCAAGCATTGCGTAGAGAATGATGGTGTCATTCGCTATTTTTATAAAGAAATATACTCCTGTCAATATAACACAATCTTTAATGCAGCAATGGACTACAGGCGTCACCGAAGCAAATTTAAGAAGATGGTGATTTATGTGAATCAATCTTTACCTTGCAGCGAGTCCAAAAGTCAGAATGACCCGCTCAAAATCTCAAGTGCCCGCAGCCGTAGAAGCTATGGCTAAACGGTTGCTGGAGACAGATACGCCAACAAGAGTGATTGTTGATGACGACGAGCTGCGCTTCCTTCTTGCCAAAACAGTTAGCCACACCAAGAATGCCACCGTGGAGCACCTGGAGAAGCTCTACTGCCGGCTCTCACAGGCCATCTATGCACACAGGTGTAACGTCGACAAGACCGACCTCTTACAGGTGAGTTTTTACAGGAATGCTAATTGACTCAGGGTTGATTAACCCTGAGTAATATACACTGCCTAATTTTGGATTTTAAGACAAATGTGGGACATGGGAAAATGTTTGTCTTTCAGTTGCTGTTTGAGATACACAAAAGGGGGAAAAAGAGAGGCGTAGGCAAGATCGGGGGCTAGAAAATTCCTTCAAAAAATTTTCACCTGCGATCTTCAACAATTTTTTTCTATCTTTCGCTATTATGGAAATGGACTAAAACCAAACTACCCTCGGTAACGGTAACCATAGGCTCCAAGGTTTTTTGTTGTTTTTTTCGTCAAAGATAGAAATCGTATTTTGAGCCAAAGTTGTGCTATTTCTCTCATCTTGTACCTCTATCTTACTTCAAATACCATCTAACTTCAAAGATCTACCGCCAAGCCGGGCAAAAACTAGGCATGTCCTGTGGTAACACTGTTGGTAACACATTTCAAGAAGTAAAATATAACCGAAAAGTCATATTGTTCTGCACCCACTTCCACAAGCTCTCCCACACCCACCTGCTTGTTTACTGAAATAAACGCTCTTGCACTCTCACTTTGAAAGAATTTCCCTTTTCCCAATATACCATTCTCCTTTTTACTACAATAAATGATACATTTCCTTTCAGACCTTCACCTGACCCTGAGTCATCTGTGAATTCACTCACACGCTCAATCTTAACACCGTTTATTTAAGGGCATGAATGATGTTCAGATGTTAATCATTGAGCTAACCCTTTAGTGTTGTCAACTACTCTACAGGGATGAAAGTCTTCAGGGATTTTGAAGTCCCAAGGCCCTATATATTCATATAAAAATCCAGGTTTTTGGGCCGATAATGGACCTTTTCAGGGATTTTCGTGCTCTGTGACTTAAGTTAATGTTTTCTGAATACGAGCAAAGTGGTTATTCCTCCTACTTGAAACAGTTGTGAATTTATAGATATTTCCGCTAGTCCTTTTTTAAAAAGCACTGTACTTTGCTGAAAATTTGAAACGTGACATGTTTATTTGCAGGATCTCGGACTGATCGTTTCAAGTTTCACCACGAATCACCGACCGTCTACATGAATACGACAACAACTACCCGCGTGAACCCCAATCATTCCAAATTGTATACAAAACCATTCACACATTCATCATCATTGATGTGACCTATTATATTAAACCCTACATAGGGTAACAACATGCCGTGTTATGCCTCAGGACTTTTAGCGTCATTCTTGTCATTTTGTTTGGTATGTTCCTATCTAAGTAAGTACCGTTTTCATTTTTGATGAGAATGCTTTCTGTTACAAGAGAGTCCTGGTATATTTTATACGATGGTATTAACTACCAAGGCATATTTATTCGATTTATATTTTATTTTGTACTCGATTCAATGTGTCAGCCTTGCCAGAGCATTTTCTCTAGCAGACCTCAGGGAACCTACTTGCAAAACAATCCCGGCACGGAGGTGACTTTATACACCACCAAACTAGGGAGTAACAGAGGCGGATTCAGGGACACCACCATGACACTTGGTGAACTAAAGTGAGCGGGGTGAATGAGGATGTAATTGTGACAGGTTCCAAATGTGCAATTCTATAATATTTGTATTTATATGACAGTGACTGAAGTACTCATACTAATAGCTTTAAACATCCTGTCTGAGTGATAGCAAGTGTTTAATTTATCCGAATAGTGTCTGAAATTAAGTGTTTTAACCGGAGGAGATTGTTTGCATGGGGTGTTATCAACCTCAAATGATGTATGCTCGTTCAAGGTGATGCGTATGTACAGAAGTCTAATCATTTGATCTCTTTAAGATATCAGTACCACCGGTATGTTTGTCTTTCGACAAAATTAATGTGTTCATTAAAACACACTGTAAATACAGAATTGAAATATGAATGTGTTATTTATATTCGTATGGCCTAAATGTGAATTTATGGTGTTGGGCGGCATTTTCGAGCTAGGTGATGAACATTCACATGACTTGAAATCATAAGTTCCTATATTACAAGAAAATCTTTTAACCAATTTTCCACGTGTACAAAAAATCGAGTGAAAAATAGATGGACATGCTTGTATATAACTGTTTTTTTGTAGACTATAATCGGTACATTATTTACTAGTCACCATAGAACCCTGTGTCACTGCTGATACTGTGTTGAATGTCACTAACTTAAGTTTATCTGATTTTTGGCAAAAGTCAACTGCCCTTGCTGTACGTGCTAACAGGAATATTTATTGCGAAGCCATGCTGAAACTTTCTTGACTACCTCATCCATGTTTAATAAAGGGAGAAGCTGATATGTCAATACCAGTTTATTCTCCTAAAAGTATTAGAAGATATCCGTGCGTAAAATACTATTTATCAGAAGGTGTAATTCATTCTTCCTCCAATAATTTGGTGGCTCCATTATTTAGTCTGATGTCAGGTAAGGAGATTATTTGTTAAATCAATGTGAAGTGACCATTGCATGTGCATGACTAGTGTTGGTCACCGAGAAGTACTTGCCCCTATGCTCAAATCTATTAAAGATTTCTCGAGACTCATTTTAATCGTTATGTAGACTGGGCGAGTACTCGTTTCATCGATCCGTGCGTCTTGTGAGCAGTTCTGCAGAAATGATAATCTATGCCTCCCTATGTGAGGCATCCTTTGACTGCTAACATACGTCTTTATCTCGTGCAATTGCATGAACGCATGAGATTCATCTAGTTGATGTAAACCACTTAAAACTTTTATCATGATGGTGAGAAGTTGTATGGTTTGAATTCAGGTAACGGTTGGTACATAATATATTGCTCATATAGTTTTTAGACGGGACAAGTTGTGTGTATGTATCCCAATGAAAACGAGCAAATTGTTAACACTTGAAATCGAGTGTGGAGACCTCAAGAGTGTGTCCATCTATGATTACAATTGTAGATATTACTTGTGAGGAAAAGTCTTGCGAAAATTTGCTTTAGGTATTGATATGTGTGTATGTCTGGCATCGAATGCATCCTGTATGTGTAATACATGTATATTGAGAAGTTGAACTGGAGTTTTATCGTCTGGTCTAACAGGATAGCGATTGGAAGGTGAATACTTGGGGGAGATGTCTGAGGTTCAATAAAGGAGTTTCTATGCACAGTGGATATTTCATCTTTGTTCTATTAATATTGCAGAAAGTCATTGAGTCTAGTGCGACGGTTCTGGAGATATCTTTCTCTCAAAAAATTGAATTGTTTCCATTTATTTAAATATTCACCATTTCACTTGTGCATGGTGTCAATAGATTACTATTCACATTGTCTGTCCAATGGTTTCTTCAATTTTCCGAAATACCCATTGTAGCCCCTTGGAAAAAATCGAACGTGTGACTGCATCACAAATGACTCAGGTTCGGGGGGAAATGTAGTATCATCATATAGGAGTATACATATAATAATATTGTTCATCCCCAAATCCCAAGCTAATGTCCCAACCCCCGAGTCCCACCCCCGAGTCTCACCCCCGAGTCCCAACCCCGAGTCCCACCCCCGAGATCCACCCCCGAGATCCACCCCTGAGTCCCAACCCCGAGTCCCACCCCCGAGTCTCACCCCCGAGTCCCAACCCCGAGTCCCTTCCCCTTCCCCTTCCCCCGTTAACTAGACTCAGGGTCAGGTAGAGGTGTGAAGGGAAATGTATCATTTATCATAGTAAGAAAGAGAAAGGGTGCACTCTTGTATTAATGGGATTCTTAAAGATGTGACCTTTGACCTTGATTTTGACCTTTTTCCGACCTAGATATCATCCTACACATAACAGAAATGAATTCAGCACCTTTGGTTTACCCTAGTCCACTATCCATATCCATCCATTGCTCCCCCTATTATATCCTGGCTGGACTGTTTCGGATAGCATACCCAAATTGTGCGTCACAAGTCAGGAACTCACAACTACCTATAGGCCTGCACCACACAACCTATAGGTCGCATGACGCAGGTGCCCTAAGAAAGCCACACCGAGTGAGGCAAGCCGCGCAAAAGAAGGGTATACTCAAAAAAAATGTGGACATTGACTTTCTTTTGGGGGGGTACTTAGGCCCAAATTCAAATTTTCATGTTCCCCGATCTTGGCTATCTATGTCTTTTGTCCTCTCACGTCTATGTCAGACACACACTGAATAAAAAGCTCCCATGTCCATAAGTAACAGCGAATAGTGCTTAGTAGGGTCTGAGCTATATCCTACTACAGGGTTGTCTGTTTTTGTTCTCAAAATATTTGTCATGTATTGAACAACACCCCAGTGGGCACAGAACATTGAATCAACATTGATAAGATGTTGTCGATGTTGATTCAATGCTGATTCAACATTGATTCAACATTGTACTGAATTCTTTGCCCACTGGGACTGGACAGCAACATATATATTAAATTACCATACCGGTATCTAACATACTGCAGCGTATGTTGGGCCTAGTATATGATATAGGATGGCATCTCCTTTGGGAAGTAGTGTAGTACTTCCCTGTGTTAAATTACCATTGGATCCAGTCAAAGCTTGCTGAAAAAAAGTGTCTCACCCCGGTTTGGTCGGCTGCCGAGATCTGTCCCATTGACTAAGCACTGAGCCCGTTCAATATGTAACTGTTAAATGTCAAGGGTTATCTACAGGCTCCCATAGGGCTCTATGCTGAAGCAAATTACCACCATTTTAGACACAAAATTAAAATCATGCTTTTCAGGGGGAAGCGTTTGAAAATGGATTAAAGCGCGATTACATAGGAAGGACAACATTGTACCGCATCTAATGACACAAAATTGAGAGAAAAAGCTCCAATTTTGAAGGAATGACAGCTGTTTTAAATTTTAGGCTGAGAGACCCCCTGCTACCCGTCGCACAAGACTCAGAGTAAACCTGAGTCAAAAAAGAAAAATCTAATTGGGCCGAAAATGGTGGTATTTTGCTTTAACATGCCTCTATGGGAGGGCGAAGATATCGTTTCCAAGCTGGTCCCTGCTCTGTATGTAATGTATGTTCTGTCCCTCAATCTCTGGACGCTTTCAATTGATTTCTCAAGTAATAGTATACCAACAACATACGCACACAGCGAAATTGGAAATAGTGCTGCACGCTAAAGTGACGAGTCAGTGGTTAGTGCACGAGCAGAGCTTGCCCCGTTCTGCACACTGACTGCTCTACATTGGATTCGTACCCAGGGTTTGGAAGTCTAAACCATAACTGCCATGATGTCAGGGAACTCTCAAACAGGGAAAACATGGAATAACAGAAAAACTATTCCCTGTCAGGGAAACATGGAATTTGAAAATGTTTTCAAAACACATGGAAAGGTATTTTCGCACACAGGGAAAAACATTTTGAAACCATGGTGGTGGTGGTATGATCCATTCTCAAAATAAGCATGTACATGCACCATTTGGCTTCTAAATGTTCCTGGGAGGCATGCCCCCAAATACCCTTACTGATGTTACAGGGCCTCGCATCTTGACTAAAATATGTAGTTTTTATGGTGAGACATTTACTCTTGAATATATGCCATGTACTTTTGGACAGACTATAGTTCAGAGTATAGATGTCTCACCGTAACCGATTCATCGTTATTTCGGCCCTGACACGTGCCATCCACTAATATGATACATGTACCCTACCAGAGATGCCACTTTTCCTACTTTTTCACTGGGATTTCTGTCATAGACTATGTTAATTTCCTACATAAAATATACCAAAATCTGAAGTTTTCCTACATTTTGTCTACCAGGCAGTGGCATCTCTATGCAGGCTGAATACCCACAGCACACCCAAACGGGCTGGCGAGACAGGGGTGACTTGCACTTTGCACCCCCGGCCAGGTTGATAGGGGTCAGTATGTAGAATGCAGGGAGGAGGATTGGTGTGTGCATGTGTGCCACCCTTTAAGGACCGCAGAGTGCTTCATTGTCAGCTATATATGACTCATAACCCTTTAAGGACCGCATAGTGCTCAAACTAACACTTTAAGAACTGGAAAGTGTTTCATTGCCAGCTATACATGATTCAAACTAACCCTTTAAGGACAGCATAGTGCTCAAACTAACTCTTTAAGAACCATATAGTGCTTCATTGTCAGCTATACATGACTCAAACTAACCCTGTAAGGGCAGCATAGTGCTCAAACTAACCCTTAAGGACCGCATAGTGCTTCATTGTCAGCTATATTATATGACTCAAACTAACCCTTTAATGACAGCATAGTTCTAAAACTAACCCTTTAAAAACCGGGTAGTGCTCCATTGTCAGCTATACAAAACTCAAACTAACCCTTTAAGGACCGTAGAGTGCTTCTCTCATAGTGCTCAAACTAACCCTTTATGGACAGCATAGGGCTTCATTGCCAGCTATATATGATTCAAGCTAACCATTTAAGGACAGCATAGTGCTCAAACTAACCCTTTAATGGACAGCATAGGGCTTCATTGCCAGCTTTACATGACTCAAACTAACCCTTTGAGGACAGCATAGTGCTCAAACTAACCCTTTAAAAACTGGTTAGTGCTCCATTGTCAGCTATAGGGGAGAGAGGGGCACGTCGACCACCTGGGCACATTGAGCCACTCTCTCTCTTATCTATTCCTTTGGGAATTTTCCAGCAGTTTTCTTACCACATCACCCCTTTTTATATACAGTTCAGAGCAGCAGCATCATGTTTGGTTTGGAATGCCGGGGGGAAAACTAGACAACATTAAAGGATCTATGCCCTGAAAGTAGATATTTGCAATTGTTGAACTTTTGTTCTCATGTTATAGAAAAACATAGCTGGCTTAAGATCTTTACCCTAGTAGCAAACACACTGTGGCCCCGAACGGGGCCAGACTGTGTTTGCAAATCTGGCCCGGAGTGGGCTAACCGACGGGCTCCCGTCGGTTTAGGGCACTGGGTTTTGGTCTGGCCCCGTGCGGGCTGCCCATGTTGGGCGCAGATCGGGTTTTGGACGGGAAGCCCACTTTGGGCTCAGATCAGTTTTTGGACGGGCTGCCCACTTTGGGCTCAGATCGGTTTTTGGACTGGCTGAAAGCGGGTTCAGATCGGTTTTTGGATGGGTTGAAAGCGGGCTCAGATCGGTTTTTGGACGGGTTGAAAGAGGGCTCAGATCGGTTTTTAAATTAATTTTGGACAGCTAATTTGATAATTATGGGTTTTTAGAATCTATTCAATCATTCCACAATGATTTCTCATATTTGTTGAACCAGATATCCTACGTCCTGCTAATCAACCCAAGGCATAATCATACTCTTCCGACCCAATAATGGAACTATCAAGCAGACCTATTATCATCAGGTTTGAGCCACATGCAGCATAGACAAGGGTCTAGGGTGTACATTAGCCTTCAAATCCATAGTTCATACCCACATGACTTCTTCTTGCTTTTCACTCCGGTCCCAAAGGGACCGGCAGGCGTATATCGCCGCTAAGGCTACGCCAAACCCACATGGAGCATATGAGACTGTGTTATGCAAATTGTAATACCACATAAATAGTGTCTACACTGCCCCACATGAATCCAAAGAGGGCAGCCCACTTTGAAACTGATCTGAGCCCAAAATCGGGCAGCCCGCTTTGAAACTGATCTGAGCCCAAAATGGGCAGCCCGATCGGGGCCACACTTCAGCCAAGCCATCTGCCCAACATGAAACCCAGCTCAGTTTTGCCAGAGTTCAAACAGCCAATCCGAGCTAAAACCAAATTGGCCCCGTGCGGGCTTGCTACTAGGGTATACAGGTCAAAGTATACATCTCAATGCTCGAGTAGAACCTGATTTTACTCCTGAGTGTGTTATGTAATCCGAATAACATCCACCTTATCTACAATCTTCGGCATGGGGTACATTGAACCACAAAAAATTGGGGCACCTTGAACCATGCTCAAGGTGCCCCAACCTCTGCCTGAAGGACTAGTTCCATTATTTAACACAATGCACCTGATCATTGCAGTGCATAGAGGGACAAGGTATCACTGCTCCTCACCAGAGGGCAGCCTAACCTTGTCAGCTTGTAAGTGAGAGATGAGAAGATATTACTCAATTCAACCTCTGGGTCTACCATAGTATAAACTAACAAGTGGGCCCTCATATTTATAAACCCATGGTTTATCAGAATTAGGGCTCACAGAGAAACATACTCAAAGAAGTTACAATTTGACTGTACAGTTATGATAAAATACATAATTTGCTGATTGTGGTAATAGATTCCTTTGTAGCATATTCATAGTGTCTTTATTCCTAGATATATCATGTTTCAGAAGCAGGACAGCGTGTTACATCATAGAAGAATATAATCAAAGATCTATATAGACCTTGCAAATAACAGTAATGTTCTTAAGATCGTTTATATTGATCTAAAGGGAAACCTGTAACACACCAACCCAGTCACTACTCTTAAAACTATAATTGACTGACTTGTGTGCATTAGATAAGTGTTTTTTACATTCAGTCCTATGCAAAAGTATCAACAGCAAATAATTCCACCTGAACTTTCAATAATTTATCCATATTACTGTTTGTTTGAACTATTTAATATGAGTGGTTCAATGTGCCTCAGTGGGTGCGTCAACCTGCCCAGGGCATGGGGCACATTGAACCACCTAAAGATTTAATTTTCAAAAAATCAAAAGAAATACAAAAAAATGACCATACTTCAGAGCTGCCAACCTCAAAACTTCCAAAATCGTATTTTTTGGGTCATGTTTTGCCTGAAAAGCGTATTTAGCGTACTCCCTTCCCCCCAAAAGCGTACTAAAAGCGTACTTTTGATTTAGGGTCCCTGCATAAATATAACATTAATAAAAGCATGATAATTTGTCTGTTCCATTATAGCCAAAGCAAAAGTTATTGGATCCCTTGAAGGGGGGGTGTGATATCAAAAAAGTTTGGACCCCTCTTGAGGGGGGGGGGACCAAAAGAATTGCACCCCTTTTTAACCCAAAAGCCTGCGCATTACTATAGCTCAAAGGGGTCGGCTGTGCTCAATTTCAACTTGCCTGAGGGGGGGACCAAAAAAATGTTGACAATGACAATGGCAATAATTCCCCTTTCACCACTGGGTTCTATAAGTGAGAATTATCTAGGGCCAAAATAATAATTTTTTGCTTTCCCCATTTTTAGGCCTAATTTGAGAGTTTTTGCTCTAAAATCCTTAATAATTGTCCGAATTACAAACTGTAAAAACTGGGAAATAGCTAAATTTTCCAAAAATTCAAAAAAAAATAGGGGGACCCGGCACTGTTTTGATAGACCCGGTCAGGTGACCGGAAACAAACCTTTTTTTTATTTGGCCCGCCCAGGACTAAAATGTGTACTCAATATATATGAAATAATAGCCAATAAAGGCCAAAAAGCGTACTGCATACCTCAAAAGCGTACTAAATCGTACTCAAAATGCAGAAGCGTATTCTGGCTCAAAATGAGGCCAAAAAGCGTACTAATACGCCAAAAGGGTACTACTTGGCAGCCCTGATACTTGCTTTGCCATAGGTCGGCATATAGCGCAACGATATAAGGTAGCTGCTAGATCTATGCAACATCAAAGTTCACATGACCTTGATATGGTCAGGAAAAAAATAAATGTGCAGAAGTGGTTCAACGTGCCCCTCTCTCCCCTACATGGCTCGAACTAACCCTTTAAAGACCGCATAGTGCTTCATTGTCAGCTATACATTACTCAAACTAACCCTTTAAGGACAGCATAGTGCTTCATTGTCAGCTATACATGACTCAAACTAACCCTCTAAGGACAGCCTAGTGTATTAAGTCTGCTATACATTTCCTGCTACTACCCATAGTTATATGCATATAAGGGGTGATATAAAGATGAAGTTTATACACATGCTATAAGATTGCCCCCTCGTTTATTATTTTTGCCAAGTACTATAGAGGATCTCACCACATTTGTTAACAAATGCAGCAGGGTGCTTCCGTGCTACTTGTATGTCAAGAGTTTGCAGGTATGCTCGTGTTGTGGGGTGACTACATGGAAACTCCTCAGATTTCTTTATTTTCAAATTTAATATTAATTTATGAGGGCTACCGATGTTTAATGCATCAGGCAGTTTGCTGTGCTGATTTCAGAAACTGTGGTATTTGAGAATGTGAAACATCTCAATAAATTATGGTGATTAGGACCATATGAATAACGATACGGCTCCCATGATGCAGTTCACCCGAGGCGATTTTGTTGGGTCCTGGTCGGTAGTTACGTTCCCGCCCGCCGCCATGTTGTTCTCCCGCTAAAAGTTGTTCTGCTCACCCCCGACGGATAGGCGGTTATATGTGCAGCAGCAAAGCTGCTGGTGCAGTAGGAAAAACATATTGAGAAAGCTGAGATCCAACTCTTCAAAAAAGGAAATTCAACATTTACAAAGATATTGCAATATTTGTTATATTTAAAAAAATACCCGTCTTAATTAAGACTTTTTCCCGCCATAAAGCATAGGTTTACAGAGAGAAGAATTAGAATCACTGTAACTCTCAAATGGGAGTCCAGCCCTGATCACTGAGGTAACTCTCCCCACAACTTTAAAGTGACTCCCAATAATTAGGGAGTCTTAGAATAGGAGTCATTATTGAGTTATTTAGAGTCTAATGTTAAGGAGTCATGTTAGAGTCCTGGGGAGAGTTACCACAGTGATCAAGTCGTGAGTCACAGTGATTCTACTTCTTTTCTGTGTGTTTCAATGGAGAATTGTGAGAATTGGACAAAACAACTCCCCTGACTTCATTTTTCCAGCATATCCTAGCTTATGTTATAAATGAACCAATGCCAAAGGCACATGTCAAATTTGAATAAAGTTTACCAAGGTGTTTCCTAGAAATTTGCAAACCAATAGAAACATTTTTGTATTATACAAACATCATGTGCCCACATCTGTGAACCTAAAATGGTCTATTGAAATAGCCAAATCCAGACCCGCCTTCAAATAGCACATAACAGCGTGCCAGGGTCTTTGGTTTCATAACAAACAGTTGGTGACTTTATTGACTCAGGGTATTAACGCTGAGGAATATACGATGCCTAATCTCCATTTTAAGACGTTTTTGGGACATAGGAGAATGCTCTCCATTCAGTGTGTATTGGAGATAGACAATAGGAGACAAAACACATAGATAGCTAAAATTGGGGCACACATGAAGAGTTTAGTTCCAAAATGCAATAAGCGTCATTTTGAAAAATGACACCAAGTTTTCACAAATGTGTAGGGTAGAAAAGGTATTTAAATGCAATTGTGGTGTAGATACATCAATGACATCTTCTTCATCTGGGATCATAGAGAAGTGGAGAAAATGGTTGACATTTATGGTTGAATGACCAGCATGCAACCATGAAATTCACATCTAAGTGGTCCAGGGAAGAAATACACTTCCTAGACACCACCATTAAAATAGATGAGAGTGGTTCCATGTACACAGACCTGTACACAAAGCCAACTGATTTTAACGGTTACCTACTGTATGAATCCTCACATGCCTGCATGTGAAAAGGGGTTTACCCTACAGTCAGCACCTCAGAACTCTGCAAGGAAGCCCGCGAGAAGTTCTCTACCCTTGAACGCACTGAACTCCTGAAGGAGAAAGTGAAGGCACTAGAGAAGGCCGTCGAGGAAGATGATAGGATTTTCCTAACAATCACCTTCAGACCCGACTACACCAAACTTCAAAAGCTGATGAAATCAAGACGGGATGATCTATCAGAATCTTGCTCCACCAGGAATCTTCAAAGGAAAAAACTGGTGGTCGGGTACAGGAGACGTAAAAATTTCATGGATCTGCGATGCAGAGCCAAAACAGAGTACCATCAAATCAGAAATTGGGATGACGAGAGCATGTCTCTCCTTGTCCGCAGCAACAGCTGCAAAACTGATGACTGTGATGTTTGTCATCGCCTGGATAAAACCGGGAAGATCAAACAGAGCAAAGGGGTTTTGAAAGATACCAAAACCAACATTTGCTGTGAGAGTTCAAATGTGGTATACTGCATTGAATGTAAATGCTGCAACAAACGTTACGTTGGTGAACCAAGAGCACGTTGCAAATCAAGATTGGGGAACACCTGAAGATATCGAGCACAAATGATATGGGAAGAGTGAAGTGGCCTACCACTTCAACCAAACGGGTCACGACCAGATGGCGGATGTCAAAGTACTTGAGTTTGTATACAAACACCCGGAATCCAAACATGCCAACAAACTAAGAAAAACCAAGAATCAGCACCTGAAATGTGTTGTCCCTCGTCAGGGGCGTGGCAACCAGGGGGACGGGGGGGACATGCCCCCCCCCCCCACTTTTGACCAACCCCAAAAAAGGTCAATCCAAAAAGGTCAAGTAAAAAGGGGTCAAAAAGGGTCAAAATACCCCTCAGTCCCCCCTACCTTGAAATTGCTTGCCACGCCCCTGCTCGTGGAATGAACATAATGGAGAAAGGCTTCGGTTAGGGTTACCCCCGAAAAGACCTCGTCATTTTTTCCCCAACGCTGAGACATACATTTCAGGGAAACTAATTAAATTAAATGGAAATGAATATTAAATTATTTATAAGTACACCTACAATTCTCTGTGCGTTAGAAATTATGCTATACCTGTATAATATATAATATATAAAAAATAGCACTGGGAAAATATCAATCAAGAATTGATGTTTTCCTAACCTAAAAACTATTCCACAATAGTATTGAACAGGTTATTGACTCAGGGTCCTCCCTGAGTCAAGTGTGACGATTCTGAGCACCTCTTTTCCTTGAAATTTTATTGCTCCCATTTGGTCAATATTTCACTCTTTGCATCTTGCATGGTCTCAACAAATCTGGGTATCATTTTTTGGTGAAAATTTCTCACTCTCCCAAGCCTTATGTCTGACTCCCCCTGAGTGGTACCGGGTACAGGGGGGGGGCATGCATCAAGCCCTCTCTTATGGAGTTGAGTGGCTTTCCGCAAAAAAACACTCACCTGGATACCTTTGTCATGGTAGTGTCACATGGTACAGAAGAAGTTGTGGAGGTGAATCTCACCCTGGTCTGTGTCACATTTTCTAGTCTAGTCTAGGGTCGCCTACACCTGTCCTCGTCCGCCGGTCCCCCTCGGACGGCTCACACATGGTCTCAACAAATTACTTTCCACAATATCTATCTAATGGTGTATTTGTTTTTCACAAATTCCTACTATAACCCCCTAAGGGAGTGGTCATTTTTTAACAACAGGGGGGTGTAGGTGGATTTGGGGGGGGGGACCGCTAAATTTCAACTTGCCTGAGGGGGGGGACCAAAAAAAAGTTCCACCCCTCCCGTGGGGGGGACCAAAAAAATTTCGACTCACTCGCGCGAAAATCCACCAACCCCCCCTGTTGTTAAAAAATGACCACTCCCTAAAAAACAAAAAATAATGTTAGGCCGTAATTGGTGGTAATTTGCTTCAGCATAGAGCTCTATGGGAGCGCGAAGATAACCGACAACCCCAAATTTGGATATTTTGTGACAACCAATGCTATCTCTATGTGAGGGATAGGTGAGATGCTTTTTTTCAGACATCTATCAAACACTTAAGTACTAGATGTAATTTACAGGCGAGGTTACTTGCTATTTATTGTGTGGATTCAGTCATTTAGTCCATCAATTTAATCACTTTATCACCCTGACCCTGAGTCATTTGTGATGTTAATCACACATTCAATCTTATTATCCTACCTTTGCAGGTTACACTTGGACAGGTGCTGCTCCCACACATAATTGGCTGACGGCTAAGTCCTGCCAACTAGGTCACCCAGATTTCAGCAGTGAATACACCATCTTTCCTAGTGAAATTTAAGTCCCTATAAAACTGCAGGCTGAGTTAATTAAATTTATCTCATCTGAGATCTGACAATGTCAAACTCCTGAATGTTTACCTGATGTATCTTTGAATAAGATGAAACACCAGAACTCACCAATCACAGATTCTGTGCTGAATCACCTGGCTCATGAATGATATTGAAATATATTTCATAACTCCCACCATTTATCTTTTTTATAAATATAGGTGGGAGAACGTTTAGAACTTGATACTTGTATCATTAGATAGGATGGACTAATATATTAGTACAGGTATTGACCCACAGGGGGAGTATGGAGTCTTCCTTTTTCTTAAACTCTATTTTTATTTCATCTACCCTCTACCTAGCTATTGTCGAGGGGCTACATGATGCGCTCCTGCATGATGCACTCTCACTCCTGGCGCCCCCAGCTGAGGCGCACCGGGTGACCCGGAAGTACCCTCAAGTGGCTGGGTGGGGAAAACCCACAGGGAACGGGACAGCCTGGCACACTCACAGTAAACATACTGGAGGAGTGGTGACAGGTGTCCAGGGTGTTCCTCCTCTCCTGTCACACAGCCCCCCGCAGGGTGGATGGGTGACAGGAGGACCGGTCTATTTGTAGACTGATGGACGACTCCTGGCTCTCAGCCTGACAGGGCTGAGAGCTATAAATACCCTCTGGATTCCTCCAGAGGGTGTCTTATACATCCAGGAGCCGGGAGCCATGCTGGAGGAACTAGCCTTCCTATTCATCTCTATAGGACTAGCCATGCTACCCTATCTACTGCAGACATACATGTGAGGTGGCACTCTCGTACATATCTATCTATGTCCTACTGCTATAATAAAACTGGATATCAACTCTAATCTATTGTGTCTCCTTGTCGGATCATCTACACTAAATGACCTCTCGACACTGGTGGAGAACCTTTGGCTGATTTCCATTAGAAGTTAACCTCTACACATGCCATGAGTACCAGTGGTAATCAACTGGAGTCACAATTACCTGAGTTTGATAATCTACCGGTAGCAAATACACATAGTACGGATACTGCTACGAGCCTCCAAGCCAACCCCACCACCTACACAGGAGGCGGAACCTCTACTACATCCCAGCAGACGAACCATCCCCCACCGGCCCACACGTCGCCTACACCACAGGACCGAGTGACAACCATCTCTACACCAAAGTCAACACCTGGAGCCACCTTCAGCCTAGGTTCAGTAGGAGACGTCTCATCTAGCACGGATCAGATAAGTCCTTTTAATACTAGTACACCTGCACCAGCAGCCTACGACCCTAGTGTTAGGCCGTACTACCCATTGTTTGATCTAGACTCATCTGAGGATCAAGAAGTGCAGGACGTGTTTGGAGACATCTCTCCCGTTCCACCACCCACTCAGGGTGCCCGGGGTGTTTTTCAAACACCGTGTGGTGACGCTGGGCAACTCTTTGACTTCAAAGCAGCAGTTTTTAAAGCTAAGAGGTCTCAAGAGAGGAGAGACTATCTCAGCCGCCATTTCGATCGGCAGCCACCCATACCACCCCCCAGCCTTGGGGGCAGCTCAAGCAGCTCCGGAAGCTACATCTCTGGCGACGGAGCATCTCCAGGAACAGAAGCTGAGCAGGGGGAGCCCGGCAGTGTACCTACCGACGGCTCCTCAATCAACCCATACTGGCACACTGAGAGTGATACACCCCAGAGCAGTCTTGGAACAATATCCAGCATCTGGAGGCCCAATTACCAGGACCCAGACTCACCTCTGCTAAGACAGTCAGGTATTCCAGTCCACCAGGTCAGCAGTGAATCCGGATCCAGTGACATTTTCAGGCCAATAGGCAGAGACACTTCTACCCCACTACACTGGAATAAACTATCTGTCGGCTCAGCTCCACACACCCTGGAGGGGCAGCCCACCCCGCCGACGTTGGCAGAACCTGCGGCACCAATCTGGTATCCAAACCATCAAGACCCTGACTCTCCCCTACTAAGGCAATCAGGGGCCCCTGCAGCATCTCGGCAGTCAAGTGATTCTGACGACCTATACAGCATAGACCCTCAGAAGGCCAATAGGGGTGCTAGAATTGAAAAGGCTGTGAGGGACATAAACGACTACCAAACACACCGTTTCAGCCACACCCCAGTAGGTTTTGATCCAGATTTCCTGTTTTCTGGAATTCAGCACGACATATACGGAGGCCTACCACCCCACACCCTACAGGAGTTAGCAGCCGACGGTGGTTGTTACAGATCTCTTGAGGCTCTCACTAGGGCTCACGACAGGTTTCATAGTTTTACAACACCCCTGATCGGCGCCGTCCGTGAGGAGTTGGGCGACCACCTGTTCCCAGGAAAATTAACACCCACTGGTCACACACAGGTCAGTGCCCCCGCGGCAACTAATTGTATCTCACCCACTCAGGTGGAGAGTGAAGCCAAATCCAAACCCCTAGCTACCCCCTTACCCACCCTTCTACAAAATCTGGTGGAGAAAGGGGAGTCTCAGAGCTACATACAAAGTGTGGCTAGTGAGGTGAGTCCTAAGGACTACTCACAGCAAATCAGTGAGGCCATAAAGAGGTGGCGCGCAAAGCAGACTGCACCCAGGAGGAGTGCAGCCACCCCTACCTCCACACCCAGGAGGAGGCCACAGCCGTCACCCAGGCCCATATCATACAGCAGGGCACACAGGAGGTGGAGAAGGCTGGACAGGCCCTGTCCACAGGTGGTTATCCGTTCACTAGCCTCCTCTGCTTTCTCAGACTACCACCAGGAGGACCCTGCAGCATTTGAAAGGTTAATCAGAAGGGACCTACACCGGGACTTTATAGAAAAAGGACTCCCAGCAGCGGTAGAGAAACTCACCACCCCACTCAGAGGTCCCTCACCACCCTCGTCTGAAGATTCCTATTTCCAGGAGTGTGAGTTTCCAGCCCCAGTCACACCACCGGCAAGGAGCAGATCAGTTGAGCCGACCGCTGCTCATACTGCACCCGCTGGAAAAGATAGGAGCCGCTCAGGATCACCCAGGAGGCCCCCAGGCGACTACTCATACCACCTGGAGCGCAGTATCGACGGGGCAGTTGGCCCAAAGACGAGGGCAACATCACCCACCCTACAACGGCAGATACCTTTTACCAAGAGAAAAGGTAAACAAGAAATCAATATGAGCAGGAGAGGCAATGGAGAGCCTCAGGGACGGCGATCACCTGACCCCAACAGCGCTCTGGTGAAGGAAGTGGTCATGGCTATGAGCCAGAGCATGGCCACCCTGTTGTCAGCCCAGGCTAAGGACATAGCCCAGAAGATGGGAGAACTGGAACAGGGTGTGGGCTCCAGGCTAGACAGGATGAGTGCCGACATACAGAGGGTGGAGGAAAGAAGCCATGACACCACAAGGGCACAGGAGAGGCTGGACCGTGCCATGCAGGACAGGCAATTAGCTGCCATCGAGCGTGGAGAGGATTTCTCTCTCAGAGTTGGTGACAGATTGGCCAGCGACATGAGAGACATGAGGAATGAGCTACAAAGGGACATGGAACAGCGTCTCAGAGGACTGGAGATCGGGTTTGGACGTCAGCACCACCACTTCAGCCAAACAGAAGGAATGACACCATCACCCATACTCCAGGGTGGAGCCGCGGGTGGCTACCCCCACGACAGGGGTGCATGCACTCCCGCTGAGAGGTGCCCACCTTTCACATCCACCCGGTCTCCAAGCCAAGCAGTTTTTGGAGGCCCCACTGGAAGCATAGGCACAGGAAGCTACAGCACAGCCATCCCCAGCGCCCGACCTCCCACACCTGTGAGTGGTGTCTCAACCACCCACCAGATGGCGGCACAGCTCACTACTCAACACCAGTCACCGGTCAGGCGTGATGTTGGCATGGTCTCCAACTCCATTTACATGCCTACCCCCAACCTGCCTCCTGCAGGCATGAACCAAGCCCAGGGTCAGAGATTGGACCCTTACACATCACGGCACACTGCCCTACCAGGACCACCCCTCCATGCACAGACCCCAGGTGGCCGCCAGGAGGGAGACCTAGGTGAGGTCAGGTACACCAGCGCCCAGTTGAACTCTTTCACCAAACCAAAGGTGTTTGACAGGCAGACGGCCTACAGCTCAGCAGACAAGTTCCTGGCGGAGTACAAATTCTACATCGAGGCCATGTACCCCAATAACCAGTACATGCAAGCAAAATGCATGTATGGACATCTGGACGGCAGGGCAGCTTCCTGGTATTTCTCCAATGTCATGGGGAAGCCTTTGATGAATGACAGGGACCTCATGTACGCTGCCTTCCTGGAAAGATTCAGTGGGGAGGATCCTGACACTGTTATCAAGGGATACAGAAACAGGAAACAGAAGGCTGGAGAGTCTGTAGAGAGTTACATGACAGACATGATAAGTCTCCTGTCAAACAGCCAACTGGACGAGAAAACCCAGGTGGATTACCTCATCAACGGATTCAGACCGGAAATTGGTAACCCTCTGCGGTGCGAGCTACCCACCAAGATCACAGAGGTGGAGAAGCTGGCTACCAAGACAGAAGTAACCTTCAGCTCTTTGAGTTCCCAGCTCAAGCAGTCCCCAATCCAACAAGCTGAGCTATGTGAAGTCAGCCCCCAGCAGAGGGACAGGAGCTGGAACAACAACAGGAGGCAATACAACAACTCCTACTGGGGCGGCAACAGGGATTCAAGGTTGGACCCAGGCCTGAACAGATCATACAGTTCAGACTACCAAGGCAGGTTCAATGACAGGTTCAACAACTGGAACGACAGAGGTTTCAACAACAGCTACAACAGGTCAACATCCAGAGGCAGGGATGACCAGAGGGACAGAGGTAGGGACAGATTCAGAGGCCGCAGTCCCTACAACAACCCCTCCAGGGAGTATAACAACTTTGGTAACTACAACAGAAGCTACAGGAGTAATAGTCAGGACTCCCGAGGAGGTGACTCTAGATTCAGGTCAAATTCAGGCGGCAACAGGAGGGACCAAAGCCAAACTAGGTCAGAGTCTAGGGGCCGTTATGACAGATCTGCTTCTAGGGATAGATCTGGAAATTACAACAATAACAGCAGCAGCAGCAGCAGCCCGAGGAACAGGTCTTCACCTAGGAGCAGGGACGGCCAGGATGACAGACAGAACCCCAGTCAGCGCCGGTCCAGGGACCAGACCCCTGGAAGAGGGGACGACAGGGGTAGATCCAGGGAGAGACAGGGAAACGACCGCCCTGGAGACAGAAGCAGTGACCAGTCCAGGGACAGCTCTAGAGGAGGTGAGAGACCCAGATCCTCCTCTAGGTCAAGGGACTAGAGGTCCGGGGAAGGTCACGTAACATCCAGTGACCAAGCCCCCACCACCAGTACAGAGACACACACCTTAAGCAGCATCTCCACACCAGTGACTACAGCACACCTTAGCAGCATGGACGTCAGCAGACCAGACACCATCCTGTCCATGGACGTGAACACACCTGCAGGGACCTCAACAATCAGCAGCACATCCAGCACACCACCGGAAGCAGCCAGCACGAGTCACCTGTGTGAAGAATCAACATCAGACATGGGGTCAGCCACCCTCACCCTGGGTGTGAAGACCCAAGGTAAGTGCAGGCACACAGGTAAGGTTTTGTATGTAGCTGCCAACATCTCAAAGGGCTCTGTCAGTGTGGAATTAGAAAAGGTAAAAAGCAAAGCTTTGGTTGACACAGGGGCGTCTCTGTGTTTTATAAGCAGGAGGCTGTTTGACAAAATAACAAATAGCAACATTTGCACTCATGTAAAAAGGTCCAACATGTCAGTAGTATTGGCTGACGGCAATGCTGTTCAGGTGGATCTATCTGCCTTTGTCTCATTCACAATACAGGGAGTCCTATTCAAGGAGAGGTTCCACGTGTTACCCAGGCTTAGTAGGCCAATGGTTCTGGGAGTCAATTTTCTCAGAAAATATAGGGGAAAAATCTCTTTCCATGCCGAGGAACCAACCCCACCAAACTCCATCTGTGCTTTGACAGATGAGAATATCCCAGCAAACAGTGAACACACCTTCAACGCCATGGTGGTAAACCATGAGGAGTGGACAGGCCAGGTAGGTATCACTGAAAGACTAGACCCTGATCAGAGCTACCTCATCAAACACACAATAGTCTCCCCAAAAACAAAGAAAAACATAGTTCCCATCACTATGGCTAACCCGACTGATACTGGTTTCTACCTGAGAGGACATTGGCCCATTGGGAAGTTTGTACCTCTTGATATGTCCCAGGCAATACCCCTGGGTTTGTTGGGAGGTGGGAACGGCGAATGCAGCGCCATCAGTCAGGAGAATGATTTCATCCCAATCAACAGCGGGGAAAACCCACTGGACTGTCTGACCAAGGGCGACGAGCCATTGAAATACAAGGTTTGCCAAGACCTCAGTGAGGACCAAAGGGTCCAGATCAAAACCATAGTGGAAAGCAACAGGAAGGCATTTGTGATAAATGAAAATGCCATTGGCCTCAACACTGAGAATGAGGTGACCCTAGAACTCAAGCCTGGCGCCAAGCCCTGCAACAGACCGTCATATAGAATGTCCCCACACAAAGAGGTGTTTCAGAGGGAACTATTGGAGAAGCAACTAGAACAGGGAGTGCTTGAGGTGTGCCCAGAGCCGTCTGAGTACAACAGCCCAGCCTTCCTAGTGGCTAAGCCACAGGGTGATACATCCAAAGCCTCCGGCTGGAGGATAGTTGTTGACTATAGGTGGGTTAACCAGAACCTAAAGTCTTTTTCCTATAGCTTCCCAAGGACTGACGACCTCATGGACACAATAGGTAGAACAGGGGCCAGGTATTTCAGCAAGCTGGACGTCTACTCAGCCTACCACCAAATCAAACTGGCTGAGGAGTCCAGACACATCACCACCTTCTCGGCCAACGGCACCAGGTACAGGGCCAAGGTGTTGCCAATGGGACTGAAGACCTCAGGATTGGCTTTCCAAAATGTGATGGAACAGTTGTTACTCAAATGTAAATACAGGAACGCTGTGGCATATGTGGACGACGTGGCCATCTACAGCTCCACATGGGAAAGACACCTGGAGGATCTTGATGAGGTGTTGAAACTCTTCATAAAGGGTAACATCAAACTCAAATCAGAAAAGTGTGAGTTTGGCACGACCAAGATGGATTTCTTGGGTTTCAGAGTGAATAAGGAGGGCCTGTCACCCTCCCCAGACAAAATCTGGCCCATCAAGACTTTCCCTGAACCAAAGAATGTAGCTGAGTTGAGGTCATTCAATGGAATGGCCCAGTTCTACAAGAGATTCATCAAAGGCTTCGCCCACGTCATGAAGCCACTGTATGATTTGTTGAAGGGAGGAAGGTCATTTGTCTGGACAGCTGAATGCCAGAGGTCTTTTGACAAGGTGAAAGATGGAATCTGTTCAGAGGCGACTTTAAGTTTCCCAGATTTCACAAAGCCTTTCATCATTTTCACAGACGCCTCTGACACTTCATGTGGAGCAGTCCTCACTCAACTTGACAGCAATGGGTTCTACAGACCCATAGAGTTCGCTGGCAAATCACACACCAGCCAGGAGACCCGCTATTCTGTGACAGACCGTGAGATGCTGGGTGTCATCTTTGGCATTAGAAGGTTCCACCACTACATAGATGGCACACATTTCACCCTCTACTCTGACCACACTGCACTTGTCTCCCTGTTTAACAAAAAAGAAAACATCACAAATGGGAAACTGGGCAGATGGATAGACACAGTCATGGCATATGACTTTGAGGTGAAATACCTCCAGGGTAGAGCCAACATAGTGGCTGACATGCTGTCAAGGAGGCATTATCCACCCCAGCCTGAGGACTCAGCACCAATTAGGTCTCAGGGCAAGTTGGTGTTGCCCCCCAAGAAGCTACAATTCTCCAGCATACTGATCACCAAGTACTTCCACGCCGAGGAGCCAATACCGGTGAACCCCATACTGCTAGGTGCACCCAGGTCTATACTGAAAGGCGGTAAGCCCTGGGGTAGCAGCAACACCAAGGCAAAAGGGGTCATTGCCAGGAAAGGCAGTGTGGAGAGACAGCAGCTGGAGACCAGTTTGGGTGAGCCAGAGACCCTATGTGTGGTAACTAGGTCAGCATCCCAGAATGTAAACACAGACGTTGTTGTGACACAGGATACCGCGGGAGCACCAGCTGACCCAGTCCCGGCCCCTCCAGCTGACTCCAGAGTCAGGGAATCTAGGGCACGACCCAGAAAGGGGAGTGCACACAAGGGCCCACAAAGGGTATCACACAGAACGGCTGAGGTTAAAAGGAAGAAATTGATCCACAGACTGGAACCTTTGGCCGCTGAAGCAATCAAATTCCTGTCCTCACACACATCCTTGACCCCGTCCAGCCAGGATTTGATCCAAGAGCAGAAAAAGGACCTTTTTATAAGGGCTCTTTACAACTATCTCTATGATGAGAGCCTGCCCGCTGACAATTCACTGGCACGCCAGATCATGTTATACCATGACCAGTTTATAATTGTACATGGAGTGGTATACAGAATGACACACTCAATGTTGGGCAAGTCGGTGGACCCCACCCTCCAGGTGGTCATACCAACCCAGTGGGCAGAAAGCCTGGTTGAAGCCACACACTCATCCCCTTTGGGTGGACATTTGGGCTCAACTAGGACCTACAATGCCATCAAGTCGAGGTATTATTGGAGAGGCATGTACAAAGATGTACACGACATTGTAGGTACATGTCACATCTGCTTGACCACCAAGAAAAAGCCAAAGAACATGAAGACTCCTATGGTCCTCAGAGAGCCAGTGTTGACAGCATACACCCACTTGACCATGGACGCCATTGGGCCATTCACACCGGCCAATGATGGTAGCAAATATGTACATGTGGTGGTGGACCATGCCACAAGACACATCACGGCATGGTCGTCAGTAGAGAACACAACTGCATGTGTGGCTTTGGATTTCTTCAACAACGTCATCTGTAAGCAGGGAGCACCCTCAGTCCTGAACACTGACAATGCCAGTCAGTACAAAAGCAAGGATTTCGAGGACATGTGCTCCAAGTTTGGAATCAGGCATGTGACTGGTAGTGCTTTCCACAGCACCAGCCAGGGCCTGGGTGAGCGTCAGAATCAATCACTGGAATCCTCACTCAGAAGTTTTATAGCTGAGGTGTCCAGGTTTGTGAAAGACGCGCAGGGCCATTGGTCCACCTTCCTCCAGGCAGTGGTGTTTAGCTTAAACAACACCACAGCCCCCATCATGGGCTACTCTCCAAATCTGTTGTTGATGGGTAGACAGCCACATCTCCCCACCGAGGCAGCTTTGGCACTACTGAAGAACAACTGCAAGGACAACATAGAGAAATTAACTCAAAATATGTTAAATCTGAAAGATAGCATGATGTTGTCAGCAGCGGCCAACATGAAAGAGGCCCACAGAAAAATGAAGGCCAAACATGACATGCACGCGGTGGAGAGTGGCTACAAGGAAGGGCAGTTGGTATACCTACACATACCATCCCTGTTGAGGAAAGGCACCAGCAAGAAACTACAACCCACCTACAGTGGCCCATACCTCATAATCAAAGCCACAACACCAGTCACCATGAGGCTGAGAAGGCTGTCCGATGCAAAGGTGTTCAAAAAGGCTGTACATGTGTCCAGGTTGAGAAGGCCCTTGTCTAAAGCCAGCGCCAGGGCCGTGCTGAGAAGATTGGAAAAGGGGCCCCCGGGTACCTTATGCAATCCAGACGCATTGAGAGTCCAAACCCCGTTGACTCCCAATGAAAAGGCCTGCAGGATCATTGACAGGCCGGCCAACGCAAAGAACAGGACCAGAACCTTGGTACCAGCACAGGTGAGAAAACCAGCAGTACAAAGGAAGAGGAGACCCCAGGTCCCCACCAGACCCCCGAGGGCTACTGGGTCCAGATACAGCCTAAGACAGAAAATTGTCCTACCCGCTAGATTCAGGGATTAATACCCCCCCCCCCCCCCGAGGCCATGTTTCTAAAATAATAGAAACATGTGTTAGTACAGCCTCTTTACATTAATATATCCTGAACCATATTTGAATATTGAGTATTTTCTTTAACTTTTCTTATTTTTATCATTACAGCTATACTTTAATGTGCTTACCCACCAAGTTTGTTTATCGGCCCACAGGCTTTTCCCATAGCATTTACAGTGAGACCGGCATGACATCAGACTGGGCAGTCTGTGTATGCGTATATAAATGGAGAGAGTGGCACTATCTGCACGTATGTTATAAGTGGGAACGCATTCCGGATACCTAAACATCAGCATTTAGCTTTTAAAAATATAAATACACCTCGGCACCACCCATGGGAACCTTTTAGCGCCACATTAGTGAAACTCTGTCCCACTGCAATGGACGACAAGCCTGATAAGAGCGCCAATCGGTGACAGCACGAGACGCCAGTGATTCACCCATACTATACACTACCCACCCCACCCCCCCCCATCTCCCCACCCCTCCCTGCTAACCCCGCCATCTTTTTCAAACCATTTTTCCTATCAAAAGCCTGTCTAGGAGTATTGGGTGTGTAATTGTACGCCACATACTTTGGCACAGATACTTCCCTGGCGACTCAGAGACATGGCGGCACCGGCCGTCATCTAGACCGTCAATTCCCCAAGTCCGGTGACATGGGGTCACGTGACCTGACCTTGACCTAGAATGGGAGGGTCAGCTGGACGATTAAAGTCTGTGACATGCACGGGCTGAGCGTTCTCCCAGAGCAGCAGTGGAGAAAACAGGGGAGATAAAACGACAATAAAACACTCAGGACCCAACCACGGGACTATAGACACAAGACCCCCCCCCCTCACCCCCCACACACACATACACTGCATGCTACCCCCCGCCCGCCACCTAACAAGGGCTACAGCCAATCGCTACCCCGTCAGTGGGGTAACCCTGACACTGTATTTGGTAAAGCTAAACTTGCCTCACAACCCCCCCCCCCCAGACCAGCAGTTTCGGAGGCAGATTTTCTGGAAAAAGACCCCTAGATGCCCGTTCTTAGCCTTATTTTCCATTGATTTCATTCTTGAGACATCTCTTCACCACTCACAAATCCACCACAATTTTTTTTTTTTTTTAATAACCATCATAAAAATATTCATTAGAATCAGATACCAGGGTTAGGATTATTTAACCAAATTGCTCTCGGCACAGACTACCAGGATTCAGTAATGTGCCTAGAGGCCGCCAGGCAAACCCCTAACAACCAGTTGAGATACACCGGTTGCCTAGCAACCACCTACACTGTAGCTTGAATTTTTTTAGCCGGGTTCTATTAGCACTCCTAGGAGGTAGGGAGGTTATCAAGATGCCTCAGGGCACCAAAAACTTGGGTCTGACTTACTCTTATTTTTGGGTATTTAATAGATTTTTATTTATTTGTATATATTTTTTTTAAGCGTCAAAACTAAATGTACGCGGGGATCATATACTCACCCCTTCTGGTGTGGTGCAAATCCAGTGCCTGGTGTGGAGCTGAAGCGGTAGAGACCAACCACATATCGGTCGACTATAGAGATCTCTGGCTTGATCTGGCGCGTGTATACACGGAATGCAGCTTTGCATTGGGGAGACCGCAGCAGCGTGCCCTATCTTTTTTTCCTCTGCATACACCGGTGTGAAGGCCTCTGTTTGGGAATTAAGAGGACCAGGTGGCTTGAGAAAAGACATCACAATATTTTTCCCCTTTGTTATAATACATTTCAAAATTTATTTTATTAAAAGCTTATTTCTGGAAGACCACTACAAGTCTACTCAAACTTTCGATCTTTTGAAAACCAACTTCAGCCTGCTCGAGAGGGCACCTTGTATAGAGTAGGTGGGGCCCCACATACTCTAATGAATATTCATACATGAGCTGCTCACACAGCCAAATTTAGGGATAGCCACTCCCCTCTGGGGTAAAGTTTGACAGGGATGAATTAGCCAGCTTCCCGACGATCCAAACTTAAGTGGAGTCCCCAACACCTCAAATTAGTTCTACAAGTTATCCAAAGCACTTACATCCCCAGCACTTCTTGGAAACTTTTCACAACACCTAAACACTCTTTTTCACACAAGCTGATCACCGGATTTCTCAGGTAGCAGGAGGATGGGCCTCAGGCTGAGGTAGGTGTACAGCGGACGCTTGTACCTTTTGGCATTGATTCTGCATTCACTATTTTCTAAAAACTGAATTTATGTCCCAGACAAACAAATCTACGTTGGCGTGGTCAAAAGTGCTCGTAATAAGCTCCGCGGATATTTAACCCCCTCTGCACCAGATGAATATTTTTGAGATACCACACTAGGGCAAGAACCACCCCCGGGTACTCAGACACTCTAGTTTTTCTCATAAGCTATCAGCCCAAGAAACTCATAATTCTCGGCCAATTTTTCTTTTAAATCATAATCCCTAATTTTCATTTTACCTTTTTCTTTTATGAGAGTCTATCTCTCAAAGACGAATTAGTATTATTTATTTTCTTTTAGAAATTCTTTTCGAACGGACATCTATAGACACAAACATATTAAACCCCCCCCCCACCCTTATTCAATATAAGCTATAAATGCGCAGACTACTGCTGATGGTGCCTCGTCTCTAGAAGTTAATTACTATTTCTATTTTCGCTATCATTGTAATTATTATTGGTTTTTCTTTAAAAACCACAGCCCCTTCGACCAAAGTTACATCCTGCCACAGGGCAGGGAGGAGGAGCCCTGGACACTGGACTTGCTCCTCTCCACCCACGGAATCAGGTCCCCCAACCTCTCTGTGCAATCGGTCAGGAGGCTTGTATTGCAGGAGGAGGGCCTGATCCATTCCTTTGGACAGGAGGAGGAGGGAAAATTCATGCATGATCACACAGTACACGCACAACTCTGTCTGGCAAACCCTTTCGTGGGTGTGGCTGTCCGGTCAATCATTTACGATTTTTGTAATGACTCACCGAGTCTGCCTGATTGGGGGCAGTTCGCTGAGCCAGTGCAGGGATACCTGGCCTACCTGGCGGCAAGAACCTTCATCCGTGTGGTGGAGGGTTTTGAGATGTTGCCAGGTGAGGCTGGGATGAATGACCGGCAGGCTGTGTTAATCCGGGAAGTGAGGACCACCCTGAGGTTAACAAAAGAGGTACTCCTGGTGTACCATGTCGCGGCCCTGAGGAGTTTCACCTTCAGGCCGGTGGCCAACACCAGGAATGGGTTCCCAGACTTCCCGGAAGTACCGCCGAATTTGTAGCACGCTCGGGGTAAGTGCTCGCCTCTACTATTAAATTTTTTTATTATTTTCTTGCTGTAGATTTGCTCGCTTACATATTATTGCACATAAAACCATAGGTTAGAATGGTGAGGATTCTCACCCTGAGGCAAATTCTACATCGCTACAATACTACCCCCCCCCCCACCACAGGGAGGTGACAATTTTTCTCTTTTTCCTCAAATAGTTTTTTTTTTACCCTAAGCCTAGAATGGGAACCAACAGCCCCACAAGCAATACCCCCCCCCCCCTTTGGCTACCAATTCATCCATCTTGTGCGACGGCCAGGAGTCAAACAATCACCTCCAGATTAGGCACAGGGAATCCATTCACACAACCAATCCCGCACACGTGTGACATATACCCCCCCCCCCCCCCCCCGAGTCACATGCCCATTAAATAACCTGACGGGTTTCTGCCCATGCCAGTCAGGCCGAGACACTTGTCAGTAAACATCACCCCCCCCTCCCGTACGGGACAGGAACCAATATGGCGCCGACAGAACCAGGTCACTCTGACACAGTTACTCCAGGGTGATCTAGCGGGGCAGGAAACACCCGGCCCCGCTACTCCTGTCAGCCAGTCCATAAAACCGTCGGGATCTGGGCCGACGTGACCTAACTGGAGGACAGGGGACATTAAAAACCCCGCCCTCCCCTTTATTTCTGGGAACAGACATGTCAGGGGGACCATTTAACAAGAGGGAATTGGGACACCCTGACCCACAAGGCTGACATGTCGGCCCTCTCGGCCAATCACAGCACACCGGGGGACATTAGTCTAACCCCCCCCCCTCATACCTACCCTGTCTTCCCCTGTCACACAACCCAGCCCCTACCCACCCCACCCTTCAGGAACAACAGGGTAACACGCGGGGCGGTTCTAAAAATAGAATTTCGGGTTTCCCACATTCACCCCATACCAGCACCCCCCCCACCCCGCCACTTAGGCATTTATAAGGGTGCTGAGCAGCTCCTCCGCCACACCACTTGCTCACCAGCCACAGGAGGAGGACCCCCACAGCAACTGACATCACACACCCAGCCCTACACAGCAGCCATGGCGGAATCCACCGTCGCACAGATCCGCAGGTTGGTCATGCGTCTACTCCAGCTTCTGGAGACTAACACTTTTAAAGTTGACAGACCTTCCACTATAGAGACCTTTTGGATCTATCAGTACATAGTTGCAAACTTAGAAACATACCTCTACATGCTGTTGTTTCTTTTACACCGTCTAGATTGCTGTTCGTCCTCGGGTTCTTAGCTCAGGCTGTCAGGTGCTACCACCCTACCCCCTCCACCAACACACCTATAGTTAGGCCCAACTATGGGATCCTTTTCTCAGCAGACCCTACTCCCTTGGTGAATGGTCACATGACCTACCCACTCCGTTTCAGACTAAACATATCATTAGATTTAAACATGAGTATGCCTGACTCTGTCTCAAAGTTAATATTAGATTCTAGTAACACCTTCCAGCGCCAAACCGCCCGCATATTAGATGACATGATGTTACAGGAGTATAACAGGGCGACAGGTCTAATAGATTCCATTGCCAGTCACGTTAGAGCCCCTAGACCCAGGGATAAAAGAGCCATACAAGTAGGAGGGGACATTCTCCGAGCAGTGTTTGGAGTAGCCACACAACCAGAAATCGACACCTTGGTAGAGGAGATGTCGATAATAGACGTATACTTAGCCAGGGAACTACACATTACCAAAGAAACCACTTACCTTTTGACAAATATGTCTGATTTCAATTATAATTCAATTTCGGCCTACGCCTTGTACCACAACGACACTGATCTCCTGCTAGAGGAGATAGGTAACAAGGTCACCTACTTAGACGTCAACGTCTCGACCATCCTCAGCAACCTACAAACAAAATCACGCAGAAATTTTTATAACAACTACCTATTAAACGCAGCTCAGGCACAGTTACAATCTTTATATGAATTTATCAGGGACATTACCGCCCTGGAGGAGGCACTAAACATGCTAAGTACAGGTCGACTTCCCACCTCCCTGATACCGACTGCCTCCCTATTGGCAGCCCTCCAGACCCTAGAGGATACCCTGCACTCAATTGACCCTGAGTTAAAAATAGTACAGCTTCCCATAGAACACTACTATAATAGCCAAATCCACTCACATTGGTTGGAAGGGTCATTTCTATTTATAGCAATCCCCACTCCTATTAGCAGATCTGACAGCGTGTACACTGTTTATAGGGCGACTGAGCTATCAGTACCTATAGACACAACCGACACACGATCCATAGGGATCACCACCATCACCAATCTACCAACCTATTTGGCAGTCTCTGAAACAGAAACCAAGTACATAGAGCTAGACAGTTTTCAATACACGGCTTGTAAACAAGGAGTGGTCCGGGAGTGCATACTCGCACTACCAACACTAGACCCCAAACACCCCACCTGCCTACTGTCCCTGTTCCTTGACATAGCAGAGGCAGTACATAGGACATGCACTCATAGAATAGAATTACTAGCCCCACTTCCCCACAGAGCTTACCCCCTCACATTGGATACCTACCTCCTCTCGACCAGTGTGTCACCATCCATATTAGCATGTCCACACGCCCTAGATCTAGAATTGGCCACTATGGCTTGGTCGGTCGTCGTCGTCCCCTGCAAATGCTCCATTTCTAATTCACACATCCTGATGACAAATACCAACCTGTCATGCGTGGCCCCTGAGGAGGTCCCCGACATCATGCATTGTGCAGTAAATCTCCCAATTTGGCGTCATTTTGGTAATCCGCCGCTGAATGTTTCGGGAATAACAACATGGACGCGACCCATGACACATCCTCTGCCCGATCTAGCGCGCGCCCGCCTGCGCCATCTGCAACGGGACCTGTCATTGGTCAATACGGCCAGGGATCTCACAGAGGTGGCCAATCAGATCGCGGGTAGCAATCCACCCGACGCGTCACTTAGCAACCGTTTAGATAGCCTTGACTACCATACAAGCCATCCCATTTTCGAGACCCTATGCTTAGTACTGACTTGCCTCGCTTTGATTGTGGCGGGACACGCCCATTGGCGCGTCTCGGTATTGGCGGGGATTTCAGTTTTGACCACGCGGGCAACAGCAATGGCGACTTTTAAAGATTGGCGTGATCAAATCCGCACCACAAATCAACAATGGTGGGACGATAAGATAAAACAGGCCCAGGAGAGACTGGCGGAGAAAATGAAGAACGAAGTAACTCAGACCGGGATAAGCATACTGCACATCATAGCTGGAGTCGCAGCCCTGTTTCTAGTGATCGGTTTCCTTTGGAAACTATATAAATGCTGTAGGCGCTGCCTGCCTAACACCACCTCAACTCCCCACCGCAACCCCTATTTCGGGGTCAAGATCTGTACGCTGTGGAAGACGGTAGTACTGAAGGCGCTTCCCATCCATCACGACAGGAACAGAATTAAGGTTCTGGGAGGAGCCCCGGACTATGCCTCTGCCCGCCTGACCAGACCCTGTGGAGGTGCCCTCCACGTTGACTGGGTGGACCCACTGAGACTGTCCCTGGATGGAGTCGGCAAGGAGGTGTGGCTGCCCACCATAATACCAGTACCATGTCATCTGCTGCCCTTTGTGTTCAGGGCCCTGAGACACCCACAGGCCACTATCAGGGTGGTTTTTGTGTCAGATGGCCGCCACCTGGAGATCCCAAAGGGACCTGTAGACTCACCTGTACAGCCACCAACCCCCTCCACCACCCCTCACCTGGAAGCCGACGGCACGGTGATTAACCCAAAAGACACGCAGCCGAGCAGCACCACACCGTGGCCGGAGGGCGCCACGCTCAGCACTCTACCCAGCGACCCAAAGGCAAAGAAAAAGCAGGTGACTATTAACGTGCCGGAGGTTACAAGAGGCGGAGCCTGCAGGTACCCCGAGGAGGAGGGGCCCGCCTGTAACCCCGCTGGACCAGGCTCGGGGACCGCCCTGGAGGAGACAGCAGCAGCTGTTCCCAGGCGCGACACCCCGACCAGTGGGGATGACCCCACCTGTATCTCTACCAGGGTATAGTTCGGTAGGTCATTATGACAGCTCAAGATAGTTTAAAGTTCAAGTTTCTTCATTAGAAATAAGTTTCCAGTTTTTTTTTTAGAATGCGCGCAGATAGTTATAACTCCTGAAATTTAGTTTTTAAGCCAACATAACATTATTATTTTTGTTGAGACAGGCTAAGGAGGCATTATAGGGACACAGGAGTCACCTTTCTGTTAGCCTGCCTCAACTCAAAAACATTACACCCCCCCCCCCCGACCCCAACCCGGGCGCGGGCTGTGTGGGGATAACCAAACATTATTTCATCAATAATTTTTTCTAGACCCCACAATACATCTGTGTGGGGATAAAAACACAAACAATAGCGGGAATTTATAACCTGAACTTTACCCCCGGGTACCTTCACATCCCCCACAGATCATGAACCTGTGTGGGGATGAAGGACAAGACCACGCATTTTAGGCAAACAACCAAAAATCTAAAAAAAATTTTAGGCTAGAATTTAGACATCCCCACGATTTGAACCTGTGTGGGGATGGCACCTTATAATCTGGCGAATCCACACAGCCAATACCCATTACCAGTGCTAGAAAATTGTATTTTTTTTTAAGGGTCACGCCTTAAGAATTTACTGCAAGAACAACAAGCACAGCAGTTCATGTTATCAGGGCTTGGTCATATCCCCATAATAGAGTTATTTATTTCAGATAGTTATCACAGATTCATATACGTGAATTCTCCATAATTAGTTACAATAAATACCAATCGGGTCATAAGCTCAAAGAGCCAATTAAGCACCAGTTTACAATATATACATACATCTTATACGTAAACCACATTAAAATCTCAGTTAGATCACAGCACGCCCACCAAATAAAGAACCATACCCCGCCCCCCGATTTGGTGCAACGACCCAACCCTGAGCTTCCCTAAAACACAAATAACAAATCCCCAAAGGTCCAACAACCCCCCCCCCCTGCATGAACTTCCCCGACAGATTATACAGAAAAATCATGATTCATATAATTAAAATCATACATGCAAATTATAAGCATTGCTGGTAGAATGATCGACCCCTCCCCGAAGCACCCCCCCCCCAAACATTATGAGCATAGATCATGGAGACATATACGTGTATGAAATGATTGTACACAACACTGGCACAATGAGCAAGCCACCCCCCCCCCCTTTTTCTTTTTCTTCCTTTCCCAAACCCCCACACAAAGGTTAAATCACAGATGATATTCTCAGGGGAATCTCACTCCGTTGGAACACAAACACAACAGTGAAAATCATCAGCAGCTCACACACACGGGTTGGCTTTAAAGCAACAGTCACTGGTTAAGGTCTCCACTGTCCTTGATGATAGTCCAGCGCCAGGCCGACCTCAGGGCGACAAAAGACGTCTTGTCTCAGCGGCGAGAGTACATGCTAATGGCGGGGCGACCTAAAAACGGACCAGCGTTGGTCTGCCCCCTCCACCGAGGCAACTTCTCATACCCAAGTCTCCTTAGCTAGGAACCTCATGCAGGGGAATCCGGCTCCGGGCAGCGGGCGACCACCCCCACCACAGGTCGCCTCTCGGGCGACCGCTCCACACTGGGACCGCTGCCCCGGCACCACAGGCCTTAATGCCCTCTGCCACAGGGGAGGAGGGCGCCGCCACTGTCAGGAGAAAAAGGGAAAGGAACAATTCATTAGTCAGTGTGTCACGGCCGCCGATCCCACTCCCCCCCCTGCACACAATTTTTTTTTTACACACATAAAATAGCTTTGTATAGGGCATGACTAGAGCCTCTACATGACATACGGGTATTGAGACAAGGATAACCCCCCCCCCCCACGCACCTATTGCGCGCCCCATCTACCATTTCAATAACCATGATGTATTTTTAGAACCAGAGAACGGCGGCACAGCGTCATGACGGGCGGCCCCCTCTATTTTTAGAACGCCCTACTTACCTAGTGAGGCCGGAGCCCCGGCTCCGCCACCCGGCGGCCCGTGCAGGGTTCGCGTGACATCACCACAGGTGGCCCGCACCACTCCCACGAGGTGCCTCCGCACCCTCACCTCCACCAATCGGCTGCAGGGCAAAAATAAATCAATCCATTAAGTCCAAATCCTACACCGGGAGTTAACGATAAATGTGACCAAAAAGGGCGGGAAAATGAAGCATCCAGGCACCGGCGTTTTTCGCAGAACGCGTCGGCATCTTGGCTTTCACCGAATTCATTACTTAGCCCTTTGGGCACAACCACACCCCTACCGATGTCCTTATTGGGAATCACATTTTCTAAGATAGAAATTGGCGTTCAGTGGCCACTTACCCGTCAATATAGTCCTCCTCGCGGACAGTCAGCACGAGGGCCGACCCGTGCACACGCAGGCTTGCTGTTGTTGTGTGTATCGCCTCCATGGTGTGAGCTTAAATGTGAGGTGCTCGGGCCCGCACCACTCTTTTATACCTGCCCTAACCGAACAGGCAGCAGGCGGAGCGGAACAGGAGGAAAAAGTGGAACAACCCTACCCAACCGGAACGGGCCAGTAGACAATTTCATATCATATATCTCTTTAAATTCATTACTACTTATAGCCCCTGAGCCCCCGTCCGTTTAACTCTCTTACCCCGGATAACCACGCCGCCCGTACAGGGAGAGCCCTGTAACCATCGCGGCATGACCCAGAGCACGTAACCAGGTCACCGCGGTGAGCTCCCTCCCCCGCATGTCGAAGCCGGGTCAATGACCCAGTTCTGCCGCCGCGGGGCGCTAACTAGGTCAGCCGGCCCACCCCCGGCGACAGCCGCCGGGGAATCCCCTTTTCAAATGTAAACACCGCAGGCAGGACCGCTGCCTCGCTAGAAGGCTCACAACGGTATGCATTAAAAGCCATAGCTGTCACCCCTGTGGGGACAGGGTGACATGAGGGGCCCCCACACTAGATTTAATACTTAACATGTTTTCTTCACTCTCTTTACTTGTAACATTCTTAACAATGCTGAAATCTGTAACTCATGCAACTCATAGCAAGCCTGAAACACACCGTTTTTACCCTGTTAATAAGTCCTATTTCCGTGTTTATTATATATTTTTTTATTTTGTGAACAAACTAGCTCTTGTGTTGTGAATTGCAAAGCCCCTGCATGCATTGACTGGGGACAGACGTTGATGTGCCTTTTTGATTTCGAATCATATCAAATTTATTATAATGAAATTGCCTCATCTACTATTTAACCACATTAGCCCAACACCTGTTGTGTGGACAGCTCATACTGACCGTGATTGCCTATTTATATTCATGCCTGCACTGCCACCATGCCTGTACATGTCCTATAATATACATGTGCTATTACAGAGACACAGATAGGATGACGTCGACCGGAGATGAGGTCCAGCCCCCCCAGAGCCCCGAGGTGGCCCCTGAGGACACATCAGAGGTGGTCACTCCGACCAAGCCACCCTTCCCCACCGCTACCCTGAGGCGGAGGAGGCGGGCCCTCATCCCCTTCATCTTTGGCAGGACCGAAACAGAACTGGCTGCCCGGGAGGTTTCTACCGGCTCCACATCGCCACATCTCCTCAGGAGCCGTCACCGGCCCAACGGGCTCCCCGGCGACGTCGGCCGACTCTACAACAACAAGGAGGGATACACCAGTCGGTTCGCCCTCCTCGCCGGTCAGCCCTGACCACCCATGGGACGGCCCGGAGCAGTTCTGCGACTGCATCGGGTGTTGGCACAGAGAGCAGAAGAAGCTATACCCCGTCTTCGAGGTGGAGGAGGAGGAGCCACTGGACCAGGCCCAGGTGGAGGAGCCCCTCTCCCAGTCCCCCGGGTGTGGACAGCCCAGGAGGAGACGGGAGGCAGAGAACAACGCTTTCCGCTTCCCCGTCACCTCGACACCACCCGGCGACAGGGAGGAGGAGGACATGGACACCACCTAGATGTGTTCACCACCTACCTGCCCCCCCCCTCGACGCCTAGGATAGACTTACACTTTTCTATTATCTTATTTTTGCACTCATTTTCATAAGCCGACTGCCACAATTGAGCCAACAGCCATGATATAGGCATCATAATCTAGGCAGTGACAGTCAGGCTAATAGTTTTTATTTTATTTTGTGCAATTATTCAGGCATGGACCCTCTTATCTCTGAGCCTGCCAACAGCTGCCCATGTGTTGAATATACAAGCATGCACAAGGAGATTCGGCAGGCAGCTTTCAAGGTTATATCCGCCAGAACTCTATATCCGGGACCATACCCACAGAAGAAACAAGACAGCAACCCCAACAACATTTCTCATATACTATAAGAGGCACCAGAATCTATATCATCTTTCAACAGAATTTTGAGTATTAATATTTTAAGATATGTACAGGGCGCTAAATATGAGACTTTCGTCGGCCCCTACTTAACAATAAGGTTCTGGTGAACCTCCACCGGACACTGGCTGCTGCCACCATATCATCATAATTATATTAATTGTCTTTTTAATCGATGTTATAAATGATCGACCCAGCGGCTTGACCAGAAATGGTCCAAAGAAAGTTACTGCGACCACCCAAATGGGTGTTTTGTTGTTGACATAAAATGTATATAGGTTATTCAAATGTCAGGTGCAGGAAGCACGACACACAATATTATGTGTATCTGGGAATGCTAGTATCCACGGTGATAAGGCACACCTGGTGCCCTTATATAAGACATAGAACATATATTATGCAGGGCAGGACGGTTCCTAGCCAAAGATTATCTACCTTTGCTCATGGACCAAGCCATGGGCCACACACATATACCAGGTCGTGGACTCGACTCATATTTATTATGTATCCCAGATCTTTATTTTTGTACCTCTAAAAAGTAATACACCAATTAGCCCCTGTAGATTGGGCGCCAAAAAGATTCTATTTTTGTATGCATCCCCTCGTTCTATAATACCATGTTACACATATCAGTTTCTAAAAGGTGCCCCCGCGCCTGGGCGACTGGCTAAACCCTTCACCCAGACCCGGGGACACAGGTTTAGGACGCCACTGACCGCCCCGGATCAGGGCATTACTTGCCATGACCCGGGCCGGCAGGTATGAGCCATATCGTGTGTAGCAGCCAGAGTATAAAGGCTGGCCCTATCTTTATGTTAAGACACATATCTATCCAGAGTCGGTATATCACATTTTTAAGTTTTCACACACACACCCTCTAGTCAGCTCTAAGTAAGAACCTGCACGCAGGTAGGGCCACCACATAGGCCCAGGCCACTATTGTCTATGTTCAAATTTAACATGTATTGCTATAGTACAGGAGGCGCCATGTACCAGCGAATACCACTGCCGCCATTTTTAGTAAGAACAGGCCTTTTTATGTTTTTGTGTGTGTGAAACCAAATTAGAGTTGATAACATATTTCAGACAAACCATATGTTTTATCTTTTTCATAGGAGGTGACGCCATTGTTCTAGTCACCTAATACGTTTATACCAAAGTCAGTGACCCCATTGTAAAGCCATAGTCACTCCTTTATTTCATGACACAGACATTTCATTTATTGGGTTGCCACCCACATTTTATCACCAGTTTTAAAAATATCAATGTCAAATACCGATTGGACGGTCGAGTGAGTTTATGTTGCCATAATTTGATGCCTATGGGATCGCGACCTACCAGCACCGCCATACCCCCACCAACCCCCATACTGATCTTCACTAATTACCACTCACCCATAGCACAGACTCTACCCCATTAGCTATTACTGTACCACATACCCTTTAGAAATCTGTTCAAAATTTGTTCAAAAACCTTTCTTTTTTTTTTCCCCACCTTTTTGAAACCCAGTAGTTTTGTCTCCACCTTTCCCTCAGGGATTGGGCTGATGAATTGAATGATGGAACCCCAAGGCTCTCTGCGCTAGGTTTCATGTGCTGTTCACCTTGGGCCTGAGAACCCAGTCAAAAGATACTTGTTCCACCGAAAATGATCTAACTGGCCATGATTTTCCTGCTGGGGCCGGTCAGCCACAGTCTGACAGTGGACCATTAGCCCCACACAGGATTATAGCACCCTGTGTGTACACCCACTGTTTTTGTCTGATTGACCGGCCCGGGTGGGAAAAAGGTTTTTATTCAGACACATAAAGGAAGTTACCGTAAATTCTCGCGTAGAAGCCGCGGCTTGTACGCGAGTCAGACTCAGCTTTCTTTTAATACCAAACATGCCTATATAAGGTGCGGCTTATACGAGAGTTTTTATTAGTATACTACAGTACCAAAATCGTAATATTCAGACCCCCTCTGGGGCTTATATAATTTGTCAAAGTTAGGGGTGCGGCTTATACGCGAGTTAGGCTTATACGCGAGAATTTACGGTACACCCCTTCACACACACTGGGCACACCATAGTGGCCAGGGTGTGTACAAGCTTTGAATGTAAAACAAGATCAGGTAACTGGAACACAGTGTCAATAACAATCTGGACTTTAAGGGTTCCATGGTGGCATGCGTACGGGCGCCGGCCACATGTTTTGGTGAGTCACCATGTTTGATGACCGCCTGTCGGTCCCTGAGAGGGTGGACATCTATTCGGCAGGGCTTTCACTGAATTTCTCAGATAAGTTATTAAAAGCCTAAAATCCCCCAAAAAGCCCCCCCCCCCCCCCCCCTACAACCGGCACTGGAGTATGGTATCGGAAATCCTCACAGGATAGTGCCTGTGTTACTATGGCATCTTGGTATACTACTACCCTCACGGGCGTCTTTTACGGTATATTTGTTAATAAATCTCCACACACACAGCCACAGTGCATCATGTAGACGGCCTGTGGCCCCTCTCCCTGCATTTCTACACATCCACTCTGCAGTGATACACTCACGTGGAAGTGAGTGGGTGTGTGGGGATGTGTCGAGGGGCTACATGATGCGCTCCTGCATGATGCACTCTCACTCCTGGCGCCCCCAGCTGAGGCGCACCGGGTGACCCGGAAGTACCCTCAAGTGGCTGGGTGGGGAAAACCCACAGGGAACGGGACAGCCTGGCACACTCACAGTAAACATACTGGAGGAGTGGTGACAGGTGTCCAGGGTGTTCCTCCTCTCCTGTCACACAGCCCCCCGCAGGGTGGATGGGTGACAGGAGGACCGGTCTATTTGTAGACTGATGGACGACTCCTGGCTCTCAGCCTGACAGGGCTGAGAGCTATAAATACCCTCTGGATTCCTCCAGAGGGTGTCTTATACATCCAGGAGCCGGGAGCCATGCTGGAGGAACTAGCCTTCCTATTCATCTCTATAGGACTAGCCATGCTACCCTATCTACTGCAGACATACATGTGAGGTGGCACTCTCGTACATATCTATCTATGTCCTACTGCTATAATAAAACTGGATATCAACTCTAATCTATTGTGTCTCCTTGTCGGATCATCTACACTAAATGACCTCTCGACACTATTACAAATTCAATACCTGTTGATAAATAGGCCGTCTATCCAGTCGGTCATGTCCAAACAATACTGTGTCGCCTCACCTTACTGTATACTAGTAGGTTAATACAGTTCTTGACTTCAGAACTTTGTTGTGAGAACCCAAAATGGGTAGGAATACATGTTGATTGACCTAATTAACATGACTCCAGCCAATGATTGAACAGCAGATCAGATCAAGTGATCACATGTCATGCCATGTATGCCAAGGGAGCGCGAAAATAAGCTTACCTGTTCAGTTCTGAGTGTAGTAGCGGAGGCACAACACACTGTCAAACCCTAACTAGTGTAGGGGTCGGATTCCCTGTACCCAGGTGTTTCATCCCTTCGGGCTCTCCACCAGGGTACGGGGAATCTGACCCTGACACAAGGTGTGTAACGGTCGCAGAAAAATCATCTAGAGAAAGCGGGACTCGAACCCACGACCCTCAGATCACGTAACCTGCTGCTCTACCAACTGAGCTACTTCCCCGTCTGACAATCTAACCGCGCCGTACGTTACTGGGTCGGTTCGGTGCGCAGAAGGGGGTGGTAACCACTTCCCTTATACAGCTCCCCCAGCTTCTATCATGTCCCCGTAGCAGCCAATGATAGAAGCTCACAGCGCCGAACCGATCCAGCCAATTTTTTTGACTGGACTCCATGCTGAACTCCAACTGCCTGTACTGGGAACCAACTCTTCACTACCTGCTCCTCGGAGCCTCCTCCAACTACCAACCGCCAGCAGGTGGCCAATCCCCAGCAGGTTGGGAAGTGTTGGTCCCCAGTACGGGCAGTTGGAGTTCAGCATGGAGTTCAGTCAACAAATTGGCTGAATCGGTATGGTGTAGAACGACTGCTTGATAAAGCCCCATGGGGACCTTCGGTCTCCAGTGGGTGAGAATGCCTGGTGCTAGGTGCCTCTATACTCCGGGGCCTGGGACTCTCTGTAACTGCTTGATAAAGCCCCTTCTAGGAGGGAGAGAAAGCCCAGGGTTGGTAACCCCCGTAAAATACGAATCTAGAGGACATGATGGAAGCTGATGGGGGTAGTGTAGGGGTCGGATTCCCTGTACCCTGGTGGAGAGCCCGAAGGGGTGAAACACCTGGGTAATCCTCCCCCTCTGTACCATACCGATCCAGTAACGTAGGGAGCGGAGAACAGTCAGAGACGGGTTGGTAGTGTAACGGTTAGCACGCTTGTCACCGGTGCGAGAGGTCTGTGGTTCGATTCCCGGCCGATCCAATGACTAAGTTTTCCGCGACCTCTACACTAGTAAATGCAATTTTGAAACTATTTTTTTTTCAAAGTTCAATTTTTCATGTCTTAATGTCCCTTCTGGTGGACATATTATATCAGGGCACCATAATTGCCAATATCGTAACTGCGATCTTTGACAACTTATTTCTATCTTTCCTTTATACGCTTAAGGTGGGTCAATAGGATGCCATATGTAAAATAGAGAAAGACCTGAGCAAGGGGCGAACTCACAACCCCAGCGTGTAAGTTCTGTGCTGATCCTATTAGGCCACAGAGGCTGGTCTGCAAATGGACATACATGTAACCTTCTCTATACTACCTTTCGATTTTTAGAATATCATTATTTTTCATTTTAAATTGCCCAAACCACTGAATTATGCCCGGGACCATATGTCTAAATTGATGCTATCAATTCAGAAATGACCTGAAGAATATTTCCGGGGAGTTTAAGAAACATGGTGATACTTTTACTACCATTAGTCACGAAATAGATGAGTTCCTGGTCTAGTGTTGAAGAAATAGTTTTATTTTTCAAAATTTGATATAAAAAATGTGGCTCAGGACCCCTACTTTTCTTTTCACTGTTTGGTTCCAAATTATGTAAGGTATATTGGGTAAATATTAGGAATAAATCTAGATACTTTTGACCCAATATAGTCAACCACCTTAAATGACTACCCTCTAAATAAACTCTGGGTAGACTTCAAGGTTAAAAACTAAAGTGCTGGAGAGAGATATGATGTTTTGACCAATATTCTGTCAATTCAATCTTTTGCATCTAAATTTACCTTCTAGCTTATTTGGAATACCCTCTAGCTTTTCTAAAATACCATCAACATTATTTAAATTAGCTCTACACAGCATCAAACAAAATGCTAAGGAAAAATCGTGTTTAAAATGGTACAGTGTAATGTTTTGTGACAATAAAATTGTAACTCTTGTAGCTGTAGCTACATGCACCACACAGCAACCTCTGCTGCAAATCGATTGCAATAGATCTAAAGTTACATAGCACCAACATGACACACTCTTTAGTTCTCTTTCCACACGTCTATGGCAAGCCGAATGGGTAAACTTTTGATAAACATGGTTTATCGCTGATAAACACGGTTTATCAAACGATAAACCCTGTTTATCGCCGATAAACCATGTTTATCGCTGATAAACCATGTTTATCAAACGATTGGTATGGTTATAGAAAAACATGGTTTATCATATTAATAAACCCTGTTTATCAATCCAATTGGTATGGTTAACTTCTAACCATACCAATCGACCGATAAACATGGTTTATCGGCGAAAAACATGGTTTATCAGTGATAAACAGGGTTAATCATATGATAAACACTGTTTATGGACGATAAACATGGTTTATTGGTCGATTGGTAGGGTTACAATACTATCCATACCAATCAATGCAATATTTTTGATTGGCATAGTTCGATTGGCATGGTTACAAGAATCAAGATGTCAGCCATGGATGTACACTTGTTTCTTGAATCTAAAGGCTGCATGGCCTGCACAGTCCTGAGGATTACAGGTTTAGTCCTGAGGACTATAAGTGTAGTCCTGAGGACTACCCACATAGTCCTAGGGACTTCCCAAGACTGCTACTACCAGAGAGGTAGATAGGACAGGCCTACATAGTGCTAGGGACTATAGAAGCATAGTCCTATGGACTAGAGATTTGGGGTTGGTAGTCCCCAGGACTATGCCTGTAGTCCCCAGGACTATGTATGCCTGTTTCTGTAGTCCTTAGGACTATGCAGCTTGCTCTAGTAGTCCCCATCACTATGGCTATAGTCCCCAGGACTACTATTTTATTAGTCCCCAGGACTACACATTTAATACTTGTAGTCCTAAGGACCTCCTCCGTACTCCTGGGGACTACAGAGGAAGTCTCCAGGACTACAAGTTTAATACCTATAGTCCTAGGGACTTACTCTGTAGTATTAAGGACTTCCTCTGATTAACTCCCCAGGACTATATGCACCAATATTGTTGTCCCGGGGGGGGGGGGGGGGGGGGGGCACTTAGTATATTTTGCATACACAAGTGTCCAGCTGGCAAGGGTACTTTTTCAACAAAATTTCCCTAGGCAAGGGTCCACTTTTGAGAAGAATTTCCCTAGGCAAGGGTCAACTTTTGCAAAATTTCCCTAAGCAAGGGTCAACTTTTGCCAAATTCCCCTAAGCAAGGGTCATTTGGGCCAAAATTCCTCTGAATCGACACCATTTTTACCAAAATCTCCCTAAGCAAGGGTTACTGCTTGATAAACACTGTATATCAAACGATTGGTATGGTTCCGGCTCGATAAACATGGTTTATCGTTGATAAACCATGTTTATCGTTTGATAAACCGTGTTTATCGACAATAAACAGTGTTTATCAAAAGTTTACCCATTCGGCTTGCCATACACGTCAAACAAAGAGTGGTGCCACTGGTACTTCTCGTACTGCGCCAGATCTCAATGAGAAAGCATGAGAGTACCACACCAGCAGCATAAAAAGAGTGCAGAGCGAAATTTATGGTCCGACCGACTCTTTGCCTTTCTTGTGAGACTTGGTAAGGGGCCATCCATTATGTACATACACATAAGTTTGGCCAAAATTGAACTCCCCCCCCCCCCCCTCCCCCATGTATGCATTGGGATACCCCCTCCCCCCCACATCCTCTCTTGGGCCCACCCCATGCCAACTTTTTTTTTTTTTTGGGGGGGGGGGGGGGGAGGAGGGTACAAGAATAGATAGTCGCTTTGAGCAGCCATTGCACCCATGTGCGGTTGTGTATGAATGGTGGGGGTAAACATTAGAGAAGAGGTGCGAACACCTCATGCTTATGTGTTGCAGCTGGTCTTGCCCTTAAATCCCCATCAATATTATTTCTTCACTACCCTGGGCCATGCAATCTTTTTTTCATTGGCTGAACATCAATTTTGGTAAGCGATATGTGATATCAGATATGACAGGTATTAAGAGGCAGAAATATAGTCTTGTTTAAAATAGTTTTATCACCTACACCTACATAATCGCCAGTTGAGTTATCAAGCACACTGATTTTGAATTGCTGCATTGGCCCCTAAAATAATCAAATGTGGAAAATACAGTCGGAATGCGATATTAAGATTATTTTTATAAATCGTTTATTCTCATTAAGCATTGCATTGATGGCGGTACTGATTTTATTAGATTAGAGATGACAACAAAAGACATGAATAAATACAGTAAAATTGGAATGAATCTACTGGAGCATCCCAGCTACGGCTACCTGTACACAGGCTAGGTGATAGTAACATATGCTACAACATATCATTTGTACAAAATATAAACAATTTTGACGTCACTGTTCAAGGATGTATGTATCTCTTATTGGCATAATGCACATTCTAATGGTTTAACAAAAGGAGGAAGCCAGTCTGAACGAGTTGGGGTTGATCATCTCAATAGCCGGGGTAGCGTTCCACAAGCATGGCATGGCCCTAGGAAAAGAGAACAAAAACTTTAAAATTCTGACTTCTATTGAAAATGTCTAAAACCTATCGGATTCAAGTTCAAGTTCAAAAATTTGTTTATTTCTCATAGACGTGAATACATTCATTATAGTCGTAAATGATCTACCATCGTCTATGGGGGTGGTGTATATATGCGCACTAATTTCTGACCCCTTAATTAGGATTTGCACAATGATTTACTTGTATAAGCACTTTGTGCGCCCCTGACTATGGTATTTGTAAAAGATTCCCAAAAATTTGTAGGATCCCCATAAAAAGTATAATCCCTAAATTTAAATCAAGTTCATTGTTGTCATAGCTTGATACATGTATTTGATGATTTCAACAATTTATAGTCTGATTGATTGATTCTATTAAACATTTATGAATGATTAAGTGACAGAGATGCAGAAGAGCCCAAGTTCCTACCTGTCCACCAGCAGCACAGGCAGCAAGAAGTGCAAACTGTCCGTCCTCATGCTTCAGTCTGTTAGCAGCTGTCATGGCTAGTCGTACCCCCGTAGCACCAAAGGGATGGCCGATGGAGAGGGAGCCTCCCCAGTTGTTGAACTTGTCCATTGATGGCACACCAACCTAAGTGTTGTAAAAAAGTAAAATTACTAAATTATGCTAGAAAGTAAAGATTGATTGTGTGATTTAAATCACAGATAACCGAGGGCTTGGGTGAGATGGAAAGAGGATCAGAAACTAACAAAGGACAAGTCCACATTCGTCACCACTACTCCCCACCTTGAAGAATGGCCAAATGCTACTTGTGCTAAGACCGTCCCAGTTCTGGTCGCCCTTCGAGGGTGGGGGGGCAGGGTGGACCATGGTGATTCATTTCTGGACTGCATACTCATGTGCATCATATGAAGTATATGTGATATAGGGTATCAGTGCATAGGTGTACTAGAAGAATCGAATTCTGCACTTGAAAACAAAAATTAGACTGAAAAACGGCTCCATATCGTCGTATAAGACCCAGGTGTGCTATCGTGCCCTGGGTCAACTACTATCTCATCAAATTGTAAACAAAGGCATGCAAGGTAATGATAGGCAGTTACTAGACAAACGTGTCAGAATTTGACTTTCAGTCGTTAAAGATGGCATTTCAGCTAATTTCAGGTCAATTTCTGCTACCACGATATATACATTATTAAGCTAATGCTCTATGTGTATGCCAACTTTTAAAGCAATGTGGCACTTCTAAATCAATCAAAATATACTTAATTCGCACAATCTGAGTAACTGTCCGGCGGACTTAAATGCCCCTGGCCATATTGTATTATATCCAGCAAGGGTACCAGCCCCTGAAGTACCCTTGAATGATTGTCATGCACCCAGAAAGTGTCATTGAGCAAGCTAATGACCCTTGACGAAATGCTATGTGTAGGGCAGTGCAGACTTGAATGGGTAATTATATATTATATAGCACATGTATGGGGCATTGGAAAACTGAAGGGAAGCTTGTGTATACCTCATTTTTACATGAATGTATATCATATTACTGTGTGTTGATGTTGCATGCAAAAAATAGCATTTATGCAATATGATGTACAAAATTTGGTCCTTGTTCAATTGTTTGCAATGCTCTAAATTTTTGCATGAATTTACCCATACTGGTCTTAAAGGGCTGGCCTACACACATTTAGTATAATGGTCATATACTACTCTAGCCTGGGTATCTGGCAGCTTTCCTTCCTTACGACAATAAATTCTAACCTTTTTCTCGTTATCATCTTATTCTCAATAGATGCAGCATTTTGCATCTATTGAGGTATGTTAAACAAAAGGAAATTAGGTAATATTAAACATGTCCAAATGCGGTAGAATTGCTGTCTGGGTTGTGTTTGTTGCAATGCCATCTTTAATTACCCTAAACATTTAAAACATTGCATTGTAACTTTCTTACCTTTCCTTTCAATCCCATGTAGTTCTGGGCGAACCAGTCGGAGTCGAGGGCCTTAAGGTTGGCAAGAATTTGACCCTTGAACATAAATGGTACATTACAGAATTAAATACCTGGTATGATCAAAGCAAAAAAGATAAATTTAGTCTCAATGATCAAAATGAGGCCCATAAATGATATATCATCACACCTACTTAACAATAGATGCAATAACATTATTTACATTACATTTTAAATTTTCGCCTATTGTGGAAACCAAAGGTTAATACGTATAAATCTTTGACTCACAGCGAAGGCTTCATGGTACTCGAAAACATCGATGTCATTGAGAGAAAGTCCAGCCTGTTTCAGGATGCGAGGAGTTGCAAAAGCAGGCCTGTAAAATGAATGCGACACAATCATACACAGCTTGATACACACTAGGTAGAATACATCATACAAACATCCAAAACTTTACAATTTACACCCCCCCCCCCCCCCCCGTTGTTATAAAATGACCACTCCCTAAAACCAGCATCGGGGATGCAAACTTATTTGGATAATTATGGAGACTGATTGATCTAGATTAAAGTAGCCATATCCATTAAATAGGGGTAAACGTATAAAAGTGGTGTATTGTTTTTTGTAACTTCAGCAGTAGACCCGTATCATAGCAAAAATAATAGGGGTTTTGACATTATTGTTGGAAGAGATGACACCTCAGATTTCGCAAGACCCAAACCTATTGCCTTATATTGTCACAATAGCTATTGTATAAATATCTATTGTTTCAGTCTGTTCCGTTGTATGTATTACTATGGCCTAGTACTTCTTGATATGAGGCTACCATGCTGGAGACAATACCCGCCCCACACTGTGGAGACAGCACCCCCATACTGCAGACACTACCTACCCCAGCAGCAGCTGGTCCTTGGGGTCCTGGGAGACGTAGATGAAGTCCCGTAGGTAAGCCTTGGGCTGGAGACCCATGGCCAGGGCCTTCTCCTCTGTCATCACCAGGCACGCTGAGGCACCGTCAGTCTGCAAGCAATACCATACATGCAACCATTGGGCACTACAATCATGAAATATCCGCATAATAACTTTGGAAATATACTCCTGTCCAGAAGAATGCATCTCTTACTCACTATATGTTCATAAATATAGGTGCCGGCATCTTTGCTTTGGTTTCACAAAATGATGAGATAATAGTACAAACAAATTTGCAAAATTCAAAACGTTGATGTTACCAAGAAGGAGGCGTTGGCGGCAGTGATGGTGCCATGTGGTTTGATAAAGGCTGGCTTCAGTGATCCCAGTTTCTCCATGGTCGAAACACGGATACCATTGTCACGGCTGACTGTCGTGGATTTACCTGAAGACGGAAGAACATATCAAACTGATAAAAAAGATTGATAACAATATGTATCACATTAAATTACTGAAAACTCTTTTACCAACGAATGGGCTATAAACATACCTTCTCGATTTCAAAATATTAAATGCCCCTATAAAGGTGCATTCTATATTTTTATAATCAAGAAAATATACAGTATTCAACCTCCTAAGCGCTCTCCCATTAATGTGTGCCTCCTCTCCTCTTTTTTGGAATATTCTCTTCAGACCAGAAAGCAGACGCCGAATACGGTCTTTGTTTAACGTATTTACTTACCAGGAACTTTGTAAGTGAGAATGTCTGTGAGTAGACCGGCCTCACTGGCCTTGTGGGCGAGTGTGTGTGAGCGCAGAGCGAACTCATCCTGTTCCTGTCGCGTCACACCGAAGGCAGCACACAGACGGTCTGCAGAGTGCCCCATCGTCTCCCCAGTAGAGAACTCGGCAACAGCTGGCAACTATAAACCAGTTTAGCACATGTTAGATTCTTAGATTAAACACTACATGTATAATGTTGGTATGAACATCATTCAAAAGATCTTTAATGGTCTATTTAAAAGCACACACTTGTAGTTCAATCACATGTTGATGAAGTTACTATTTTTAACAGCAGCAAGAACCTACATTAACTCTACAAATACGATGTTTGGGTACCTAAAGAACCTACATTAACACATGTGGCTTGTTTTAGTGCACCTGCACATTTCAGCCCATGGCTTACCCTATGTTTAACCTCCCCTGGTATATCACTCTGAGTACCTGCACTACAGCATGCCACTATGTAAGAGATCCAAAAACATTATTTTTACCTCAGGAGTCCAAACTTTTGGTGAAAGCATTTGAGAAATGAGGCCTAGCCGGGCACCAGTTGACTTGGCCTTGTTGGCGGACAGCATAAGCTGACGCATCTTGCGGCTGTGACGAATAGGTACATCTGACATGAACTCTACACCGCCGGCAACAATGCTATCGCAGTAGCCAGAGTAAATGTAGCCCATGCCTGTAACATTAAAAATATGTCTTATAAATTAGGGAGATTTAATTATTTCCTGCTGTATGCTCTAGAAACATGGAAACATCTCAAACTCGGATAATGTTACTTAACACTGACATAGATTTCAAGTTACAGCATATCATTAATTTGGTTCAACTCAAATCGATTCATGCACCATAAATTGTAGAAGCAGGAACACTTCGTCATACCTGTTGTAATGGCCTGGTTGGACGATATGCATGCCTGGGTCACGGTGTGTGCGGGGATGGAGTCGGAGAAGCCAGCACCAAGGGCGGCCTGTGGATTAAACATAAGACATCAGCACAGTCCTGCTGATTCAGACAATAAAGCAAAATCCGTTCTACAAGCAACGCAACATTAAATTCTATTTGTTTCATTAAAGACCTGTTCACTAAGATCTTAACTCAAAGGGTGAACTCGTCAAATACAAATAGACTTAGAGCTAATTAGTTTGTTCTCATAGCAAAATACATGTACGGTATTTCTTAATATATATTATAAGTTATAATCCTACTTACCTCTCTGGCAATGTTGCTGGTTTTAACCTCTTGGATAACTGTACCATAAATGATGTGGTCTACAGCATCTATCAAAGAGAGAAACGAATGCTTTCAAATGATATGTTATGGTGCATGTCAACACGTTCGAAACGAACAAACACTCGGTAGTACATTTGTACTATAGAATGAAATGAAATGACAGTCTAGCGTTAAGACTAAGCAAAGGTGTAAACATGTCTAAATTCGTGTACAAGAAAGCATGTCTAAGATATCGAATCATTACCTGTTGGGATTCCAGTGCGCTTGATCAAACCCCTGGAAAATAAAGTGATTAATTGTTATGTAAATAAAATTTAAAAAATTTATATCACAGAGACTTGCATGCATTTAGTTCCCTAGATTAGCTAAAACATTATCTATTCTTTTACATCTACAGTTCTGTTCCAATTTTGTGCCTCTACATGGGTAAAAATCGACACGGGCGACACGGCGACACAGCCCTTTTAAAAGTCGACACGGGCGACACGGCCCTTTTAAAAATCGACGGACATGATAAGATTGAGTAGAAAGAATAGCTATGTATGGAATATAAATCGACACAGTGACACGGCCCTTTTTGCTTAAATCCGACACGGCGACACGGCCAAAATTCTGGATACCCATGTAGAGGGACAATTTTGACAGGTATGCACGAAGGAGTTTTATTACAGTAGTACCGCCCTTTGGCCACTACGGAACATGTTGAGGTGAGTCACGATTACAACAAGTCCTTGTCTTGAAGGGCACTTACTGCAATGACCCTCGGGCTAGGTCATGTGGCATCAGACTCTTGTAGTCTGTGCCAGACATGAGGAACGGCGTGCGCACTCCCTCCACCAAGACTATGTTCTTGGTGTTCGGCTTTGCAAGGGTCTTCTTCCCTGCATTTACAAAACAATAATAGACAGCTATCATCAACAATTAATCTTCATATCCTCATTTTTGTCAAAAACAAGTCGATTATATAGATTATGTTTATTCCAAGGCTTTCAGATTGTAGATGTATTTCTGTTGTATATTAAAGTATAAACTATCTGAAGTTAAACAAAGTTTGATAGTTCTGGACATTGATCAATAATACTGCGGTGCGGTTACTGATATGCTATCTGGGGTATGTTAGACTTTGCCTCCTATGACATAGTTCATCATTCCATCATTTTTAGTTTACAAAATTACTCTATCCTTTTTTCATATCATTTTAATAGTATCTCGCATTACGTTGGCTATTGTCAATCATGGTTTGACTGTATTGTTAGTTGGTTTTGAATACGACAAGTCATATTTTTGTGGGTCTGTATCAAATTCCTCTACCTAAATCTGATTATGTGCTGTACAGATAGTGGAGTAGACAAGAGGCATTGACTGATCAACGGTCACAGTCTGTACATGATTGTGCCCTTTGGTTACTGATAAAAATCGCCCTTTGTCTGAGAGGTTGAACAAGGTTGTTTAGATAACCCAGGATATAAATGTACCGACACCTTGTGTACGGTATTCATCATAGCAGACCAAATATTGATATATCAAACCATGTAAAGCTAGAACACACAGGTAAAGTGATCAATGCTTTCAATGGAACAGCCCTCCAGATTTGTTTGTAGAATACTAATCGATTAAGGGCTAGGGTTGATGTCCATTGTTGTTTATTGGCTACCGGTAATTCTGGAGTATATATAAATAAGCACAATGCATCATATGGACTTGGGCTGGATTTAACCTGCCTGTTTATTACAACATAAATATGTATATGTAAAAAAATTCCACAATATATAATAATAATGAAGGCGAGCAGTGAGCTGTCCAACCTCTCTGGGCGGCGTTCTGGCGTAAACAAAGGCGGTATCCAACGTACACAAGCAGCTTAGCGACAGAACCTAGGGGGCGCCCCTTACCGGGTAATATGAACTTGGTGCGCGAACAACCTCGCCAATAGTGGAGACAAGGGACTCGTATCCAACCATTTTTTTATAATATATTCTATACAATTCATACATATTCTGGTAATACAGTAAAGAGTCTAATAAAAACTAGATGATAAAATATTTTAAAAAATTACGCATTACCTGTTGAAGCCTTGGTTGCTGCAGCCGAGGCCAGACATCTTGAACATTCTGAAACAGAGAAGCGTGTTTATTTTTAAGTTTAAAAACGTATCTTTATTGCAAAGCAGAATTCTAAAGAATAGGATACAATCAAATAGGTACTAAGACCCTCAAATGTTATCTGCAGTATAAATACTTCTATTTTATCAACGGCTGAGCATAATGTAGATACATGAACCTACAACCAGTTACATACATGTTACAATTGCAGATGCGGGAATTCGGACAGATACCGGGTTGGCTTGAAAAAAGTTTAATTCCTTTCATTAAACATATACCAAGTAAGCCGGCTCTGTTCCAACATGTGTATCTAATAGTGTATTGTCATAATTGAGTTACTCATTCACATGCCACACACACGAGAATTTACAGTGTGATTTTTGAGTCTGTGGAGAACCCTGCGAATGACTACCGTATACGTAGTTGCAATTCACACATTCTACACAGACCTACCTTATTCAATGTACCTTTTTTATACGAGTTACGAGTTTTGACACAGTTGAAATCTTAACAGTGCCATTACAATAAGTTGTAAGCCGCCAGGTCGCTTGTTACATATATGAATATGGTACTTAGTATATGGGTTTGTGTATTTTAGAGATACCACTCAGTCGTCGACAAAAAGTAGGAAAATTCTTGTCAATTTTCTGTAGGAAATTAACATAATATAATGCAGTAGTAGGAAAAGCGGCATCTCTGGGTATTTACACAGGTGCTGAGGTATGTATACCCACAGGCTGATACCGACTACTGCATTACTGAGTGGTCTATTAAAGACGCTGGTTCCGAATCCCCCTTTGGCGCCCCCTTTCGGTGCCAAGGGGGCCACGGGAGATAACACGTGACTTCCGGCAGTACAGCGAACACACAAGCCAGACGAAGACGCTTTCACGTCGAGCGGGTGAGTTTTGTATGAAATTGTGAATTTTAATGGGTATTTGAGAAAAATATTCGCGAGAAAGTTATAGATAATGATGCGAGGCACATTTTGATATAACTTTTATGGTGTTTCTAATTGAGATTTTTCTTTTCTGGTCGGTTTCAGTTGGAACGCAGCAAAATCTCAAGTCGTGGCGTCACGCCATTTTCCACAGTCTGAACGAACGTCGTTGGCGATGGAGAAAGATCAATCCCACACCGAGGGTGATGGGGGCGACAAAAGTCCAGAGAAAAGGACGAGGGAGAAATCCCCGATTCCTACAGCTTCTGTTGTCTCGAGAGAGTCAAGAAGTAAGAAAAGAAGAGGAAAGAAGAGACGCCGGCCGGTGTCATCTTCTTCAAGTTCTTCATCGTCGTCGAGCAGCAGCTCGGGCGCAAATAGCCGCACGGTCCCTAGTTCTAGTAGATCTTCCTCGACATCGAGAAGATCAACTTCTACAAGGAAAAGTGGGCACAGAAGAAGGCACGTTAGGGCACATAGTGTTTCTCGGGAGGAATATGAATCTTTCTTAGATTGGAGAAGATTCAAAGTGCCGGTCCAGGCGCCGCGACGCCGGAGAGATGACGAAATGTCGGCCAGTGGGAGGACGCACAGTTCGGCAGCATCTTACAATGCGCAAAGTGTGGGTAGATTATCGGTGGAAAACCTAGCAGCCTTTGATAACCAGCCCCCACCCCCAGGTACTAGTCCGGTGGATTTACAGACTTTGCATGATACTCTTAATTCGGTCGATATTTGGGCTACATCGGTGAATTTAGAGTTGGGAAACGGAGACGCCGCCATGAACGTCACTGATGACGTCACTGAGAACGTTGAAGCAGACGGCGCGCCGCGTTTGGCGGTCCCTGCGACGGGGGCCGGCGAACCGACCCCGTCTACTAGTAAAGAAAAGGAGAAAGTAAAAGATCCCTTAGCAGGCTACTCAGCGGGGACTTTGAGAGATCTCATCGACAATCTGGATGTTGACGACAAGGATACTAAGACAGGATCGCCGGTCTCGGCAGGGATCGTCTTGATGATGGATAAGTGTTATAAACGCTACAAAGAGGAGAAAGACGTAAAGGCCCTCAAGGAACTTTATCTCCCTCCTGCAAACCTGCCTCAACTTAAAGTATCGTTAGTGCAAACACCCATATTTAAGAAGTTGTCTCCCACTGAGAGAACCAATGATAAGAATATGCAGAATATCCAGAAAGCAGTACACGCTAGCATGACTGCTTTTATGCCGCTGATTCAGCTAGTGTTAGAAAGGGGCGCTAAAGATTCTGAACTGGAGGAGGCAGGTAAACATGCACTGAATGCTATGGGACTAGCAGCCTACGCTAGACAAGCCTTATCAGCACGTAGGAAGGAGGATCTTAGGAGGTTCCTCAACAGGGATACAGCTGACAGGGTTATTGCAGCACCAGATAATTCAGAGGAACTATTTGGCGCGTCAGCGAGAGCTGAGGTTGTTGAGGCTAATAAAGAGAAGAAAGCAGCCCAGAATTTCCTCGCGCCAGAGTTCAGGGAGGACAAACCTAAACAGAAACAGCCACAACAGCAGAATAAGTACAAGAAGACGAACTACAACAACAACAACAACAACAACAACCCCAACTACCCAGGCCGGGGCCGAGGGGGAGCCCCGTTCAGGGGTAGGGGGAGAGGGGGTGCCTATGGGTATGACGATGTCAACTACAGGAGCCCCTTGGACAATGTCTACCCCAATCCTACCGCCGGCAGAGGGGGTAGGGGTGGATTCTTCAACAACAGAGGTCGGGGAAACGGGCAGCCGGGTCGGGGAGGTTACAACAACCAGAACCGGCCCCAGAACCAAAAGTAAAGGAAAAGGTGAGTAACTGTCATTTGCATTTGGTTAACACCCCTGACAGATTTTATGCTGGCCAAGTGGCACAGAATTTGGGGAATTGGAGAAAATTGACGTCTGATAGATGGATTTTGCAGTCAGTAGAGGGGATTGAAATTCCATTTGATGAAATACCAATCCAACATTCTGTACCATACCCTTATGCCTTAGGAGTAGTAGAATCACAAGCTGTTGACAAGGAAATTGAAAAATTCCTTGACAAGGGGGTAATTGAGCCAGTAGGGAACGAAGAGGGGGAATGGATCTCAAATGTTTTTGTTAGGCCAAAACCAAATGGAGAATTTAGAATTATTCTAGATTTGACTGAATTGAATAAGTTGGTGAATTATCAACATTTCAAAATGTTCTCCCTAGAAACCGCCCTTGAGATGGTCACACAAGACGCCTTCATGGGGTCCATTGATCTTAAAGACGCATACTATTCCTTTTTGATAGCAAAAGAACACAAAAAGTACTTGAAATTTAGATGGAACAACTGCCTCTATCAGTTCAGAGTATTGCCAAATGGCCTAGCGTGTGCCCCAAGAATTTTCACAAAATTAATGGGACCAATCTATGCACAGGCAAGAGATGAGGGTTGTCACTGTTTCCCATACATTGACGACTCGTTCATCATCAGCCAATCTGAAGAGGATTGTAAAAGATCGGTGGAAACCCTGGCGGAAATCATGGACAGTTTGGGGTTGGTAGTACACCCTGAAAAGTCAGTGATTGAGCCTACAACAAATCTCAGGTTCTTGGGGTTCTTCATAAATTCCAAAGAAATGTGGGTCAAATTACCAGATGAAAAAATTGAAAATTTTCTGAATTTGGCAAAAGAGACAGTGGGGGTTTCACCTACCATCAGGAAAGTAGCGTCACTCATTGGGATGATGACGGCCTATAGTAAAGGGGTGGATTATGGGCAGGCCCATATCAAACAGCTGGAAAGGTGCAAGAACATAGCATTGGCATTGTCGGGTGGAAATTTTGAGGGAATTATGACACTCGACAAAGCAGCTCTGAAGGACATTCAATGGTGGTGTAGACATGTTAGGTGGGCAGTGAGGCTAATCAGGTCAGATACACCTGACTTACTCATCTACACAGACGCCAGCATGGAAGGCTGGGGTGCGTCACTCCAGGAGGAAACCATAGGGGGTAGGTGGCTTGGGGATGACTTAAGCCACATTAATGTCCTAGAGCTGAAGGCGATTTTGTTTGCATTATTGAGCTTCGTAAAGACAACAAAGACATCAGTGCACATAAAATCAGATAACACCACATCTGTGGCTTATATAAATAAGCAAGGTGGGGTGAGGTCAGTCAATTGTCAGCATATTGCCAAATATATTTGGGAATGGGCTGAACAGACAAACAATTGGGTCACAGCGTCACACATACCGGGGGTATTGAATGTGAAAGCAGACAGAGCATCTAGAGAGTTTAATGACAACCTAGAATGGGAACTAGCACCCAGGATCTTTAGAAAGATCTGTCTGAGAATGGGAGAGCCGGATATTGATTTATTCGCCAGTAGAATAAACAATAAATGTGCTTTGTACTGTTCAAGATTTCCTGACCCAGGTTCATCTTGGGTTGATGCATTCTCATTTGCATGGACTGATCTAAACCTTTATGCTTTCCCTCCTTTCAGTCTCATCCTGAGGGTGTTGAAGAAGGCGTTGGTGGACAGACCGAGGTCTCTCATCCTGATCACCCCGGATTGGAGCACACGACCGTGGCATTCCCTGGTGAGGCACCATGCAAGACAACAGCTGCACATATCCAGAAAGAAGGGAAATCTGCTAAACACATCAAGACAACAAGACCAATTCCTAGGAAGCACACAGTTGGTCATTTCAAGGTTATAAGAAATAGGTTGATCACACAGAAGGGTTGCGACAAGAAAACAGCGGATTTCATGATGAGAAGTTGGCGACCCTCCACCATGGCGACCTACAACAACTACTTGGACAAGTGGTTTATGTTCTGTGATCATTACCGGGTGGAACCATTTGAACCAACGACCTTCCAAGTCTGCAGGTTCTTACGACTGCTGTCAGAATTGAATCTCTCGTCAGGGGCAGTGAATGCTGCTAGATGCGCACTGTCAGTATTGCTTCCTTTGCTGACTAATGGACTAACCATTGGGAAGGATTATTGGGTGTGCAGGGCAGTGAAGGCCGCTTATCATGCTAAGCCACCTAAAGCACGCTATGCTGGATTTTGGGACATCAGTTTAGTGTTCAAATTGTTTGAGTCATGGGGGTTCAATGAGGAGCTGACGTTGAAACAGCTCTCTCAGAAGTTAGTGTTACTTTTCTTGATCATATCAGGACAGCGTGGACAAGCTGTACCTGCCCTACATCTAGACCATCTTATATGGTCGGATGAGGGAGAGGCGGTTTTCACTCTGACGCAGCCAATGAAAACCACCAGAGTGGGAGAGTGTTTACCGGTAATCACCTTGAAACCTTACACATGGAAGAGGTATGTGTGCGTGGTGGATGTGCTGAAGGAATACATCAGGAGAACAGCCGACTTGAGAGGAGAATCACAGGAACTGGTGATATCATTCAAGAAGCCACACTTCCCGGTGTCCAGAGACACGGTATCCAGATGGGTGCTGCATGCCCTAAAAGAAGCTGGAGTGGACGTGGATGTGTATAAACTACACTCTACCAGAGGGGCGACTACGTCAGCGGGGGCAGCCTTGGGGTTGTCTTCAAACGTGCTGTTGAGGCATGGCAGTTGGAAGAATGTCACCTCAATGGCGAAGTTCTACAATAAGCCAATTGTGAAGCCACAAGAGTCAGTGGGCGATGCCATCAGAGATGCCCTTGCTTAAACAGGGTAGATGAACTAACAAGTTGGGTAAAGGTAGACTCAGTTACAATTTGTTGTTGGGAACAAATTTAGATGATTAGGTCAAGAATCAAATGTAGCAATTTGAAAGTGTTAAAATTACCGGTACTAACTGGTTTATGGAACATTAAAGAGGAAATACATGTTATATTTACCATGTAATGTTGCATAGGAGAGAAGCAACCAATGCTTCAAGAAGTATTATAAAACTGACTACAAGTATTGTTATAATAATAAGACTACTGAATTTAGGTGGTGACTGTCATATATTTTGTTGAAAAATGACGACTGTTGATTGTTTGAAAAAAGGTGAAATAAAAAACCATTAAACAACATTTATGGAGTTTGCATTCACTTTTATTAAAGTAAATATAAATGTGAGACACATTAAATAGAATACAATATTTAAATAACACGGATCTATAACAAGTGGAACATATTATGATATTTTAATACAAGAAGTTTATTAAAAGTCATAATGACACGCGTATGTAGGAAATAGTAATAATAATAAACCGAATACATTAATAGTGGAAGAGAAGACATTTATTGTTAGGGGAACGGTCTGACCGGGACTTAACAACTTAGAGCTTTGAACATCTCCCGTGGCCCCCTTGGCACCGAAAGGGGGCGCCAAAGGGGGATTCGGAATATAAGGTTATCCGAATAACTTACCAAGTTCTGAAGGAGAACTGTTGTTCCGAAGAGGCCTAGGCGTCCTCTTTGTGCCTAGGGGGTCCAAGGGCCCACCACACACCTCCCTAACTGGTTGGGGAAATTAAGTTTAGGGGAAAAACTTGAAACCAGTACCCTTGGAGCTTGAACTTGGAAAAAGGGTCATAATTAATTGTTCATTAATTTAAGTTAATAATTTTAATTAGTGGGGAATTAATATATTAAGCGAGTGGGGGTAACTAAGTTGTTGTCCCTGCTCGTATGCCCGCTTGATAGTACTGCCGGAAGTCACGTGTTATCTCCCTTGGACCCCCTAGGCACAAAGAGGACGCCTAGGCCTCTTCGGAACAACAGTTCTCCTTCAGAACTTGGTAAGTTATTCGGATAACCTTATATTATTATTTACCTACACCCTCCCTCATAAGTAGGGTTGACTCAGGATAGGGGATTCTAGTGACCAGAGGACAAGGTCATCACTCTACAGATCGCAATGCATCAACGAGTATGAGTGTCAGATCTGGGAGGGTCTTAAACCTGCAGTTCTTACTGCACGTCCAGTAACAGTCAGAGTGCAGTCGGGACAGGTACTCAGCTCTATATATAGGGGCGCTGGGCCTTTAAAAGTCCACAAACACAGGCCGTTCTAATAACCAGGTTCATATTGGTATATAAATAGAAAGATCCCATGGGGACGGCTACACATGGCTATATGTAGTAGTCCAGTGTTGCCGAAATGACGCCGGCACGCTGGCATTTGCCGGCGTAGAATCACAATGGCCGGCTTAGGGCCTTAGGACGCAGGCCACAATGGCCTGCCATGATCCCAGCTTCCTAATGGTGAAAGAATTTTTCAAATTGGCCAATTAGAAGCGAAGATAGGGCCATATTTGTAAAATTGAATATTTTTTCAATTTGCCGGCGTAGAATCACAATGGCCGGCTTAGGGCCTTAGGACGCAGGCCAGAATGGCCTGCCATGATCTCAGCTTCATAATGGTGAAAGAATTTTTCAAATCGGTCAATTAGAAGCGAAGATAGGGCCATATTTGTAAAATTTGTTATGTAATATTAAATATGTTTTGAATATCTTTTAAGTTTTTGCATAATATAAAACAAGTTTTAATGAAGTTTATGAAATATCGAAATTCATATGACCTGCGTGAGAAGGAAATAATGGCCTGCGTAAGACGCCATGACGCAGGCCAATGTGGCCTGCGTCAAGAAAAAGTTTTCGGCAACACTGAGTAGCCATGCTGTTTAAAACATCCTTTATTTGCAGTCACGGTGTGGCTTATACGCGAGTTTTTAAATGTATATTACAGTACTAGTCACCATAATGATGGGATATTCCTAAAGTCTAGGTGCAGCTAATACGCAAGCTTGGCTTATACGCGAGGTTTTATGGTTGACCCGACTCAAATGTTTTAGTAGAGCAAAGCTCTCAAGAAATGTGGAGATAAGTATGTTATTGATGAAGATGAAGCCCCGGTACACAGTGAGAAACCACGTGCAGCAAAGAATGGCAATAATTTGTTAAGGCATTTAACATCTATACAGCTGGGGAGTGTCACTTTCTCTTTGATGTGCCCCAGTGGTGACAGCCCGGACATGGGCAGATAACATTGACCTCAGTGTCGAACTACAACAGTGTTGCCGAAATGACATTGGCACATCGGCTTTTGCCGAATCGTAAGGGCTGATGTAAGCCCTTCAGACATTGGCCACAATGGCCGGCCATGACCATAACTTTCCAACAGTGAAAGAATTTTTCAGATAGTCCTATTAGAAGCAAAGCTATGGCCATGTAACCATTTTTCAATGAATTTAAACATTTCTCAATACATTTTCACAGTAATCATTTAAAAAACATCAGTATTTATCAATATAAATTAGTATGAAATCAATGTATACAAGCTGGTTTCATGTGGCCTGTGTAGGAGTCAAATGGCCTGTGTAAGATCTCACTACACAGTCCACATTGGCCTGTGTGCATAAAAAGTTTTCGGCAACACTGTACAAATAAATTGTATTTCCATCCCAAGATACTGCTATTTCTACTGTGTTTTCTGCATTAATACTCATTTTTGTTGTATTAGGCCACTTAAAAATGATTATCAGCTTTGCGAACACCTTTTGGAAAAAAAGGATGAGGGCGGGAGGCTTTTTTTTCTCTCTTTTGTACAACTTTTTTTTGTGGTGCGGCAGGGCCTTTTTTCTTTTTTCCTTGTCAGCACAAGGAAATTAGGCTAAAAACACCGTTTAAATTGCGTTTCTACCTTAATTAACAGCTGAGATATTGATAATATTGTAATTGTATTGATGACCTTTTCCTCCATGCGGCCATTTTGGTCCTTTTTTCCCCTTAAAATGATGAAAAAAAGAGCCAATGGCAATGCGGGCCTTTTTAAAGCATGGGGGCGGTGTCCGCAAAGCTGATAATCGACTTTAAGTGGCCTTAGGCATGATGACTTAAGCAAAATATAGTATGAATTGTCAAGGGAAATGTGTTGGGAAAATAATGCTGAAACAATCACATTGAAATCTTGGCCTAAGTCCATTTCAGGGGAATGACCCTTATAGGTATGGAGTCGATCTAAATAAGCATCAATCTAACTGAAACGTTATTCAATCTAGCGCCGCAGGCCTTCATGTACCAAATCCATTCAAGAATTTAGCGCCGCAGGCCCATTAAACCATTAAGATATGCATGAAACTAAACCAAGAACTGTAAGAAAATTCCTCGGAAATCAACAAATTTACGTTTTCGTTGCTTTCTGTCAAGTGACGATCCCTACAGAGGCTGATATTTTTTGGTTTACAACTTGAAATTAGTTCCATCTTCATTCGATCCTGTGCCACAGACCTACCTTTATCCAATCCATGCAAGAATCTAGTTCTACATGGCCATTAAACCATTAAAACAACCATTAATACGGGCCGTGATTCATAGCAGAAAACTCCCCTGACGCCATTATCTGTTGTCATGTTCAAAACGCTTAGCCAATCAGATTACGTGTAAGAATACACTTTGGGACAAAGGAATATAGTTCCAACATAAAATTCAAAAGAAACGGGGGTTTGGGGGCAGAGCCCCCGACTTAACTTAAATAAAAATGGAAATATGATGTTTCCTTTCTGTTTATAAACAATCGGGGGCTCTGCCCCCGCACCCCCGTTTTTTCTTTTTTCCAAAATAGTCCCCAACAATGACAGAAACCGGAAGTGGTCCTGCCGTCACGTCAAGATGACAACCATGACGGTCGAGGGTCATTTTCCCTTTTATCCCCACAATTTGTTGAATTTCTCATTTATATTAAGGCATCAGAACTTTAAAATTATCGAGATTGATACTTAAAACCCTGTTCTATGAGGTAAGTCTGAGCTTGAATCCCGATCTTTTTATTTTAGATCGATTCTGGACACTTATAGATCGACCCGTGCCTATAAGAGTCATTCCCCTGAAATGGACTTAGGCCGAAATCTTAACTCACAAAAAAGATACGAGGCCAAATGTCATTAAATGTGTGGCAGCTACCACTAGATCTCTATATGTTTACAAGGCTTCAAGGGTGGTTGTACCGTGTGCTAACTTGGGACCGGGCTATTGGCCCCAAGCCAAAGGCAAGGGACCAAAATATTTGGACCCCTTGACCGGGGGGGGGGGGGGCAGGGGCAAAAAAATTTGGACCCCTCTGGGGGGGGGGGGGGCAAAAAAATTTAACCTGTTTTGAGCCAAAAAGCCCGCGCGTTACTATGCTTCAAAGGGCCCGCGCGCGAGCCGAAATTCGACCCTAAGGGGGGGGGGGGGTAAAAAATGTTGACCCCTTGACCGGGGGGGGTGTAAAAAATTTCGCACGCTCCGCGCAGAAACCCACCACCCCCCATGTTGTTAAAAAATGATCACTCCCTAAGAAGGATTTAGATTTTGGGAGAGAAAAAACAGATACTGGTATATCGATGACTGGGTCTGGTACCTCTAAGACTAGTAAGTCTAAGACTCACTAACTTATCTAGTACTTTATAAATTTTAATCATTTGAATTTTGATAAAAGCATTGATTATGCACACTCGCGAATACCGTAAATCTGGACCAGTCACTGCAATCAGTGTGGAGTGGTAACTGCCTATCACTGCCAGTGCCAGTGGTGACACTGTCATCACGGTACTCACTGTCAGTCACTGAGTCAGTGTTACTGTTAGGCTATGTGTAATTCTTCTTCATAACTTGCGAACTGTCATGTATCAACCAGATATTATTGATTGCATATACAATTATTGCTTTATATTACAACATGCGCGGTTCTATGAAACCGAAAAATAGTTAAATACTTACGTAATCTACTTTGCAGTGCCAGAGATGGGAGCACGGCTGTCTTCCTGAGGGCCGCCATCTTTTCGTCTGTCACTATGTCATGTGACCTCTCACTGTCATCCGACTTTTCGTTCCTCATCTGGAATATTATTTATATTCATATATCACAATCCACCAAGACTTAAATGTGATCGATTATTTTAGTATAAAAGATAAAATTTACTCAGGCAAAGATGGGTTATGTAGGGATTTCTGTTATGACCTCGTTATTTTCTCGCGAGAAATCACGAGAAGTCCAAGGTCCGAAAGCCGGCTGCAGCTTTCCTGACCTTAGAACTTGGAACCGGCTGATCAACAACCATGGCGAGTGTGAGACTACTAAGCGGCCTTAGCAGGGTAGCACCTCGTTCCTCTGCGCCTTTAAGAGGTAAAACACCATTCATTATGTAAGCTCGTGTGGTCAGATTTTCCTGTCAACACAAAAAGAGGTGTAACATATACAAGGTTTGTCAAATTTAGCAGCGTCTGCGGTTGTTTACCCCTAGAACTAGGTAGGCCTAGGCCCTACTCGGGACTTCCACTACTCATCGGAGTCATCCCTTATCATGACGTTGCCCATCTTTAATGATTTAGGGGCGACCCATTAAGTATGTCACGCCTGAGGGGGTGGGTTTTTTTTTTTTTTTTTTTTTTTTGTGACAAAGTGTGACAAGGGGGTGGGGGGTGTTTAGAATTGTGTGACGTCACACTTTCAGATTTAAAAAAAAACATGTATAAAAGGCGCACTGAACCCACGTTGAGTGGGCCTTTAAATAGATGTTGTATAATTAGTCATATTAGTAATTCTAGGCTAAAAACATGCTTGTTGCTGTAGTAGACCTACAACTCCTAGCCCTTCACTAAACATAGGTCACCCTTGTTTTGCGTTGTGTTTTTGTCAGCGGGGTTAGGGTTGTGATTGGGATTCCTAGTTCTGTCGCTAGTTTGTTGATTCTGTGTTTCCAGGACGTGGTTTTTTCCTCTTGTTCGGTGATTTCCAGGAGGTCGTTGTTGGCTGATGTGATTTTTGTTAGGTAGGCGATCTGTTTCTCTAGTATCCTATGTTCAATGTCTAGGATGTGGAGTTCTTCATATATGCATTCTCTTGGTGTTGATTGGGCGATTCTCAGGATTCTTTTTATCTGGTTGTCGAGTATCTGGTTTGGGGTGTTTATTGTCTTTTTGGTCGGGTGCCATGTTTCTCCATGTTAATCTATTATCCTCCTGTCCAGAAGGACTTGCTAAATCACAATATGTGTATGCGCCTTTAAATGATAGGGTACATAACTATTATGCAGGGGGGGGGGGTGTCGGCAGATTTGTGACATACTTTTCTAGGGGGTGTTGAAAAAAGTGTGACAAAGTGTGACATGGGTATGGGAGGGGGGGGTCTTCAAAATGGCCAAAAAAAGCGTGACATACTAAATGGATCACCCCTTATCTTTATCAAGTTTATGATCATAGGCTCAGGGTACTGCTGAGCCAAAGGGAGTCAAAGTTCCACTATTCTAGCATGAGGCACATTTCAAGGCGCTCACAGCTCAGGTACCACCCAGGCCTGTCCAGGGTATGCGCATTGCCAACATTTTTGCACTTTCTTGAATCAACAATGCACAGATACTGCCCTCCCATTGAACTCTATGCTGAAGCAGTGTGCATCATTCTAGACAACCCTGCTCCCTGCTATGTTTTGAATTCAATAAAAGTTCTGTATACCAATGGCAATGTGTGCTTTAGGCTTAGTGCACTAAGCAGTGTTTTAGACTAGACAACCCGTGTGTGCACTGTCATTGCTCATTTACAGTGGGAGTATCCTGTATCTGGGGAGTTGATCCAATGTGGGGGGTTGGGAGGGTTAGGGGGCTTGATCATCAGGCTCGATTATCAAGGTCGTTTTTCAGACTCACTTTTCAGACTCCATTGAAAATTGATTGAATTGGGTGCATCACCCTGGAATATACATGTAATAGTGTGGGTACGGTCAAGTCATAATTGTCATCCATTTTGTGATTAGCAGTGTTGCCGAAATAACGCCGGCACGCCGGCTTTTGCCGGCGTAGAACCTTAATGGCCGGCGTAGGGCTTTAGGACGCAGGCCACAATGGCCTGCCATGATTCCAGCTTCCTAATGGTGAAAGATTTTTTCAAATTGGCCAATTAGAAGCGAAGATAGGGCCATATTTGTAAAATTGAATATTTTTTCAATTTCTTTTAAGTTTGTGCATAGTACATTTTCTATAAAACAAGTTATAATGGAGTTTATGAAGGGACCTTGGAATATCAAAATTTATATGGCCTGCGTGAGAAGGAAATGGCCTGCGTAAGATGCCAAGACACAGGCCACCTTGGCCTGCGTTGAAAAAAAGTTTTCGGCAACACTGGATTAGGGATTGGGTAAAGACATAAAGTAGCGACACCCTGAGTCTCCTGTGATGTAAACCACACGCCTATTGATTTAATCACATTTACCCTGAGTCAATTGTGATGTAAATCAAACATTATTTTTTTACACTGTGTCACTATCAGTATCAGCCCCTCTTGCTCCTGAACCTTTAGTCATTTGTGATTTAAGTCACTTGCCCCCTCGTGTCCTATGACCAGAGGCCATGACCTATGCCTATGGGCCATCATTTATGTCACGGTGACCCCGAATGACCCGGTCAATTACTGACAGGTGAACATAGACATGGGCATAGAGTGTATAGACTGTATGAAAACACTGCTTTTATAATATAAATCTATACAGTTTACTCGACTATGTCAGTATATGAACAATATAAAGTCTACGTTGTCTAGAGGAGTAGAGACGAGATTAACTATTTCAAGTCAATTTCCATGATGTTTTCATACACACATCCCCGTGAGATCAGATTTACTGACAGTTACAAGGGCATCAGTGATGTAGATCTACATTTTTCCTCACAGGGTGGTATGGACGAAATGCGTTCTCCACATCTTCAGCCATGTCAGGTAAGGGATTTACTTTCCACATAAAAAAGTTTTCCCTTGATTTTGAACTTTAAAGTTGAAGTTTCATATTTACACAGATTTTAATACCTTGTTATAATAACAGAAATTAAGACACTTTTTATATACATGTAAAATCAGCTTCCCTTTACATTTCGAATACTTAGGCCACACCAAAAAAAAAAGTTGGTCAATGGATTTCACTTCTGAAAAAATTGTGCGAGCGAGCGGATTATTTTTTTTTTTTCTAAAATTTTTTTTTGGTCAATGGATTTGTCCATCAAAAACATGGTGCGAGCTTTTTTTCTTTTTTTTTTTAACAGCGAAGCCTCAACATGTTTTTGGCTTTGATTAAATTACCTTTCTGATATGTATGGATGATTTAGCCGAAACAGGATATAACAAGATTAAACTGATAATTGTCCTGTTAAAGCTTGACCGTCATGGTTGAAGTGAGGCCAAAAGCACTTTTGGATATAGTTGAGTTTTCATTCACAAGAGGGCTCTTAAGGGCTGGGAGCTCAGCTCTTACAGGCACAGGATAGGGTGAATATGTTGTAGCTGGACAATGCTCATGGTCCTCTGTCCAAACACTGCTGCCCTCTGGTGGAACTGTTATTTTAGTCCATGTATGGAAAGTGCTGAATTTATTCCCTGACAGCCCAGCTTTTAATCTTTATTTATGAAAAAAAGAAAATTTGAAAAAAAAAAAAAAAAAAAAAAAATTCCAATTCTTCAGAAAACGATGCGGGCGCGATCCATTGACACTTTTTTTTTCAAAATAAATAAAAATTGTCATTTCCGAAAATATGGTGCGCGAAATCCATTGACCAACTTTTTTTTTTGGTGTGGCCTTAAGAGCATCTCTTTACATCCAAGTAACTTTACGGAGAAGCCTATGCAATACAGTTTTCACAATCTGGCGGAACCCCTGATATATCCATAGAGGCTGGCCAGCGTATTGGATATTTGTATTATCGAGACTTTTGTAAACTGTTAACTATTCGATATAAATAAAATACCCGTTGCATTTAAACCAAATTGGAACTTGTTCGTCTTCTACTTGCACGACTGCTACACATGTATAAGCATATGTTGCCATATGGATACAATGGATACAAGTCGCATGATCAATATTTTCTTTCCTATTTTTAGTCCACCTCAAGTACGAGGTCAGGGATGGCGTTGGCCTGGTCACCTTTGATTCTCCAGGAAAGGTAAATCCTGTTTTGAGTGTGTATTGGGATCTTGACAACCATGGTGTTAGTATAGACCTACTGAGATTAGGGACTGAGTTAGGTACACACAAAGCAGCTAAGTTGGTGTTGTGTCTGACTTAAAACCACACAAAACGGTGCAAATACTGACATGTACACCCTTTCTTGCATACTGTAATCGCCATGAAAAATACAATGTGATCTTTAGAATATGTTTATCTACTGCTTCGATTGAATGATTGAATAATTTCATTCTCTGTAAAGGTGGGTTGTATTTTCGCGTATTTTTTTTGGGCGCATACTGTACAGCAGGGATGCCAAGTATTACGTTTTTTCCCCGTAATTTTACGATTTTTTGCGACCAGTACGATTTCTGCTGGCAAATTACATTTTTGAATTTCTCAGAAATGACAGTTTCCATGTTTTCCCTGATTCCAAGTGATTTAAAAAAGAAATGTCGCAAAGACCATCACCTGTATTTAACTTTAGAGAACCTTTTATTCAGGGGTCTTAATTTTAACTTTTCAAGTCTTTTGTTTTTACTTTTATCCCTGTTTGTAAAGTGTCTTTACTAAAGCAATCAATAAAGATATCAATTATCATATTTGCAAGTGCATTTAAAGGACATGCTGTTTGTTAGGATTTCCAACAAAAATTGTTAAGATTTTGAGGTTAAATAATCGTAACAAATACGATTTTGGGGTGGGGTAGCTTGGCATCCCTGCTGTACAGCAATTGTAAATCGGTTTTACATCTGTTTTCGTAGTGTCATTAATGCGTCACTATGACATAAAGCCGGTTACTTATCTCTTTTTCTTCTGGTATCATATAGGTCAACACGCTCTCTCGGGATGTACTCGCAGAGTTTGGGGACATTCTGGGAAAGATTGAGTCTGACCCCGCTGTAAAGAGTGCCGTGCTGGTTTCAGGGAAGCCTGACTGTTTCATCGCTGGAGCTGATATAGCGTAATTGATTCCCCTCTTTGAATATTATATTTTCATCTGAATTATATATTAGCGCCGAAAAATCAGATAGTGTGTGTCACTGAATTACCATCCTAGACACCGGATATAGGTAGATCAACATTATACACTGCTGAATATACCTTTGTCTAAATCAAATAAAATCTAATGGACTTGAACTTGAGAAAATGCAAGTACCTACTGATAAGTTATCTTTTAAAAGTTGTTACATGACATCTAACCAGGGACCATGTCTTTCTTACAGGATGCTTCAGTCCTGCAAGAGCTCAGAGGAAGTGGAAACCCTATCAAAGTCCGGCCAGGTTCTCCTTCAACAGGTAGAAGACTGCAAGAAACCAATTGTTGCCGCCATCATGGGATCCTGCTTAGGAGGTGGACTTGAGGTATGGAATAGAACTTGAAATCATTTTAATGCAATGACCTTGTGGCTATTGAATCCAGCGAGACATTGTTAATCCACATACCAATTAAATACATGTCCTTGTCAATTCTGGTCGAGATTTGATTCATTAAATGAAATTAGATGTAAAAGATATGTGTATTCTTTTCCCGAAAAGGTTGCCTTGGCCTGCCATTACCGTATCGCCGCCAAAACCTCCAAGACCCAACTGGGAACTCCCGAGGTGCTGCTGGGGTTACTGCCAGGGGGTGGCGGCACTCAGCGTCTTCCACCACTAGTATGTGTACACCCTTTATTCAGTAGAATATGGCACAAAGTAATGTTTGCCTATCTGATGTCCTATTCAATATAAGCGAGTGTGCAAGCAAATAAAATAGAATTGAGGGCATATTTCTATATCCATAGATTTTGAATATTTAAAACGTGGAGTGAATGAAAACGTTTTCCTCCGTTTGATAACTACATTTTTAAAGACGGAAAATATTTAATCTCAGAAAATATTGTTCTCTTTTTTTAGATGATAAAAAGACGCTTGTGTCCTTTCAGGTTTCTGTTCCAGCGGCATTTGATATGATGCTAACTGGTCGTAACATTCGCCCAGACAAAGCAAAGAAAATGGGACTGGTTGATCAACTGGTGGAACCTCTTGGTATGCTTTGAGATGTTTTCTAAAAGAATAACCATTACAGCACAGAAACGGGAGAGAACTTGTTCCTGTGAATAACAAATGTACGCTACTCAGAACTAACATGGCCGCACTTAAAAAAGCAACCAGAATTGCTGTTGAGTTTTAGCATCATCGTGAAGCTGCCTTCCAGTTTAATACCACAGATCACATTTAGGATTTTGCCTTAAACCAAGTTCTCAGCACAATGTATATCATACTTCTACTGGCGCCCATCTTTCTGAGACGCTGGTTTCAACACATTTTATTTACATTTTAGGTCCTGGAATTGACTCGCCATCAAACCGGACACGCGACTATCTTGAAAATGTTGCCCTCGGTGTTGCAAAGTGAGTGTGCTACCCGTACTATCTTTTTTTTTTCATATTTGTTTGCAACTTTTGTCATGTTTACCCCAAATTTCGCGATGAAATAGTAGATAAGACCTCAATTGTCATTATTCCTATCACAAAGCAGGGGGGCCTATACCCATGAACAATGTTGAGATCATAGGTTAGTAAGGTATGCTCTTATAACTGTTGAGAACATTCAATGTCATTGACACGGCACTCGTCGTCGAGAAAGTTGCAGTAATTGCAATACCTGTTTTTGGAGTGGGCTATGTTCTCTGTTACACTCTCAATGTAGGTTAAGCCCACTCTTATATAGTCACCCACATTTTTTGTCTAGGCCTGTTTTCTCTCATCTATTTAACCTTTATGCACTATCAATTCCATGTACCGTAAACAGTGCGAGAAGCCGCGGCTAGTACGTGAGTCAGATCGCCGTGGGCGGCTTATATGATCGAGCCAAAGTCGGGGTGCGGCTTATACGCGAGTTTTTCTATAGATTGTAATTTCCAAATTGACCATAAGATGGCCTTAACACAGCCGCAAGAGTCACATAGACTGCAGGGGACGGGGGGGGGATGACAAATGTGAGTGGGCAATGCCAATGCTTGATATTCGCACCTCAGCCCGAAGACAATGAAGCCAACTCGCACCTCAGCACTAAGACAATGGACTCCACCTCTAAACACCTACAGTAATAATGCACCAATGGGAGATGGGGGGGGGGGGGGGGTGACCGCCACATAGCTGTACTGCATACACACAGTGTCAAAGGGCCGGGGCTGGGAGGGGGGGCACGGGCCACAGGGAGGCCACACCTGGCCATTAGGAGGACTCTGACCCCATGTGTGATTTATAGCCTCAGGCCAAAGTAAGGGGTGCGGCTTATACACGAGTTTTTCCTAGGCTCATTCAGAATGCCATTGCGGCTTATAGGATCACGCCAAACTCGGGGTGCGGCTTATACGCGAGTTAGGCTATAAATACGCGAGGATTTACGGTAGTCTTTCAGACCTACCGTATTCGACGTAATAAGCGCACAACCTCTAATAAGCGCACACCCCCCTTTTTGGGCCGATTCTTATACTAGAAATAACCAAAGAATTCTCAATTTTGACCCCAATTAAACTATTAACTACTAAAAGGTGTCCATAATAATTTTTTAAGCGCACTGTGCGCTTATTACGTCGAATACGGTATACCATTCTCTTGCAAAACACCTCAGGAATCTGTATCACAAATAAAAGGAAAAAAAAGTTGTATGTGATTACATAAGAGATTCCCTTGGAAGAAATAATGAAATTCTCCCCCGAAAAAAAGCGATTATTGGGAGATGCTAATTTTGGACATGATTGCATCACTGTGACACTTTGATTCTTTTTCAGTAGTATTCTATACAAAAAATGGTAGTAATATATGTCATTAGTTTCATCAAAATACTGTCCACCAAACTAATATTTTGGTGTAAAGTCATGTCATCGTTACGTTCCCCGGTCTCTATTCTGTTCATCGAACAACTTTCCAAAGCTGGAATTGCCATTGTTGCCGAAAACTTTTTCTCAACGCAGGCCAAGGTGGCCTGCGTCTTGGCATCTTATGCAGGCCATTTCCTTCTCACGCAGGCCATATGTATTTTAATATTTCAAGGTACCTTCATATACTTCATTATAACTTTTATACTATGCAAAACTTAAAAGAAATTGAAAAAATGTTCAATTTTACAAATATGGCCCTATCTTCACTTCTAATTGGCCGATTTGAAAAAAATTCTTTCACCATTAGGAAGCTGAGATCATGGCAGGCCACAATGGCATGCATCCCAAGGCCCTACGCCGGCCATTAAGATTCTACGCCGGCTTTTGCAGGGGTTATTTCAGCAACACTGAATTGCAAATAATATTTGCCAGCGTTTTATGACGTTATGTGACGTAGGCCGCTGCTAAGATGTATCAATTTGCTGCCGCTACTAAGATGTATCAATTTGCCCCCGCTACTAAGATGTATCAATTTCTTCAATATCTTCCCATTTTGACAGTTTTTTGTTCAATTTGAGGGTATCGTAGAGGAGCTGTAAAAAAAATCAAAATTTAAAAAAAAATCAAAATCCGACCTACCGACCCTAGACTTTCCTCCCATGTTACCTGAAACAAACCTTTTTTTTATTTGGCCTTATTGAAAAAAGGGGGCGCCGGTGCTCGAGGCAATTTTATGAACTGGCCAAAATTCCGCCTATGAACTGTAACCTGACTGGAGTCTGGGTGTAGCCCCGGGGTGTAGCCCACTTCTATGATCGTTCATATATTATCACAGGGAGGTCTACAGCCTATACGAACTGTAGTCTAGACTATTGACAATTAATTTTGACCTTAGACTCAAATCACTGATTTACGTTAAGGAAAATCTGGGCTCATTGAAATGAGCCCAGTTTGTCTTTTTAAAGCTCGATTAAAAATTCAGACTTGTTGATCAATGAAAAAAATCGGGGGGAAATCACAGTGATAACCTAAGTGTACCATTTCAAACTTCATGTCAGTGCCACATCAGTGGCAATCACACAATATTCAGGGATGAAAGTCTCTGAAATCAAGTCTGTACACATGTACATGTACAGTGTATCATAAACGTCCATTTTCATATGTAGATTTATTTCTGTAAATCTGTAAATTTATTAGTTTTGACGTACGCATAATATTGATTCATGCTTACCAATTAATAAACTTTCTTTTCTCAGGGGACTCGCTGCCGGCTCTGTAAAGAAGGTCCCAAAGAAGAAGGGCCTCATGGATAGTAAGAAATATTTATACAGACTACAGACTGTAGATATATATAGCACATCGTTTAAAAATCTATATACCGGTATGCATATAAGGCCACAAAATATCAGCTATGCAGACACCGCCCTCATCAGTTATAAAGGGCCACATGGGTAATTTTATTTCGTATAAAATATTTCCATTAAAAATATGGCCAAAATTCCGCATGCACAAAGAGGGTAACATAATATAAATTAATAAGACATAGTTCTAAACTCCTAAACCTAGCAATTGTATACGAGACCTAACGATATATGATACACTATACCCTTTTAATGCAAATATGAAGAATCACAATATACTGATACATGTTGTGTTGGATAATTTAGAGGCCATGGGCACGCTGCTTTCGTATGACTTTGGGCGGAACTACGTCATTAACCAGGTCAAGGGCAAGGTCATGAAGCAAACCCAGGGAAATTACCCAGCTCCTCTGAAGATCATTGATGTAAGTATATATACCTGACCAGTCATGACAAATCCCCCTGGTCCTGTGTCACATTTTGACAGGGGGTCTTTATATACCGTAAAGTCATGTGTATAACCCGCGTCTCGCTTATGACCCGCACCCTGACTTTGGGAACATCATTAAACACGCACCTGGGGTCTGAAATACACCATTTTAGTACTGTGTAACTGTTATACTTTTAAAACCCTCGTATTACCTGCACCTAGACCTTGAGAATATTGTATGACTTTCTCTGGCGGTTTGGTCCACGTATAACCTGCGGGTTATACGCAGGAATTTACGGTAGTAGCAAAATAGAAACCACTGACTTTCTGACAGTCCTGCACAGTCAATCTAAAATTGTATATCGTGAGGATTCACTGAGAAATGAACTATTTTGAAAATATATGACTGAAAGACTTTGATTGAGCCTAAGAAAATAATTTTAAAATTCTCGATATTAAATTTCAGGTGGTCAAAACGTCACTTGAAAAAGGAAAAACCGCCGGTTATGAAGCGGAAGCAAAGGTAAAAGAAAAAAGAACTGATTTATAAAAACAGGTTTTCAATATGCTTATACACTGGCAATAGTCAATACACTTTGATGGTACAAAAATTACGACAAATTCTGTAAGTCACTGTAGCTTAAGGTAGCTGTCTAGGATTTTTTTAAAACGGACCCACTGCGCATCTCATTGCACATCCCAGAGGGCAGGGCAGCATATGTTCATCTAGCAGGATAACATGATGTGCATAGCCTCATATACTTATACAGGCATTTCTCTGTCAATACACAGGGGGGCAGTAATGAGCCAGTGATTGGAAATGCACTCTCCCAGCATAGAGCTCTTTCACTAGAACACTTTATGTATAGGCCTCATGGCAATAGGCTAAAAAAAACACACTAAAATAATTCACGGGACCCGATGTTGAAATTACTTTGATTGATTTGGAACTGATGGTATGGATGTTTTGTGGGAGTTTAAGCATAATTCAAAAACTTTTACTACTATTCCTACCCTCTTTGATCTTAGGGAAATACTTTCAATTTTCAAAATTCTATTTTTAAAAAAGGAGCTCAGGACCACCCATATTTCTTTTTTCTATTGGGTTGAGAATTATGGACCAACGTTTTGGTGGAAATTCAAAATACTTTTGATCCATTCTAGACAGCCACCTTTAAGCAATAAAGGGGTCGGCCACACTGAATTTCAACCCACCGCGGGGGGGGGGGGGGGGGGGCTTTCACGGTTGGGACCAAAAGCATTTTGACCTTCTTGCACGAAAATCCACTGATTTCCTCCCCCACCCCTTGTAAAGGACCACTCGCTAAGACAAATTAAATACAGTTTGTTAAATGCTTGTTAAATTGTTAACTGTCATCAAATTATCCACACAGGGCTTCGGTGAACTTGGTATGACGAGTGAGTCCAACGCTCTGATGGGTCTGTTCCATGGGCAGACAGCTTGTAAGAAGAATCCCTATGGTGTTCCACAGAAAAGGGTTGAGTAAGTCATTACGTAGCTTTGTGTCATTTAGCTGTTGTGTTCTTCACAGTTAACCTCACACATTTTTGGGAAATTTTCTTTTAAATGTTTCGCTTCAATAGTGGATGTACAGCTTTCAAACCTTCTCATGTTGTGGTGTATTGCAGCACGCTGGCCGTCCTTGGAGCCGGGTTGATGGGGGCGGGTATTGCCCACGTCAGTGTTGACAAGGCCGGTACAAATGTCATCCTCAAGGACATGGCCCAGAACGGACTCACCAGAGGTCAACAACAGATTGAGAAGGGATTCAGCGATGCTGTTAAGAAGAGGAAGATGACTAAGTAATTAGATTAATAACCTCCCAGGAATGGTGTGCTTAATGTGGCAGGAGGCCTTAAATTTGTCACAGAATCATAATCTACGGCCCAAATTGTTGCCAGAGATCTTGGTAAAAAAAAAAACATAATAAAGTTGGTTGTTGCCATGGTAACCCTGGGTGGTGCTTTAAGTGGTCAAATATCAAGGTCAAAGGTTGCTGGGCGCTTGTAAAATTTCTCCAGTTTGGGTAAGTCAGTTTCTATGGCAACTAGCACAACATCGGAACAAACCTTTTTATGTGGGACGTAAATTAGAAAATCAGATAATGTTGAGCTTTGATTTAAGGGATCATTCATTACTGCACACTCAAAAGAACCCAACCTTTTGCCCATCTGAAGGAGAAAAATAAGGTCAAAACCAGAAATTTTGTCTGCTAATTGCACCGTGGTGACACCTCATTAGAAAGCTGACCCTTCTCTCTGTAACTCTCGGACAGCCCCCGGCGACTTACAGAGAGTTGCACCTTGTATGCAGCGCTGTAGGTTGGAACAACCCCAGGCCTCAGCAAACACGTGCTACTGCAATATGGGCATTGGGTAGGACCTTCCTAATAGAATGAGATATAAAGGGCACTTTTTATTTCTCTTCAGGTTCCAGGCAGACACAATTTTGTCGAACCTGGATTGTACGCTGTCATACGAGAACTTCAACAAAGTTGACATGGTCATTGAAGCAGTCTTTGAAGACATCAACATTAAGCACAAAGTTATCAAAGAAGTGGAAGCCGTAAGTAAACCGCTACTGTACCTCTCTGCTTTAAATATGCAATATTGATGATCAACAAGTGGTGTGCCTGAGGTTCTTGGTTCTGGTAGAGATGGTTTGCAGGGGGTTGGTAGTCCATGTATTCGGGTAAAGGCCTGGCACTGGTGGACCGCTCATGTAGGCACCTACGCTGAGACCTGTAGTGTAGTGTACAGGCTGTATATGGCTCTAGTGTAAGCCTGGTCTAAGCATGCCTACGTGAGCGGTCCACTGTCAGACCTTTACCCTGATACTACCAACCCGCTGCCGACCATCTCTACCAGATCACTCTCTTTTGGCCTGTGGTTGACACAGAATATTAAAATGACGTCCCTGATCTTAGTGGAGTATTTGATCTTTGTTGATGGAGCATAGAAGATATTTCGGTGGATAGGCCGGGTAGCTGGGCTACTGGCTCATCACTGTTGAAAATGAGTATATTTTCAACCGGCTTTCACTGTTGAAAATGAGTATATTTGACCTGCAGTTCCATTAGATAAGAAGCTTTCATATCGAGATGGGTTCGGATCACTATTCAAGTTTGAAGTAAATTATATTTTTGAAAAAGCTAAAATGATGTGACCGATCACACAATGAAGCTACCACTCAAATAACGGTTTACTTTGGCTTCAAAGCTGTGACATCTTATTGAAACATCCGATTAGCACAACCTTTCATCATGATAAACCATGCGCCCCATTGCCTAAACGCAATTGTATCAGAAAAGTGACAGAAAAAGATGCGCCACCGTTGCAAGCCATTAAAGTTTCAACATGGATTTGGAAATGGTTTCCATATGCGGTGAGTTTATTAACGTAGGCTTTTGGGAGAACATATACGCTGTTGCATCATGCTTGTAGTGTATGTATCCGAACCTACTTCCTTAGGAATGCTTCACATTGAGTGTATTCATCCCATGCAGAAGATCTTAGCAAGGCTTTAGTTGGTAGCTCTTGTATGTTAATCGTGAACACAGGAATTATACAAAAATAACGAATAATGATGTTTTATAACAACTATTTCAAGCATCCTTTTCAAGTCGCTTTTTCAATGACCATAAGTATAAACGCAAAGCTTTGCTTTAGAGCAGTTGTTTACAGGGCGACTCTTAATTAATATACTGATGTGTAAAAGTCGCATCATGCTCATGCAAGGTGTGCAGAAACGCTTGTATTTTTTGGCTTCATTGAAAGGGTGGAGGTCTTGGTATAGTTTGTGTGTATAGTTATGATATGATAAGTGCTTTCTATTTCCATGCTTTTATAATTCTATATGATTTAGAGGCAACGTGAGTGCGACAAAAAAGTAGGAGAGGAAATAAAATAAAAGGCTTTCTGTATATACCGTAAATTTCCGCGTACTACCCGCATCTCACGTATAAACAGCACCCCGACTTTGGGAGAATCCTAGGTTCTGGGTGCCCTCAGGGAAAAACCCTCGCACAAACAGCCCCTAGAGTTTGAGAAAACTACCCCATCGTCCTCTCCCAGTAGCTTTAACTCAAGTGAATGTGTGCGACCGGCAAATGCTGTCTACATGCCCGGGGGGGGGGGGGGTTAGGTGTTAAAACTTTCTTAACAGGTGAGGGAATGGCTGGCGCACAGGCCGAAGATGACCTGCAATGGGTAGTATTATTTTAAAGGCCGGACACTTGTTTGGCACGGTCATCTAGACCAGGCATACACCAGAGCCATCTGCTGGTGCCAAACGAGTGTCAGGCCTTTACCATAAATGCTACCAACCCACTGCAGACGATCTCTAACAGAAGGCTCTGATTCGGCCCGTGGGCTGGTGTATAGTGGGTGAGGGGGGGGGGGGGGGGTAGGTGTGACCGCCAAATGTGCTACTAGGGGTAGGTGTGCTTGTATCGGATCTTAATTTCATTCATTTTGGGTCATTTCTAAAATCAGAAATTCCAAAAACCCTCGTATTACCCACACCTAGACTTTGGGCAACCCTATAACCCGCACTGGATCGGTTCGCGTACTTCCCACGGGTTGTATGCGGGAATTTACGATACATCAAGCCTATGAAGCTATATTTATTTAGTAAACATACTGTCATGATCTTGAGAAAATCCGCTTTCAAACCGGCCATATTTAAGTCAAGTGGAAGGAATCTCCTGCTTATCTAGAGAGATGCTGCTTTCAACCCGTCCAGATTTAAGTCGAGAAGAAGGAATCTCTTACTTGGTAAGTCCATACTCTTTGTAACATCAGTCATGGAGATACATATACATGTAGAATAAGTGAATATCCGATTACCCTAAATTCCAGAGTATAAGTTTATAAACCACATACAGACTTTGGCCAATCCTAATAACCTGCACCTGGGGTAGGATTATGCCTGCTTTAGCACCCTACGATACAGTACTTCAAAATACCTTGCATATATAGCCCGCACCTGCAATTATTATGTACAATATGCACCTGACTTCTGATATGCATATAAGTTCATAGTATATCACAAAATGTAGATTCAGCTGTATTTATTTCCTGCCTGTTTGTAATTATGTCCGTTTTAGGTGCTTAGACCTATACCCCTGCCTTATTGACTCAGGGTTACCCTGAGTCTTGTGCGACGGGTTACAGTGGCTCTCTCAGCCTAAAATTTAAAACAGCTGTCATTCCTTCAAAATTGGAGCTTTTTCTCTCAATTTTGTGTGATTAGATGCGTTACAATGTTGTCCTTCCTATGTAGTCGCGCTTTAATCCATTTTCAAACGCTCCCCCCTGAAAAGCATGATTTTAATTTTGTGTCTAAAATGGTGGTAATTTGCTTCAGCATAGAGCCCTATGGGAGCCTGTAGATAACCCTTAACATTGAACAGTTACATATTGAACGGGCTCAGTGCTATCTCTATGGGAGAGGGTTATCTGCAGTGAGACTACAGGGGTGAGATGCTTTTTTTCAGACATTCTGACAGCTCTAACCTTAGGGTAATTGACTGGGGGTTACTTTGGGAATGGTCAATGCATGGTAATTTTGTATTGTGTGTGATATTGAACATGCCAGTTGGGGAGGGGGGCACTTGATGGGAGGGGGTCCTCATGCCCCCTGTTGATTTAAAAAAAAGAATTCATGTCACCATATCAAATTTCTTTTTTGCCATGTTAAGACCTTAATAAGCATATAGGATGCTTAGGCTAATATAAAAATGTGAATAAGGGCTCAAGTACCCCCCCCAAAAAAAGTCAATGCACACATTTTTTTTGAGTATACCCTTTTTTTGCGCTGCTAGCCTCACTCGGTGTGACTTTCTCAGGGCACCTGCGTCATGCGACCTATAGGTTGTGAGGTGCAGGCCTGGAGGTAGTGTGTTGTCAGCTCCAGATATGTTATACTTGTGACGCACAATTCGGGTATGCTATCCGAAACGGTGCAGCCAGGATACAAGAGAAGTGTGTGAGTGAGACCAGGTTGAGACTGGGTATCCATGGCAAAGGGGAAATGTAAAACAAACACTCTGCCACAGCTTTAGCTACAGCGTCTGCCACAGCTATTACCACAGCTTCTGCCACAGCTTTTACCACAGATTTTAGCTGGGTGAGACGTTTTTCATCAGACCAAAATAGCTTAGGAACAGATATGTGGACAAAGCTTGTGTATAGTAGGGTCTGTGTGTGGTGGTGTACAGGGGTAGGGGCAGGGGTAGGGGTATGCATGCACATTACACAATGCACACTACACATGCATCCTACACCTGTACACTACACATGCACACTACACATGTACACTACACATGCACACTATGCATGCACACTACACCTGTACACTAGGCATGCACACTACACATGTACACTACAAGTGCACATTCCACATGCACACTATGCCCACACACTTCTCATGCATACTACAGGCAACCACCCTGAGTCTTTTGTAATTAGGATCACACGCTCGATTTTTTTTCATATGCAAATGATATGTATAAACCATAATGAGTCAGGGTTACCACCCTGAGTCTTATGACGCTGCTTTGGGGAACAGGTATTTCAAGATAGTGAGAGGGCAATGAAAAATATAGTTTTACTCCTCAAATAATTATCCTGAAAATGTGGCAATAAGGCTGCATAAAATTGACAATCAGCTTTGCGGACACTTTCCAAAAAAATGTGCGGGAGGGAGGCTTTTATTTTATTTTGTTATCAATGTTCTAGGCCATGAGGGAGGTGACTTTTTTTTTTTTTTACATTTCAAGTGATGAGGGAGGTCTCTTTTTTTTTTTGCTATGTCAGATACCCCATATACTATATGTATACATTATTTGAAACATATTCCTAAGATTCAGATATGTGACAGCAGTATGCCAGGTACTCATGAGATTCTCGAGTAAATCTATGGCATGATAGAGTACTTTTTGGGGATTCCAGAACTGTAAAATGCATGAAAATCGATCAATTATTTGCCACAAAAAATGCCTTCAAAAAGGGGCGGAAATTTGAATGTTTTTTTATCATAAAAATTCAGGGATGCGGGGGTTTTGATGATAATTTTGGTAAAATGATGGGAAAAAAAACTCCATGCGGCCCTTTTTAGAGGGTGCGGGCGGTGCCTTCAAAGCTGATAATTTTTTTTATGCAGCCTAATTGATATTTTACTATGAAATATGAGACAGCAAAAAATATATAAATTTTCAAATATCCCGTTGTAAAGCCTGCTAATAATTGATAGAAATCTTGCCACTGAAAAAGTTGAGTCTATTTACGACTCCAATACAAATCCTATTGGAGGTATCTTGTTTAGCAAGGTTAGACACTATTTGAAGAACATTCTTGCAAATTTTAACTGAATTATCTTGATCTGTGGACATCATTTACCCCACTATAGTGAATCAGAGAAATCAGTGATGTAGACAAAGAAGGAGAGAATTGATTTAAAGTACATGTGTCTATACACAAACTAAAACGCTCAGAGGGGAGCCCTTTCAGTGGCCAGGTCTATCACCTCCAGGGCTGTCTACCTGATATAAATGACTGCCACAGACACTGGAGAATAATCCTTACCCTAATCCATTTCCTTGATGAGATTCTGAAAGAGTTATTTAACTATCATGTGAGGTGATATAATCTAATGCTAATTGGATGCTGCTATTTGGCAACACACGTAACCAAAACTTACAGAGTTTAGTTAGAGAAAATGGATGTGCAGATGTTGTCACTGGTTACTCTCCAATCAACCTGATTTTCGGTGGGGATGGAAACTGGAGGGCTCCTGTGGCCTCGCAATGTCACAGGGTTGTCACCCGCCACCACCTGCTTGCCCACCCACTTGCTAGCTCATACCCACCTGTTCAGCTGAAATTTGATTACATACTTAATAGGGTGACACATGATTTGAGGGTAGTTCCAGGAATAAGTTTCTGCTCCCAGAATTGACAAATAATTCAATGTTCCTGAAATGATTTACAGCTTCAATCTTTCAACCAATCAATTCAAGCATTAAATCACCCTGACCATGAGCCATTTGTGATGTAAATCACGCGTTCATTGACTCAGGTAGGTACCTACCTGAGTCTTATACGACTCCTCTGTGAGACACTTTTTTGGCAAAAAAAACTTCAACCCTTTTTTTTTTAGCAGAAAAAACTATTTCCTGTCAAACATTCAATATGCTACTTAAAATACAATATTTTCCCCACCATAGGTCGCTCTAATCATCCTTGTAATGCAATCCATTCGATTTGAATAATTGGATTTAAAAAAAGCATGCCAAAAATCGTCATGTTTTTTTTACCGTAGACAAACATCAAAGTACTGTTGTAGACACTGGCTCTTCTTTTGTAGTAGTAGTTAATCTAATGTGATCACCTCTGCACCCTCCGCTGAGACGCTTTTTTTTAAGACCAAAAACTCGATGAACCAGGGCGGGAAACGATCCGTGGACAAAAGAGGACGCACAGTCGACAATTTACTGCACTGAGGCAGGGATAGGGGTTGATGTTGGGGGTGGGATTAGGGTCAGGGGTGCACTCAGACAGCACACTACAGATCCGTGGACAAAAAGAGGACATGCAGTACATAAATTATTGCACTATTGGTATACTGAATCTGGGACCTGCTGGCGAGGCCGACAAAGGGGTTCCTTAATGAGCCCTTTTGAGCTCATAATCAATGTGTGCCATAATGACCTCACAGTTGGGGGGCTCGCCAGCAAGTCCCAGATTCAGGGTTGGGGGTTGGGACATGAGTTAGGGTATTACACATAATACACTCACACATATTACACTCACACCTATTACAATCACACATATTTGACTGGGGGAGTTAATCATCTGTAGCACACGCCGCCCTGCGGCCGACCATCACAGCGAAACAGAAACGGAGATGGTGTCGCTGCTGACACTCAGATCGACTCGCTTTTCGATAGAGACGTAAAACGGGGGCTATGTGCCGGCGGGCGCTGATGCCCACAGCCACCTGCTTGCCCAGACGCACTTGCTTGCCCACACTCACCGGCTTGCCCACACCCGCCGGCTCGCCCACACCCGCTGGTTCGCCCACACCCACCTGCTCAGCTGAAATATGATAATATACTAGACACATGATTTGAGGGTAGTTTTGACCAAGGAATACATTCCTGCTCTCTCAGAATTGACAAATAATTCATTGTTCCTGAAATAATTTTTATGGATTCAGTCCATCAGTTCAATCACTTTATCACCCTGACCCTGAGTGATTTGTGATGTTAATCACACGTTCAATCTTACACTCACTCTTCGGGGGCCACATTGGGGGGGGGGGGACTTCGGGTAGGTTTATCCAATGGACAAACAAATACCTGAGTCTTTTGTGATTAGGATCACACGCTAGATTTTTCTCCTGCTCCATGTATTATTGTGGTGCTGGGGGTGGTCAGAGAGAATCGGATAGAGTAAGCATAACATGAGAAGTACCACATTCATTTTCAAGTGATTTGTTATTTGTATCATCAACTGTAGTGTATCCTTTTGCAGGTAGTACCAGAGCACTGCATTATTGCAACAAACACTTCAGCCTTGTTCGTGAGCGATATTGCCAAGGCCAGTAAAAATCCAGGGAAGGTAGGTCTTTGTAGATTATCTATTCAGATCAGTACAATAAGGTGTCACGGTACAAATAGCTGACAAAATTTCTGGTTCTGACCCTATTTTTCTCCTTCAGATGGGCAAAAAGGTCGGGTTCTTTTGAGTGTGCAGTAATGAATGACCCCTTAAATTAAAGCTTAAGGTGGGTAGACCCCATAGTCTAGAAGTATTTAGATTTCGTCAGGATTTTCGCCATGAGGCCCATATTTTAAGTACCGTAAAACCCCGCCTTTAAGACGGATTTATTTTGGGATTTATTTTTCCTACAAGACGGATTTTTTTCCTAAAGAGGGGGGGTCGTCTTAAAGGCGGGGTTTTGACAATTTTGATTTTGGAAAAATGCTCCCAAAAAAAGAGAAAAGTACATCAACAATTAGTAGCATTTATCAACTTTTCCTTTGTTTTTTCAAAGTTACATGGAATGTCATGTAGCCTATAAGAAGATCACGGGAAAATAGTCTTAAAAAGCTGTGATTTGAGTCAATTTGAGGGGGTCTGGGGTTTAGCAAGACCCCCAAAGTCGGGGGTCGTCTTAAAGGCGGGGTTTTCCTAATTGTCATATAATTTTTGTACAAGACGAATTTTTCTCTCAAGTTGGGGGGTCGTCTTAAAGGCGGGGTCGTCTTAAAGGCGGGGTTTTACGGTAGTCTCAAATGGTGTAAAGAAAATAGGGGGGTCCCGAGCTAGTTTATGAGATATCTGGCTTTGAGTTTGGAGTGATCTGTAATAAGATCATATGGTGATAGTACTTATATGCATGGAATAGCATCTTAAAGTAATTAACTTTCCCTAAAGTTCTCTCAGGATATAGTTTATAATCTCACATGTGGGACATCTTGGGTTCAAGCCCCGGGCTGGTCTTGCAGGGTATTTATGACTAAACATGAACATATAGCCCTAATATACAAAAATATGACTAGAGGCACCCCCTGGTGTGTTCTGAGACAACTACATGCACAATGACCTGCACAGTTGACGTGTTTACAAAAGGGTCTAGCCACCTTAACACGTATCTGATTTTTTTGATTTACATCCCACATAAAAAGTGAATTGGAGTTTAAGACTTTTTTGGGGGTAGGGGGGGTCCCCCAAACCATGTATTCCCGGTGAGTATATTATGTATTGATATTCTTATCCTAAGATGAACCCCTACTTCTGGGGGAAAGAAATAAGTCTTACACGGAACAATGATAAATAATTTAGCTCTTTTTAAAACATCACCTATAAGTCGATTTGGACTTTTGCAGAGGAAAATCGACTTGCAAAACCTAATTCCAAATGAAAAATGACTTAGCTGAGGTTTTACGGTTTTCTCCTTTTTTTTAAGGAACTGAGGCCACCTTTTTTGTATTGTATAGGGGAAAAGTATATGCTGACCAGCAAAATCTCATACTGTAAATTCTTGCGTGCTACCTGCGGGTTGTACGCGAACCAGTCTCAGCTTTCATTTGATACCAAACATCCCTAAATAGGGTGCGGGTTATATGAGGGTTTTTGTTACTATATAACGGTACTAAATTTTCAAACCCAGAAACGGGTTATAGGATTCTCCTAAGTTTGGGGTGCGGGTTATACGCGAGATGCAGGTTATACGCGGGAATTTACGGTAACTTCATTTGATAGCCCAAAAAAGGGAATTCCCTTGCTCTTTTTCCTTGGAAAATTTTGTGACCTAGTTCTCCCTACAGGGTAGCTTTTTATTCATTTTCTCCCCTTGCCCAAAATATTTGCTGTAAAAGCCTGAAATCCAAGTTAACAAAATGAGTTGGCCTAAACGCTATCCCAGTTTTCATACATTTTTTTCTACAGGACATGTACGAAAACTAGGATCGAGTCTACCTGCACTACCTGAAGCCCATGCTAGTCTAGAACATATCTCGCGCCCTAGGTGTCTGTAACTGAAATAATAATTCTTTTAAAGCATGGTCTTACAAGAGTATCAAAACCTTCATTAAATATGTCGTAGAATGAATTAGGGAGTGTTCATTTATTAATTACGAGAATACGTTTTTGAACTATCGATAATTGTAGTTGAAACACAAATCTAAATGCTTTATCTGGTGTTCTAGGTAATTGGCATCCACTATTTTTCACCAGTGGAGAAAATGGATTTGGTAGAAGTTATCAAGACTGAGGACACTACACCAGACACAATTGGTAAGCGTTTGTTTTGCATTTACAAGAGTATTCTAATAGGCTATTATAGCACAATGGGATGATACTATCAGGCCTCCCAGCAGCATATATTTGCCTTTATTTTTTATGGAATACAGCAGTCCCATTGATTTAACCAAAGAACGCTGTATTGCACACCCCCCGTGAAATAACCCATGGCCGTATTTCACGGCCCTGTGACGTCATCAAAATTACGGTTTGTTTACATTTAAACGGCATAGAAAGAAGCTGTTTTAGGCCCTCAACCCCCTTATACACCCTAATAATTCATTTTGAATCGAAAAGGGTAAAAAATAAACACAAAGGTGCACTCATTTGAGTCTATTGACCGGATTATTTCACTTGTTGACCAAGGGGCCGCATTCCACTCGGCCTACGGCCTTGTGGAATACGGCCCCTTGGTCAACTCGTGAAATAACCCACCCAACAGACTGAAACCTTTGTCTATATATTTTCTCCTATAGGCCACACCAAAAAAAAAAAGTTGGTCAATGGATTTCACTTTTCCAAAAATGGTGCGAGCGAGCGAATTATTATTGCTTTTTAAAGAATTTTCTTTTTGTCAATGGATTTTGTCGGAAAAGTGGAGCGAGCAACTTTTTTTTTTTCTTTTACCCACCCTTTGACAAAAGTTCTTAGTGAACCCTAATAGAAAAATTTATTGGTTGATCTGGGGTAATTACTGGGAGAAAATTTTGGGGGAAAAAAAGAAAATTCTCAATTTTCAAAAAAATGAAGCGAGCGAAATCCATTGACAATTTTTTTTTCAAAAAAAAATAAATTTCCATTTCCGAAAATGTGGTGCGCGAAATCCATTGACCAACCTTTTTTATTGGTCTGGCCTTAGGGTTAACTGCCCATGAGTCGGCCACCTGGGCCTGTTTTTCCCCTATGAGCTACTGTGGGAGTTATTTCCTAGTGTGTTAGGCAGTCTGTACCCCTAAAGATGGATTTGAATGCTTTTTCTTACGTGTTAGGTATTCCAGACAATTAGGTCCTAACATTCCAATCCAACTCTTAAGCATAATTGACTTCCAATGGCTGATGTATTTAATTTTACTACATCTGTACCATGAGTCAACCACTTTGGTACCTTAAGTCAACCACCTTGGTAGATTTACACAATCCATAATATAAATGCTTTCTACAAATGAACTACACATTGGCTATGTGGACAGCGAGCTAAAGTATAAAGCCTATATTTGGGGTTGTGGCATGTTTTATACATTTTGTATGCTGGAAATTGTGGTGAGAAGTGGCAATACACAGTAATTTAGCCTCATGGTGGAGGGAGGAACAATTAAGCTCCAAAAAATGTAACATAGCAGAATGCTCAATTTCCCCCCATCATTTCAATAAACATATGGGGAATCCCATTTAAACAGGTGTTTAAAGTCACAATCTGATGTTGAAAACATGGTTAAGTGGTTGACTCAAGGTACACGGTCGACTCAAAGACACTTTACCCTATTAGGCCACACTTTTAAAAAAAAGTTTGTTTATGGTAGAGAGATTGGGACAAAAAGAGTTCATCCAGGCGGTTGCAAAATCACCTTTTTGTAACACATTGGATTAAGCGGACATCGATATATTTCTTATTTCCTTTCTGTCAGACCCATATCAGCTCATATCACAGCTGTCACCATAGCTGGAGAGTTCAACAAAATAAGTTATCAAGTGTGGGATGCAATGCATTTGAAATGACCATTACAATTCCCAGTAAAAAATCTAAAAGATCTGGCCAGGTGGCCTGCTTTAGAAATCTCACCCTGCCAGTCCAATGGAAACGGACTTCTTTTTAAAGTGTGACCTTACCCTGTATTTTGAAGGTCGTGGAAACTTTCTGATGAAAGAACATGCCCATTGATGTAGTTTGCTAGTGATAATGGGCTTCATTCCTAATGTGCACACAATTTACAGTGTGATTTTTCATCCTGTGTTTTGCATAAAGCTTTGCATTATATACCCCTTTCATAGAATATAAAGACGTGGCTGTAGCTATTTAACCATTCCATAGACAGATTTAAGCCCAATTTTCGTAGATCAGATTGTGAAAGATAGTCAAGCTGTATGCGGTCAGTTGGGATTATGAAAGAGTTCTAAAGTAGATTGTTGGTCAGAAGTATGTTGCTACATGGTGATTGAGGGACATTTCATATTTTCCTTGTGGTGTCACAGTACAAATTCACCCCCAGAATGTTGTAGTCGTAAATAGTGCTAATGAAAAACGGTACTACTGTGCATATAATCAGTGGTAGGAGGCCTTAAATTTGTCACAGAAACATAATCTGCGGCCCAAATTGTTCCCAAAGGCCTTGGCAAAAAAAATATAAAAAGTTGGTTGTTGCCAACTAGCGCAAAATCGGAACACACTTTTTTATGCGGGATGCAAATAAAAAGATCAGATATGTGTTAAGCTTTAATTTAAGGGGTCATTCATTACTGCACACTCAAAAGAACCCAACCTTTTGCCCGTCTGAAGGAGAAAAATAGGGTCAGAACCAGAAATTTTGTCGGCTATTTGTACCGTGACACCTTGTCTAAACCTAAACCATTTCTTATATATATTGTAAACTAAAGTTTTTCTTATTCGACTGCCTGTATACAAAATATCTGTATTGAAGCAAGAATACTGAATTTCCCCATTTATAAGCCAGGCCCTGAATATAAGCCTGCCTCATTTATAAGTTTGGTCAAAAGTGTAACTAGGTCTAATATAAGCTGAGGCCCGAATATAAGGCGGGTCTGGGAGTCCAATTCAATTGGTAACACTTATTTGGTCATAACTTCATTCCTAATTGATGAATTTACACAATTTCTGCATGTATACAAAATTTAACTAGAATTACCTTTATAATCTATAGAAATATTTACAAAAATGATCAGCATATATTTTGATTTTAAATATTCAGGATTTATGCCCACATAAGTATCTTTATTATAGAAAAGTATTCAATTCCTCAGAAGCTATGATAGCATACTGGAAGACAAATTGAAAAATATTACAACCCTGCCCTGTGTGCCTGCCCCATTTATAAGCCGGGTTAAAATGGCAGTTGAAATCATATAAACGGGGAAAAACTGTATTACCCCCAAAGGCACACTGAGCAATAAGAACTAGGCCTGTACTTTAAAATGTTAGTTTGTTTGTGTTTACATTTAACATTTAAACCATAGTCTCCTAAATTGTATGAAAGGAAAGATATGCTTGGATCAATGATTTAGGTTTACAAACAGTACAGGCTGTGAATAATATTCAGTATGATTAACTATCTTGTAGCAACGGCAGTGGATTTCTGTTTGCGCCAAGGTAAAACTGTAATTGTTGTGAAGGATGGACCTGGATTCTACACTAGCCGTTGTGTAGCTGCCTACATGTCAATGGGAGCTCTCCTCTTTAGGGTATGTCACATTGTTATTTATTCTTTTATTCTATAGCAAACTGTAAAATAAAACTATAAAACTGTAATTGTGGTGAAGGATTCACCAGCATTTTACGCAACCCGCTATATAGTCTCCTACATGACAATGAGAGTATTTATCTTCAGTGTATGTTTTGTAATGATTTATGCACACTTTGAATACTGTTCTATTAAGGTCACTACTCAAGTTCCAAATACCCAAAATTCGCAAATTTATCCAAATGGGCTAATGTTGCATTTGCATATACATATATAAATTCCCTAACTGTACAAAAAAATTAGACCATTTCGACAAATTTTTTGACACTTTGAATAATGAATATACATTGACTTTTGCCGTTTTACCCATTATTTTAGGCTTTAAAAGAAAAGACCAGCATAATTTTATGTGGCCTTCTATTGATAGTACCGACATTGATTAGCAGTATTCTGACATACATCCTATTTAAATCTGCACCATGTAGCAGTTAAACCCAAAAGAAATATCTAGAGAATGACGTCACATGAGAACAAAAATGTGCCCAGCCATACAAAGCCTATGTAAACACATAATATTCGACTACTATACGTAATGTATTAAACAGCCAATGCACAATAAAAAAACATATTCATTGTATTCATAAATTAATTGTGAACCCCCTTTCCTTTTCAATTCATAAAAATAGGCATCAAGTAGCCCACTAGAGCCAATATAAATGAAACAGATAGAAAATATAAAATCGTCTGCACCTACACTGCTCTATGACTGGCCCTTGAGTAGCCCTTAATTGGCAGTTAATACACACTGAGAGTGTTGTACCGAGCAACCAATCAAGGAGTCATTATGGGAGTGTCTAGACCAATCAAGAGAGATGGGCTGAGTGTGTCTGGGTGGATTTTGGTCTCATGTGACGTCATTTCTGACCTGGTCTGCTCTAATATATGTCAGTTTAATTGCTACATGGTGCAGACTTTGATAGAATGTATGTCAGAATACTGCTAATCAATGTCAATACTACCAATAGAAGGGCACATAAAATTACGCTGGTCCTTTCTTTTAACCCTTGTGCTCACAGCACAGTAATTTGTACTGTGACACCTCATACTACCCTCATCTCGCATATTACTACTCAGGATCTTGAGAGATCCCAGGAAAAATACCCTAGTACAACCTGCACCTAGACTTTTGTGAAATTAACCTATACCCATCCCCCAGCATAGGATATTACCTACCGGGTAGGTTTACTGTCTGTGGGCAGGGGGGTTTTAGGGGGTGAGCCTGAAAGATGGTACCTTCGCCTACATCCTGTGGGTGAGAGGCGGGAGGCAAGAAGGTGTGAGTGCAAAAGATCCTACCTGGGTTTTTTATCTGTGGGTAGAAGGAGGGGGGGGGGGGTGTGAGCGCCAAAGATGCTGTCCAGCTCTACATACCATGGTTAGGGGTGGTTGTGAGCACCAAAGATGCTACCTGGGTTTACCATAGGTAGCAGAGGAGGAAGGTGATGGGTCATTTTGGGACCATTTCTGAAACTGAAAAATCCAAATGCCCACTTATAACTTTGGCCATTTCCTGGATAGAGAGCGGTATTCAACTAAACATGAATTAATTTTTCGTATTTTTATTCCTTGAACATTACAGCAATGTCCTGATCCTGAGAGAATTGACAACCTATGCAAGAAAGGAGGGTTTCCAGTTGGAGTTGTGACACTGTTTGACGAAGTGGGCATTGACGTCGCGCATAAAGTATCAAACAGAATGGTCTTTCTCTTCGGCGACCGGATTGCATCCAAAGAAACCCTTGCAATTTCCCAAACATCCTACATGGAAATGAAACTTTTAGGTATGTTGATGTTTCTATTTTCCTCAGACATTGTTATTCTACCCTGGTAGATAATGTTTTTGATGATTTGACCACCCATGAAGAGAGAAATTTTCATACGAGCACATTTACTGAACCAGGGCACAGTAGTGCCAGGTTCTTTAGAGACAGGTATTTTTGGACTTTTTGTCAAAAAAGTCCCTTGCTTTCTGTCCCTTTTTTTCCTGTGAAACATTTGGAAATAAAATATTTAAATGCTGCTACAAACAAGTTTTGATCAATGCCAATCCATGCCATCAAAGATTGAAACTAAAAAAGCAATATTTCGTACACAAAATTGATATTGAAAAAAACCCTTTTTCGGCGCAATGCTAAAGGATAGGGTTTCAAGTAAACTACAGACCTTCATGAAGTGTCCCTTTACATGAAATCCTCTTTGTTCTAATGTAAAAACGGGGTGAGACACTTTTTGAGACGCTCTGAGGCCGCATTATTGCCTCTACCTTCGGTAACCTTCATGAAAATGAAAGTAAGGCTATAGCTTTTTAGTTCTCTCTCCACCCGTAAAAGATATGGTGGCGCCACTCGCAGTTCTCGTACTCCACAAGAAGTCAACGAAACATCACGACAGTCCCACAGCGACACCGTATCTCCGCCGTTTATCGTACGATCAACTCGCTTTTTGATAGGGACAAAAGGCGGTACATGCCTGCAGCCTGCAACTGTCGCCCATGCCCACCAGCTTGTTCACACCCACCGGCTTGCCCACACCCACCAGCTCGCCCACACCCACCTGCTCAGTTGAAATATGATAACATACTAGTGTGACACGTAATTTGAGGGTAGTTTTGACCCAGGAATACATTCCTGCTCTCAGAATTGACAAATAATTCATTGTTCCTGAAATAAAATTTGTGGATTCAGTCATTTAGTCAATCAATTCAATCCCTTTCTCAACCTGACCCTGAGTCATTTCGGATGTTAATCACATATTCAATCTTTGCTTACATTTCATTTTCATTTTAAACCTTATAGATAAATACAGTGAAAAAAAGAAAACTAAATGAAAACAACAGTATTGCAAAAAAAAGCCCTGGTTCACATGTGATATATATCACATATACCATTCATTGTATTAAAGCTGCAGATCTTGATAGATTCAGTAGTTTTTTAGCTGTGAAGTTTAATGCTTTCATTTTGGTTCTACTGTTGTGTTTTAGGTCGAAAGGGTGGAAAAGGATTTTACCTATATGAGAATGGGAAAAGAACGGGAGTGAACCCACAGGCTCTAGAAATAGGGAAGAAGCATGCAATGGCTCCTCTGGTTGAGTAAGTAGTAATTCAGGGTTTTCTTTATCTTTTCAATTTCTCATAAGACATGTCATTTTCATGTTGTTCCTTTTATAGCTACTTAAAATGATTTGTGTGTACTGTTATCTTTTGTTCTCCACATCAGAATGACAGATGACAACATCATTAGACAACTTATCTTGAAGTTCACTGATGAAGCCGTTCGTTGTTTCGAAGAAGGGATCATAGAATCACCAGTAAGCTCATATATTTCATATAGTTCCTATCACTACAGTATATATAAGCACCTCGAGTGCTAATCAAATTATTATAGGGGATTGTGCTCAGTGTAATAGGTTCATTATTCTATACATTGGCCCTGGCTGGAAAACTAAGCCTTATGTCAGACTGAATAGCTCAGAAACTACACATATCAAGTCATTTCTGAAAGTGTTATAAAGAAAATTGTACCAGTAAGGTCTGGTATAAACAAAGGTTTATCCTAGAAAAGATCATCCATGCCTTCTACTAGTTGTGAAAAGCTAAAGGTGTCACAGTACAAATTAGCCCCCAGAATGTTGTACTCGTAAATAGTGCCAATGAAAAACGGTACTACTGTGCATATAATCAGTGGTAGGAGGCCTTAAATTTGTCACAGAAACATAATCTGCGGCCCAAATTGTTCCCAAAGGCCTTGGCAAAAAAATATAAAAAGTTGGTTGTTGCCATTGTAACCCTGGGTGGTGATTGGAGGGGTCAAAGGTCAAGGTCAAAGGTCGCTGGGCACCTGTAAAATTTCTCCAGTTTGGGTAAGTCAGTTTCCATGGCAACTAGCGCAAAATCGGAACACACTTTTTTATGCGGGATGCAAATAAAAAAATCAGATATGTGTTAAGCTTTAATTTAAGGGGTCATTCATTACTGCACACTCAAAAAGAACCCAACCTTTTGCCCGCCTGAAGGAGAAAAATAGGGTCAGAACCAGAAATTTTGTCAGCTATTTGTACCGTGACACCATGGGTAATACGCGGGAATTTCAGTGGCGTAGGAAAAGGGGGGCTAGGGGGGCCTGGGCCCCCCCAATCACTGAGGAGGGGGGGGCCTGAATATGTTTGGGCCCCCCAAAATTTGTCAAGACCTGTAATATAATACACACATAGGGAAAAATTGGGGGGGCCGGGCCCCGAAATCAGACCTAAAGGGGACTCAAATACTACTTTTCCATACAACCTAATATAAGAATGTATATGAAACATCATGCATAAAAACCGATACTTTAAGTTGGTTGGCGTGGGCCCCCTTGGGCCCCCCGAATGAAGATTTGCTTCCTACGCCTCTGAATTTACAATCAGTGAATCATCCTGATGGTGATTGGATGTATGAAAGTAAAAGTAATGAAGTGAAAGTATAAATCACACGCCTATACTTTTAACTGGGCAATGGTTCTTTTACATCCCAAACTACATGAGCACAGTATGAAATGGACAGGCTATGATAACACTGGATAGCACCAATATTCCATCCAGGTTGGAGAAGCTGCTGCTCACAGGTAGCTGACAGACAGGGCCCAGTCTAGCCTTTGATATGCTGTATATCCACCACAGCAGATGATGGGGGGGGGGGTAGTAAGTGGAGACTTGAACCAATGTTATCTGAGTGTGAGTAGGAGAGACATACATGGCCACAGTACAGCTGAGTGTGTCGGTGGGAGACGTACGGGGTTGTATGATGTAGTAATATACATGATATGATCAATTATGATCTGAGACCTCAAGTTTGTGGTTGTAGGCCATTGCATTGTTTGTTTACAGGGGTGCTTTTTGCCCAAAGGGATAATTTTTCTATTTCAAATCTAATTTGAATTATTATCTATGTGCCATACTTAAGCAACCCTGGTACTGCATGCAGTATCGGTTTTTGGGTACTGAAAAGACAGTTATTGCTTTTACCAATGCAGTTGGCAGAATGATTATCCGTAATAATGAAAAGGACTTAACATGGAAAATCAGCTAATCAATAGATTTTCAAAGGATAACATCATCTAAATCCAAGATGGCTGCCATCAATCTCCTCAAAAAGTTATTTCATTGTATTTCTTGACCTCAGAAATGTATATTTAGCATTTGGAATCCTAATTCTAAGTTGATTAGAAAAGGAGATAGATGATTTAGAAATATTCAGCAGCGGCCATTTTTAAATATGGCTGCCATAATGGCTACAGTCTATATTAGCAATAGATTTGTATTTATAATATATTTCCATGGTCTCAGGAATGTGTGTTTCAACATTCAGATTTTTTCCTGCAGGGAATCATGTGTTTTTGTCCATTATGCATATATCTTCATTTTCGCATAAATTATGCTAATTAGGCCTTAATGAAAAATTACAAAATTGCTAATTTTGACTAACTGATAATCATACATGGGTATCAACTATTCTAGGTGTCTTTACAACTCTTGCTCTTCTTTATAAGATATTTGATTTTTTTATGGAATTAATTGATAAAGGAACACTTTTCATTTTCAACACCAATTTAGAAGTGTAATACAATTCTTGAAAATGATGTTTCCACTTAGAAATCGATTCAGCACGTCGAAAAACCCCTATACAGAAACTTTCATGCTTGCTTCCAGAAGTGCCAATCTTGGTGCCTATGTGCTCCCTATAACACTATAAGGGCAGATTTTCGGTACTTTTTACTATTTAATCTGTGAGTCGCTTTTGTTTCAATGCCATAGTACCAACCGCAAAAGGAAGGATTTAACTCCTTCACCACTGGGTTTCTTGTAACTCAATGCAATGATGTGCAATATATTGGCTTACCGCGTGGAAGGGGTTAATAGACTTCTTCTAATTCCAGGTTGATGGTGACATTGGCCTGGTTTTTGGTGTAGGATACCCGCCCCACCTTGGTGGTAAGTGTTTGTAACATGTTCTCACATTTTCAGTCTTTTGTATGCATTCATAGTTGAAAGCAATTTGCAATTTGTTAATAAAGAATCACCCTTTTCTTAGAACTGGGTTGCATAGATAATATGTTAGTCATGAAAAACAGGTACATGTATCAAGTGCAACCAAATTTCAAATGGAGCACGTCAATATTATTCTGTTTTGTATTCATATCCAACAGGACCTTTCCGATATGTGGACAGTGTTGGAGCTGACAAAATTGTAGCACAGATGCATGAATATGAGGCACTGTATGGGGAAATATTCACTCCATGCAAGCTGCTGGTAGATATGGCCAAGGATCCGTCAAAAAAATTCCACAGTCAGTGAACACTGCAAGTGATAAGCATGTGCACCAAAGCTGCTGACAAACTATGACAACTGCCCACAATATGGTGAACTCAAGCTATTGCCCACAATAGGGTGAACTCAAGCTATTTTGTCCATATTTGCTATGGTATATTTCCCCAACTAAAGTAAAGTGTATACCAATAGTAATGGGTCAGCCATTAAGTTCATGCAATGTATTTCATTCCTAGCATATTGTTTAGTTGTTTATAAAATGTCAAATCATGAAATGAACTCTCAACAGGGTCATCGTACTATGATAATGCATTTTGTCGATATTTATTCAAATTACTTACTACAGTAAAATTCTGTTAAAAAAAACTATCAGCTTTACGGATACTTTTCTGAAAAAAATGGTGAGGGTGGGAGGCTTTTTATTTTTATTTTTATTTAGTTTTTGGTTGACAAGGGAGGTCCTTTTTTATTTCTATTTATTAAATATGGCGTCTATTGTACTATTTCTATATATTACCATACAAAAATCCAATTATTAACCATGTGATTGATATGCCCAAGGAATAATATGCTACTTTAATAATATTACTACACCAAATAATAGCTGAGATATGAAATTCCGTTTTTTTAGGGGGAATCTTTACAGTTGATGCAGATTTTAAAAAAAAAAAAATTTGAGGAAAAATGGAATAAAAAGCAGTGAAGTGGCCCCTTCTAAGTGATGCGGGCGGTGTCTGTAAAGCTGATTTTTTTTTAAGTGGCCTTACAACAAAGTGCTTGGGGCAAGCAAAAAAGTTAGTTATAAACAAATTTTGTAATATCCAAACAGACCATTTAGACAAGCTTACTACTGTCATAAACCTACGATTGGTAAGAAATGTCCCCCCTACCCCCCCCCCCCCCACCACATACATAGGTAAAGCAATTAAGCAAACAATACATGAGTAAACATATAAGTATATATACTTCATTGGATTCTTCATGATTCTTCATGTACGAATATAAAGGGAAAAAAGACAATATAAAATGACAGTCCATGCCTGCTTTCCCAAGGCTCTGTCACATTACCTGGACATGGGAATGGAGGTAGGTGCGCAGGGGAGGGGGGGGAGCTACAGTATCCCCCACCCAGGGTCAGAAGCTCGTCACCAGTCCCACCCCATGGTCCCCCCCCCCCTCCTCCTGCATGTTCCGTCCCTTTCACAGCTACACCCTGTCCACCCACCTCCTCTCCCCCTCACCTGGTTAAGAGGTGGCAGGAGACGCTCACCTCCCTTTCATCCCCCCGTCCCATTCTCCGATGGCTTGTGTCTACCATCACCAACCTATACCCCTGTTTACCGAGCCCGGGCTCCTGCCTCTCATCTCCGACCAAGGCCCACTCAATATTCTCAGCATTTTGAATCAATGAAAGTATACAATAGCCTTTGAAAAATCGTTGATAGCATTTAAAAATTCGTTATAAACGAATTTTGCTAATGAAAGATTCGCTATGATAGAATTTGTTTACTCTAGGAATGTATGGGACAGAATTTTGGCAAAGCAATTTGTTTGTTATAACCGAAAATTTGCTATAACCGAATTTGTCGTAGCGGAATTTTACTGTATTATATATAGAAGGCTGCATGGTTGTCATATACGGGTGCGTAAAATGTATACATATTCTTATTGTGATTACACTGTAACCATGTAGCAACAAATCAGTATGTAATCAGGTTTTTTTGTAAGTTTGAATAAAAAAGCTATGAAAGTGTTATTCTGTGTAGTAAAGTTGTTTTTCCTGATCTTAGATAGGCATTAGTTGGTAGGTTATACGTTCAGTCTATAGATATGATAATAAAAAAGCTCTTCTATCCTCATCATGGACAAAACATCTGTTTTAAATAGGCTTTTGCCAATACCACACTCTCCCTAAGTATGAATATGGAGCTGTTACAGCTGTATGTTTTGCATGCCTTTAGGGTAAACTGCCCATGAGTCGACCACCTGCACCTCTGTTCAACTTGTCCATTTTTTTTTTTTTTTTTTTTCATCTATGTAACCTCATAGCAGTTTATTTCCGTCTGTATGATACTTCCGTTACAAGATTCGCGACCGACCAACCATCATGTTGAGAAGGGGAGTGATTTAACAATTTAAATGTGAGGAGTAATAGTTCATTTGAAGGAATTAGAATTAGAACTTATCTAACATGGGAAATTCATTGACAGTTTCATGGCATTTAGAATGTAGCACAGTCTATTTCGCTGCATAAGGCAGACTAGTAACAGTTTTATGGTAATGTACAATGTGGATGAGGAAACAAAGAGAAAAAGTGGAGCAGGGAGGGAGTTGTGAATGGATATTTCAGGTAGTACAGGGTAAACATTAGGCAACAACAATCACGAGATATAGGCACCTGAAAGTATTGCCTTTCTTCTCCCCTTGAGGTTTGTACCGAGCCACTTCTTTATACGGCTCTTAAAAACTGCTTTGTTCTCTGATTCCTGTATCTTCAGTGGGAGGGAATTCCAAAACATTTTACCAACATGTGGGGCGGATTTACTATAGGCAGCTGTAATGGGCCTTTTTATAGGGAAATTTCTTTTATGGTCATTTCTAGTTCTAGGGTTGGTAACAACTTTTGGGGGGTCCTTAATAAATTTCTTGTATATCAGAGATGAAAGCAGTTCCTTTCTTCTAACTTCCTGAGTGGGGACCTCACATAGACCATGAAGGGTATCGGTGTGTTCCTCCCACACTTGGACTTTTAAAATACAGCGTAAGATTCTATTCTGAACCCGTTGTATCTTTTGAAGAAGATCCAAATTACATGCTGATAATAGGAAGGAACAATAATCAAACTTAGGTAATATGGATTGTTTGAATATTTGAATTGCGTCCCTGACTGAAACCAGGTCTCGTATTTTCCCCATTTTAAAGGAGAGGAAATTTGTGGATTTTATAGATGCTTTTGCATGAGGGGCCATTCCCAGAGTTCTGTCAAGTGCGGCTCCCAGATAGGTAAATTCATCCACCTCTTTTAATACGTTACTATTTAATAACATAGATCGTTTGGTAATTTTTCTCTTATAGTATCTGTTAGAACAGAACCACATGAACTTGGATTTTTCTTCATTTATGGTCAATGCCAGGGAGTCAGCGACCTTTACAATAATGTTTAGATCACGCTGTAACGTGTCAAACGCTGTGATGGGACATTTGTCTGAGCAGTATACTACAAGATCATCCGCGTATAGTTTGATTTTACTCGTGATATTTGTACAAGCTATGGCATTTATATAAAAGATGAACAAGGTAGGGCCAAGTATACTACCTTGGGGTACCCCAAAATCTACCTTACAACTATCAGAACCAACATCATTTATAACAGTAGATTGTGTCCTATCTCTAAGATAGGAGGAAAGCCAGTTTAAAAGATGTGGTTCCATACCACAGTCATCAAGCTTTGCTAATAATATATCATAATTTACACAATCAAAAGCTTTTTTTATATCGACGAATACAGACGCTGTTGGAATACAATTATCCTTTGCAGTACCTATATCATCTATGAAATCAAAAATGGCCTCCGCTGTACCCATGCCAGGTCTAAAACCATATTGAGAGTCTGCTATAAGGGATTTTTTATCCATAAACTCTCGTATTTTACACTGTACTAGTCTCTCCATAATTTTTGAGGGAAAAGGGAGGACTGAAATAGGGCGCCAATTTGAAACATTGCCTAGGTTACCACTTTTGGGGATGGGGGTGACTTTGGCATGGGACCAGCTTGGAGGGAAGATACCCTGGTTCATAGAAGAATTGCATATATGTGTTATCTGATGGGGGATACAAGAAAAGGCGTCCTTTAAAACTCTCGATTTTATGTTTTTCAGACCGGAGGGCTTTGTTACATCGAGATCCGAGATGACAAATCGAACTGAACCTTCTTCAAAAGGAGGTGGCTTTGGAAAGGCATTGGACATCAAATCTGGCGGAATATATGTAGGGGGTGATACATTCTTTTTTTCATAAAGAGTTTTTCCAATTGTGGAGAAAAAATTATTGAAATAATTTGGAACGTCTTGTATCAATTCATTGCTCATTTGATCATATAATACCGGGGTGATATCCTCCTTAGGGGATTTAATGAGAGAATTTATTTCTGCCCAGAAACGCTTTGGGTCCTTTCTATTTTCGAAAAGTTTTTTCCTGACATAGAGAGAACGGGCAGTTCTTATACATTTTGTGATTTGTATACGGAGAGACTTTGCATCCAAGAGGTCCTGGTCCTCTCTATGACGGAGAAATCTGGAGACAAGGAAATTTCTCTCATTTATAAGGGCGTGTATTTCAGGGGTTATCCACTCATTTCTGTAATCTCTGAATTTGCGATTTTTTACGGGGCAGTTCTTATCAAGATATTCTGTAATAAGATTTTCAAGATACTGCCATTGTTCTTCACATTCATCCATGTCATAAAAATTTACCCAATCATGTTCAAGCAGAAACTTTTCAAATTTATTTTTGTCATAATTTTTATATGAACGACCACGCATTGTGCGGATTTTATGTTTGTTCCTCATTTTCTTACGTATAGCACATACCGGTAAATGGTCACTGATCAAACTAGAGGATGTAAAGGCGCTACAAACATATTTACAGTCAGTTATAATGTTGTCTATACAAGTACCACCTCGAAGCTTGGGCCTGGTGATGGTGTTGATGTGCCATGTCAAGTGGAGATCCCTACACATGTTCTTGAGGGTTTGGGTTCGGGGTAGGGAGTTATCTAAAAAGGCCGGGAATTATGTCCCCTATGAACCAATTTTCAATTTTAGGGTTGTAAATAGATTTTAAGTGTTGGACAAAGTTAGAGGGATTACCTTTGGGGGGTCTGTACACTGTAGTGATACACATTACTCTGTTATTTGGTATTTTAACCATGATAGGAATACATTCAATGTCCTTTGTACAAATGCATTTATCCTCTATGACCGATGTGTATTGAAAGATATTGTTATTTATGTAACAAATGATACCGCCACCTTTACTTTTCCTGTCTAATCTGTGATATTGTTTACCTGCCCATTGGAGTAGGGCGTTGTCGTATTGAAAATGTAACCAAGATTCAGAAAAGCCAATAAAATCGAAATCTGTTAATTCGAGTTTGATTTCATCAAGTTTCTTGTATAGGCTACGACAATTTAAATGTACCAATGAGAACCCTTTGTACTTTTTGTTTGGATTTTTGTTTAAGTGACTAATAACAGATAACGTGAGCTTTTGGGGGGGGAGGGGGCAATAAATAGAAAGAAATAATATACATGAATGATAACCGGAGATAGTACAATTATTCTATACTCTGATTTGATACCAAGTTTCAAAGTCACCAGGGAACCCGGTGATATTTGAGTGTGGATTGCCATCTATGAGAGAGGGCGAATGCTTGGTCGAGCTTGTGTAAATAATATTGTAACGTGGGGGGGGGGGGAGGGCAGGTGTGTGTAACCTGAGGAGGGGGGGGGGGAAGGATATTTATGGGGGGGAAGGGTTGCATAGAAGAACTTCTAGCAATAAGTGGGAGTTAAATTTTTTAAAGGTATTAAGTGAGTTGGGTAATGGTTCATATAGTTTTCAACAATCATGTGAACAGTCAGAATTTAATAGAATATAAAGTATCAATATTACAACAGTTTTAAGCAGAACATGTGGAACAATGTTGGTCTGTGTTACAGCGTATAACATGCGTATGATATAAGTGTAGAATAAACTTCTGCCATCTGCTCGTCATCTGCTGGAGTAGAGAAGGATGGACGCCTGTTCTTCTTCAAGATGGATTTAAATCCAGAGCTTACTACCGGTAGGTAGGTAGGGTGATAATGTTGCGACAGCATAAGGTGGATTAAAATCCAGAGCTTAGAATATTTATATAGGATGCGTCATCTGAGTGGACAAGTTGGATTAAAATCCAGAGCTTTACCGGTAGATGGAGGGAAGGTGGATTAAAATCCAGAGCTTTACTTTACAGCTAGCATCAGTTTGTTGTAGGCGATAAGAGTGGATTTACATCCAGAGCTCTATTAATTCTCACTAAGTTGGATTGAAATCCAGAGCTTACCGGGTACTTGGGAGGGGGGGAGGGAAGTTGGAGTAAAATCCAGAGCTTGACTTGAAAGGGGGTTCAACTTATCTGAACACGACCACCCGGGTGTCAGAGGGAACTGTAGTGGCCGGGGCATTTTCCTCCCTCTCACTGACTGACTCCGGGTGTGAGTCAGTGTGTTCCGGGGAGGAGGAGTGCGGCACATCAGAGGGCGTTGTACTAGTTGGGCGTTTTTTGTTTTGAGCTTTTTCGGGTTTTTCTGCATACAACTTGTTTCTCAGGGCAGTGCGTATTAGGCTTACCCTCACAATCTCCACTATTTTCCCCAGCAGATCTGAGGTAGGGTTTATGGCTCCAGACAGTAAGTGGAAACTAGGGCCATTGTGCAGATGACCTTCACTATACATGAGGTCAAATAGCTTGGGTACAGACACTGCAGTACGGACTGCAGATTTAATGATCTCCCTGTTGACGTCAATGATGAGGGATTCCAACTTGGAGTGATCCGTATTCTTGTGCTTTTTAAAGCTGAGCTTAACAACGTTTGGCACATATAGTGTGGAGAAAATGAGCTTTGCGTCAGGGGTTAGCTTTGTTATAAGTCTTGTTATACTTCTTATACGTGAGACCATGGTGTTAAGTGCATGTGTTGCATTCAACCTGAAGAGTACTTTAAAACCATCAACCTTGATCAGGTCAAAAAGACCAACCATGATTAATATTATATCATATGAGCTAGCTTCTAGTAGGTTTTGTACAATGGGAGGTAGGGCCTCCAGAGTTATGTCTTTGTATATTTTTGTTACAATTTCACAAGAGAAGTAGGGGCCCAGAAGGGTGTGAAGTCCGGTACAGCGGGAGTCCCCCAATATGAGTATCCTGGTATCGTCCTTTATACTCATTTTTAATACCGGTAGTAGTCCTGGTATTGTGGAGGGGGGGTGGAGTTTTGAACACCTGGTGTGTTATATTCACAGCTGCTTGCATATGATATAGCGTCGAATTCCTGGGGTTGTGGCCGATATGGTCTGGAGGGGGGAGGGGGGTAGGGGGGTTCGTTCCTACCAAACCCTTTTTCAGGATAAGTGTTTTTCTGTATAAATACCGGTTTCCCTGTGTGACTGTGCCCAGAGTTGGTCCAGGGGGTATGCTGTACGTTGTTGTTCCCCCAAGCACCGTGGCTTGTAGGTTGGTGTGGTTGTTGATGTTGGTTTTGGGGGAAATACTGCTTCTGTTCTTGTGGCTGTGATGCAGTCTGTTGACGTGCCGTGGGGTACTCACTCAAGTACTGCTGTTGTAGGAGACGGGCATCTTGTGGAGGGAACTGCTGCGGGCTATGTCGGTGATGTTGTTTTTGTGACGGCCTGTGTGGGTCTTGTCTCACGGGGGGGGCGGGGGGGTAGGATGGTGTACCTGCCCCCTGTGCACTGCTGTCAATGAAGGCTGAGCGTACTTGCATTAGGATGCGGCCATGAAGATTGCCACCTGGAATTTGAAAATAATAATCATCATAACGAGTGTCAGTAATGAGCATGCCTCCTGACCATGTTGGGTCCATGTTTGCTTCAATCAACTGGGTGGGTGCCGAATCAATAAGTCTCTCTGCCAGATCAGGGTGTTGAGAGAATTTTGCGACCAATATTTGACACATCAAATCCGTTCTGTACAATTCCCAAGCTGCCCTGTCAAGGTTTTTGACGTATTTCCCAATCATTTTCATTTTGTGTGGGAGGTTCTCCTTCATAACCTTATCTTGTGACTGGGTGTCCCTTGCAAACCTCGCCTTACAGAATACATAGCATTGTTCGACACAAGTGAAAGTTAGTTTGAGCCCGTCTTGCATTTCAAACTCAAACATGTTTTCATGGAAGTTTGAGAGAAAAGCCTCTTGGCCGCAGTATAGAATGCCTGCCACTGATGTGCGCATACTGACCTTTCTTTGATTAAAGTTTTGAGCAATGTTGTTGTTGTACTGCGGGTTTTTCCTGTTGTTTTGGCCGTGCGAAGTAAACGAGTCTCGTGTGGTGGACGATAATGGGGGAAAATGCGGACCGGACGCCGGAGGTGGTGCGTTCGACTGAGGAGGGGTTAGTTTTGATGGGTGACGGGACGCAGCGTAGTCCGGTGTGTTCGACTGACGGTGTGTGGTAACTTGAGGATTTGCGGGTTGCTGCCTTTTTGCTGATGTATAAAAAGAATCCCAGCCTGCGTCCTTATTTGAATCCGGCCTCCTTTCTTTGTATTGTTTTTCGGGAAGAAAAGAGAATGGCGGATCCTTTTTTTCTTGTTGAACAGACGGGGGTGCCGCGCTCCCATTTTCAGGTAGAATGGGGGGAGGGGGGGTGGGTTGTGTATCGGGGGGGGTTTTGGGTCTGCTGGGGGGTTTGGGGTTTTTTGGCCTGCAGGGGTGTTTTGGGCCACTTGGGGGGTGAACTGTGAGAAATCCATGAGAGGCAGGATCTTTTTCATTTTGCTCTGGTGGACTGTTGCTGGGTTTTGAGTGGGGGGGGGGGAGCCCTTGTGTGGCACTGGGCTTCTGGACGGGGGGTGCAGTTGCTATCCCCTGAAGTGGAGTGCTACTTCTTAGGTTGGGGGGGAGGTATTGATCAGGAATTTTGTCTATGTCACACATGTTGTAAACTGAGTTTACAATCTTCAGTTTATCATCCGTGAAGGGTACCAGAAGGCCCTGCTGTTCATTGTAGTGGATGATCTCCCACACTTGTGCTCTAAGGGTTCTTGTTTTCCTGTCCTCCTGGGGGTTTATCTTTATGAAGCCGTGGTCTGTGGAGTGTTTACATCTAGTTCTGTTGTCCATCAGTTCATCTCTTGCTGAGAAACTCGCCAGACATACAAGTATGGGTGATGGGCGGTCCAGACTGGGTCGGGTTCCACGGTTCCTAAGTCTCATTGTCTTGTTTATGTCAGCAGGGGAAATCTCAGCACCAATGTCCCTGGCCAGATAGAGAATCTTTGATGTGAGGCACTCGCGAGGGGTTTCTGTTATGCCCTGTATAACAAGGTTTCTCTCAAAGTCATTTGTGGAGTGACGTGTGCAGTACTCATCACTCCCTTTGACTGAAGATGGGTTTGTTGAGAGGAGGTCGACCTTTGTCTCTAGATTGGTTTTTTCAGCTTTAAGGGTGGAGAGGTCTTGTGATAGGGTCTGTATTTTGGACTTGAGGTCTTGAACTTCTTGGGAGGATGGGCCCATGTTTTGGTTTTGATCAGGAAGGTTTTTTAGTTCAGCCACCTTCTGTTCAAACACAAACTTGGAATTTTCAAGATCCTGGAATAAGGTTTTCAGTTTATTTAATTCACCCAGTTGTAGCTCATGAGAGTGGAGTTTGCCTTCAGACACTATGTTCTTGACATCATTTGTCTGGAAGTTTTCATTTGTTTTGCTGATTAATTCGGTCAGCTTGGTCCATACTGTCTGTATACCTTCTTTGTTGGTATGAGAAGAAGTCTGGAGGGCTGTGATAGATTGCTGGGTGCTTTCAGCAGCCTGAGTAAGAGTGGTGATTTTGGCTTGATTTTCTAGAGACAGCTTGGACATGGAACGGAGTTCCTCACTCAGAGGTGAGAGCTGATCTGTGACTGCCTTGGTGACACTGGATTTTATAGAGGTCTCCAGGTCTCCAAACCTGGAGATGGCCAACTGAATTTGGGAGAAGTTTGCATGGACAGATGAATTTATGAATTTTTGTAGAGTTGAGATATCTTCCGGGGTGGCATCAGTCCGTTCCCCTATGGGGAGATGACTCATAGATAGACTCCTGGCGGGGGAAGGAATGGCGTGCTGTTTTGGAGTGGAATGGAGAGGGGTGGTACCTTCGGAGTGGAGGGGGAGTAGTGGGTTTTCTATGACAGTATTTTGTTGTGGGTCGGCTTCAAATCCAGAGAAGGACGATCCCAGGGAGCTGTTATTGTCATCACAGTAATCTAGTGCTTTTAGCGGTGTTGCAGCTAGATTCTGGGCTGGAGGGGAGAGGGGGGCGACGATTGCAAACCCAGTCGATGTTTTACTTGGATTGAGCAAACTGGGGGAGTCTTGGGTGGAATCCGTGCATCCCATGGCGCCCCCCATAGAATGTGGCAGAACCTGACCTGCGAGATGATCTTGTATACCAAGATGTTGATTGTGGGAGGCAGTAGGGGAGGTAGGATCAATAGTTTCATTTGAATCATTGATATTTGTTGAGCGAACAGTGACATTCTGCCGACTCGTTTCCTCGCCGGAAGTAAACACTGGCGTCGTGTCACCTTCGGCAAACTTCGGAGAGTCTTCGGGCATCTTCGTCAACCACTCAGAGACCACCTGGCTTGCCGAGCGGCGAAGTTCGGGGAGGGGCGAGTTTTCATCTTTTCGCAAGGGAAACTTATTTACAAGGGGATCAGGTTTTACGTAGTGATTTTGAAGGTATAACCCAGTTGTTTCAGATAACACGTCCTCACTCGAATCATCTATCAACAGTAAGCTGGATTGGGCCGTATCAGCGGTTGGAAGTTTTGGATCAGGAGTGAAATCTCCCAACTTTTCTCCACTCCCAGCATGCAACGGGGTAATGGCGGAGCAATGGCCGCCGTCCTTGGCGAGATCTGGATTGTTGGGAGACGAGGCTGATTTTTTTCCAATTTGTGACTGGGAAGTTACCTTATCTGTCTGGATGGTGTCCAGTTTGGGTTTCTTGTCCCTTCTAGGGTTGCGTGGAGATCTTTTTGGAGAGGATTTCTGTTTCCTCTTCTGACGGGAGTTTCCTGCCATGTTGACCTTCGGCGTTGACTTGTTTTCGTCAGGGAAGTCGGGCGCGGGTATTTTGAAAAAGTTTTTCAACAAGAACTTCTTCAAAGACAGAGATGGCGCTGTATTTAAACAACCAGTCGGGTCTTTGTCTATTTATGAGGATAACACACACATTATGGGGTATTTAGGCTCAATATAACCCAACAAAAGTAGGAAAAAAGACCAGCGGCCACCCGAGTACGTCTAGCTGCTTGTAGTCATCGCGCGCAACTTATGGGCGAGGTTTTACAGTATTCATTAAACTACCATTTACTTTAATCTTTAAAATATCTTTTAAAAAGTGATCATCTGCTTTGGCAAAAAGGCAGAATCAAGCCTAAACTGCCAAAAGGTTTTGCAGTAATCCATATGAAAAAGAGAATTTCTATAAACACCTTACTGAACAATAACTCTAAATAGCCACATGAACATTCTCTTGTTCTTTTTATCTATGACATCTTTCCTCTTTGTATCTGTTTTATTTATCATATTTTAACCCTTATCAGGACTAAATAGTAGATTTTTGCCTTGTGTCATCTTAATTTTCTTAACTTTAGAAGGGGCTTTTCGATACATGGATTTCCGATACATGGACACCGTTGGAGCTGACAAAATTGGAACACAGCTGCTTGAGTATGAAGCACTATACAGGAAATTTTCACTCCATGTGAACTGCCAATAGATATGGCCAAGGATGCTTCCCAAAAAATTCATAAACAATGAGCTACGGTCTTAGTTACGTTGCACACTGCATTGTAGTAGATTGAGTGCAAGTGATAAGGATGTCCACAAGACCTGAAAAATCTAGAATTTCCACATGAACTGTACTATTTATAGAATGAATTAGGATTGTTATACATGTATTAGGCTATAATAAGCTCTGGACAGTGTGATCATAAGATACCATATACATGTAATTGTTATATGACTCATCATTAAGTGCACTCACTCAAGTTGAAAGTACACGTATATTAGGTCTTTGTGTTTTTTTTATTTTGAGGAGCCTAAAAACCAACTCATATAAAAATATATATTACTTTTTGTACAACAAGTATAATAAACAGTTGTTGGTGTAATTGTCTGTAAGAAATCAGTTAGGTTGTTCCATGACAGGGGAACAACTGACAGGAGAATAACTGACAGGAGAACAACAATTACACGATTCATACCATGTCAACTTTGAAATTATAAGTGAAGTTGGTCTGCGGATTTCATTTTCCAAATGTGGTGCGAGCGAGCAATATTCTTTTTCTAATTTTTAAAGAACAATTTTGAGCGACAGATTTTGTTCCTGAAAAAGTTAAGCGTGCAACAATTTGAGAGAACACTAACTTGTACTCTCTGACAAAAATGATTCCCCCAAATCACCCAATTTTTTCATGGGAAGTTTTGACAGAGACTGGGTTAAAAAAAAGAGAAGTTGTCGCCCTGTCTACTTTTCTAGCTATATAATCCATTGACAAAAAAAAATCTTCAAAAATCTCTTTTTTCACTTGCTTGCACCACTTTTTTGAAAAGAGGAATGTCCATTGACGTGTTTTTTTTTGTCTAGCCGCAAGAAGGTTAGATCATTGTTTTAGTGTATGTACCCATACAAATATAAATGTATAAAATCATACAATTTTTGATGAATAAATTGCTATGAAACTGCAGTGTTAGACCCTTTAGATCATTTCAGTTCCTGCTCGAGGTGTTATCTACAGGAATGCCTTGACGGTAATTGGTTTGACATGATTGAATTTAGCTAGTGTTATAATTTCTATGAAACATAGGTCTTTTCATTTTGATTGTACAAACGAACCTCCATCCCCCTGAAGCCTGATGTATACTCAATTGCCTATTAATGAACATATAATGTATGTATCTGCAAATTAGTAAACGCAATTATTTTATCTCTTACCTCAGCGTATCCCAGACCACTGCATTATGGCCTCCAACACATCAGCACTTCCCATTACAAAGATTGCAGAGGCCAGTGTACGCCCAGAAAAGGTAAGCGCTTTCATGTTATTGGATATTGTATCACACTCTAAGTAATTAGCATCCCCCTCACCAAAAAAGTGCTGCTTCCCTTGCTTTGGATTTTTAAGACTTCTAATCGAACAAATATTTACAGCGTTATCAGAATACTAAAATTGAATTAGTGCTCAGATACTAATGACATGGAATACGGCAGTCTTAATCAGACTTTAACGGGGTCATCATGTTTATGCCTAGGCCAAAAAAGAAAAAGAGTTGTGTTCAGGTAACCCGACCTACCCTATCATTTTGGCCCGACCCAAAACGTTTTTTATTATTATTTTTTTTAGATTTATCTTATTTAGGGTACCTAATGACCTGAGGACTTATCACATGTTATGGGGATAAGAGTGGAGTAAAGCCACATTGTTGTGTCTTATTCTTTGTATAGCAGATAATGGCAGTATGTAGGAACTGATAATGCCTTAATTAGACTATTCAATTGGTTTGTATATGGATAGTGGGGATATTAGTTACAATAAACATGATAATTGGCAGTGGTAAATGTATCAACTGTAAGCTAGACTGCCTACCATCCCGGTCTATGGCAAAGGGAAGGGGGGAGGAGTGGGGGGGTAAGAGGAAGGAGTGAGTAGACGGGGACTGGTAAGCTGGGTTTTGGCCCGGTTGAGTTGGTGTTACATCGGACCAACACCCCACCAACACTCTGTGCCACAGATTGACCTCCCAGCCACATTAGAGCCATAACGATTAAGATATAGGCCATCTCCTCTCCAGCTCTCTGGTAGAAAATGTAGTGTGGGAGTAGTCAGTTTTTAACAAGAGGGAGGGGGGAGGTTAAAAGATTTCACTGTGCTCAAAAGGGTGTGCCTGACTTGAGGGGGGGGGGACATTTTTTTTACCCTTCTAAAAAATGTTGGCTCCTCTTGACACTGAAAATTGGTGGCCTGCTTGCCTGTAAGTCCACCAATCCAACCCTCTCCCCTACCCCTATAGTTAAATAATGGCTAGTCCCTTTCAGAGGAAGTATGTGATGTGCTCACTGAATCTGCTCCAGACTTTTGGACCTTACAGATTTTATAATCACTCAGCCCATTAAACTCAGATTGCAATCTTCTGCGGTCACAGTGTTGAGAAGGGACAGGGGGAGGGGGAGAGAGTGGTGGTGTAAGGCCACACAAAATAAAAAAGTTGGTCTACGGATTTTGCATTTTTGAAAATATGGTGCGGGAAATCCGTAGACCAACTTTTTTTTTTGGTCCGGTCTAAGGAGTGGGGGGTTGACATGAGATCTGGTACTTGACTGACAAGTCTGTCCCTCTTATGAAGACAGACTTGAGCAAGTCTAACTGTAAGCATGCTGCGAATCAGAAGTATCCTTCCTTGGACTTAACTTCATCATCTCAAAAAAATAATTCAGAAAGAAAAAGAAATTCGACCTACCTACCCTATTTTTTTTGGCCATGTTACCTGAACACGAATTTTTTTTTTTGTTTGGCCCTATTGACCAGTCACAGTGGATGTTGATCTGTCACCATGAGTGTTGATCAGTCTGCTCCATGTTTGTGTTGATCAGTTGTGATATTAATCAATATCCACCCCTTTTTTGTGATAATCATGTTAATCAAAGATGCATAGTCCGATGATTAGGACTCAAACAATAGTTTTGCTAAAAATGAAACAGAATGTACAATATGGCCATATTTCATGTCCTACCTATTTCAGGCATGCAAACTCCTCAGATTTCTCAGATTTTGATTTCTCCAACTTGGTCATTCTTGTGATTCGTCCAGATCCAATGAGAACTCAGTTTACCTTTATGTGGGCGGGGGGGACTGGTAATTTCATCAGACAAGAAGATCAAAATACATCAAATTTCACCATTTGCCTTCTTTATTTTCAAAATCTTCTTGGGGGGCATGCCCTCAAACCCTCCTAATACTGCTGTGACATGTGATTGGCAAATGAACACCAAATGAGCACCAGAATGCACCATTTCAAGTCTTGAATTTCAATTTTTTTTAAGACCTTTCCACCCAAAAAACAAACTTCCATCCCCCAAGCATAAAGGCTGGCTCATACAGATCTTAGTTTTGATACATTTCTAGCCAAAATGCTCCAGAAGGCACCATTTCGAGTCAAGAATTTCAAAATTTTCCAAGACCTTTCCATCAAAAAAGCAAAGGTCTATCCCCCATCATAAAGACAGGCTGGATAATACAGATTTCAGTTGAATTATATTTTTGGCCAAAATGCAGCAGAATGCACTATTTCAAGTCTAGATTTCCAATTTTCCTAGAAAATAAACAAGTTTCCAGCCCCAATCAGAGAACAATTCAGAGCTGAGCCTTAATATATTGTGTGCCAAAATGCAGCAGAATGCACCATTGGTAATCATAGGCTTTCAAATTTTCTTGAGGGGGCATGCCCCCAAACGCCACCTAGTTGGACCGCTACACTTCGCTTGCGATTTCGGAAGCGGGCGCATACATTCCCCCAAAAATATCCTGGGCTCAGGGTTGATTTTTTCCTCTTCAGAGTTTGCATGTCTGCTATTTATTAAACATGATTACCCAGAATTCAGCTGATATCTCAGTTATCAGTTTTATGCTCATTTTGAGACGTTTGGAGTGCACGCTATAAATCCATCCATTGAAATTACTGTAAAGGGCTATACCTGTGTTCATGGGACCCTCTTACTTGCCTCTTATGGCTCATCAATGATATTCTATTATTCCCCACCCACCAAATATGATATTGTAATGACATTTTGAACACATTTCAGCAGAATTTAAATTAGGGAAAATATCATGTCACTTAAGCACACATCCCATCTAATTGAGAAAACTGTAGGTCCTTACCCTAAACAAAAGGGCATTGGTCCCCGGTTCAGCAGTGGAATCTCTCCCTGATTAAAGAATGACGACTAATTTTGAGTTTTTCCCGCAGGTCATTGGTATGCATTACTTCTCACCAGTAGATAAGATGCAGCTGCTTGAAATCATCACAACAGAGAAGACATCCCAAGATACAATCGGTGAGTATATATTTGATTGGTGTAAGGATATAAACAAGTCATCTTCAAGTATTATAGACAGAATTAGTATCACAACTGCCTTAAATTCTCGCATATAAAAGCCTTACTCACGTAGAAGCAGTCCCTCAAATTTGACAAACCCTACAATGATTCTGAAGATGGCTAATCTAGTACTGTAGTATACTTATGAAAACCCTTGTAGGCGCTACCCTTTGACATTTCTGACCAGGAAGTCCCTGGTTCTGACAGGCTGAGATAACAAGGGTATTGAGTGATACCTTTTAAATGAAGAATGGGATGGGAAGGCTTTGTAGCACAAGTAGGAACAAGAATTACAGTGCTATCGTACACGGCTTCAGGGTGTCCGATTTTTTAAATTAAATCACTATTGTTGTCTGACGAGCAGGATGAATGCGTTTTTTTCTCCGGGGGTAGAAGGTCATAATGTGACCCCCAGATAGGCCCATTTTGACGTACGCATTGTATACGCATAGGGCCGATTTTCTGGTCATTTTAGACTTAAATTGGTACTTTTTTATGTCCAAATATCCAACCAAATTTTGAAAATTTTCTTGTAGAATACATGTACTAGTTTCAGAAGTTTCGATTGGAAAATATTCCCCCCCCCCCCCCCCCATTCAATTAGCCATAAGTAATTGCGACCCCACCCCCCAAGTAAGTTCTGCTTTTGGAAAGAGCCCCTGCTCCCCAACAAATCACATATACCGGTGAAATGATGCATGATCATGAGTTCTTAAATGGATCATAATTATTTTATTTTGACCCCCTCCCCCCATCATGGAGGCTTATCAAGTTTGAGCCCCGCCGATTTCAGAGCTATTTTCATTATGACTCCTTTATGCACCAAGTACTCCCCCTCACAGATGCATGGCAATAAATGACTTGGGTGCTAAGTTTGACCAAAGTTTAATTTGCTATAGGTAGGCCGAATTTTCTGCACCAAAGTCCCATTCACCTTTAATATAGGCGAGGCCCCTGATATATAGGAGCAGAGTGAAAACAAGTTTCAAACCATTTCAGAATAAGCCAATTTTTTTTCCTGGCTTATAACCAAGATTTACGGTATTTTAGCCTCGGCTGTTGATGTTTCGCTGAGACAAGGAAAGACTGTGATCGTTGTTAAAGATGGCCCAGGGTTCTATACTACTCGCGCGCTGGCAGCGCTCTACGCAGAGGTCTTCAAACTATTCCAAGTAAGTAATAGTATATTTAGACATGAAAATTCACTCTTTTTTAATTAACGAGGGCAACGGACGTGTTTGCACCAGGTAGTGGTATACTCATTTGTGTGTGATATAACCCTTGTATTTCTACAAATATCTCTGATATTAGAGCAATCTCACACGGAAACGGGGTGACGCAGGCAATAAAACACTTCAACAGTGATATTTACCATTTCTGTCTTATCTGAAGGGGCTCAGTCAGTTTAGTTCAATTTGTAACAATAGGCGTCTTTATAGAGTTTTTTTCTACAAAAGTACAATGTAGAAAGCAAAAGAGAATTTGAGAATATGAGTGAGAAAGTGCTAAAACAATATCGTGAGTGAGACATGATGAAACATCAAAGAGCAAAAAATACTAAGAGGGTCCACTGACCAATTTCATGCCCCCTCAAAAAAGTCCATGGCGCCCCCTTGTGGATGGAGTGTACAGTCCACATAGCCCATTGAAGACATATTTACTTAACCAAAGATAAAACCACATGTTATTTGCTGGAAAAGATTTTTTACATCCATATATCTTTTCTATGTGTTACACTCAATACCTTTGGCGTAGCCTTCGCGGCGATATACGCCTGTCGGTCCTTTCGGGACCGGAGTGAAATGCAAGAAGAACTCAATACCCATGTTGAATTTGGAGAAAATCTAATCAGAAATATCAGCTCCAGGGGGTTACTAGTTACAGTGTACTGGACACTCCATCCACCAAGGGGTGCCATAGGCCAGACGGAACCAGAAATCTGCATTAATTGATAATTAATCCCATGAAAAAAAACAACATATTTTCTTAAACATTTCTCAAAATAAGTTTACAGAATAATCAGAGATAACACATGGTGGAGGTACACTCTAAGCAATACTATCATCCTTTTGGGGTATTTTTAGGTATTCTAATTGTTGAGGGACAATGCTTACCCTCTTAGTATTCTTTGCCTTTTGCTATCATGTAGTGGCATAGATGATCTACGATGTGTCCTTATTTTGGAGTCCACACATTGTGGAGTTCACGATGTTCTCACTGAGTAAGCTTTTTTCTTCTTTTTTTTTACATTGGTTTAGACATGGACCATGTAATTTTCTGAACAATTCAACTACGGGACTACACCATTGCAGCTAATTAACCGTTTCTATTATCACCTATCAATAACAGGAAGGCGTGGGCCCAAAGGAGATGGACCGTATCACAAAGAAGATTGGCTTCCCAGTAGGGTCAGCAACGCTGTTTGACGAGGTTGGAATCGATGTAGGTGCACACATTGGAGAATATCTGGGCGGAGTGTTCGGGGAGCGTCTTGGTGACTCACAGTCCATGGTGGCTATCCTCAAGGAGATGGTTGCAGCTGGCATGCTTGGTAAGTTCTGACATTAAGGGAGTATAATGCTATGTTTCCATCAACTACTTTCAGTGTAATCTTTTTTTAAGTGGGTTTGAATATTTAGCATTGACTATGAAAACCGTATTGGTATTACAGCACATTTTCTGATAACAAAAGTAAAAACGTACAATGGCGTGGATATCCTGGATGTTTAAACAAGACTAGTTTAGTTTCTATTCAAAACTAAATTATTGCTTGATTGACGTACTTAAAGCAGATCGTACATTCATTTTGTAGGCCGTAAAGGTGGCAAGGGAGTGTTCGTATATGAGGAAGGTGTGAAGGACAGACCAGAGAACCCAGACGCTCTTGCCCTTCTCAAAAAATACCATGTGGAACCCAAACTTGAGTAAGTATTTACTAATCTTGTGCTTTACTCTCTTGTGTATTTTTAAGCTCCGATAGCGAGATTATAGTGAGATTTTTCGCTCGAAAATAATATTCCTCCACATACAATTCTCATAAATGGATGTCGAACTGCAGGTTGTCCTACGATAATATCCGTATGAGGCTGCTTTCCCGCTTTGTCAATGAATCCGTCATGTGCTTACAAGAGGGCATCCTTAGAAACCCGGTGAGTCATTTATCATACATTTACTTTTGCATCCCTTCATAATAACTGAAAGCCGTATTTCACGTAATGATTGCCCTATCCCTAAAAAGTCCCTTCACTTTTATCTTGGGCGCTTTTCTTTGACTGGGAAAAGCCCCAAATTTCTAAAGTTTTTTAAGATTATTATACTAGAATACAATGAAAATAAGCACCCAGGAAACTATAGATAATGTGTACTTTGCAGACGGAAGGAGATATCGGGCTGGTATTCGGACTGGGATTCCCACCATTCCTCGGAGGTATGTTATTTGAGCGACTTTGAGTGAAATTAATCCCATGTTTGACACTAAGGCTCTAGTGACATGGATTTTAACAAATCATCAATTCTTACCACAGTCAAAGAATGCGCACACTGCTTGTTTTTAATGCCTATGGCTATGCCGGGATAGACTGCTGCTTTTTGGAATTGTAGATGTATAAGGAACAGGTGAATTGGACAGCTTCATTTATTTGAAGTACCGGTGGTTAAATGTAATATAGCTGTATATATTTCATCTGACCATCCTGGCAGAGCGTGTTATCACCTCTGCATGAATACATGTAATAGTCAATCATGAGATACGTATCGTGTACATGCATTAACGTGCTCATTGTATGTTGTGCTTAGGCCCCTTCCGGTTCGTGGACCACTTCGGTGCCGCCAATCTAGTAGCCAAGATGGAGGAGCTCAGGAACGTGTACGGAGTACCCTTCACGCCATGTCAAATGTTGCTCGACCACGCCAAAGATCCCACCAAGAAGTTCCACTCCATTTAGTTCTGCGCCTAATAAACTGTAGCCACTTTACATCTAAATGTGCCGCCATTATTTTTGAATTCGATAGGCACCTCACTGCTACCCGAGAGTGTAAATATCTGTATATCTCGTTTTCCATACAAAAGAAATTGGAATCGTTCAGTTGTATTTACCGGTGTATACAAGATCTGATTCTGTATGACAGCGCATGTATCTCCGACCTGAGTGTGTAACAGACCTGGAAGTGAAATAATTTATAACAGGAAAGCGTATTGCTACATTCTGAAAACTATTTTCAATATTCTTAGCAATGTAGAATATACCTTAGCATTCCAGATGAGATTACTTCTTGTTGATGTTTCCCTTTTTGTTTCTGTAATATCTATTATTTTGTAGTAAATTGATTTGTTTACCAGAACTTGCTTACATATAAGAATATGCATGCAGTATAACTGGAAGGGCAGAAAGGACGCTTGGTGAGTTCCATGGTGCATGATTGAATTTACCCCCTGTGAAATTTGATATTCGATACCTATCATAGTTGGGGCACTGTACATTATTTATTAAAAATGAGAATGGAGCTTTGTTTGAGAATTTATAATAAATATGCTAAAAACAAACCTGTTCGTTCATATCTCAATGTTTTCCCTCCTTCCCAGCCATGCATTTTTATTTTATGTCATAGCAATGAAATGAGAGGGACACCAAGTCTTTTGGCACAATAAAGTAGCACCTTCTGTAGTTTTGACAAGGACCAATATTAAAATATTTTAGCCGCACCTGAGGTCTGTTTTTGGCCAGATGAAAAAGGCCTTGTATATGCCGCACCCCACTAGCTGCACATATTTCTGACCGCTCAAAGGATTCCCTCCTTTCACTGCGGAATTCTTAGGGTGCAACTGGTACCCACTGGCACTTTATTTTGCGAGTACCAGTTTAAAATTAGTATCCCAGTTGCTGCACTGTCAACTCATTGCTATGTCTTGTGATAAGCAAGGTATTAAATGTTCTAATTCATATCAACGAGCCTAGATAGCGTATAGCTGTACGCTTACACTACTATTCTTGTTCATATGTTAAAGTAACTAAATATCTTTAAAACTATATTTCCATGCAGTAATATGCATCGAGTGGGTCCCCTGATTATTGGCTGAGCAGCAGAAATGCATTGTGTTTACCGGTACCAATCATGTCTCACTATTACATGTTCTGTGTCTACAGTCAACTGTAAACCATTTAGACTTATCTTCAGATCTATATACAACAGGTGTGCCTCTAATGATTCATTAAAATCGTAATCTGGCTCATCATACTTGAATAAGGGAGTGATCATTTTTTATCAACAGGGGGGGGGGGGGGCAAAAAAATTTGGACCCCTTGACTGGAGGGGTGTAAAAGATTCCCCCTCTTGGGGGGGGTCAAAAAAATTTAACCTGTTTTGGGCCAAAAAGGCCGCGCTTTACTATGCTTCAAAGGGCCCGCGCGCGCGCCAATTTCCGACCCGTAGGGGGGGGGGTATAAAATTTCGACCCGTTGACCAGGGGGGGTCAGAAAAATTGTGCGCGCTCCGCGCGGAAAACCACCCCCCTCTGTTGTTAAAAAGTGATCACTCCCTAAGGCTGTGTCTCATGAGATCGCAACAATTGGATAGTCATTGACCGGGTGACGTCTTTGACCAGCAAGCATTATGATGGTTGAAATGGGGCCTAAATAGAAAGAAATGGGTGGAAACTTAAAGTATATCATAGCACTATATGATACTAATTTTAGTTCGATTTGGTTATAATTATTGACTGCCCCAACTAAGTACGGTAGCACATAATGTATGCTCATTTACCAATATTACCATTATTTTGTTGTGCCTTCTTTAACCATTTCGTAAAAGGTTATTTTATTAAACATATATTTATATAATATACACAACTAGAACGACAAAACTTTGTTTTAAAATGGCTTTTACTTTACATGTTGAAATTATAATGATCACAACGTTTCGGCAAATCTGCCCTCATATTTAATGGTTCATTTCTTCATTATGTTTTAATATCATGCAGAGCTGCCAACCTCAAAACTTCCAAAATTGGATTTTTTGGGTCATTTTTGCCTGAAAATCGTATTTAGCGTACCCCCTTCTCCCAATAATCGTACTAAAATCGTATTTTTGATTTAGGATCACTACACAGGGGTAGACACTAACTGTATCAGCTGTGTGCCACCTGGGTCCGTAGCTCAAAAAATCTATGGGCCCGGACTTTTAGCTGTGGGGCCAGAGAACAAATTTTACACTTTTCAAAGAGAATATTGTACATATTTCTGATTTATCTATGTTAAAAGGAGAACAAATTGCCTCATTTGTTCACATTTGTCTCTTTCCAACGGGGCCTGTGGGAAGGTTATTCTGAAGAAGACTACGGGCCCAGACCCAAAATTATGGGCCATTGGCTCCCGGGCCAGCGTTACTGTCTACCCCTACTACATTAATTCAACATTAATAAAAGCAGAAAGAGTCCGAAACCTGTGCAGCCCCCTCAGGGCCCGTGGGTTCCTATTGAACACCCTTCTAGGACCAAAATGTGCACTCAACATATGTGAAATAACAGCCAAATTGATCAAAAATCGTACTGGATACCTGAAAATCGTACTAAATCGTTCTCAAAATGCAGAATCGTATTCTGCCTCAAATTAAGGCCAAAAGGCGTACTAATACGCCAAAAGCGTACTACTTGGCAGCCCTAAATATGTTTATACCTCATAATTATCCTGTAAAAAGATTTGTTTCGCCCCATAAAAAATTCAAATCATTGTGCATTGGTCAAAGACGTCACCCGGTCAAAGACTATCATTTCTTCGCCTCTCAATGTGCAAAGTATTTCTAGAGCCGTTCGCTCGATGACCAACAAAATTTAGATTTAGTTTAGTTTTGTGTATTTTGGTAGGCTTTTTATCCTATACCTCAGTATGGTTCATTTACTTAAAAGCATCCCAGAGACTCTTCGAATATCTTTATTTGATATCTATTAATTCATAAAGGGCGTAATAGGGGTCAAAAATCGTAAAATTACGAAAAGAATCGTAATACTTGGCATCCCTGTTTTTGCTTGACTTTCCTACATCCACCGTCGAATTCCCTGACCCGCGGATATTATGTTCGTTTATTATAATTAGCAACTCATTTATTGGGAAAATAAAATTGAAGACTGAAACGACATTTGAAACCTAATTTGAAATTGCTCTGAAAGATATACATGGAGAAAGAGAACAAAACACATTTATTTTAGTTTTTCATAATAAAACTATATTTTACCACTCGGGCATTTCAATACAATCTTATCCGTGGTTAATGCAGTGGTATGAATACGTAAATGATCCGGCGGCATTCAACGTTCAGCACCTTTATCTCCACAACATGGAGATTTGAGTCTTCTCACACTAAATCAGAATCTCTTATCTTTTACACACACAATCACATCCCTAGGGAACCGTGTAAAAACTCAAGTCTGTTTGGTTCGGGATTATTTCATTCCTTTCCACCACTTACACAATGATAAAAATATACATTTCAAAACAGGAATGTAACTCGACTCTTACCACCAACGTTTTCCATCATAATAGCCGCCACATAAATCTTAAAAGACATTTTTTGTTAAACATTTTCTTCGATGTACAGCATGTGAAGTATATGAAAATATATACAGTTTTAATGAGGCTCTATATATGAAAATATATGATTTTGGACGATATACATGGGTTATGAATACGTATTTGATGTAACGTACACGCTTGGATGAGATTTATGTACAAACAATTTTAAAATCAGTGAAAATTAAAAGAACAAAAAGAGAAACTAAGATTTTAAAAAGTAAATATACAGAGGCATACATTTGCCGTCAAAGTATACATGTTGATGCTCTCTGACAAACTCCCATATTATGTTGACCTTGTCATCAATTGCCTACAAGAAACTGATCATTAACTCAAATCTGAGATGAAGCTTGGAATAAAATTCAATTCAGGCCAAAAGAAACAAAAATATGGCTTTTTGGTGGTGGGGTTGGGGGGCTGAGAACATACTTGGAGGTAGTGCTAATACTTTCTGTTTGTATGAGTTACACATTTCCCCCTATGAATGAACTCTAAAACGTGGTTTAATATAAATAATACAAACATACAAGTTACACAGTAAGTGGCATGCACACGCCTGCATGTGTACTAAGTACCATTGATCGACTCAACCGATCTCACGCCAGACCTCTAAATCTCATTTTGGATTGAGCATTCTTCTACAAAAAATCTCCACTCATGTGAATGACATTTTATGTCCACTTGAGTAGGCAAATAAAGTACTTAATCTTAGTATATCTATAACTAACTGAAGCCATCTATGCTCAGTTAGGCCACCTATACTACCCAAACATCTAATAGTCTACTATGTTAAGGCACTCTTAATTACACGTTCTTAGCATTTGTAACAATTTATAAAATATGGTACCTGTAGTATCGCACTCGGCACAGCCCAATTCTGTCTTCATATACAAAGTAGATACCGGAGTAGATACATGTACATCTAATGTAAGGCCACAATTCTGCATCTCGATATCTGGTTTCACATTTTTTAATACCCGGTACATTGTTAACGGCAACCTTTAGTCCTTTACCAACAAACAAACTAGGTTTTACACCCATGTGCGTCATTGAAGGAATTTGTGTGAATATACAATGTACAAATGAACACAATTTATATGGATGTTACAATAATTATAACAAAATGAAATAACCGATACTATGGGAAAATGCCCATGCTTGAAATGGAGGTCTAAACTGTTAAAAGAGATCGCTGAACACCAACACTGCGATCCTCCATGATTGAACGACACAGGCATGGGATTAGGTTCTCAAGCAGAGGCAAAATTATCACACAGAAAACGGCCAGTGTGGTCAGATGATGAGTTCTGTATGGGATGGGCCCATCAGATACGAAAGGCAAACCCCTCCTTAGAGGAAATTATTTTTACTGCTTAGTTAAAATATTGAACTGTGCACGAGTTGGGTTACCAGATTGACATGGGGGAAAAAAAGACAGAACCCCAGAAAACCCCATGCCTGACGCATGTGAAGGTGATACAGTTGTATACCTAATTCTCGGGCGCAGAAGGCCTGGTTACTAGGGAGGGGCAAAGGGTCTAGCTACGTAGGCAATGTACTAGGAAAAGTCACCTTTTTGCTATTTTCTCTGTAAATAATGGCATTAGAACATTAAGCATCTCAATTCTAAAGGATATTTTGAATATCTTTCAGCTTTTGCAATCCTTTTTGTTGTGGGTTGCTTAGATATCTTGCGATAATGATTTTAACACCTTTTTCTATTCATTTAGCCCCCTTTTGGGTGGTGTTATCTTAGGGAAGATAAGCCTGATAAGGGCCACCCTGAACTGTGAGACGTAGGTTCTGCTCCCGAGAATCCATCCTACGTTTGCTGCCGTCAGAGCGGATAAGGAGGGGGGGGGATCAGTCCATGTGTTGAACTTTACATTAATTTTTAGAAATTGGCAGGACTTGCATACTAAGGTCTTCTTTGTAGAAATGCATAGGCACGTAAACATGTATACAGTATCATAAGTATGTTGTTTTTAACGCCTGTCAAACACTACTATTGCACTTTCGTGAAGTTTCGTGGGGTTTGCATAATGCATTCCCTTCAGAAAAAAACTCAATTTGCACGCCTTAAAAAGACCCACTTATTAAGAGCTTATAACAATTTCACCATTGGCCATGTCATTTTTACACAAACAGGTTCATTTGCAGCTATATGTACGTATATCTGACAGTAAAATAAGTAGTACATCACATTGGAAGCTAATTGTAAATGTATAGTAATACACTGTTGTAAGTAAGCGAACACAACCTCGAGTCAAGGTCCCCACCAGGACCCCCCCCCCCCCCCCCCCCCCCACCAGACGTACATATGCGCAATGGGCCTGGTCACATTGTTTGTTAGCTTTTGTTGTTGGTGACCTGGCATTATAGCATCGGTGGCCTAGGAGGTGAGACGATTTTTTTTATTTACCAAAGAAACTAAAAGTACATAAGGGAAACAGGGTACCATGCAGGCAGTGTCATGAAGACAGTAGCAGTGGTAGGGACAAGATGGTGGCATCCAGTGAGCGATCACTGGAGTTTAGAGTCACGAGCGGAGAGACACTCAACCCGGGCTATGTGACCTGTCACTCAGTTAGCGGCAGGCTGACCGACTTTCAACACATCACGTGACTAAATCGGCATCCCAACTGTCAAAACTTGGAGGAGGGCCCGGCTGGTACTCAGACTGTACGGGAGCTTATTTCAATATGTCCAAAGTTGCAAATGGCGACATTATGATGCCATTAACAGGTCGGTATTAATCATAAGACAATGGGTGTGAGCCGGATTGTTGTATCTTTGGTGAAATGTTATCTCAGGTCATTTCTCTGATAATCAATGACAAACTCGATGTACATGCTATATTTACCGACGCTTCCCATGCCCTGAGGGCAAACAACACAACCCGCCCAGGAACAACCCAGAGCTCACCCAACCACTGATGCGTGCAAAACGCGACAAAGGAAAGTTTGGCCAGGCCTAAGCCTCGCACACACCCGCATTCCCGCAGGCATGTCCTAAGCCGACTGTATGCGTCCCAGAAGGGGTGACATAGGAGTGTCAGGGTATGGGCCGGTCGGGGGGTGGGGGTGCTATTCTGGGTGCATTATTATGCCGGCTAGGCTTGTATGGGGGCGGGCGGGCGTGACGGACGGGCTGGGGGGAGGGGGGTGAAATGGTGGTCACATGATGTGGAACGCCGTATTTGTAAACTTCCAAGGACACGCAGACTGCTACGTGTTGTATTATCACTCCTATCAGGGCTCCTACTCTGGGTGACCGGGCGTACAGGGTCAAGGACACTTATCAGATGCTGGCCGAAAATAAATACTGCCCACGACATGCAGGGTTAGATACGTCCAAGGGCTAGCATAGACTACCACTCATGTATCCAACTTAGCCTCCTGTCGGTCTGACCCAGATAGCCTGTACTACGACACATTCCGCTACATTCCCCGACACAGCAGACAATTAACACTGCCATCTGGTTCTAGCAGTAGGCCGCCCCGTCAACATGTACAATACATTCCCTCAACACTCCCAACTTCTTCTGACCTAACAGCTCTACCGGTACTTTATAATAGACATGCACTTTATACCGTAACACCTGTAACAGTTACTCACACTTAGATCCCTCTGAGAATGGCTCATAAATGCCTTTGTTATGATTTATAGAAAGTAATTCAACAGTTTACAATGGGACTATCACACCAGCCATTATGTTCACACATATCGAAGTGCAAAAGAGCCTAGCAATTTTAGATGTGGTTCTCAGGAGGCATTTTCTTAAAATTAAAGTACAGGGTACACAGGAACCGGTACACAGCTTGCCTTTCTACAACCTAAAATCAGCTAAATAGAGTATACCCGGGTACAATAATACATACGTTACAAGTTCGTATGTTGGCAATGCGTGAACAGCAGCTATGAAATTCACAAGTAGTATCACCATATCATATACATGTACCCCCCTCGACCTGCATCTTAATTCCTCGATGATCAGTTACATACAAGTTGGCATTTTCCCATAGAATTACTGAAAAACGATATACAACATAAGGGGTTACAATAATACATTTCTGTACACAAAATTAGCGAATAAAGATGTCGTTTTAAATGCAAAACACAAGTTTTATAACCAAAAAGGAAAGTCATTCAAGTTGCAGTCAAGGATGCAGCAGTGGCGAGGTCCCTTGTAGCAACCTCTTGTTGAGGCCAGTGCACCCCTGGCCGCTAAGCCCCTCCACACTCCACGGCGTTTATTCAGCCTGGCTATGGTCCCCCGCTGTGTGGGCATCCATTGTGCAGGAGGGGGTCCAAAGTTCGGTCAGCTCGCTGGGAGCTAGTAAGTTAACCGCAGCTGCTGCCTTCTCCTACAACCAGGCGGCCTGCCCCTCCTACCGCTGCCTGCCACTGAGTCGGCATCTGCTGCACGGGGGTACTAACACAGCCTGCCACAGGCGACCCTGGGAGTTATGATAACACTTGTTGCACAACAGCTGACTGGACGCCCACAGGTTACTGTCCCTAGTTGTGTGTCTAACTAGAACAAACTGTCACATACACTATCTGCAGGTGCTCCTTTGACGGGTAAATCCACAACAAAGGACACTGAGGCGCTGTTTGTAAATATATAAGGCTAGAATCACAAATCCTGGTTGCTTGCGTTCCTATCCACAAATTTAAAAGTTTTAAGTTCAGTCTTAAATAAAATATGAGATAAATTTGTTTGAGGGTTTTGGCAGTTTTCAGCAACACATATTATGTAACAGATGTATTGTTTAACAATGAGCAAGGCTGTGTCACAGTGTGTGTGTCACTGTGTTGTGTTTCTTTCTACAATTATTTGAGGTTTTAACATCATGTCGTTTGGGGCTGGGCATTCATACTGTTCTGGTTGTGAGTGTTGTGAAATGACATATTGTCAGTTGTAGAGTCCCCATTGTTGAGTTCATGCAAGTGAGCAATTGCGACATCCACCAGCATATGGAAACACCGCAACACACTTGCATCTTTCTTTGGTGTGCTGACATTGATGTTGTTCTGTGGGGGTGCTTTGTAGCGTGTAGGGGTGGTGATGAGGGGGTTACTGACAATGCTAGGCAAAGTCTGTTCTGTCTTCATCTGGACAGGTTCAATAGCAATGTTGACTGTGGCCTCAGTGGGTCCAAACCCGAACTGATAGTTCTGGTTGGTGTTCATGGGAATGGCGTCTTGATTTAAGGAACCATCACTATGAGTGGAATCACTGTGGGCAGAATCACTATCATTACCATCAAAATCCCCATCTCGAGATTCACAGTCAGAATCACTGTCCATGGTGGCGGGGGATCCACCCCCGGAGGAGTCTCTTGAAGGGGAGAAACCACCGGATGGATAGAGCCTCTTGGCTGCCCCATCCCCCTGCTTGTGTTTTCTAGTGATGGTGAAATGCAGAGGGTCCTGTCCCTCCCTCTTGATCATCTCTGGCAGGATCCTGCGTCGGGCGTTGATGAACCAATTACAAACTTGTAAAACTGTCAGATCGGCGTCCTTGGCAAGATCCATCTTCTGTTGGTCAGTAGGGTAGGCGTGGTAGCGGTGCTCATAAAGCCAGCCCTTTAGAACTCGGACCGCATCTTTGGGCAGGTTTCCCCGACGTTTTTTACTACTGAGGCTGCCGCCACCCAGGCCACTGCCGTCGGCGGCGCGATCCTCGCCGTCGTCGAACTCGTCCAACCAGCGCATGGCCTTCTCCCTGACTGTAAACAGACATTCAAACAGTCAGACAGGCCAGCCTCCATGACACCCTCCCCCAACGGAAATCAACACGACGTACCAAACAGTCCCCATCCCAACATGACCTACCAAAAAAGTCTACAAACACAGCTAAGGGCGTTAAAAAGTATCTACAGGTTAGAAACATAACTATATGGTTAATTTAGAATTGAGTTAAACAGTGGTTTGACCACTTTTTGAACCCCAACTGGCCGAAGAGTGGGTCAGTTAAAGGTACGCCGACATGGTTGGGTGCGCCGATGGCCCACTTTTATGTCAACATCGACTGAAACTGCACCACGGCCTGTCATAAGAAAGCGGCCTTTTCCTGAACATATCCCGATTCCATATACATACAAATGTAAAACCGCAACTGTCGTTGTCCAATTTGCGACCCGCCATTTAACTTTTCAACACCGGATAAGTTTGAAAACTGTATGAAAACCACTTGTTGCCAAAGTTATGTCACCCCTGCTTCTGATTGTAGGATGTAGGACAGTCGCCAACTCCATCACTCGATGTGTCAACGTTCAAACTACCTTTGACCACGTAAACACTCACCTCTCTTTGGTCGCATCATCTCGATACCGTCAATGTTCTTCTTTGGTTCCACTTTTGAAGAAATCCTACGAAGAAAACACGTAAATACCCCTGAGATGTTAGGAGGTGGCCGACGTTTGGAAGTCGAAACTGGTGCGTTGATGGTAAGCTATTTGACATTCACAGGCCACGTGTCCTGTTTATGCATAAATTAGGACAGGTCCATATGAATAGGGGTGGCAGGTAACAACTGTCAGTCTCAGTTATGTGCGTAATCAATTTGGTTATGTGCAATTAACCGCTAAACCATAATTACTCTTATCCATCCACTATATCTGACATCAGATAGTTTTCTACTAGGGAAATCATTTGTGCACAAATGCATTCATCTCTGGATCGTGTGCATTCTTATACATTTTCAAATAAAACACCCCTACATGGACGAGTCTACTTTTTGAGTCGTGGCCATTGACGTTGGCATAAGCCAATCACAGGGCGCTCAGCATGAATATTAATTACAAACATGGCTGACATACAAAACTTTGCGAAGCCGTTGACAATCTAGGTAAACAGCAGCTGTCATTTGTTTTGCTAGTACAAGGGGCTTGATAACTTACTACGATCTTACACATGTCCTACGAACTAGATATTTCGTGTCTTCATAGAATTTATACTGAGTAAAGTATGCTGACGTTGCATTGCCGGCCGGTCGCAGAATTGCAACCACGCGTGGCCGATGTCGGATTGGGCAAGCCCACTCCGTCGGTTAGAAATAACAACATGGAGGCATACTGGAAACTAGGTCACAAGTGTCAAAACTTTCTGGAAACTGTTATCTTCACGAACGTCCCGTTTTTGATTTTGGCGGTGCTGGTTCCAATGTGTGAATGCAAAGGAAGTGCATTTTTACAGGCGCAACGTAGATCAAAATTACAGTATAGTATCTCTTATTGTTCAACAAGTTTTTGGGATTGACCTAGATTATCCGAATACTTCCCCGGTCCCACTCCCCAGTACTGCAGTAGGCCTACAGGGGTGGGGACTCAAAACGTCACTCAGCTGTGATGGCACTCCAAGCTGTCACGTATCTATTCAGGAAGGTATCGATATTCTCGGCAGCAGAACTGTGGTCGTGAAGAAGAGTGTTCATTTATTAATTACAGTAGGGAGTTGCATGAAATCAAGGAACTAATATCCTCATATAAAATTTAACAAAAGTGACCTAATTATACATATGCCTGGTGGCCTTTGACCTAATTAAAAATGCCATTTGGCCTTACTATTTCTATTTATCTGTCCATGGAAGGCATAGTGCTTGGTCAGAAAAACCTGAATTTCACATATGCCATTACTAATATGATAACCAACAATCAACCTTCCCATGGGTACAATCTTGAACAATCTCTATAGTGGTATTTTCATTACATTTTGACATGAGTACCGGTAGGCCTACCATACAAATAATTCCCAGAGGGGAAGGGGGGGGGAAGGAAAGCATAAAAAACTTCATTTTTGGGTAATCTAATGTGCCTCTAGATGGATAAAAAACGACACGGGTGGCACAGCGACGCGGCCCTTTTAGGCCCTTTTAAAAATCGACGGACACAGGAAAATTTGGGATAAAAATCGACCCACAGGGATTTTTCTTTAAGTTCTTATATACCTAAAAATCGACACAATGACATGATCCTTCTGCTAAAAATCTACACAGCGACGCAGTCAAAATTGTGGGTACCCATGTAGAGGCACTCTATTGTATGTTGAGAAATATCCCCAATCTGAAAGGCCTCACTTGACCTTTTGGTGGTCAACAGGTACTTTTTTTTCCTCCAAATTCTCAAAAAAGATCTCGGCGGGGAGGTAAAAAGACCACCAATTTCAGTTTTTTTTTGCAAAATGCCAAAAATCTCGGTGGCGGGACCGTAATTAAGTTATCAAAATTATAAAGCTGGGTCTGGTGCGTGCGAGGCTGTGCTAGCCCCCCCCCCCCCCCCAACCCATGGAGGGGGGCAGGGGGAGGGCTCTTAGATGGCCCTATATTTTTTATAGATCACGTCTTAGTCTGCCTCGTTCATTAAAGGTGGGCTAGCACGGAGCGTTGCAAAGACGGGTACCTGCTCTCACAGATCGTACAAAACGCACGGGAACCAATCTAGAAATACATTACACATTGAGTAGCAAACATGTGAGGCTTTACCCCTCACTTCCCTGACTGTTTCAGATCTTCAATATTTGCTGTCACTCATTTAAGAAGTTACAGACTGACAATCTCCTCATCACTTGAGTCAACCTCGTTATGCTGACAGGTACAAGCCTTGCAGGCCTCAGATCTTTTTTCTCTCTTGACAGCAATGCTGCTTTATTCTCTTCTTCTCCAACTCTTGCAGTAATCTTCTTCTTTTCGTGTATTAAGCGTTCAGTCACCACCTCCATTTTTGGGACTTCTGCATTCACCTCAAGTGCAGTGATTATCATGCCAAAAGATTGAGGGAGGCTGGCAAGTAAGTGTACCACCCTTGTCTCCTCATCAATGGGGTCACCAACTACACTGAGCTCACTGAAGATCTCGGTCATTTCTTTGATGTGCTTTTGCACTGGGTTGCCATCCTCCATTTTCAGTGCTATCAGCCGGCGTATGAGGGACAATTTATTTGACCATGTTCTCTTCTGGAATTTATCTCTCAACAGGTCCCATACCTTCTTGGGGTCCTGGGGCTCACCTATCAGGTAGAGTAGTGTCGGATCTACCGCTAGCACAGTTATAGCCAGAGCCCTATCCCTTCTTCTGATAAACTCTGCATCTGGTGCGGTTTCTGTGCCACAGGTTATCTTTCATTAAGGACATCTGGTACTGGATCTTCCAAGTTGCATAATTCTCCCCTTTCAATGGTGTTACATGGTAGGTATTTGATGCCATTTTGTTTTAGAAAGAAACACCAACTTACAGAAAAAAACTAATTTACTTAAGGCCACCTTTTTTTGATAACTTGGATTACGGGCACTCAGAGCATATATTTTGGGGGCCGGGAGGAAAAAAAAAAGAAGAAAAGCTGTCATTCTGTACTAAAATTTTCCAGGGGCGGGAGGTAAAAAAATAATTTTGAAAAAAGCATGCAAAAAGTCTTGTTTTGGCCATTAAATGTGGGTATATTGAAAAATAATGAAGGTAAATTGTGAAATATTCCCAATTTTGAAAGCCTAATTCTAGGTGTCTGCCAGTCAGCATGTACTTCTTTTTTTTTTTTTGCTAAAATTCTCAAAAAATCCCAGCGGAGGGGGGTAAAAAACAGTAAACTTCCGCTATTACGAATTCGGATATAACGAATTTTCGGATATAACAAACAAATTGCTGTGCCGAAATTCTTCCCATACATTTGTATAGTAAAATAATTCCGTTATAACGAATTTTCTTTCATTTAATTCGGTTATAACGAAATTTTTTTGGCCAGGTGATGAATGCTTTCTTAGATTCCCCCCTCACCCAGCAGTGCAGGGTACAGAGGCAGTAGGGCCGGGTAAAGAGCGAGAGGACTTCTGCTTTTGATGTCCACTCACCTCGGGGATGGGGGGGGGGGGGGTCACAGAGGCAGTAGGGCTGGGTAAAGAGCGAGAGGACTTCTGCTTTTGATGTCCACTCACCTCGGGGATGGCGGGGGGGGGGGGGGTACAGAGGCAGTAGGGCTGGGTAAAGAGCGAGAGGACTTCTGCTTTTGATGTCCACTCACCTCGGGGATGGGGGGGGTCACAGAGGCAGTAGGGCTGGGTAAAGAGCGAGAGGACTTCTGCTTTTGATGTCCACTCACCTCGGGGATGGCGGGGGGGGGGGGGGGTTATCGTTTATCGTCCGATCGACTCGCTCTTTGGTAGGGACAGAAGGCGGTACATGCCCGCAGCCTGCAACTGTCGCCCACACTCACCTGCACACCCACACCCACCTGCTCACCCACACCCACCTGCTGGCCTGAATGGGAATAACATACATGTATGACACATGACTTGAGGGTACTTTTTAACAAGGAATTGACCAATGAATGATTAGGGGTGATCCATTTAGTATGTCACGCTTTTTTTGGCCATTTTGAAGACCCCCCCACCCCCATGTCACACTTTGTCACACTTTCCCAAACACCCCCTAGAAAAGTATGTCACAAATCTGCCGATACCCCCCCCCTCCCTAGTACCGTATCATATAAAAGACCATACACATATTGTGATAAGCAGTACAATAAGGCCTATCATTATATTGAATATAAATTGTAACCCAGGTTTAATACAATTACATTGGTACGAAAGTGTTGAAAGTATGACATCAGATATCAGTCAAATCCTTCAAGTCCTCCTAGACAGGAAAATAATGGATTTTATCAACTAGAAGCCTTTCAGATTACAACTGTTCAAAGAGGCATTAACAAAATGACACGAATATCTGTGGCACCCTAGATTTTTGTGGCCTCTATCCATGGATTCTTGTCTGTTTTCTCAGGAATATAAGGTGTGCTGGAACTGCTAAAACAGGAAGGGGGCCTCAATTTTATTTCAACATGAGTGTGCGGCTGGCCCTCCAATTACCCTTTTCCTTGGTGAGAGAGAAAAGTGACCCCTAGTGCAATGTCTAGGTTTAAGTAGATTCTCTGAGGAGTGAGCCTTGGTAAAAGGTATTTTAATCAAAAGTTATTTGGGTGAGGACTCCAAAGTGACCTTTGTTTTGACAGGTTTTGTTGAAATCTCTGAAAAGTGACCCTTGGTGAGGGAGGTTTTGGTGAAAATTGACCCTTGGTGAGGGGGGTTCTGGTGAAGAGTGATACTTGGTGAAGGGATTATGGTGAAAAGCAGACCCTTGGTAGGCCTATTTAAAGAGGGATCTTGCTAAAAATGTAACCTTCCCAGCCGCACACCCATCTATATAAAATATACAACCCCCGGGCACTGCTATTTTTTCCTCTGGTGTGGTACCCACATACTGTTTCAAGTAGCACACATGAGATAATCATGCTGCTTAGTGGCAATGCATATAGGCCTACAGCTGTGCAGCATTTATTTAATATAGGGTTTTAAAAAAATCTGAAAGTGTGACGTCACACAATCCTATAACCCCCCCACCCCCTTGTCACACTTTGTCACAGAAAAAAAAGACCCCCCCACCCCTTCGGGCGTGAATACTTAATGGATCACCCCTTACAAGGGAGTACAGTCAACTCCCTCCTAACGGCCACCCCTCCACTGCGGCCACCTCGCCATTACGGCCATTTTTGGAAAGTCCCTAGCATTTTTCTCTTTATTTTAATGTAGAAAACTCCCCCTAATGCGGCCACCCCTCTAATGCGGCCACCCCGCCCTGCGGACACTATTCTTACAGTCCCAAAGGGTGGGTTTCTCCCTCTAATGCGGCCAATGTGTAAATCCATCCATAATTTCCACCTTAAAGTGACATGGTCCGATGATTAGGACTCAAAAATCAATTTTCTTAAAAATGAACAAGAATGTTCAATATGGCCATGCTACATGTCCTACCTATTTTATTTAACAATATTCCCAATTATTCAGCTTAGAATTCAGTCAATCTTCAGTTTTATGCCCAATTTAAGACTTTTGGAGTGCACGCTATAATTCCCCCATTGGAAATACACTGTAAAATACTGTACCTGGGCCACGATTTACCCACTAAATGGGCTTCTATTGCCCATAGATGACATTGTTTTGTTCCCTATCCTCCTAATATGACATTGTGCTAACATTTGGAACATATTTAAATAGGATTTAAAAAATGGAAAAGATCGGACCATGTCAGTTTAATTTGAAAGGGCCAGGCAAGTCGGTCTAAAGATTTCAGGCAAGGTTTGTCTAAAGATTACGAAAATTTCTACAGGGTTTGGATGAAAACGTTTGTATTTGAAACCTATTTAAAGTTGTCACATGGGAGTAATGCCCATCATGTTTGCTTATCACAGTACATGTATTTATTGTAGGTACTTTAATAAAAAATTGATATCAAAGATATTACATCTTTTTTTATCACATCTGATAAAGCTCAAATAAACGTTTCGAAAACTTTTGGAATTAAGTCTGTACCTGATCTAGAACGGAATCTACAAGGTGATAAGTGCGAGAAATTATTAGCCTACTTCCAATATAGAAATGGTAGAACACCTGGTTCAGTTTTTGTGATGTGGGTTTAACACCCTATGGTGCGGAGGCCGGCCCCCAGGTGTTGTATAGGCGGCACCAGAGGCACCATGTGCCGCCTATACAACACCTGGGGGCCGGCCTCCGCACACTGACCCCCGGGAGTGCCTCCAGGGAGTGGAGGCCGGCCCCCAGGTGTTGTATAGGCGGCACATGGTGCCTCTGGTGCCGCCTATACAATACCTGGGGCCCCCAGTGGGGGCCATACTAATTCGGTGTACCATTCAAAACCAGTATTGGGCACACTCAGATATGCATACAACTTCGTATATAAGCTATTTGATATTCAATAAAACTCACAAGACACGTTTTAAGATTCACAAAATAAAAGATTTTGGCGAAATCTGGCTCACAAAATTTGCTTTATTTGAGCTTGGCAATATTTCAGTAAAAAATTGGAATATTTGATCCCAGATTTCGCTGACACATAGCTTGAATACTCAGCTTTAAATATGGGTCCAAAACATCAGAGGAACACGTGAACAATGACAGAAATCATTGATCACCCCAAGTGTTACAATTAGGGGACTCTAGGGAGAGCTGGCAAAAACGTGACCTATACCCTGGCAGCTCTTATCACCTCGATCCCCCTGTTGTTGGAGTACCTAATTTATTGTCAAGGTTTTATGAACGTATTTTCTTATTAGCTGGGAAGTAGGTACGGGGTGGAATGTGTCTTCTTCTCTGACCCTCTAAATCTAAGACAATAGACCCCCACCCACTCCCACGCCGCACCTTACACATACTGCTGCGGCTGGGGGAGGGGGGGTGCAGGGAGCGTGGTGAGATGCTGGCTTTCACACCTTTTAAAAAGCTGGCAGTGTCTGCGTTTGTTTCACTGCATGCACTGCTGTGTACAGGCAGGCCTCTAGACATACTGTTACCACACAGCGACTGCACAGCGTCAGAACGTGTGGTTAGGTGGGGGGGGGCATAAACCTCACGGGAACACCTTAAATAATGTCCCGTACTTCTGGGAAGATATACATATTTATATTTTAAATAACATGTCTATTAATTGTCTTAATATGAGTTTCATGTGAATGTATGCCTGTTAACTCGGAATCTTCCAATGATTGGGCGGTTGGGCCGATGTTATGTTACAAAAGAAAAACGTTGGTATTTCTCTATTAAATTTAAATACAATGTACAGTCATGTCCAATATGATGTCCTGACCATTGACTCCCTCTACTGCGGCCACCTCTCTAATGCGGCCACTATTGGAAAGTCCCAAGGGTGTCCGGATTAGAGGGAGTTGACTGTACTATATCTAAGTACATGATAAGCTACAGATCCAGCTTACCCTGAGAAATAAATTTCAGTTTCCCAACGTTCATTGAAACATTATATTGGATAAATATTTCGATATACTGGAATATTATACATCTTCCGAAAAGCCCTGGGTCACTTGTGATGTATATCACACAATCCATCTTTAATCATGTATGATGAGCCAGATTACAACTTGCATCATGCTGACCCTTTAGAAATATTTTTTATTGTTACAATTTCATCCAAAAAATTTTGGAAGTTCAACATGGGACATATAAATAGGTTCTTTAATACAGACATATGAGAACAGATTACAGGCAACATCGCTTTTCCTCAGTTCTGATATTGAACCCTTCACCCACTCTCCCATCAAGGGCGCTCTGATAGTGAATAGTAAAAAAAAAAGTATTTTTTGTATAAGGAAAAAAATCATCCTATCATTTGTCTTGATTTATAGCTTCTATAATTTTTTATTTTGTTGTTCCAGGTCCATATAGTTATCGCTGGCGTCTGCAGGGTGGCAAGGTATCGCACTATAACATGGCATCAAACAGATGTAATGATCAAGACCAGTGACACTGCAGCCTGACTCATATACCTAACAGCTAGATCTCATCAATCTGATCAAATATATCTTGCAAAATGAAGCTATTTGAGACTGCCAAGATCGCATCTGTGGTCCTTGGATACTGGGTGATCTCCATATCCATGGTATTTGCCAACAAGCATCTAGTTGGTGACCGGACGTCCAGGGTGGATATGTCGCTGTTTGTAGCTTGGATGCAGTGCCAGGTGACAGTCCTCTTTGTGCTGCTTCTGAGGTTCTCCCAATCCATCTTCAGCTTCACTACGAAAAGAACTCTCCGTTTTCACCTTGGACTGCATGGGTTGAAGAAGCGTGAGGTCTTGATGATGACTCTAACTTTTGTCTGTATGCTGTCATTCAATAACATGTGCCTGAAAAATGTTGGAGTCGCATTTTTCCAAGTGGCACGGTCTACAACTCTCCTCTTTGTTGTATTTTTCTCGGTCACAATGCTTAAAAAGTCAATATCATATAAGATATTACTCTGCTGCTTATGTGTGGCTGGAGGATTCATTCTTGGCGTTGATCAAGAGAAGTTGTCAGCCTCGTTCTCCTTCCATGGAGTTGCCTTCGGAGTTATAACATCCTTTTTTGCGGCACTTAATGGTATCTTCACAAAAAAGGCTCTAGGTGTTGTAGATCATGACTCTGTACAACTGACCCTGCTCTGTAACATCAATGCCTGCATCCTCTTCACGCCTATTCTCTTATTCTCTGGACAGCTCCAAGAGGTCATCACCTCAGGGGTCACCCACGAGAGGTCGCTTTGGATATTTCTGATCTGCACAGGAGTTTTGGGATTCGCGATTGCATGGATCAGCGCTTTACAAATTGATATGACCTCGCCCGTTACACATCATATAAGTGCTAACTCTAAGGCGGTGTTACAGACGCTGATAGCTGTATTGTATAACCACGACCATAAGCCTCCACTCTGGTGGGGTAGTGTGGTACTAGTGGTAGGGGGCGCTTTTAGTTACGCCGCGACCAAACTCCAGGAGGAGAGCCTGTCTAAGGAAAGGAGTGAACTTCCATTTGTCGCAAACGGAATAGCTGTTCACAGTGACTCCTTTAATAAGAGTGAATGCAAAGCATAGCCAGGTTAATGAAGTGTTTTAATGATGGTTGGATATATGTATTCATGTTGTGAAAGTGAGCTGTACTATTTTCACCAATTTGTTGAATACAGGTTTCAGCGTCCATGTTACTGGTTACTCTTATGTTTGCATAAATTGGGGCCTGGAACCAAAATGCCAAAAGGCGACATGGTCGAAAATATGGGCACCAATGTAGAGGCACGTTTATGCCTCCAGAATTGTAAGAGATAGGTGCCTTAAGTATTTGAGTGATGTTATTCTTGCGTGTACTCAATGACCGGGTATCGATAAATGTGTGGGATCAAGGGATCTTTGATGTTTGTATCACTGAGAATGAAGAGAGGAGAGAAATGCTCAACATTACTGAAAGAAGTCCAGCTGTATGATATGATCTGAATATTGAGCAAACCTTGGCCTGAGTCTGATCAAGCCTTTTCGATTCATAAATATTATAACATGGAAGTGTTGTTTCTCTAAAGAGTACTCATAGAACTACCTACACCTACAACCAGACTGTGATTGTGAGTCAAATATGTTGAAAAAAGTCAAACTAGCTCAAATTAAGATTATGCTTAAGTTCATAGGACCCAGTGTGTCTTCTTTTTTTAATTATCATTGTTGTCATAAATCTAGTTTTACGAGGATAGGATATCATGACATGTATTTGAGTGGCTCACCCTTGAAAGGATTTCATGGTATGTATGTAGTAGTCAAACCACTGCCAGACCACTGTACTGAGGATAATGACCACAGTCAACAAGGCTTATCACGAGTCACAGACGGGTGTCCTCAGCCGTGACTAAGCCATTATCCTCAGTACAGGGGTCTCGCAGTGGTTTAACTAACTTATGCCACACACTGTGGTGAGTGTTTTCTCACCCTTTGTACATATATACAGTTGGGTCATTTCTTTTGTTCTGCTGTCCAAGGGTTGTATAAAGATTGCTGTGTACCTCTTTATACAGTTCCTAAATATTGGTCAGTTTCTGAGGTGAAGTGTATTATAGCAAACATATAGATGCTACGACCCATTTTTTGGCACTTGAATTAACATGTGTTACGTTGTATTGTTACTGTTAGGATCAGGGAGTGTTATTTTGCCTCTCTCTCCAGGAGGACAACAAGACTAGGGAAAGGACTTCTATGTTAACATTGGCTCACCCGATAAGAGCAAATGCAAAGCATTATTAGGGTAATGAAGTGTTTTAACTGAAGGTTTAAACCTGATGATTTGATATATGTATCCATGTTGTTAAAATGCACTGTACTATTTTCACCAATTTGTTAATAACGGGTTTCAGGGCCTGTGTAAAGTGTAACTGGTTATTCTTTGTGTTTGCATAAATCGGGACCTGGATCCCAAATGCCAAAAGTGTTTATGCCTCCAGAATTGTAAGGGATAAGTGCCTTAAGTAATTGAGCAAAGTTTCTCAATCAAGGGATCAAGGGACCTTTGATGTTTGTATCACTGAGGATGACGAGAGGAGAGAAAAATGCTCTACATTCCTGAGAGAATTCCGGCTGTATGATATGATCTGAATATTGAACAAAGGCTTGGTCGGAGTTTGATCATGTCTTTATAGTTAATGAACATAATATCATGGAATTGTTGTTTCTCTAGAAAATGCCCGTGGAACCACCCAATCATATAAACAAACTATTTTCGTGAGCCAAATATATTGAACTTCAAAGTCATCGAATTAGCCCATAATCCAAATCAAGATTATGTTTTTGGGACCTAGTGTATCTAGTGGGGAAAATGGCTAACAGCTGATAAATTAGGTACTAAGTAGCTTACTAAACGGTTTCCATTGCATTGTTTATATTCATGTAAATACCTATTTGTATGGGTATCATAAATTCATTTATATGAGGAAGAAATATTACAACTTGAAAGGGTTTCGTGGTGTGTATACATCCCACCAATATGTTCTCATTGTCGTGTGCCTTTTTTTTACGACCATTATTGTTACCACAGACTTACCATTTTGTATTTATCTTTTTCATGTAAACGTGTTATCTCATCCATCTGAAACAGCTGAGATTGTCTTTCAGAATCGAATGATTCAGTTCCGACAGCTGTTAAATACATTCCAGTTATACAAGATTAGAGGTTGACATCTTGTTTGCAATACTTTTGTTCATTGTTTGTTAAAAATGTATATTTTATATGTAGCTACTTTTTACATTTGTAGAGGATAGACTTTTTTGAGTATATAAATCTAGGCTGTATTGGGAACATTTTCCCATTTATTACCCTTGTCATGTTGTCTAGTATGCAGTTTCTGTGGTTGTGGGGCTGTTTATTCTGTTCTCACCGCTGTGCGAGTTAATCGTCAAATGCAGAGAAGGCTGGTGACTCGGAAGTGGACGCCTCCGTTTATTCACTGTGAAGTTATCATACACACCAAAAAGCTAATAGATATACAAGTGTTAGATTGATTATTCACACTACCTTTTAAAGGATTATGTTGTTGTTTATACTAATAACTGTTTATTTGCTATAATCCTCATAAGATATGAATTAACCCAACACACAGCAGTACATTGTAGGGGGGAAATCAGGTGAAAAATCAAATGTTCTGACAGTTTCAAATATGTTGTGTTTAACATCCAAATGTTAATAAACGATTATAATACAAGTGGTTTCTTTGTCTGCATGGTGACATGATCAGTGTGGACAGGGGGCAAAATGGAAATGCCGGAATTTTGAGGGGTGACGTATGACACACTTTCTTCTGTTTTCCTTGGTGGCCGTGGCGTATGCAAATATTACCAAACCAAGTGTGCCTCTTTGGCAATGAAAATAGGCCTGTAAATTCTTTGTGCATCCCTCCCCCCCCCCCCAAAAAAAAGGAGAAAAGGGATGAAAAATCAATTTAGATTAAGAGAAAAAATAAGAATAATCTTAACAAAACGAAAATAAATGTGTGGGCTACCCTTTATCATCATGGCATTTGCTTGTTTCCTCTAATTCTTCAAGGGTTCACTTTAGAACCAACAGATGGCGCCATATGCACCTCCAACGCCTCCAAAGCACACTAGCTGAGGGAGTGCTAGAATGGAGATGCAGAAAAGTAACCCCACTATTGAAGGCCACAAAATTGCTTCTGAAGGATTCGAGGTCACAAGGTAGTTTTTCTTTTGTAATTTCTTCATAATGGACATCGATTCTCTGGCTATAGTGATCGATGCCCAGTTTTATACTTCAGACCTGTGGCTCATTTTAGCTGTTTTTGGCCTCACAAATTGCTTCTAATTCAAAAGCCATTATATTCCTACTAAAGAGTTTTTGAGGAATAAGGGTTTTGTGGCCTTTTTTTTTGGTGTTTTTAGTACACTGCTTCCTACATTAAAACCGTGGTCATCAGCATTTTTTACTTGACTTTAAAAAAATTTGCAGTAGGATTCCTGACTATCGAGCCATTCTACACATGGTGTATAATATTTGGAAAAAATGTATATCATTTGATAGTGTATTTAGTCTCCGAAATAGTGGGAGTTTTGTGAGGTTTATATCATAGTTTAATTGATTGCTGACATCCAGTAACGGGCAATTGGGATCAGTTCAGTGCAAGTTACACACACAAGTGACTTGCACTTTTTAACTTGATCTCATGTCCACTATGTAAGAGTCCATCAATGGGATCAAGCATGGAAACAGGTTCCGCATTTTTTGGCGAGAAACAAGTTCATATAAAATGCAAAAAAAAAGTGAAACGTCCTTAAAACGGCCAACTTTATGAGAGAAAAACGTTCCAAATTGCAAAAAAAAGTGAAGGTTCTCTGAAAAAAAGCTAATTTGACGGGGGGAAAAGTTCAAAATCGAAAAAAAGTGAATTTTCCATTAAAACATCTAATTTGGCGAAAAAAAAATTCATAATAAAAGAAAGTGAAATTTCCCTTAAACCAGCTAATTTGACAAGAAAAAAGTTCAAAATTGAAAAAAAGTGAAAACAGCCAATTTGGCAAGAAAAAAGTTCAAAATTGAAAAAAAGTGGAATTTCCTTAAAAAAAACAGCCAATTAAAGAAAAGGTTCAAAATTGAAAAAAAAGGTGAAATTTCCCTTTATTAGCCTATTACCTTAAAGCTGCTATACCACATCAGATATAGAGATAGTTCAATTTCTGCACAGTTGTAAAGAGTCTCCTTGTTGGAGTGTTCTTGTAGCATCCCAACATATTTTGTTATCACCATTAGGGAGTCAGTGAATCTTTTATATTCCTAGGCACAGTACGGGTGTGAGAGTATTGACAACATCAGAAGATATCTTTGGTTTAAAAAACGTTTTATTTCATAAAGGATTACATTTTCTTCAACATATTTGTCAATATATATGATGCTTTAAAGATATCCAGACAAATTATTTAACAACATGATATCTTCCTCATATTTTTACTTTACTAACTTTTAAGGAATATGAACCACCTTCTGCCTCCTGCACTATCATGGACAGTATTACCTTGATTGAGAGTGTGGAATTCAGGTTATCACATTTCATACATACCAATACTGTTCTTGGTAACTCTTTAAATAGACCTTTTTAAGCACACTATATCACATGTACACTCTGATGTCAAACATATCTTTTCCAATCTCATGTTCATCATAACTCTTGAAATATTTACCTTACGTCTTGAAATAAACAAATGAAACATGTATAACTTAAACTCACATAAAATGTCATGTCTTTTTCCCCCACTCCACTTACAACCATGGTCCAATTTCAATGAAGCTTGGAACCAAATAAATAATCATAAATAGTAGTTCTTTCATAAATAGGAAATAGATACAAGAAATTGATCATGATTTTTATAAACGAAAACCAGTTTCGCATAAATTATTCATTACAAGTTATACCGTACATCAAATGATGACAGCGAAAATGACAAATTTGATGGGAAACAAATTCCGTAAAAAGAAAGACCTCAAGAGTCAAGTAATGTATAATTTAAATAGGTAACCTATATACGTGTATATAAATGTCTTTCTGTATTACTTTGTTTATAAATATACAAAGTTCATGCTTCTAATTCTACATCTTCAAATATCTGAGCAACATAGGTGACGTACATAAATATAGTATCCCTGTCGAGTTATGTTGTAGCAGTATCAAAAATGATCTCACAACATTGAATCTCTATGATACATATACAAAAGGTGATCGTTGGATAACAACGCCACAAAATGTGCCACGGTAACATTTACTATTGAACTTGACAAACATCCAAAATAGCGTGAAGTGATGGAAGGGCTATCTTTCCAGTTACCTTTCAATTTGTCTACAAATAAATTACGACATCAGAACCATGATAATAGGCTGATTGTACAAACTCGGGACTGGTGTATTCGGCATTTATTTTTCCTTCCTAATAATGCCATGACAAAAGTGTCATCAACCTTTACCCATAATGTATAAAAATAAAAACTACTGTGTGATTGCATATGGGCTAACATAAATAATAAATCGACCTAAAATCCATATCATGGACAATCAGGGAAAACCTAACACAGTAAATTAACAAAATCATACCGCACAATATCTTTGGGCACGGCCAATAATCCCTTATAGGAAAATCTCCTAACTTCAGTAACAATGAAACTGAATAATCGTTAAGTTAATGCATATTAATTTCCTATATCAAACCATGGACCCCTCTGCAATACATGTTTGTTATTACAGTTCAATGCGTAGCCTTTAGCGTTTGCTATAGAGACAATGAAACCCCAATGAACAACCTGTCTACCAGGTGAACGCACCCTTTACCCAATCTATGATTCCCACGTAGGGAATATTAAACTAGAATACAAGGGGATATATAATCTGTGTCCATATACAAGGGAAGGGTTACCACAGCAACTTCACCACATACACCAATATACAAGAGCAGTTTGTGCACACTAATCATTCAGTATACTAATACGCCACCACACTAACTGTACTAAAGCAGCAGGTTTTCTTTTTTGGGCGCCTCATATACGTCAAGGCATTGATGCTTAATTATGGGTCAATGATAAAGCACATAGCACAAGGGCATGACAAGCTTAGTTAATATAACAAGTCGTCATTAGACGACACTCATGTCAGCCTGACGCACATACAGTATCATGTCCACATCCGCCGCCTTAAGTGACATGCCGCTCCCCACTTGTGGACATGTTAAATCAACCAGGTCGTTCTTCACTGCTCCGTAAGGTGACAGTTCCAACGACCGGGGCCGTTATCCTGGGTTCACACCAAGTAGTCTAACCCTGAGTAATGAAGATGTCCAGCATACAGCAGTATTGCCTCATGTCAGAGGCCGGAAGCGCAGTGAGGTACATGACCACAGTGTCCACACGACCCACCAGGTGGGGTAACGACGACCAGCGACGAGATGCCTGGGGGAGGAGTATGGGGGCTTTTTGTGGGGTTTGTATTTGGGAGTAAGAGACTGTCTGTCCTCTGGGGGATCAGCCCTACCCCGGGCCGGCTGTCTCAGCGTAGATACTGTCTTTAAGTAACACACGGTTATACACAGCCCAAACCCACCGAGCCCATGACGTCACAACAGTGACGTGCGACTGGAACCACTGGTGTCCGGAGTTCTTCACAGGGTCACAAGATGGCGCGCCTTGGGCACCGCGGGTACTATGTACGGCAGTCACCCTAACGCCTTCTTTACCAACCCACGTTCCAACTCCGGAGCCATCCTAAAACAAAGAACAGAAGAGAAAATTAAATATACTGCAGTATTTAAAGTTTTAAACATTGCTCTTCAGACAATTTTAAAAAGTTAAGATTTGCTTGATGTTTCACAGCTGACGTGGGTATTTATAGGTGTAATGATTCAGGGTGTAAATGTCTCAAGCCTATTCGCTATGCGCGGCCATTACTTAAGCTGGTACTGGCGAGAAACTGTATCAATGTACGGTAGTTGCCATTTGTGTTTATTTTTATATTTGAAGCCATTTAATGAAGGAAAGACAACTTTTTTTAGCCGATTGAATACGGCCATGTTGTATTAAATGGGGGCTTCCAGTACTTAATTGAATAAATCTTGTATTTCAAAAACATAATAGAGGCTTACCCAATGCTTCACACGGCGAGTTGTACGACGGGTAGCTGCGGTAGGTCTGAGGTGGCCTTACAGAAGGCCATCACATCCTCCTCGTCCTCTGAGCACTCCGTACTGGGGTACTGAAACCACAACAACAAGGGGCATTATAACACAGCTACAGCAGGGTACCACACCACCAGGGGACATCAGAGCAGCTAATAGGCCTACCCGGTATACCACACAGTAGGCTATATGCAATAAGGACACAGACCAGGTAATTACGTTTCTACAAAACCAAATTATCAATCATTTCCTTGATACATGTAATTGTTTATGGTCTTTAGTACTAATAATCTGGTCAATATATATAGAATCGTGTATAGAGGTTTCACTCAGACAATGTGTATCTTTAATCGCTTGTAGAATACCCTAATAAGGGATCGTCCATTAAATATGTCGTTTTTTGGGCCATTTTGTGCACCCCCCACCCCCTTGTCACACTTTCCCCATACCTCTATCACTGCGGACCAAGACCCTCCACCCCCTCATGTGTGACATACCTTATGGACGGCCCCTAAACAGTTCACAAGTATTTACATTTATAATATGTAAACTTGACCAGTGCCTACCTCAATGACGAGACAGTGGAAGTCCTCCGACCTGAATGCACGACCAGTGGAGGGGATGTGGTTGTCATTGACAACTCCGAGCAGCTTTGCCAACTTCTCACAGCTGTCAACCTGCAACAACAAAAGGATCCTCAACATTAGCCACATTACAAGGTATACACATCTTATTCATCATCATTATACTCAACAATATTATTGCAACGTTGTGGGCCAGGACTTGTAAACAGCTCATTTGATTAAGCATCATTAATGTGTAAGGAAGCCCCATCTCTCGTCACCTTAGGACAATAGTATTGCTCTATAAACGTAGTACATCCATTTGACATGTATACATGTAGATGGCAATTCTATTCCCTCACTTTGGATTCAATGAAGTATCTTCTTTTTGAGACTACATGTACCGGGTAACTTTTGGTGAATTCGTGTGTCCCTTGCTGAATAATAGATACATGTCACAGTAGGTTTATAGCACTTAGCATTTGATGGGGGGCATGTGGTACTAAATCATGCGTTATTAATGTGTTTTTATTTTTTAATAGAACACATGTAAATAGCCTCAGCAGTCTACACATTGTATCAGAGTTGCACCAATATAGCTCTATAATTATCTCATTGTTGGAGCTACAGAGACGTCACTGAGAGGATGCTTGGCACAGTGCTGTAGTCCCACACCTGCCTATACCACAAGGTGCTGCCAGACCGCATACAGCACTATGGTATAAAGCACCAAGACCCCTGTTTTGGTGGTCACTAATAAACACAGCACTCTGGTGTTGGCCTGCAGACCCCCCAATACCCTGCTTCTACTTGTACATTCCAGGGTCCCGCTGCCTGCTTAGACGTACTGCATACGTTGTAGTCCTCCATTAAGGTGGTCAGAAACCTGCTATTCGGGACATCAAATAGATCGAGGAATAGAAATTGAACACCACACCTACCATGCCTTCTCCCTCAATACGCATCTCGAGTATTAGCCAAATACATGAAATACTAATACACACCACCCTATTCCTATACATGTCCCAAATGTCTAATAGACGTCCAATGCAGTAAATGCACTCTGCAGCCCCCCGCCCTCACTTCCACCCCATTATACACATCTCCTGATGCACCAATACCCCGACCAAGACACACTAAATGAATACACGATACCCCAATACATCTAAACAGGTTTTATACCAACATTCTAATACACAATGACCCCCCCCCCTCTCACACACAAACACACGTGTTGTTTTGTCGTCATAACACAGTAGGTAGCTTGTTTGCTTGACCTCTGAAGGTCGGATAAGTGTCACTTACTAGTATATATGTATCATTAAGTACCATAGCTAAGGTTGTGGCCCATGTCACCAGGAGGTGTTTATTGCATACCGGTAGTAGCGGCATGTAGGCATATACACATATCCGTATCATTCATTATCATTCCAATTGCACCTCGTTGTCAAGCTTTCAGTTTCCATTTAAAATACAAGGCTGTTCTGAGTTCCAACCAAAGGTGAAAACTGACTTCCCCATTCGGGACAGAGCAGACAAACATTTCCATGGAATGTCCATTCCTATTCCATAAAGCATCCTTCATGCTTTCAGTATGTACAAAACAATTCCATTAAACAGGTACTAGGTACTGTACTTCCCCAAATCGTTCTCCCAACGTCTTGCAGGAATCGATAGCTACCTACCGCGAACCTCGTGATGCCTGGTCCGCCCCACCCCTCTACGGGAGCCATCACCGTATATGGGCATTCCTACTACAGTCCACATTATAGATACGAGGTAGAACGCCATGTGCGATTCATGGGAATCCCCAGCACTATTCCATATAAGGCGTGCTGCGCCACCCTCAGCTGATCACGGAGTATTAATTATGATAATGGTTATACCACGCACTGCAGACGTGGGGCTTCGTTGTGCTGCTGACTGCATGGACATCTAAGTAAGGTATAGCAGGGTATGGCGCTGATGATTCCATGAGGACCTTAAGGTTGACCCGGGTGCATCGAATATCTATATCAAGGGAACCAGCAATAAAATCTTACACCCTATATTTTCAAATTATATTTTAGTCAGTTTTTAACAACTTGAAGTAGGGGGTGCTTAATCTTTGTCCCCACCCTGAATAATGAATGGCAGCTCTCCCAATATGGATTTATTCAGCCCCTCTCCATCTTTTAAGATATCAAATTATATCACAGGATGAAGCAGAATGAGAATATTTCTAAGTCTAGAGAAATATTTATGGAACACATGGCCTCCCATAGTGGAGTGTCGGAGACGGCCTTGTTTACATCGGCCCCGGCCCTACCCGACAGGTCAACTCCGAGCACCCACCAGTAACTAGCCACTAGGTCAGATATCGAGTTTATTGTGGGATTTTACCTGTTCAGACTAAAGTAAGCCAGCTTTCTTTTTTAATAGGAATTATGTATCACCGTACCCTTGCCCCTTCCTAATGTGTTGGCCTACATACTGCCTCTTCAATATTGGGCGCGGTTATTGTATTCACTTTACAGTTTACTATTTCATATGAGCTAGGGTCTGAGTGGTTTCTTCATTGCCTATTCATACCTACATATTGCAGAGATGTGGATTTTAAAGTGTCATTTCTCCAAAACTGACTTCACTATATCTTAAACGTCAGGGAACAACATTCGTGGAAAAATCAATAACCTAATCGTTTCGAAGGAAACCGCCATGAAGTGCACAATTAAAAGGGGACTTGGGAAAATGTCACTGGGTGCGTTGCCACTGGCCGCCATTTGGTGGGAGTTATGTGCTGGGTGTCTGCAGGATCCGGGACAGTAGCAGCGAGATGTGGCATTTATCACATTAGCTGCATTATTGAGGGCGTGCTCGGTGCTACACTCGGGGCCCTGAGGGTTCCCTCCTGACGGCTGCACTACACATGGAGATATGACCATCAATGTGTCAACACACGAGGTCACTAGGCACACACTCATCTATCATCTGGGTTATCGCATTAATCAGTATACAACCTGTCATGTGCCTCTAATTCACTGTGGGCCACCTTTATGCAAGGCCCCAGTTTACAACCATCCACATGTTGAACTTATAGCCCTATAAAGTTGAAGATATGGGACACTTAAACAAGACGCGTTCTTGTTGTTAAACATGACATTGCAGATCTAATTGTGTATTGTCATCGGATGGGCAGTGGCTTACGTCAGGGCCTCATTCCCCGTGGTTATATCGTCAAGTCCTTACATAAACTGGGCCCTCATCCAAGGTGACATAAATACGGCTGTAGCACACCATGACGTAGTATTAAGCCTACATACTAACCCCATCACTATGTGTGGAATTTGCCCCCGCTCTCTAACTGGAACAGATCAGCATTAGACCATCACATTAGAGATGCCACCTCACATTCACACACATACCACCCAGCCCAACACTTGGTCAAAGTTCCATCTTTGACTTATTGGCTGACCAGTAGACTGTGATACAGCCTATTCCAGGTGGGGGTGGGTGTTGAGATGTTAATGGTTGTGGTGTGAGTGAAGCGCTATTGGCCAGTCTGGGGGTGCTATATGGCACCACCCTTACGTCACTACCAGACCGGGGTTACTCACGGGCGCGTGATGCCTCCTCAGCAGATGCTGCATCCATAGACGTGCTATAGTCACAATACAAGTAATACTAAATCATGTTCACCAAGAACTTGTTTGGAAAGAATATGGAATCTGTGTGACTATAACTGTGTGCCACTAACAAGTAACATTCAAAACACTTGTCAATATGCAACCTTCTTCTTTAATATGCCTCAGCATTTTCAGTGACATACTAGTAGTTAATCAGGGTGAGCTGTCACATACAGAATCGGCTCTATCGCTTTCCTGCGGTGAATCGTGAAGTTTTTTTTTGTTTGTTTTGTTTTTGGAAAGGAGCGGGGAAAATCGACGGACTGCAGGTCGTCCATTGCAATCACAACAAAAACAGCAGCAGCAGCAGCAGCCACAACAACAACAGCAGCAGCAGCAGCAGCCACAACAACAGCAGCAGCAGCAGCAGCAGCAGCAATATCGGGGCTGCGGGAGATGCATGTGAACCTCCATCAAGGCACTCGGTGAGTTGAGAGGCAACCCTAGACGTAGAAGGGGGATACCCCTCCCCCTGCTCTCCCAGTCACCCTCCTCTAGGGGAGACCCCACCCTGGGCCTTATGATCCAGGGAAGTCCCTGGAGCCATCCCCACACCCCTAGTGTTGACTCTAAAAAATGCCAACAACTAGGTCTCACTCGTTGTTTTTCCCCCACATGTACTGATCAAAACAAAGCAAAACGTGTTCATTTGTTATAAACCCGTTCTCCTTATGATGACATTTATACTCAATTACTGAATAATCGTCCGTGTGTTAAGAGTTGCAGCCTGTGACAATGACCGTGGACCATGACAATTGACATATGTTTGTGCACTACATTTAACTTGACTAGTTTGCTCTAAGTGACAGGTGTTTAAAGTTAAGCGTCCTGGAGACGTGTGTTGTAAGTTGTATGTCTATATGTAGTCAGAGTGCACAGATGGCGTGTGCCGTGTACCTACATAAAGGTACAAGAATGTCAATAGCTGTACGCCGGGCAGCCATTCACACTCTCTCCTCTCTTTGTGTGCTCCTCCAGTGCACCTGTTGCTGACAGCCCCCTCCCTCCCACTGCTGATCAGATTACCTTGGTCCTCCAGTAGGAGAGCCTGGAGGTATGACAACCTGCAGGACCCCTACGCCATCCTCCAGGTGGTCTGTGCCCTTTGACCACCACCTTGTGGGGCTCCACCATGTAAGATCCGGGAGGGCCGCACTACACCTGTTGTGGTCAGTGCGTGGCTCGGGGGGGGGGGTAGTGCCAGATGGTCCTGAAGCTACACCTTATGATCAAAAGAACAAAGGTGCATGGCCCACACCAGCGACACCTCACAGGTGGATCCCAAACAAAGACCTCATCCGGGCACCATGTCACCACAGCCCCATATGGAGGCTGCATGCAGTGACGTCTCGTCCACTTAACAAGAATTTATCTGTCTCAGTAAGTCAGGTTAAACGAAGTTAACAGCTGTTCTTAAATATATTATGATTTAGTTTCATCTCCGTGCCAAGGCCCTCCGTAGGGCGGCATGCCACTCAGGTGCACGTGCGCATCACGCCAATGACATGTGCTTGTGTAGGTGTACATCATTAAATTACGAAGAATTATATAAAATGTAAAGAGGACGCTTGTTTTGTAGGACTCAGACCGCACCACGACATGTGATTGGGTATGGATACGTGTGCATGTTTATATAGGTAGAGAATGTGTTTCCATAGGCCCCATACGTACGATTACTAACTTATGTATCCATTTGTCGCCTTCCATTTAGGGCTTATACCGAACAAATGCCAAGCAACATGTGATCCATTAAACAAGATTCCTCAGCCCACATTTTCTTGAAATATGTGCATTTCAATATGGAGTTGTTATTGTCACAAACCGATACAGATCTACTGATTTCTAATGCCTCAAATATAATCAAATACGGTATGTATGCACAACTAAATAAAACGTGTATTGGGCCTTCGTGTGTATTTCCATCAGGTGTGTGTGTGATCTTATTCTGGCCCCAATATGTGGCCTACATGCGGCTGCAATGTGTCAACCTCATTAAATGCCATCATTAGTACACATGTGACGTATGTGGCTAACACCCACCTAAGCTGCAGGCCAGGTTACCCCTCACACAATGAGGCGGTGGTCTCGGTGCCCTGGTACCTGCAGCTAGCTCTACCCCAGCTACTGCTGCAGCCACTCCCAGGTACCTCATCTGCAGTATACTGCTTAATGGCCACTCACGGCTGATGCAACACTTTATTAAACCATATTGATTAAACATTTAGCTCGCCACTGGATTTTTTTTTTATCTTAGAAAAAGTGCAGCGTGAGAAAGGAGGTTGATATGTGGGCCCTCCCCCCCCCGACATGATTTCTTCCTTCATCCTTTATGCAGTACTACTCTCGTTATTAAACTCTAACCTATTTCATGCTCTGTGCACTTTGTAGCCCACCTGGGAGGCATCCAAATCAGATGCAAATTCGGTCAGTACTGGATAAATGCATACACCTTTGCAGCTTCTGAAATAGGTCTAGCGGGCAATATACGCAATTTAAAATCCAAACCCTCCCCATGTACTCTGCATTTATAAATAATGAACTCAAGTGACCCCCCCCCCCCCCACCCCTCACCACGCCATCCTGATTGCTCCAGGGTAACCCGGATCCTGCCGCCGCTCATGAAATGCCCCGCCGTCTACAACATGACCTCCTGTAGACTTGCTCAAGAGCAAATGCATCTTTTAAATATTAAAATATATGTTCTGGATTTCTATTATGTGAACTATTATTTCATAGAGATTTAGGCTAGATGTCAGCCCATCCCCCTCCTGCTGCTGCTGCTGCAGCACTATGTTGGGCAGGTCCCTTTGTAGCAGTAGTACCCTAGCAGTGGCTGGGAGGGGGGTCGGCACCTCCCCGGGGGGTCGGCACCTCCCCGTGGCAGTGGGTAGCATGTGTGGCACGGCAGGGGCTGGGGGTGTAGTCCCGGGACACGTCTAGGCACCTCCCCTGACCCCGGAGCCCGGAGCAGACAGGAGGAGGGAGGTGGGTACAGCAGCACATGGCAGACAACAAAGACGCCTCCTGCACCCCAGCCTCTGCTCTACAGGTCGGTGCACGCCGCTAGGGTTTATACTGCTCCACAGATCATTCACCCTTACACTTACTCCCCTACATTCAAACCTCATTTCTTTGTACTCCAGGGCATTGCCTTTCTCGGTCTATATCTCTATGTGATCAGGGTCCTACCCATTCACATTAAGGGAGTGATCATTTATTATCAACAGGGGGGGGGGGTGGTGGGTTTTGGGGGGGGGGGGGGGGCAAAAAAATTTGGACCCCTTGACCGGGGGGGGGGGGGGCAAAAAAATTTGGACCCCTCTTGGGGGGGGGGGCAAAAATATTTAACCTGTTTTGAGCCAAAAAGCCCGCGCGTTACTATGCTTCAAAGGGCCCGCGCGCGAGCCGATTTTCGACCCTAAGGGGGGGGGGGGGGGGTAAAAATTTTTGACCCCTTGACCGGGGGGGGGGGTAAAAAATTTCGCGCGCTCCGCGCGGAAACCCACCACCCCCCCCCCTGTTGTTAAAAAATGATCACTCCCTAATTATGAGGGTGTCATGCGAGTGTCAAACTATTAGTTAATGGATAAACGTGATTTATTTATACTAGGTACTAAGTCTAAGTTATTTTCTATAAAACAGGAGCCAAGAGCACCCCTATCTCTCTTTAGCCTAGATGTTCACTGTCGCTGTCCCTGACACATTGAATCACCTGCCATGCCGTCACCCTTTGTCCTGGCGTCACTACTACAGAGGACACCCACATATACTTAACCCACCCTCACAACACCTGGGCAGCACTAGATGTACCATGCGGTCAGTGACATTACAGCCTACACCTTGTCCTACAGTGTAATAGTGTACCTGGATCTGTCCTGGATCTACTCCAGTAGGTGGGGGGCCGGGTCACCTCCAGGGCATGTGGCACTAATTAAGGGGTCAGTCAGTTTGTTGTTGACCTCCTCCGGTCACACCATTGTATTACATGGTGGAGAATATCAAACCAGGCCCCTGTCCTGTCTTCTCCTGCCCTATTAGTGTAGACCGCCACACAATGCCCATTCTCCCCAACCTTGCACCCACTGCCCCTATCACTGATTACTATCTGACTGACCTTGGTACCGTCCACCTCTCACTGGTTATGTAGATCTGGGTTCACATGGCAACTTTGATACATTGTACAAAGCTGATGATGTTATGCGTAAACAAGTGTTATTTGTGCTTACCTTTAATAATTGGATGGCATTTTCCCAGCAAAACGCCTCGATAAGTTTAAAGTGGATATGTAACGTCACGTCCTCCTCTACGTTCGTCGGAAGTATACATAGCATAACTCCCTCAGGGTTTCTGTAACACAAAAAGAATTGGGATCAGTTTCAGATTTCCCTAAATCACATCAAAACGTCAGTATGTGGCCCTCTGTAGACCTAGTTCTAGGACGGAGATTAGCTAGGTTCATTGCATCAGCGAGCTCCACGTGACAAGGTTCAGTCTAAACTATTGATTACTTTTTATGACTTTTCACGTGGTGGTTGGACGTTTTTGTTGTCACATGGCAAGTTCCACGTCACTCCTAGGCGCCCATGGGTATACACCACTGAGGTAAGGTCGGGTAGTAGGGGGGGTCCCTGGCTACCGTTATGTTGGCACGTGCCACCCCCAGATAACACGTCTTTCTGTAAACATCCACTCTCAACCACTGTCGTGTGCAAGCCGTCTGATAGGTACTACTCAGAACTCAACGTTTGCTCATTTCAGTAGAATCCTATTCCATGTTTCTTCTAAGGTTTTTTTTGTACACCCCCTCCCCAGGGGATATCCCCTCGACATGTCAGTGTTTATATAATGTGTACCTCTTGAATGCACCAGAAATCATACCTACCAAATGGTTACCCTGTCAATAATTTTACGTATTAATAGATTTTTTTTAAAGATATACAAAATGATTTACATAAACCCTTTATATGCAAGCAGTAGGCCTACAGGTGTTTCGTATATATACTCAGAGAACTTGATTGGACTTGATTTAACCTAATGTATTTCTTAGATGTTGAAATAGGACTATCATTTATGATTATTTAGTGTACACCGTGTTCTGTACTCACATTTCCAGCATCTTGCCCGACTCGCACACTCCACATGTGAGTCTGCCTTGTTCACTAGCCTGAAGCAGGGCACCTCGAAGTGCTGCCCCAACATCCATTTTGTTGCTGTAACAAAAGAACATTAACATTAATATCTCATTTCAACTCTAACCGGTCAATATGAATTAAATAAATCGTGACATAAAACACGTTTTGCAAGTCAAGATATCTATAGTAATAACCCGGTCAGCGAGCACAAACAAGTTCCAATATCACATGTGCTATGCTTACAAGTTACAGACCTGTTCACTATTCGCAATCTCAAATCCGGAAAGTTTTTCATGGTATATGTGGATGTTGCCTGGACACAGAATCAGCATGGACTGGTAAAATCCCTGAGTCGGAGCAGGATCTAATAGTAGTATGGGGGTCTTTGTCCCTCCAAGTACAAAGACTGTGGTGAGGAACACGTTCTAGCTGCGATCCAACCTGTCTCCTCCTGTAGCCTTTGTCCCGCCTACTAACTCCTACCACACACTGGTGTCTGCTCTATGTGCTACCACCACGCCGCCATCTGGGTCACAGAGCCCTACACATCAGGTCATATAGACGACCTCTGACCTAGTTAGCAGCTGGAAATAGGTCAGAGCACTACAAATCAGGCCTCACTGACCTACTTAGAAGGAGGTGAGGCTCGCTCTTCAAGCGCAGTGCTGTAGGGTAAAGGTGTGAGACTATGGGAGGAGATGCTAGGCTGGGATTGCACCATACCCCCACATGCAGCACCTTACATGTGCAGAGACTGGCTGAGCCGGTCTGGGGGCTTAACTATTGGTGGCCTCGACCATACATATTGCACAATCAACAGTGGAAGTTGAATGAGCCAGTCCCGGGGGGGCCACTCTCTAAATTATGGATACCATGTGCGTACATCAGTCTAAATTTGACCCCCTTATGGCGGGGGGGAATTCCACGAAAACACCCCCCTATTGCCGGGTTTACCCCCTAAAATGGGAAGACACCATACCCCTTTTAGTCAGACGCCACCCTAAAGAATCAAAATTTGGATCCCTTTTATCGGGATACCCTAAATAGTTAAAAAGTAGACCCCTTATAGCGGGATATCCCCCTAAATTGGCCAAAATTGGACCCCTTTTTAGTGGGAAACGACCCTAAATATGGGCCAAACTCCTACAAAATATACCCCTTTTTACAGGAACTTTTAAACATTTTGCCTGGATATTTTTGGGCCAAAAACATACCCCTTTTGCCCCAAAATGGCCCAAAAAGGGCCCCTAATGGCGGGTCCGGCCGGACCCGCCAGTGGGACCCAAAAAGGACCCCTTTCCCGGGATTTTGTGTACGCACATAGTTACTATAGATGGTATAGGGAGTGGCCCCCCCGGGGAGCCAGTTCAGCCACTTTATTATAGATTGCCTTCCAATCACCCTTCTAGTATAATCAAAGACATGTAGGCTGTAAGCCTAACATTTTGATAAGCAATATTTAAAGTCACCAGACTTGCATTCTGCAAAAGAATTTCATGTACTGTTACACTGTTCAATATCACCTAGAGTCTCAAAGTGCAGGTTGCGTTAAAAACAAAATATTTAGACTTCTCAATATGTCTGCTATTTTCATATTCAAATGATTTTAATAGGCAAGTTTGTGATGTCCAAAAAATCTGATGTAGGTACATTGTAGTGTAGTTATTTATCCCTGGACTTCTAGCCTGTCAACCTGTTCATTCATCCCCCTGGCCCCCAGACCACTGATGAGTCAGCCATCAGACGGCATGGTCCAGGCCGTCTAGGTAAAGAAGTGATCTCATCGTCAACACTCTCAGGGGTCTCCAATATCCAGCAATGGTACACGCCCATTGAGTTATTTTGAGGCCGAACTGTCATATGCCTCAATTTAGGGAATGTAATAGACACTGCATGGGTCTGCAGTTGTACAGTCAGTCCCCAAAACGCGGAGGACAGCAGGGCCATCAGGCCAAGGTCTGTAGGAATATATTCTAACTGCCTATTAAACTGCACTGGAGTCACTGGAATCCACTGGAAGGTGGGCAACGTTAAACCTGAGGTCGAACAGGAGTGCCTACATAATTGCAAGCTCAAACTATAAATGCAACCTACCCGTTGTTGTTTGAGTGCATCCCCCTCTTCATTCTGATATCGTCTTCCAGCGTCATATTGTAGAAATAAGTCCGTTTTGTGAGAATGCTGCGGTAACTATGAGCTGTAGCGTGTTGTGACTGTGTAGCAGTGAGGTTACTCGCCGAATGAGGCGGGCTCCCAGACCCACGTGTCCTACCGGTGATTGCCATATGAATATTCATATATGCTAATCAGGGAAATCCCCAGCCAGCTCACGAGGCCCGCAGTCTGTGTATGGGTGTCCGACTGCATCAAAAACCTGTAGATTAGGCTCATGGGAAATATTTCTGTAATAATAATTGTATACATAATTGGCTACCTATAAGCACGTGCTGTAAGCCTAATGATGAGAATAATTCAATTGATAATTTTACAATCAATTCGTTTTTTTTACCGCCCGGTAGGCTACGTTTTAGTGTCCAGAACTATTTGACAAAAGCCAGTTATTCATACCATCGTTGGACGATGTAGGCTCTAACAGCTGAATATTTTGTTCTGACATTTGCTTTACACTATAGTATAGTATAGACTCTATACTTTTTGAAAGCTAATGGGATGCCACTTTCAAAACTGTTTGAGAGAACATTATAAGTAGGGTTATCCTCGCAACCCAAAACATTCTTTTCATAGGTATTTCTCTATTTTTTATTATTATTATTTAACCGTTCATAACATGCAATGCGACATTAAGATCTTCCCGGTTAATTTTCGCGGGGGTAATCCATCCAGTGAATACATATAAGACATGTTATCATTAGGTTGAACAGAATATTAGTTGACCTTCAGGTTCCATGGTATGAAATGGTATTGCCATTCTCCCGGGAGGGCTGGTTCTGGTCTTTTGGTTGGAAATGGGCCATTTAGATGACCGTTTTTTATTTTTATTATTCCACATGAAGGCACACATTTTGAAAGTAGTAAGATTTAGACACCATAATCGTAATCTCCTAGAAAAAATTTCATTTGATAGCCCGAAAGAACGATTTTCCCTGCTTTTTCTATTTCCCCCTGCCCCCTGGAAAATTTAGGGCCCAGTTCCACCTGTAGAGAAGCTTTTTTTGGCCTCCCGCCCCCAAAATATTTGCCGTAAAAGCCCGTAATCTTTTTTTCTTTTTTTTTCAAACAATTTTTACCTTAATCTCCTCAAGCTGAGGTTCATTTTCTTCAAGATCTCTCTAAACACCTCCCCCGAGAAAAAAGGCCTAAACAGACCTGCTCCTTATTGTAAAGTGAGGAAATTCCGGACATTAAATATGGCTACTAATTCTTAGATATATTTTCTAGCAATCATCACATACCCTGAATACCGGTATACCGGTAGGCAGTGCTACACCTACCTAACAGCTAATGGACCTATCCTGAGTCAGGATGATAGAACCTGACACCAGAGCGTCTGTGGTGACCAGGACGCTGAGAAAAGGAGAGGTCCAGGAGCCCAGTGTAGGTTATACGGGGGAGAGCCGATGCAGGTTCCAGAGGCATGTACCAGGAGGCTCAGGTAGTCGTGTGTCAAGCCTCCATTTTCCCCCTTTGCGTAGTTTACTTTGGAGGGTTCTCTCTCATTTACTATCTGTTTATATTCTGTATAAATTAGATTAATGTTTTCCCCATGAGACAGTCTTTAATTAGATAAGCTTACAGCAATGTGAATATTTCAAATCTTAGAGAAATAGAGCTTTAACACCTCTGTGGGTGACCACATGTCAGTCAGGCAGAGTGTAATTAATGCATTGTCTCTCAATCAGGCTGAGTCCCTCACTTCACACCTGCGACAATGGGGAGGTGATTAAGATAGGGGTGGGATGTCACCCATCAGTCTTATCAGTGTTATCTGTGGTCATTGTTCCTAGGTGTGAACAGTGGCTGATAACAGGTTTACCCACAATGCACTGATCTGAGTCAGGGGACAGAAAGAAAATGGCGGCTCCCATGCCATGTAGGCTATCCTCCCTATAGGGCATTAGCAAGATGATCAGTGGATAGCGCCATTCCCACTGGTAACAATCATAACCCTTTGCTCTGCAAGGACCAGCTCAGCCAAATCTCGTGGCCGAGATTAGGGTACAGGCAGGGTGCAGGTATTGTGAATAGGGCATACCTGGACACTCCTAATGTCACCTGTGTCCAGTATAGTGTAATGGTTAGCACTGTGGACTCATGATGCAGAGTACCTGAGTTCAAATCTCTTCCAGGCAATGCCTGGTAATCATATTCATAAGTAAAGCAATTTATTATTTTGGAAACAGAATACATTATTCACAATACTAAAGAAAATTTAGAAACATGTATTTAAAAGACACATTGTTATTTGGCCTGGTAGGGATTTGAACTTGGGCTCCCAGCATTATGAGTCCACAGTGCTAACCACTACACTATACTGGACACAGGTGACATTAGGAGTGTCCAGGTATGCCCTATTCACAATACCTGCACCCTGCCTGTACCCTAATCTCGGCCACGAGATTTGGCTGAGCTGGTCCTTGCAGAGCAAAGGGTTATGATTGTTACCAGTGGTCCAAAAGGTGGAGCCACTGTATCTCGCTAATGCGGAATATAAGAGGGTGGTGTAGGAGATGTTAAGATAACATGGACGTCATAGTCCGTACTGTAGGTACCGGTTCTAAATCTCAGGTCCCTGGAAGTGACGGCCGGGAGTGATACTTGTACGCCTACATGGGTAAAATTCGACACAGGCGACACGGCCCTTAATGGCCTTTTAAAAATCGACACGGGCGACACGGCCCTTTTAAAAATTGACGGATACAGATAGCCTATGCATAAAAATCGACGTACATGTATTTTTCTGTAAGTTTCTATTTAGATAAAAAGTGACGCAGTGACACACTGTTTGTCCCAAAAGCGACACAGTGACACACTCAAAATTCTGGGTACCCATGTAGAGGCACATACTTACCCAGTCAGGGTGTGTCTTATCAGTGATCGTAACCGCAACCAGTGGCATTTTAAATGGCGGACCCGCTGGGTATCCCAGTAAACAAAAAAACGTTACTAGTATATAACGTTTCTCTATGGCTATAACGTTAAAAACGTTATTTTGACGTAAAATAACGTATTTTTTGTTAGCCGGGAAGCGTCTACAGACATATATTTATGTATTTATCGAAGAACAGTGTGCCCCCTATAAATCATAAGGCCTATATGGGTAACCAAACAGCTGTTAATATTATATGGCCCGTAGATAAGCTGAGGAGGCCTGCATGCCTCATATACTAGAAGTGGTTAAACTCATACATGTATATAGCCCGTAGATATACATGCCTATATAAACGGTAGGTCTCAGTGCATGATCCTGTCCATGAGTCATCAATAACCAGGGACCATTCGTCACTTGCATACCTTGTAATGTAAGTTATATATTACCATGCTTTAAATCAATATAGACCCACATCTTACACAGAACGTGCTGCTAAGGTCTATTATTTAAAAGGGCTTTCAAAATAGAGGGAAGCTGAGGACTTGTTACTTAATACATGTACTACATCCACTGTACTACATCATAACATGTCTCCACCCCCTCCTGGTGTAAGGACTTAGGGACCGACTGGAAGTCCGTGGGTCGATAAATACTCGGGGGGGGGGGGGGAGGTTAATTTAAAAGAAAAGACCAGCCTAATTTTATGTGCCCTTCTATCAGTAGTATTTGTATTTATTAAACATTTTATGACTTACATACTATCGTTATATGCAGAATGTACGAGTTAGAGCTTAAATGAACATATAGAGAGTGACGTCACAGGAGAACAAATTGTAACCCAAGCATACTAAACCTATGCAAATACAGTACATTCTACTACGCTTTATTGTTCATCAGACAGTAAATAAATGAAAGGGGATTTATGTATTGCCTTCATTAAATATACATGTAACCATTTTCCCCTTATAATCTAATGCTAGGCAACCACTCACCCTAGCAACAAGGCATTAATGCCATCATAAACCTTGAAGTTGATTTAGTGGGGGTGGGTCAACTTTTTATGGGCCTATGGAGAGCCAAAATGTGATTTTTTCAGCCATATTGGTAGTTAACGCTGGTTGCTAGGTACTGTCATACAAGGAATCCCCTTAGTTGGGAGATCCCTTTAATATGAGGAAGTTGACTAAGTCTTGAGGTCTTGTAGTATAGTTGGTATTTATTACAAGTTGACAGCAACAGTACAGTAAGTACAATGTAGGTTCCACTCAGTTACACCTATCCACACAATAATATAGGTCTTGGTAAATATACCTAATAACCCTGAGGTTAGTACTGGACTAGAGCCAAGGGGGTCCTACACCATGTCTGATAGTTGGGCCTAGTAGGGCATAGCCTATAGCCTTGTTCTCAGTCAGTGGAGAGGTCCTTGCTCAGTGGTGTCCAAGTGTAGAGTGAGGATGGAGATGCCCAGTGCTGGGACCTGACCCTATTTAAGGGGGCCAGGCTACCAGCATGGCATCTTGAGTGTTAGTGTCAGTTGACAGTGGTTGGAGGGCTGTAACAGTCAGAGAGACAGTCACACAATACCCCTCCATAGTTTGTCTACCCCTGTTAGTGTACATCAAAGGGGTGACCCTTATGTTGGTCTGTGGGAAACAATGTGCGGGATGAGCGTCGCCTGGCGGCGGCGGGAGTGCCGACTGGAGCGCCGCCTATGCGGGCCGGCGCGCGCCTGCGTGGGCCGGCGGCGGGAGTAGCGTCTCCCGCCGTCGGCTTGAACACGCGGGCGCCCGCAGCGCCGGGCTCGCCGGGCTCGCCGGTCATACCTGACAGGTGCCTCCCCCTCGGGAAAAAGGACAACTCTCCGTCAGTTGTCATTCCATCTAAAAATTTGGGGTGAATTTTGGAATTTTGTCCACAATTTTTGGTGGCAAATAGAATTTACCTTTTGTTTTTGATTTTTTTTTTTTTTTGTTTTTGTAGTGAAGTACACTTTTTTTGTAATATAGATGATGTGAGAGTATGTAAATACCAAAGGTCTGGGGAGAATTTTGGTTTTGTGCTTGGCTAGTCATCTACATTATATACAGTGTAATCTTAACTATAAGGTATGTAAACCTTCTTTGTACCAACTTGGTACTTTCTTAATCACATAGTTATACAGTGTAGTAATACATTGTGTCTTTATCTGACACTTTTCAAATCAAGGTTTGAGTTATATACACAGTATGGTACATCTTTGTTTTAATTCTAAAACATGATGAAAAATGTGTTATCAAGTAATAGGCTGTCTTTGGTGAAATAGGTGTTTTGTGGAACTGAGTGGATTTTGATATATCAATGTTCACATGTGAATACAAATATACAGAGTATAATGCAGATTATGCAAAATCTTATGATAATCTTTTACAAACTTTTTTGTTTGATACCAAAAAAACCAAGGCCACTTTTATATAAAAGTAGGCCAACCGGCTTGAAGTTTGTTTTCTTATTTCTAGATAGCGCTTATCTTTGGATTTGCGTGATATAGCAATCAGTAATGTACATTTTATGCATAGTTATGTGCTTGTCCGGTGGCGGATAAGTGTTCATAATTGTGTCATCTGACATTTTGCATTACTTAAGTTTGTAAGTTTGTATGTACAAATACAGTCCTTTTTATGCAGATATTTTGTCCTTATCCGGTGGAGGGTAAGTGTTCATAATGTCGTAAAAATGACTCGGTATCTTGTTTCTGCAATGATAGTTGAATCTTACAAGATTCTTGGTGTTGGCAATTTGCAACTTGTGGATCTACACTTTGATCAGAAATGTCTTTGCAGTGGGCCGCTGCTGTGAGATTTAAGTCTTTTGTGTAGTATCCTAGGGTTAGTCAGCGGACTATCTCCCTTTTTGCTTCATGTTTTTCTGTAAATAGTCTTACATAATACAAAGGTATACAGTGTAAAATACAGTGCAAATACAGTGTTATATACAAACATGTTTGATTAGCAATTTAGATTGTAATAATACAATTTCATACATATACATGCATGTTTGATTAAGTTTGACATGGTTAAGAGTACGCAATTGTTTTTGTAAAACTTCAATTTTTCAAAAATTGGCTGTTTCATTTTGGGATACCTTAAAATTGATTTCCTGATACTACTGACACACACTGAGACCTTGCTTTGACCTTGGGATTGTGAGAGTTTGAAAATTTTGCACCTTGAGCAGATTTTTGAGTGGCACCTTGAGGCTATTGTGTCATGCGGCGCAAGATGCGTCGTGTGCCGCGGTGACACCGGTGGTTGACACCTTTTGGTGAGCAGATCATGTGCCTTCTCATGGACTTGTCACCTGAAGTGAGGGGATCACTTCAGAGGGTGAACAGTGTCATTTGGGGGTGGGGAGGGGTTATAAAGGCTGTGTAGACCACAGTAGGATCACTTATTCCTTGAGTACCCTTGAGATAACACAGTATGGCGCATATGGCAATTTTGGAGGACGAGTTGGAGGCTGTACCTGAGGTACTTGCATATCTCCCTGAGGCCTGGCTGCAGGGTGACATGCAGGCCTTAGACCTGTGGTTAGGTGATGAAAACACCTTGGAGGGGCTGACTCCTGGTACTCCTTTTAGGAGTATTTTGAGTCGGTATGACTCAGTAAGGACGCGGTGGTTGCATAAAGTCCGGCACGACATTGCCGGTTTTGGTGATGTTTTGGTGTGCCGTCATCACGGCTGGTACTTCCTTGGTGCTGGCGGGATTTCCATGCGCAGGGCGGCATCTCTGGAGCTGTTGGCTCAGGCCCTACGTGATCTGGATGGATATGACCCGCGACTGCTTTTCACCAGAAATGATGGGGTCATCTGGGACTTCCTATTGGCTGTCGGCCTATGTGCTTACACGGTGACAGGTGATGCTGCAGACAGCGCTGAGCATGCTTTGTCTACTTTGGAGGCACGTTTTGTCCAGTGGAGGGAGGAGAACGAGTGGCTCTTCAGTGAAGATACGTGGATTGGATCTCCTGCCGCTGCCGAGTTGGCCGAGTCCTGGGAGGCCTTGGGATGGGGGGACTATAACAACTAGTGGGTGGCATCTATAAATGTCAAAATAAACGGTCCTTTTCAGGGCCAACCAACTTTTCACAAAAGTTTTGGTCAATCTCAATCCTGTATAATTGTGTTATTTTTCCCCATGTACTTTCTCACTAGTTACAGCTGTAGGTGGTTGGGTGAGTATGGTGAGTACATTTTTGAATGTATTGGTGCTCTCTCTTTGGTCGTCAATTATGATGTTTTCCAGCTTTGATTCATGGGTATCCATGGTGACAGGCTGGGGTGAAATGTCATTTTGTAGTAACATGGCAAAATCTAGATTAGGTTCCCTGAGCGCTGGTATTATGCTGAACCTGGCACGCCATGGTAGATTGATAGTTTCTGGCAGTAAATATGCGGTCTCTCCTTTCTTAGTAGTAATTACTACTGGTCCATTCCATTCAAATACTAGTCTTGGGAGAGGGTACATTTTTATAATCATATCTCTGTATGTTGGGGCTGAAGCTTTTATAATTGTATCAAACTCATGTGGCACTGGACGCAAGGGGAAGGAGAAGTTGGTGTCTCCTTTGTAGACTTTTAGTACTACTGTGGGATTTGTCCTCTTGGTGACTTTTCCCTTTCCACAGTGCTTGGTTGCCATACTCTTTAAATATTTGGTCAGCCTGTAGGCTGAGTAAATAGTGAGTGTGAATAGTATGGCTATGATAAGAGTATGGGTCTCCTGGATAGTTAGAATAGGGGTGGGGCCCTGTTCTATTGGTGCCGTGGTGGTGTCCTTCTTGTATAGGGTTTCGAAGGCTTTTTCCATAGGCTTCTCTGTGACAAATCTATATGCTTTTGCAGTTGGCATATAAGCTAGTAGTGTGGATCCTCTGTGCATTTTGAATAGGGTGTATGTGGCCAAAATTGTAGCTATAACCGAAAGTATCATTGGTATGATAGATGCTGCTGGATGCCGTGCAAATTTGTATAGATAGGACTCTATTAGTCTATTTTCCAGTGGCTTAGCCAGGCTGGAGGCATCATCTAGCAGGGTTTTTGCGAATGGGTTTAGGTCTAGTAATGTTGATTCATCAATATTACTTGATTTTCTTAACATATCCAGTGTCCTGGATAGGTTGACCTTTGGAAAAGGTGGCAGATTTGCCTTGGAGTCTGGTCCAATTTCTTTGATTTCATTTAGAGCCGCGAGAAAAGGTAGGTTTATAGTCTCCAAAGCATAGTGAAATGAAATTGTAGTGTTGCATGGCAACCTAGAATTTGGTAGTGAATAGTGATCTATATTCACTGTACATAGGCATGGTACACCTATGATTGAGTGTGATGGTGCTTTGTGAGTAGTAGCTGGTTTCCCGTGACAGCAACAGTACAGTAAGTACAATGTAGGTTCCACTCAGTTACACCTATCCACACAATAATATAGGTCTTGGTAAATATACCTAATAACCCTGAGGTTAGTACTGGACTAGAGCCAAGGGGGTCCTACACCATGTCTGATAGTTGGGCCTAGTAGGGCATAGCCTATAGCCTTGTTCTCAGTCAGTGGAGAGGTCCTTGCTCAGTGGTGTCCAAGTGTAGAGTGAGGATGGAGATGCCCAGTGCTGGGACCTGACCCTATTTAAGGGGGCCAGGCTACCAGCATGGCATCTTGAGTGTTAGTGTCAGTTGACAGTGGTTGGAGGGCTGTAACAGTCAGAGAGACAGTCACACAATACCCCTCCATAGTTTGTCTACCCCTGTTAGTGTACATCAAAGGGGTGACCCTTATGTTGGTCTGTGGGAAACAATGTGCGGGATGAGCGTCGCCTGGCGGCGGCGGGAGTGCCGACTGGAGCGCCGCCTATGCGGGCCGGCGCGCGCCTGCGTGGGCCGGCGGCGGGAGTAGCGTCTCCCGCCGTCGGCTTGAACACGCGGGCGCCCGCAGCGCCGGGCTCGCCGGGCTCGCCGGTCATACCTGACAGGTGCCTCCCCCTCGGGAAAAAGGACAACTCTCCGTCAGTTGTCATTCCATCTAAAAATTTGGGGTGAATTTTGGAATTTTGTCCACAATTTTTGGTGGCAAATAGAATTTACCTTTTGTTTTTGATTTTTTTTTTTTTTTGTTTTTGTAGTGAAGTACACTTTTTTTGTAATATAGATGATGTGAGAGTATGTAAATACCAAAGGTCTGGGGAGAATTTTGGTTTTGTGCTTGGCTAGTCATCTACATTATATACAGTGTAATCTTAACTATAAGGTATGTAAACCTTCTTTGTACCAACTTGGTACTTTCTTAATCACATAGTTATACAGTGTAGTAATACATTGTGTCTTTATCTGACACTTTTCAAATCAAGGTTTGAGTTATATACACAGTATGGTACATCTTTGTTTTAATTCTAAAACATGATGAAAAATGTGTTATCAAGTAATAGGCTGTCTTTGGTGAAATAGGTGTTTTGTGGAACTGAGTGGATTTTGATATATCAATGTTCACATGTGAATACAAATATACAGAGTATAATGCAGATTATGCAAAATCTTGGCAACCTAGAATTTGGTAGTGAATAGTGATCTATATTCACTGTACATAGGCATGGTACACCTATGATTGAGTGTGATGGTGCTTTGTGAGTAGTAGCTGGTTTCCCGTGACACGTAACTGTGTAGGTGGGAGAATTTGTGGTCACTAGATATTCATCTTGTGAAATGGCTACAGCGTGTGAGATAGTAAATTGGCACATTTCCTTGACTTGCTGAGCTTGGTTCAAATAAATTGCTACTGTGCATGTAGGTACATGTCTATGGATTCTCGGGCTAGTTTTGGTACAAATTTTGATCTTAGTTCCTGGACAGGTTAGCATATCTGCATTTGTTAGTTCAATAAATAGTGAACCATCTTCAGAGATAGCCAAGAATTTTGACATCAGTAATTAATTGGGTTACTCCCTTTGTAGGTGTCTCCTTGGTGTTGATTGGTACTGGTGTAGTTACCAGTTGAAATACTCTGAAGGTGGAGACAGTGGATGCTACAATGATATCCAGGTGGATGTATATGTGCCGTTCCGAATAGGTGTAGGATATCATTCTTTGGGAATAATAGTAGTCAAGATCAGTTATGGCGACCTTTGATCCTGGTGAGTGTATTCTGAGTGTCATGTCCAGATCATTCAGATGCTCCGTTAGTTCAGCTGGTGGTACTATGTCAGCAGTCATAATGCCTGCTGATAGCATCCTGAGTGCTGATGTGGTGCGCTGCGATGCTTGCAGATAGTTCATTCTTGCTACAATAATGGTGAGTGCATCAGTTAAAATTTGGATCTTCCTTCTTTGTGTGTGCTCGTGATTTGCATAAGTGTTCAGAGATGTGGTCATATTTTGAGCCCATAAATTCATATTTTGGCCTAGAGTGTTCATGGTTTGGTCTAGCATACTTTTATCCTTAACATACGCCTTGACAAATTTGTCTTGGCGTTGGGTGACCTTATCAATTAATATAGCTGCTTCTTTGTCTTGCTTGGAAAAAGCTTCTAGAATGCCGTCTATGTTCTTTATCTGGTCCATGACCTCTTTGACGTCATCTAGTGTGGCAAGACCTATTGCTCCTCTGAAGAGTGGGGCTAGGAACCCAAGTGGTGCTCTTCTGTACCTTCCTTGACTGTTAATTGGATTTGATAGGAACAAATGGATGGATGCTAAGGTAGAGTTAATTTCCTTGTCTGTTATGTCTATTAACAGATCTAGTTCCCTTGCTTGCTGTAATATCTGACTGGTAGAACTGTCGTCATGCAGGGTAGGAAATGTCAGTGCCATAACCTGGTCCAGTATTTTGGTTTCGGTCTCTGGTGGAGCAGGTATATGGTATGGTATTGCCAATATCATGCTTGTGGTATCGTGCCCATTGACCAATGGTTCAGGTAATGGCTCATATATGGCTCCAACGTTCTGTCTAACGGTGGGCACATATGTGATGGCTTGAGAAGTGGCCATCATCACTAGTAGTAGGATTGGCTTTAGCATGCCTGAAATATAAAATATATTCTATGTCTTAGTAAGACTTCTACTAGTGTTTTTGCAATATACTTAGGTTTAAATTGGTTTGCTGTTTTTGTGAGCTATCCTTTTTGCTTATGTGAAGTATCCACTTGGCACTGCCTCTGTGTACATAGTTTTGAGAGCAGAAATCCTGGTTGGTCCCAATAGTAATATAATAATCAATGTAGTGTTTGAACTGTACCTTTTTCCATGATCAAGCTAGTGTTGGCTTAATGTCCAATCTGTGCTAGACTCCTTTCCCAAGATTGTAGTGACTGGGTATGATATTGTAGAGTGGGTGTGGTCTGCTTTCTGACAGAGTCCCTCCTGCTATAGGAGAACTGGTATGGCTAGGACCAGCTGGTGTGTACCTGACTGCTGCAGGAGTAGAACTGGTGAGTTGGCTATGGAGTCAGGGCATCTTATGTAGCCCACCCTACCCTCATCCATTGAGGGCCTGGCTTTGTTTCCCTGGTGGCCTAGCTATGGGCCATCAGTGTCAGCTTGTCTGACTGGGGTAATTATGTCTGGGGTAATTAGTGTGGACCACCTGCATCTGTGGGGGTTTGATTGCCCTGGCAAGTGTGTGGGTCCTTTGAAGGGTAAGGGTGTGTCTAGACAGTAGTCTCTTGGCATAGCACGCTCTGTTTCATGTACTTTACAGGATTTAGGTTCAAACATTTCCATTGTGCATTCTTTCAAGGATGCTAGCCTTTGATGCAAAATATGATAATTGTGGTTTCTTCAAGCTTGGGTTGCTAATCCCTTTAGGTAGTCTCTTTTTGGCTTTTGTGTGTAGCCTTTTGGGTTTCAGACTTCAACCCTGTAGTAATCTGTCCTTTGATTCTACTTTGTGTGCACATTGTTTTTTTGTAACCTATATAGTGTATATTGTCTTTTCTGTCCTTTGTGTGGGTTCATATCCTATGCTGATATGAAATTCCTACTTATCATTCATGATTTGGACAGTTGTTGGAAAATTTATTTCCTTCATATAGAGTGTATATACTTATATGACTATTATTCATAGTCTGTGGGTATAGATAATCCATATGATCATGTCAATATATAAAGTAATTTACTTAGATATTCTCCCTTGCCTGGAGTTTCTTTTCACCTTGTGGTGGGCTGGTCTGGGTACTATTTGGTTTAGACCAACTGACTCTTTGGTGAGTGTGATTTGGGATTTATCCCTTGTTATCCTGTGGATAAACTTTGAGGTGTGGGGAATGAGTCTGTGTGCAAACTCATTTTTCCTCAGTGTTGTGACCTTTTTGAGCCTATCAATATGTACTGGTCTGGGGACTAGTAGGTTATTTGATAGGTTCTTCAACCTTGCGCTGGTTGGAGTTGGTCTTTCTGCAACAACATATGGTCCCATGAATAGGGGTTGAAGCTTCTTTGAATCTGTGGTCAACAGAATTCTGGGAATGTTGATATATACAATATCTAGTGGAAGTATAGCTTGTGGTGTAAGCTTTTTGTCATATCTTGACTTCCTTCCTTGTTGTAGCTTTTTGACTCTGTCTATTGCCTTTCTTCTAGACTCATCTTGAGACAGTATCATTCCAGATACATGCTCAGCTACTGTTTTGATTTCTTCCTCTATGTTTAGGGCAGTTTCTACAATGGTTTGAGGGTTTCTGCCGTGAAGTAGGAAGAATGGTGTGTAACCTGTTGTCTGGGACTCTGTGTTGTTCAATGCAAATGTAATTGATTCTATATACAGGTCCCATGTTTTCTGATTCTGAGAACAGAAAGTCCTTAATGCTGTTCCTATACTGGCATTGAATCTTTCCACTAATCCATTAGATTGTGGTCTGTATGGACTTGACAGGTCGTGTCTAATCTTCTGGGTGTTCATCAGTTTATTAAAATTGCTGCCTGTGTAGCAGGTGCCATTGTCAGTTTGAACTGAAGTTGGTACACCTTGCTGACATATGACGTTCTTGTAGAACTCATGTTGTGTGGTTTCTGCTGTGAGATCCTTTGTGGCATATGCTATGACATATCTAGTTGAATAATCTATGCAAACTTGTATGTGTTTGTTTTTCCTGGCTGTTTCTGGGAGTGGTCCCACAGCATCTAAGTTTAGGTGCTTCATGGGGGTTGGCATATAGTCCCTTACAGTCATTGGTGTTTTGTGGGTGTGCACTGCCCTTTTTGCTTTTAGGCAAGTATCACATGTTGACACATACTGATTGACATCAGCCATCATAGATTTCCAATATACCCTAGGTATGAGAGAAGACATCATTTTTGAAGTACCTACATGGCCTGCCATTGGTGAGTCATGGAAGTGTTGCAGTATGTTTTCAACCCAAGTTTTTGGGACTACAACTTGTAGTGGTACTGTGTCTGTTTTTCTCCATGATGTAGGGGATATGTGTACTAGAATGTTGTCTAGGAGTAATTAATGCTGAGCATTATTCCTAATCCTTGTTGCTTCAGTGCTTTTTACAGGTAGGTCACCTTTCTCTAGGTAGTCTATAATGGGTATTAGTCCAGTGTCCTTCCTTTGTTCTTCTTTCAACAGTGTGGAGTTGATTGAACTGTCTGGGATTTGGTCTAACATCTGGTCTAATTCCATTATATGCTGTGCCAGCCTTTCTTTATCTTTCTCTGCCTGGATTGCTTCAGGAGATTTTGGTGCAGGTCTGGTCTTTGTCTGTTTCTTTGGTTGTTCAACTGCTATGTCTGTGTTGACTGTCTGCTCCTTTGAACTGGCTGCTCCTCTGTTTGTGCTGGTGGAGGCGGCCTTTGTTCTTTTGGGATGGGGGTCAGATTTGGTTTTGTGAGCCTTCTGTGCAGTACCTGCTCTGTCTGAGTGCTTCTGCAAATTGGCTGTGGGTGTGCTGGGTGTTGAAATGGGGGATTTAGTAGGGGAAGAGGATTTGGTTGACACTTTGTTCTTTTTGGCTTTTAGGCCTAATTGCTGAGGGTGGTCATTAGACCTTGTATCCTCTGCAACCGACCGTTTTGCTTTTGAACGTGTGGTGACAACACAAATGTCTCTGTCCTGTTCTTCCTCCATATCCAGCTGTTCTTCTGCAAATCTGACTACCTTGGTGATTGAAGCAATTTTATGCAGTTTTTCTTCCAACTGATTTCCTGATGCACTGTGTGGTGGTTCACGGGATGTGGCTTTCACCATCTGTGCAATCCTGTTGGTCTCAACCGGGGTAAAACAGTTTTCTGGATACTCTTCACAGTATTCCCTTTCACAATGACAGAACACATAATGGGTGGTCTCTTTTAAGATACCTCTGATCACTGGTTTTGGTCTGTCAATTGCTTTTGGTGGGTCATCTCTGTTGAATGGTATCTTGGTTTGGATTTTAGAGAATTTGGTTCTGGTGGCTGCCCTTTTCCTTCTTGGAGGTGGTGGGGGGTTGGTCATTGGTGGTGCATCTGGATATTCTCTTCTTGACATCACATCTGGAGGAATGTTGTCATCTCCTTTTACATGTTGTATTGTGAATGCAAATTGTTGGATATCCAGTGCCCATCTGGCCCACCTGTGGGTCAAACCTGTGTTTGTGAGCAGTGGTATTAGAGCTGCATGATCTGTGTACAACTGAAAGTGTCTACTTTCTAAGTAGTGCCTAAAATGTAGTATCCCATATACTACACCTAGTAGCTCTCTTTCTGTTGTGTTGTAGTTTCTTTCATGCTTTGATAGTGTTCTACCTGCGAAGGCTACTGGTCTCAGTACTCCTTCACTACTGCGTTGTGATAGAACAGCTCCTAGGCTCACATTTGAAGCATCTGTTGCTAGACTGAATTCTTTGTCATAGTCTGGGTATCTCAATAGTGCATGGGTACAGAGTGCATGTTTCAATGTTTTGAAAGCATTGTCTGCATCCTCATTCCATTTGAAAACCTTTAGGTTTGTTTGTAGGTCGTACAGTGGCCTAGCAATATTGGCATAGTCTTTGATGAACTTTTTGAAGTATTGGCATAGTCCTGTGAATGATCTGACTTGTTTCACGGATTTTGGGGTGGGAAAAGTTTTGACACTTTCCACCTTTTCTGGGGATGGTTGTAAACCATCTGGTGTGACACGCATTCCTAGAAAATCTATCCTATCTGTGAAGTATTCACATTTTGATTTCTTTAGCTTGAGTTTCCCAATTCTCAGGCTTTTGAAGACATCTTCAAGGTCTGAAAAATGTCGTTCTACATCTGGTGATAGGACTAGAATGTCGTCTAGGTATGGTAGGGCACATTTGTATTTCAGTTTGTTGAGAATTAGAGTTACTAGATGGCAAAATCCTGCCGGCGCGGTAGCCAAACCCATCGGCATCTTTTGATAGACATACTTTTTGTCATTTGCTATGAAAGCAGTTTTGTGTTGATCCTCCCTTCTTATGGGAATTTGGAAAAACCCTTGTTGCGCATCTAGTTTACTGAAAACAGTAGGTTTGAGTGACCCTATCATGTCTAGTGTGTCGTCTGCACGTGGCGTTGATAAAGCTTGGTTTATCATATTAGCATTGACGTGGCATAGGTCTGTGACTAGACGTTGGCCTCCAGATGCTTTCTGTACTAAAAATGATCTGGATGCCCAGGGTCCCTCTGCACATTCTCTGAGGATGCCCTGTCTGACTAGGTCTTCACAGACTTCTCCCATCTTAGCTTGCTTCTCAGGCGTCTGCCTGTATGGTAGGTAGTGACATGGTACTGCATCTGGTTTGATGTGAATTGAATGTGTATATAGGTGGGTTGTACCTATGTCATTGTCTTTTCCTACAAATACATCTTGATACTTGTGGAGTAACTTTTGGAGTCTCTCTTGTCCAATATCTGTTAGTACACATTTGGGTGGCACATTTTCCATTATGTCTGGCATAATGTCATGAGCCTCACTGTGAATTGTGGCCAATTCATCATCAGTGTCATCTCCACGGTTTGTATCTGGATCTGCATATACTGAGGCACAGTCTGACTCTGTGTCACTACAATTCTCTTCAGTGTCTAGCACTTGTAGTGTGGGTTCCTCAGTAGGGATGTCAGTATCTGGTTGATGTAACTCAGAGGGATCTACCTCTGTGAATAGGGCTATTATATCACCCTTCCTCACCTTGTATGGTCGGTGGCTTGTATTGAGCAGTATGATTGGGTGCCTGTTCATTTCTGAGGGTGTTACTACTCCCTTTTGAACTAGGTATGGAACTCTGTTGTTCCTCTGCAAATTGTCTAATGTGCCTACACATCCTTCTAAACATTTGAGGGATGTGACTTGTCCTAGAACTGCTAGTTCTGTGAAAGGAAGGATTGTAGCCTCCCTAACAGCTCGGACTGGCTTGACTTGTAGCTCTGGGTCTACATTGAATTCGATCTGTGATCGTGTTGCTTTTAAGAAATCTGTGCCTAGGACAACTGGCTTTGTGAGATTTGGAATAATTGAGAATGGGAATTCGAATCTGGTACCATGAATTTTGAATTTCAATACTGCTGCTTGTCTTACATGGCATATGGATCCGTCTGCTAAGTGTACATTGAACTTTCTCTTTTTGATTTCTACATCTCGAGATTTCTGAATTTCCCTAAGAAAAGTATCCCTGACACAGGTGATAGTGGCACCGGTGTCAACTAAACAAGGTATTTCAGTGTGTTCATAGAATCTTGCATTTAAACAGCCATTTTTAAGAAGTTCAACAGAAATTTTGGTACTCTCACCCATTTCCTTTTGCGATGCATCTTGTTGAGGTGTGATGTGAATCACTGATGGTCGGCTTGATTTCCCAGTGTGCATCTGGGGGATTGTCTCTGCTATACTAGCAATTGTCTTTGGTTGTCCTAGGGATTGTTGATCTTGGATCTTGATGGGGGGTTGGAGAGGCTCACAACGCACTGGCCCAGCGGCGCTGTGGGTCTCTAGTTTCCCGAGTTTGAAGATCCTAGTAGCTGCTTGATCTGTTGAAGCACGTCAGGCTGGATAGCTTGAGGTGGCTGTTGGGGCTGCTGTTGGGGGTTGTAGCCTTGTGTGTTGGATCTGTAGCCATTGTAGCTGTCTCGACCTCTGCTGTTGTCACGACTGCGGTTGTAGTCATGCTGTCTGTCACGACTATTGCTGTAGTCACGACGGTTTTGATCCCGACCTCTGTTGTAGTCACGATCTCTGCTCTGGTCACGACGGTGGTAATCACGGTCTCTGCTGTTATCACGGCGATTGTAGTCGCGATTTCTGCTACTATCACGGTGTCTGCTGTTGTCACGACTTCTGCTGTTATCTCTACGGCTGGTGTCCTGACTGTTGCTTTGGTGATCTCGGCTGTTATTTTGGCTGTATCCACCTCTGCCTCGTTGTCCTCCTCTGTTGCTATTTCTGAAGTTTGGGTCAAAGTTTTTGCCTCGGTAGCCTCCTCTGTTATTTCCAGAGTTCCTTTGTTGGCTGTTGTTGGGTTTACCTTGATCCTTCAGTGCCCTTTGTTCTTGCCTCCTCACATGTTCATTTGACATGAGGTTTAGGCTTTGGTCTTCATCCTCTGATGAGTGATCCATTTGAACTGTCTTTGGGTCTGATTTGGCTTTCTTTGAGGGGTTTCCATTTTTCTGTGACTTTGTTTGCTTCACAATCATAGAGTTTACATGTGTCACAGACTTCAGTTGTGCCTGCATGGATTCTATTGTTTCCTGTAGCTCTGAGCCTAATTCTGCTTTTATCTCATCTTTAATGTTACCAGTGGAGACTGTTTGTTGGTTCTCATACTCCTCTGCAACTTCAAGTATTTTATCCCATGTAGTTGCTTCCCTGTGGATGACTACTGCACTGATGTCGTCCCTTAGACCATGTAGCAGGGCTTCCCTTGTTCTCTCCTCAGACTTGTTGTGAGCTGTGGCCATCTTTTGTAAGGCCATGGCATAGTCTGATACGGATTCTTTTGGATTTTGCTTCCTCAATGCCTTAGCATCAAATCTGTCGTCCTCCTTCTTGAAGTATTTCAGGAAAGCTGCCTTCATTTCTTCATAGTCTGCTGTTGGATGGGCTGTCCTATAGGCTTTGTACCAAATTTTTGCCTTACCATCTAGGTAGTTTGAGAAATACTTGATTCTGTTACTGGGATGGTACCCATATCTGGAATCAAAGTATTGTTCATAGTCTGTGCAGTGCCTCCTGGCGGATTGTGTGAGAGAGGACTGTGAAAACTTTTCTGGCTGTAGAATATCACAGTATTTTTCCTCTTTGTCCCGTTTTAGCTGGTCCCTTAACCCACTGAAAGATGCCTCCCTTGCAACTCTTTCCTCTTTCAAGGCATCTAGGAGTGCTGAGGAGGTGTCAGTGTTAGTCAGGTTCACTCCTTGGGTATTGGGTGCACCTGACTTGAGTGAGGCTAGGGCCTCAGCTAGCTGGTTTTTCATTGTCACTTGTAGATGAGCTTGCATATCAAGTAGTGCTTGAGCGGCTTCAGCTTTTTGGGTCTCCATAGCGTTCTTCAGTGCCTGGTTGGCTTGTCTGAGTAATATTAATTCCTTCTCTTGTTCCTCTTTGGCCTTCCTTAAGGCTCGGCTGGTGCTTTCCTCATGTGTGGTGTGTAGGGCTGTTAGTTCAGGCCTAAGTGTCTTATCCACATGAGTTTCTACATTCTGGGCTATGAGTAGAAGTGCCTCAGCCTCCTCTTTGGCTGCCTGGCCTGGGGGTACTGTCTCATCGTCACTCATACCTGATCCTGGGGTATGCTGGCCGTTTGAGAACAAGTCACTCTGTGTGTCCTGGATACTGTCCAGGGCAGCTAGGGTGTCCAGGTGAAGCTTGCCTTGGAAGTCACTCTCTTGAGTGGTGTGGTGTGGTGAAGCTGAGGGTGTTGGAGTGGAGCTCCTGGATGACTCCTTGGAGCTGGGTCTCCTCCTCCTGCTGGGTAGAGATCCAGGGGTAGCTGGTCCTTTGCTGCGGAGGTGAGTCTTGGTAGTCTGTGCTGCCAGCTTGTGGGATCTTGTTAGGACTTCTCCACCACTTTGTCATACAAGGAATCCCCTTTAGTTGGGAGACTCCTTGTAATGTGAGGAAGTTGACTAAGTCTTGAGGTCTTGTAGTATAGTTGGTATTTATTACAAGTTGACAGCAACAGTACAGTAAGTACAATGTAGGTTCCACTCAGTTACACCTATCCACACAATAATATAGGTCTTGGTAAATATACCTAATAACCCTGAGGTTAGTACTGGACTAGAGCCAAGGGGGTCCTACACCATGTCTGATAGTTGGGCCTAGTAGGGCATAGCCTATAGCCTTGTTCTCAGTCAGTGGAGAGGTCCTTGCTCAGTGGTGTCCAAGTGTAGAGTGAGGATGGAGATGCCCAGTGCTGGGACCTGACCCTATTTAAGGGGGCCAGGCTACCAGCATGGCATCTTGAGTGTTAGTGTCAGTTGACAGTGGTTGGAGGGCTGTAACAGTCAGAGAGACAGTCACACAATACCCCTCCATAGTTTGTCTACCCCTGTTAGTGTACATCAAAGGGGTGACCCTTATGTTGGTCTGTGGGAAACAATGTGCGGGATGAGCGTCGCCTGGCGGCGGCGGGAGTGCCGACTGGAGCGCCGCCTATGCGGGCCGGCGCGCGCCTGCGTGGGCCGGCGGCGGGAGTAGCGTCTCCCGCCGTCGGCTTGAACACGCGGGCGCCCGCAGCGCCGGGCTCGCCGGGCTCGCCGGTCATACCTGACAGTACATATCTGCTGTTGCTAGGTAACTATGGGCCATGTCAACAAGGATATATCACCATTGTTTCTTGGGGCTCAGTTTTGATGAATTAGATATGGATAGATCAGCTATCTCATTGATATTTCCTCTCGTTTCTAGGGAATTCTCACATGGAATGTCTGTTGCTAGGCAACCGCTTACCCTAGCAACCGCATGATGAGACCAGATAAAAGCTCAACATTGATTTTGGGGGGGTAGGTAAAACTCAAATAGCCCTATGGACAGCCAATGTGCACTTTTTACAGCCGTATCCACTATTTTGAGATGGTTGCCATGGAAACAGCCATTACGGGCAAACGAGGCCGTACCCCGTCAGGAACTTTTTTTGAGGAACTGAGGAAGTCATGTACTATAAGAAAATTACATAATATCGTGGTCTAAAAACATGTCCAGTACTACCTGATTTCTAGGCCTCTTTTGAGGTAGCGCATTGCGCACGGTCTATTAAGGCCCCCATGAAGATTTGCTTCCTACGCCTCTGCACACTTGTCAGACTCGCTCAACCAGTACCCTTTTCCGCCACAAGGGCTGCAAATGGGACTGGTGGAACTGCTATATTTGGATTGTGACATCCTGTCAGGCTATGCACAGGATTAGATTGGTCAACTCCTGAGGACAAGTTAGTAAAACAAGTTTTTTTATATGAGTTTGCCCAGACTCTACTATTATAGAGTCGGGGCCTGAGACTGCACACTTGTTGTCTTTATATCTTGTGTTGCTCTGTGAGGCGATGGAGGTCATGACGGTGCCGCACGAGGCAATGACTGCACCAAGTACCCCCATACATCACCTACCAGCGCCTGCAGGTCAAGCAGCATGTGCACTATGGCCATGACTAGTCCTGGCAGCTCGCGGCATTTGTTCTATAGCATGGGTCATATAATGGGCCGGCCCGATCCTCGTATCTGTACATGTATTACTATAAGGCCTCCGTGTATTGCTTTATCATTTTACCCCAGCATAGCACCACTGTCACATATAGAGGATAGTCAGGTGGAGCAAAGGGACGGCGGCATGTGGATACAGTTGGGGGAGGGTGTTAAATGGAGGGAATTACAAATGGGGGTCATTCATAGCTGTTTGAAGCATAAATTAGGTGAGCCATGGAGATAGGTGACTCCCCTAGGTGACTCCTATAGGTAATCTTAGGCAAGCGAGGGAGTCACCTAGACTCCCTTAGACTAAATCGGATACCAGTCAGCCAGGGCTCCCTTTTCACTCTATTTATTTTCTGTTTTTCTGAACGGCCCCTAGGTGTAGGTAACATGGCACTGATTGCCCTACCTGCCCTACATCCTGGAGCTGATTGGTACTACCACCCTGTCTACTTTACCTAACCCATGTCAGTGTGTTACCTACGCCCCCTACACCTTCAGCCCACTCACAGTCACACTCGTTACCCCCTGGAGGCTGCAGCCAGGCTGCACCTCGCCGTCACGTGGGGCACAGCGGCACCCAACAATGGGGCCCTTGATGGGGGGGGGGGGGGGGGGGGGTCCCTATGTCGCATGTCGATTTTAAGAAATGGCCATGTCGCATGTCTATGTTGCTTAAAAATGCACATGTCCCATGATAATTTTAAGAGCTGTCCATGTCCCATGTCACTATCTTTTTAAGCCTCATGTCGCATGTCACTAGGCCTCATGTCCCATGTCGAATTTAAGAAATGCCCATGTCGCCATGTCGAATTTAGGGGTCTAGGGTCATAACAATGACAAGGTTACCCGGTGCAGCTCGCTCACTCGGACACCACATTCTGTTACCGATATCATGAGGTTTCAATATTTGTCGACAAATTAGTGTTCAAGGGTTACACGATAACAGGTGCATTGATCCGATAATACATACAAGTATGTGAGCAAAATCCCTAAAGACCCCTAATGTCCCTATTTAATTAGGTATATCAATTGGATGAATATCAATTGGCCGCTAGATTGTCAGCAATGACCTTATGATTCATGGATGCATGGTGGACAAGCTATATAGTCTCTGTGAGAGAAATACTCTATTGCGGTAACCCGGTGTGGTAACCAATGGGACATGAGCAATATACAGTGTATATGCGCAGAATTATGGCACTGCCGGCCCTAAAGTATGCTATTGCCCTGATTAAATAGAGAGGATGTAAGTGACAGTTGACGGGACCATTGCTCTGAGAAGGTGGTCTGCCCATCATAGGGACCAGTGCAACTACTGGATAGGATCCACGAACATCCGCACAATTATTTCAAATGTGAAGAAGCCTTAGGGGTAGGCGTAAGCATGTAGCACACAGGGAATACAGAGAGCAGTTGAGCCCCAGCCCCAGACAGACTGTGTTTGTGTGGAGCTTCTAGTAGACAGACAAGAGGGTGGCAGTGAAGGAGTGGGGCAGGCGTCGGGCTCGGGGCACCGAAGGGCACCTCTACAGGTCGGATACCTTCCGCCACTTCCGGGTTTCCACGGAAACGCTGGTGAGTTACTGCTCTGGAGGTGGGGCTGGTTGGGGGAGGGACGTTCAGGAAGTCGGCTAGGTAGAGCTGTTCCAGCTACTCCACTCAAACAGGAAGGGCTACTCAACAGGCATTCCGAGTGCTCCACTCAGTCAAAGCTGCAGTGCTATTGGAATTTGGTATTTCCGGTGACATTTTTGAATTGGCCTTCATAATTCAGTATAAATATGATCAGATTACAGGGGCGACAACAAGACATGCGCTTTAACCCTTTAAGGACGGATGTCGCTAAAAGATGACATTTGTCGATCCTGCATAGGGTCAGCATAATGCACAGTACTACATGACGAGTTAAGCCTTATTTTCAAGGGAAAACAACCGGAAGAGGATACAGAGGTCCTATCGACGGCACCTGGTCAGAGACGGCACTTGGTCAGAGACAAACACATTGGCCTAAGTTTGTGAGACACATCCTGCAAGTTGCGTTGGGTTGCTACACATCACCTTAGTTACTATGCATCAGGGTTGGATCACATCACGTGTTTTTTTTATACACATCACGTTTGAATGGTCAGCCGTGATGTGTAGTTGATACACATCACGTTTCAACAACAGCCTTAATGAGCACTATACACATTGGTATGCCTTTAGCCATGTCCTATTCCGCTGTAGCAGATCAGGGTACAAACCTGGTACAAATAGTGTAACCCTTTTTATTTAACTAATTTCCTAACAAAGCTATGAAAATAAATAAAAAGGGTTACAAAGATGCATCTGGCTTGGGAGGGATTCGAACCCCTGTACCTTGTATCACAAAGACACAGTGCTAACCAGTACACTATCATGGACAGGTCACATAAGGAATATCTAGCTACAAGCCACTCACATTATTTCGACCATATCTGTACCCTAATCTCGGACATGAGATTTGGCTGGGCCGGTTCCTGGTGACCAGGGGGATACAATTGGTACCAGAGGACCAGATGATGGCGCCACCAGTATCTCGCTAGTGCCTAATAGGCTGACTGCAACATGAAGGGGGTTTGGTTGATGGGTATGGGAGTGCAGCCAGGTAAGATCAATAGATGGCCGACAAGAGCAGCAGCTATATGAGGAGGCCCTGCAGGAGACAACAGGGTCGTCGTCTGGTGCACTGCTTCTTGTTCCGCCTCTGGTTACCATAGCAACCAAGCGATACCAAGGATGGTATACTAGTAACCATGGCAACACGATTATGGATCAAATACACCATAGCAACCAGTTGACATCAATGGTGTAATAACCATGGCAACAGAGTAGTGAACAAAATATTTTGGCTTCATACATGAGAACCACTATTGAGAAATGGGTCAATGATTGATTGCAGCTGTTAGGTAACGGCCCCATCTCAATAGTGCTGAGTCTATCTGCGGTGGTCGGGTGAGTAGGGCCTAACACTGACAGGCATGGGTAAGGGACCAGTCATGTTTTACTACCATTTGGTGTTAAATCTAGTAACGCTCAAGTAATATTCAAACCCCTTGCCCACCGGTGCCACCCCTCCCTATTGAAGTTCTGATTTTGGGAAATGGTCTCCCCACAAAAATCGAACGTTGACTCTATACCGAGGTTGTAGGTTCCTTAGTAGGGGGCACCATTGCTTGATCTGGTACCAGGAGAGATAAGCACTGATAATAGCAGTCATATGGGTACCAACTGTTACATAATGCGCCCTAAAGATTCCGCAGTGAATATAGGGTATTATCTGATTGGTTGATAATGCATCCAGCTACACGCTCTCAAAAAAAAATCTCGGAGGGGAAAGGTAAAAAACAAAACAAAAAAAACACAGAATGGGGGTTGATCTAGCCTTCTTGAGATGCACATTGTCATAGACTGACATTTTAGATGCTAAATGGAATGGTTTGTATGTGGCTAGGGTGTCGTCTTGTCGGTCTCGCTATCGGCCCATAGCTCAGTAGCGCCATCTATAGCGTGTATGCTAATACTAGTACACGCTATTCCAAGAGTCCAACCCACTAGTATTCCGATCACCACCGACCTGTCTATGCAAATGTACATAATATTTTTTTTCCTTCAGGTTCCCTGCACAGGGAATGTATGGTGTCGGGGGCTCTACTCTGTGCATAGCCATAGCTGCTAGATACCTACAGGTAGATGGCCCTATATAGTCTGGAGGTAGAAGCCCCCTTTATAGCCCAACCTCAACTTCTGGTATAAAGTTTTTTTCTCTTCTGATTATTGATGTATAGGGTCTAGGTAAGATTATCAGGGTGGGTGTGGAGCTCTCATCCTTGGGCAATTTGAGTTATTCAAGATGGCCGCCAGTACACTCCAGAAAAATAGAAATGTGTCTATCTCAGCTTCTAGTCAACTTAGAAGCACAAATAAAAATGCAAAAAGTACATTTATGAGGTCAAGGAATACAACCCTGCCATTTTCAAGAAGAATTGTGGCAGCCATTTTGAATTTTAATGGGATTATCCATGAAATATACCTTATTTTGACGGAAAAATGGAAAATGGCCATCATAACACTATACTGTAACCATCTTGCATTTGAAATGAACACTTTGGAAGGCAAAGAACCATTCTGTCACATCAAGGAATGCATGTGACTGCCATATTCAATTTTAAAGTAAGTCACTCATGATAGCTTAAGTTGAAAAGTTAATGACAATAAGTACAATAAGTCTTATAAGTACAATAAGTCTTATAAGTGACACAATTAGCAAAGAGGGCCCTAATTTGTAGTGGTACCTCAGTGTTCCCTTTCAAGTTATCATAAAGACTGGCTGGAGGGAGGGGTCTAAACCTGGCCAACCCTAGAGGTGATGTCTGATACCCCTGACCACTGCAAACAAAGAACAGTGGTTATACTGGAGGGGGGAGGTTTTGGGCATGCCCGCCAAGAAAATGTTGATGTTCTAGACTTGAAAGGGTGATGTCTTCTCACTCATTTTGGGATGTAATATATCAAGACTTACGTCTTTTGAGGGAAAAGATGTTTCAGCAGCAGCAGCTTTTCAGGGGTATTTTAGATGCTAACCAGTGGCAGCAGAGATAGCAGGGAGAGAGATGTGGGAGGGGATGGGGGGAGATATGATATGGCAGGGGAACAAGGGGCCATGTTGGGGAGGGGATTATATGAGGAGAGGGGATCATATGGCAGGGCAACGGATGTGGTGGGGGAGGGAAGGCAATGTTTGGGATATTGGAGGGCATTGAGATGGTAGGGGATAAATGAAGAAGAGGGGAGAATTATGTCCAGCCCATATGCCACCCTTCCTCTCCCATACTCAATCATACACTGACATTCTTTGACTCCCTATACAACCAATCTCTCAGACACTAAAACCTAACCTTGCAAGTCATTTTTTGGCTCCCTATATGACCAACCTAGGTTAGTTTATATCTTCAGGCTCAGGGGCGTGGCAAGCAGTTTCAAAGTAGGGGGGACTGAGGGGTATTTTGACCCTTTTTGACCCCCTTTTACCTGACCTTTTTGATTTGACCTTTTTTGGGGTTGATCAAAAGTGGGGGGGACATGTCCCCCCCCCCCCCCGTCCCCCCGGTTGCCATGCTCCTGCAGGCTAGTAAGTACTGACCAACTCACCCTAGTCTTTCCAGTTTAGGCTTTTGGGTAAGGCATTAGTAGCTGTTAGTCATATGTTGTTTTGCCTCAGTCATTCTTGAATAGCATTTGATCATGCCTGACCAATGTCCCTATGACCAACCTGGAATAGCCACTACAGACTAAGGCCCAGGCTCTTAGATTATCTGTGTACCCACACTCCGCATCATAGTCCTTGGGATGTATGATTCTTGAGATCTAGTCCCTGGGACATCCTACCCATTCCAAACTTCCCTCCAACTGCCCCCCCCCCCCTGCCATGACCCTGCCCATTGCATCCCTGTCCTATTCTTTCACGCTTCTACAAATGCTTCCCTCTTCTTCTGCTTTCCCATTCCCCTGCCTATTCAATCCCCTTCCTGCCTCCCCTTTTCCTGTATATGCCCCCCCCCCCCCCCTAATTTCTGCAGGGTAGAACAGGGGAGTGGGAGGAGGGTGCAGCAGGAGGTAGAACATTAGAAAAGGAAGGAAACAGGGGTAGATGAGACACAGGGTGAATTAAGGTAGGGATAATGTGGGTCTTGGGGAAGGGGGGGATAAGGGGGCATAGGCATATGGGGGAGAGGACACCGGAGAGGGCAGGACATGACATGGAGTAAAGGAGCCAGTGGAGGACAGGACATATATATGGCAGGGAGGACACAGGTGGAGGTAGCCTGGAAGGGGTGGATATGGGACAGGAGATGAGGGCTTGTGGGAGAGGAGTGGATATGGGATATGGTAGAAGGGCCACGCCTCCCTCTCTCAGGCCATGAGTTTGACATTTTATGAAGGGATGGGGACTTGGAGGGGATTGGAGATCCTGAATGGAGGTAATGAGACCACAGAGGATGGATGGAACAGCTAGGAGCGGTGGGAACCGTGACATGAGGGGTGGAATCGTTGGAGGGAGGGGTTGGGGCCCTGGGGGGCGTGGCCCCGGTAGGAAGGTGGGGGCCCTAGGACACTGAAGTAGTAGGGGTTCATACTACTGCTGGGACTATAGGCCAGGGTGATGCTGACAACTGCCAAGAAGATGATCAGCCCCCACCCAGCCAGAATTTGCCCCCTACCTTTTCTTTGTCCTTCCATCTTCGGGGCAGCCTTCGATCTGCCAATGTTTAATGTACTATTTGTTTCTGCAGGTTAGACAAGACAACAGCTAATACAGTTAAACTGTGCTAAAATGTCTTTGCATGTGCTTCTCTTCTGATCTGGTTACTCAATCCCAACACTAACTGCCTGCGATGCCTCAGTTGGAGGTGTCCAATCATGAGCCAGTTTAGTGCAAAGGATAGCCCTCCCCCCGCGGGTCAGCTAAGTCCCATCTTCTGGCAATTATATTGCCTAGAACTTTAGCAGTGGGCCACTGTAAATCACTATTCATATACCACACACAATCCCTAACTGCAGAGAATATTAAATAGTGGGTAGGAATAATTCAGACTACATGGGTTTGGCTGCTTTTCACACAGAAATAACTATCTTTAATATCTTATCAGTATCTTCAGGGTTCTATAAACGTCACCAAGGTTAAGAAACTAGAATATAGTGGACATGCAAACATCAACAAAGGTGAGTTAATATTATTAAAATCATTACAAGGGTTATGATACTCTAAGCAGGTCCTTATAATGCAATCAACACAGAAACTTCAAATCTGGGCAGACCTATATGGAACCCACCACTTAGTGCAGGACAAAACTATGGTCCCATATGACAGTCCACCGGGAAACCCATGAAGCAGTGCTGATGATCCGGAGTCACTATTCTCCAAATTATACGCTTTGACATTACAATACAGTGTCAGAAGTAGAGACTGAGGAGAAGGACGAGGTGTTGTTACCCTTCCACTACTATTTCAGAACTGAATCAGGTAGGTCCTCCCACCGCCCAGGTGTGTCCTGGCTGCTGACCTCAACATGACATACTTTCTGGCTCTGTGATTGGTTTATGTGGTCACCTGGTCGGGGTGGGCCACATTTAGTCCCATGTTTTGGTTTCACTACAAATTACAATTTCGAAATTGTTTACTAAAATATTTCAAAAAGAAAATATCTTAGTTAGATGTCCTAATGGAAATCTAGTCTCAAAAAATAGAGAAAATCTGTAGTTTCTAAATATTTCTGTGAATATTTAGTACCAATGTTTGAGTCAGACTGTCAGTTGAGTGTGAGTTCTGAATAGTTTCAGCTGTTCACAGCTTCATCAGGTGTATTGCAGAGAGGTAAATATCTCTAGTTCACATTATTTATGAAATCTTGGTTCATTTATTTTAATGTGAGTTATCACTTTTATTTTGACCATGGTGATTAGGTAATCAGGCTTGGCTGTGGGGTGGGGTCACCACTTGTGGTGCTTTTTAGCCTTAATATAGGCTAGCTACTGATTCTGGTTTTGACTAGGGTATCAATCTATAATTGATAGTCCTCCCGTACTAGTGTAGTAGGCCCAGCAGGGCGGTCTACATTTTAATTAAAAAAATATTAATCAAAATTAGACTCGCTCATAAATGTGGGGTTAGCGTTCTCAGAAGTATTCATTTTGAATGCAAGATGTTGACAATACAGTGATTATAATTTATGATGGCCATTTTTCCAATTTTCTGTCAAAGGGAGGCATATTTTATGGATAATCCCATTAAAATTCAAAATGGCTGCCACATTTCCTTTTTGAAAATGGCAGGGTTGTATTCCTTGACCTCATAAATGTACTTTTTGCATTTTTATTTGTGTTTCTAAGTTGATTAGAAGCTGAGATGGACACATTTCTAGTTTTCGGGAGTGTACTGGCGGCCATCTTGAATAACTCAAATTGCCCAAGGATGAGAGCTCCACACCCACCCTGATAATCTTACCTAGACCCTATACATCAATAATCAGAAGAGAAAAAAACTTTATACTAGATGTTGGGGTCAACCCCTCTGGCTTCCGGACTAATACCCCTAAATTTGACACGGCCACATGGACCATTTTTGGGACGGGGGGAGGGGGGCTTGATGGGGTGTCCCCATATCCCATGTCGATCTTAAGAAATGCTCATGTCGCCATATCGATCTTAGGAAATTCCACATGTCACTATAGATTTTTGCCTCCTGTCCCATGTCACTATCTTAGGGGGGGGGGGGTCCCCATGTCGCATGTCGATTTTAAGAAATGACCATGTCACATGTCACTAAGGAAAAAGCCATGTCATTAGTGTCACTAAGGGATTCATACATGGGGGTCATGGGGCCTGCGGCCCCAGGAAATTTTGGAAAATTTACAACCTACAGGGCCAGAATTTGAAGAAAAAGTTAGGTAACCTACTGTACTCCAAATGATGGATTTTTCTATATGTCACTAAGCCCCATCCCAGTAAACACAACTACGTTGGTCAGACGTAAATCTACGTTGATTTTTGGTGTGAACTACGTAATTTTAGAAGGTTTATGAACGTTGAAACGTTAAGGTTTATTTACCAATCTCAAACCTACAGGTCTGATTTACGTAGCTTAGACGTAAATCTACGTTCAACTGGGATTTAAACACATTACATATAATTCTACATAGTGGGATTCAGACAAAGGATTGTATTATATTGCAGACAAATTTACATTAACAAACAATATTCATACAAAATAACCACTATAATGTCATTTCATTCTATATAGTATATTCTTTTAGTTCAACTGAACAGCCTCACAGTATAGATCTGTTGACTAGTTTGGGCTGCAGAGAGGCTTTGTATTTCTTCTGTTACCACAAATGTGGTGCTGCTCAGTAAAGGTGCCACAAAACACATATTCACGCCCAATACTTTAAATCTACTCTCCTTTATATATAAATATTCTATTGAATACAGTTTATTTGCATGATATTGAATTCATAATTAATGCGAATTTACTGCTTGAATGTGGTAGATTTGTTAAAGAGCTGCAACATTCTCTCCATAATTGATAGTGCTGCCACCTTGTGTGAAACTGAGAAGTCATCTACCCACTTTGGTTGAAAAGTTACGTCCATTAACGTAGATCTACATAGATTTATTACGTATATTTACGTCTGAATGAGATAGATAAACGTAAATGAGACGTCTACGTCTGTTGAACGTAAATAAACCTTAACGTTTTGACGTCTACAAACCTTCCAAAATTACCAATCTCAAACCTGTTGGTTGGAAAACTACCTAGAGAAACCTCTGAGCTACGTTGGAACTACGTAGGGTGTTTACTGGGATGTCGCATGTCGATTTTAAGAAATGGCCATGTCACATGTCCCTTAAATGGTCATGTCACATGTCGATTTTAAGAAATGGCCATGTCGATTTTAGGGGTCTATACTCATCTATCTACCGTATTTCCCCGTGTATAAGCCCCGGCTTCTACAACCAGTAAGTGGCAAACTGACCAGGCTTATACACGGGGCAGGCTTATACACGGGGTAGGCTTATATTCCTCTACCTGAGGAAACACTCTGATACTTTCTCATAATTACTAGAATTATCTATCATTTTGACACATTATTTCAATATTTTTTCACAGGTTTCAGCCCTTTTCCTATTTAATATGGATCGTAGACACATATGGTGTAAGTAGGGATTGCAAAGTTGAAGGAATTACGTTAATACTCCAAGTAGAAGTGGAGTTATGGCCTGAAATATGATTTTATTGACTACATATTGCAACCCCCGGCTTATACTCGGGGTCCGGCTTATACAGCACTAAGTCACCTTTTCCCCAGGCTTATACACGGGCAGGCTTATACTCGGGCCCCGGCTTACACACGGGGAAATACGGTATTTCCTTCTCATGTCCCATGTCACTAGGGCCAAAAAAGGTCCATGTCGCAGTGTTGAATTTAAAGTGGCATTCTCACCAAGAGTTTTCGTCAGGTTACATTTACAAATATATGACACCAGACCACTAAATTTGACATGAGGACATCTACTTTTCTTTAAAACATCTAAGGAAAATGGCCCTAGTGGCATGGGAATTATCTTAAAATAAACAGGGGATACACCCATTAATTAAAAACTGAAAATTGTGATTATTAAGCAGCCAGAACATGGAGCATGGATACTTTATCTAACCAACAGGGAACATGGGTACCTTCCATCTATGGCCCCATGACCTAGTCATAGCACGTGAAATATGCATATCAGAACAAGACACACGAAATTAAAAATAAAATTTAGATTGGTGACCCTGGTGTGTGGCTATCATGATGAGGTTACCTAAGCACGTGTAGCCTTTGTTTTCCCACACTGTGGTGTAGCAGGACTATATGTAAGCTTCCCTATAGCGATGACTCGGGTTTCTCCGTATGAGCGGCCATGTTAGTTCTGTACTCGCCATTTATCGTGAGACTTAGGCAGTGACCAGACACTCACACACCATAGCTTCCGGGGAACAGGCTACAATACGAGAGCAGAACCAAGGTCTCACGAGATTGCTGATGTCAGTGTACACAGAGTGGCCGCGGGAACAAGTCCGCACCAGTTAGAAAGCTATACTAGGTACCCTCGTCCCCAAAACCTTCTACAGGACGTCACAGGGCAAGGTCTGTGGGTAAACACAGACCACCATCACTGTCAGAACACTGATGTGCTGACCACGTTTTTGATGTGCTGACCACGCTGGGTCAGCACATCAACATGGCAGATAACAGGGTGATAACAGGGTGTTCCTGGGCTATTTAGAATGTACACTTTACAATAGATAGCTACAATATCTATTTACACCGAGTGGATATTGATTCAACCATGATAGGGGCCTGGATATGCAGTATTGGGCACCATACACACAATGAGTGATGTGCTGACCACACTGCTTGATTGTTGTTGTGATGTCCCGTAACACATTTCTGTGATGCCCGTAACACGGTTAACAGTGTACGGTCTGTTGTACATAATATATATACATTTAGTTATAAGATTAGAAAATATACAATATACATGAGCTGAATGAAATATTAAATGACTGGTCTGGGGGGAGGGGGGGAGCAGGCATTTGGGGTTGTAAAATTAGTTATACAGTTTAATGCAACTTCACAGCACAAAATCCTGTTTTAATAATGTAAGTTGAAGTAGTCAGGTTACAACCCCTCCCTACTGCAGGCAGTAGATGAAGGGTAGGTTCCTAATGGTCAAGCCAATTGCATAACTCTGAAATATACATGGTGTCACCATGTTCATGGAAGAGTTTGGCATGCACAACTCTATCAGACCGGCCAGGTAAATTAGACCCGATTGTCGGGTCGGGTCAGGTCGGATCTGCTCAAAACAGCCTAGTGTGGCCAGGGCTTTAGTTCTACCTTTTGCCAGTAGAGGGATCTGGCGTCGCATTGGACTCGGTGGCGGGTGCCTTCAACAGTGGGGGGGGGGGGGGGGCTGGTTTCCAAAGTTTTTCCCAGTGTCGCTGGCAGAGAAGCTCCTTGTGTTACGGGACATCACTAGCACACACTACCTGTGTGTTACGGGCATCAGTGGCAGTGTGTTACGGGACATCACCATGAAATCACAAACTCCCATTTTCTCAGTAATTAATGGCAATCACTGTGAAAGGTGAACGCATATAGCCTTCTTACACCCTAATGAATATATGGTGTAGATTTCAATGTTACAAACTCACTAGAAGTATGGCAATCTTACATTCCCTGTTGGAGTGTCCACCATGTGGTCAGCACATCAAAAACGTGGTCAGCACATCAGTGTTGCGACAGTGACCATATGGTTGGGTAGTCAGAGCTCCACTTTCTAAATAGCACTAGGTGAGTTCGGTAGCAGGTTTTTATTGACAGGATCTACCAGCCTGCCTACTCCACCAGACCACCCCTCGCAAAGAACAGGCTTCAGTAAAACTTAGCTGGGTGCTTGCGAGGGGTGGTCTGGGGGAGTAGGCAGGCTGGTAGATCCGGTCAATAAAAACTTGCTACCGAACTCACCTAGCGACTGGTCAGTTCTAATAATACAACTCGAATCGCAGGGTCAAGTTGTTTACCTAGAGCCACTAGAAACGTGTTCAGTGATCCAGAACAAGTCACAGGGAACCTCATGCTTTCATAGCAGGTTACCCCGTACATAGGGGTCCTGCACATGCACTGGTGTATGGTGTGTGGACTAGTGTACCACAGGCAGCAAGGTAAATACTCTTAGTTGTAGGAAGCTGCACCTGAGGGCACCACGGAATGGGTACCCAGGGGTAGATTCGATGATTGGGCTCCTTTAAGGTAGGGACAGGAGAAGAAAAGAAGGATGCATTTAACAATAATGACACCTGTGCTATCTGTTTCTGCTTGTTATACATATTCCGAATCACTTTTATTTTTGTTTCTAGCATGAGTAGACGCTGAGAAAATTGAATTTGACATGTTGGACATGGTCAGTTTTCTGCACTATAGAATGTAGTGTGCCTGCTCTCTGAAAGTGTGATTTGCCACCTGGTCCTCGCATAGAGTCAAACCAGTGCACTGTATGATGTGTCCTGACATTTAGGGATTTGATAGGAACATATTAGGAGGACAAGTGTATCATTGAAAGAAGGATTAAATATAATATGGACAAGATGTAAGGCACTGGAGGACCATTGAACACCCTGGAGGAGGGACAGGAGCACCTATTTGGTTAGCATGAGAAATTATGGGAAACCTTTGGAAGGGATTGGAGATACAATGGAAGAGTGATTACCTGCCAGTGCTGTTATATGGGATGCCCTGAAAGGCATATACATTTGGTAGGACACCCTGGAGGAGGGCTTGTGTAAACCAGACGTTGTCTGTGACATACTGGAACAGGTGTTAGACACAAAATAGGTATGGTTAGAAGGTCTTTGCTGAGTGATTAGGCATCATGGGGCTTGTGTTCAACACCCTGGAGGATCTGAAATCGACCATAGGGTTTGAATGGGAGACCCTGGAGGAGGGATTGAGTACCTTAAAGGTAGGGGGAGAGGGTTTTAAAAACGCCACTTAACACAACAGAAACCACTGCATATGATAGTCAATATCAGTAGGTTGACTCCCATATTTTTATTTATTATGAATTCAGTATTTGAGGGGGGTTTCCCAGGTTTGTGACGTAGGCAGGGTAAGAGCTAATGTATACAGACCGTCTCCCAGTGTCTGGTTAGGTAGGGGGATGGACACGTGTTATATAGGTGACTATACATGGGTAGACAGAATTATTGCTGTGTCACCGTGTCGTTTTTAGCTAAGGTGCTGTGTGGCCGTGTCGATTTTTATTTTATACATTCTGGTCTATAATTTCATTCAACACCAAGATTACTATGCCACACCGCCTCAACACGCCTCACTCTGCAAACCTAGGCTTTAGGAATATAACGCAAAACATATATATGATGACCCCAGTTATAAAGCCTTCCTAAGCCATTACATAATTACTCACTTTTTTTGCTATGTTTCAAAGACACATTCATTAACTATGTAATATAGGGCAGGAAACCTATCTTGGTCAGGCCAACTGTCCTTTATTATTGGCTGGCATTTTGCTGTCTGTCAAGTGTGTCATTTGACATAAAGAAAAAGTCCTGAAATGATGCTCACAATGGTTTTCACTTTAAGGACTCTCCCATCCCTCTGGGAATCTCAATCTGCACAAAACCCCGCTTCCATGCATGCTATGGCGCCACCTAGTAGCTCCCCCTGTACCTATTTAAGGGTCTAGGGCCATACTGGGGGTTAGTGACATTGGATAGGAGGAAAATTGATATGGCGAAATGGCTATACATTTTGTACTACACTGTAAAAATTTTCCGTTGAAATTACGGAGAATGAATGCTAAATTTGACGGTGTATCACCATAATTGTGATTTACGGTGAAACACTGTAAAACTCATTACTCTTACATTGAACATCCGTAAACCAGTACAGTGAAACAATGTTTTTTCATTTACGGTGAATCTCACATTAAAGGTTTGCCCACCAGGTGGCAGCTTGGTTTGATATAGAGACTTTAGTGGAAGCTATCAACTAAAAACATACATAATTGTGTTAGATTTATAAAGATCCAACTATCTCATTAATTACACAATCAAAATTGAAGCCTTTGGCATATTAAGGACAAAAAATATATAATTTCCTTTTTTGAGACCCTGAGCACTAGTACGAACAGTATAAACACCAATGTTGTGGTAATTAGAATTATACATATTGAGACTGTTGTCAGAGTTTCTTTGTAACAATCCTAGAGTACCTTTTGCTCATGGATTGTAATCATATATTGCTATGAGGCATTCAATTATGCTTCTCAGGCCTAATATATGCAGGCCTGGAATTAAAATAATATCATGAAATATACATCAATGAATCCAGAAACAATTATAATTATCATTGAATAGCAGAGGATCATTGTAAAAATAATGATGAATCACCGTAAAATAACAACAGGAAAGGCCTGTAAAATTTATGGGGAAAGCAAAATACGGTGACCGTAAAAAAAACGGAAAACGGTCGGCATTCAGTGATGCCAGTGATTCACCGTAATTTTTACGGGATATTTTTTACAGTGTACTAGCTAGTGCATATCATGAGCCACATTCTGGCGAAGTATACTGATTATATATTACCCATAGTCAGTAATGAATATACCGCCATATTTTGGCTCCTAAAGTCAGGGGACAATATCAGGATTTTTGAAAAGGGGTGGGGGGGCGTTATTGGAAAAATTCTGCCTTACCAACTTTTGAGCCAAATTTTATCTTTAAAAAAGGGGGACCTCTGCACAACTCCCCTAAACCTGCCATTGTATATAGATTAGTGATAAAGATAGTCAGCAGTGACTAAATGTTGATCACACAAATTGATGATGTCACAGGAATGTGTGCACAGGACACGATTAGAATTCAAAATTGAAAGGTCAATGGACTTCAGGTAGGCACATCTTCTCCTACACAACTGTTCTATGGATTTTCCTGTTAATGTTATGGTTGATTATGGCTACTTAAGATGTCATAGGGTGCATGAGTTCTCATGTTGGATAGAGTGATCATGGTATTTTGTTCCAATTTTGATAACATAGAAATACATGTACATGGACAGTGTAGGTCTAGACTGACACAGCAAAATACAGCCATGGGATTGTGTTTTGAAGAAAAATGCAAGAAGCGGTCAAACAACGTTCTCGGGGGGGGGGGGGGGGATTTTCAGACAATTTGCATGGAATGGGGTCCCTCCAGAGACTAGGACCTCTACCCCTCCCTATTAATGGTAAAGTATTTTCTCACTGGATCTGTACAAATCACAGAGGTGCCATATTAGGCTATCATAGCCTGTCCCCTGATCTGCCTCATCCTAGCCTGTCCCCTGCTCTGCTGTATTTTAGCCTGTCCCCTGCCCTGCCTTAACCTAGCCTGTCCCCTGCCCTGTCTTATCATAGCCTGTCCCATGCCACACCTATCCTAGCCTGTCCCCTGCCCTGCCATATACTAATCTGTCCCCGCCCTGCCTTATCCTAGCCTGTTCCATGCCCTGCCGTCTCCTAGCCCGTCCCCTGCCCTGCCTTATCCTAGCTTTTCCCCTGATCTGTCTCACCCTAGCCTGTCCCCTGCCCTTCCATTTCCTAACCTGTTCCCTGTCCTGCCATATACTAGCCTGTCCCCTACTCTACGTTATCCTAGCTTGTCCCCTGTTCTGCCTTCCCCTAGTATGTCCAGTGCCCTGCCTTCTCCTAGCCTGTCCCGTGCCCTGCCTATCATAACATGTCCCCTGGCCTGCCTCATCCTAGCCTGTCCTCTGCTCTGCCTTATCCTAGCCTGTCCCCTGCCCTTCCATTTCCTAACCTGTTCCCTGTCCTGCCATATACTAGCCTGTCCCCTGCTCTACGTTATCCTAGCTTGTACCATGTTCTGCCTTATCCTAGTATGTCCAGTGCCCTGCCTATCATAGCATGTCCGCTGGCCTGCCTCATCCTAGCCTGTCCCCTGCCCTGCCTCATCCTAGCCTGTCCCCTGCCCTGCCTTATCCTAGCCTGTCCCCTGCCCTGCCATATCCTAGCATGTCCCCTGCTCTATGTTATCCTAGCTTGTCCCCTGTTCTGCCTTATGCTAGTATGTCCATTGCCCTGCCTCATTATAGCCTGTCCCCTGCTCTGCCTTAACTTACCCTGTCCTCTGCCCTGCCTCATCCAAGCATGTCCCCCACCCTGCTCATAATAACTTGTCCCCTGCCATACCTAGCCTGTCCCCTGTCCTGTCTTATCCTAGCCTGTCCCATGCCATACCTATCCTAGCCTGTCCCCTGCCCTGCCATATACTAGCCTGTTCCTGCCCTGCCTTATCCCCTGTCCCTGCCCTGCTGTATTTTAGCCTATCCCCTGCCCTGCCTTAACCTAGCCTGTCCCCTGTCCTGTCTTATCCTAGCCTGTCCCATGCCATACCTATCCTAGCCTGTCCCCCACCCTGCTCATAATAACTTGTCCCCTTCCATACCTATCCTAGCCTGTCCCTTGCCCTACCTTATCTTACCCCGTGCCCTGCCCGACCTATAGCCTGTCTTCTGCCCTGTCTTATCCTAGCCTGTCCCCTGTCCTGCCTTATCTTAGCATGTCCCCTGCCCTGCCGTATTTTAGCCTGTTCCCTGGCCTGCCTTAACCTAGCCTGTCCCCTGCCCTGTCTTATCCTAGCCTGTCCCCTGCCATACCTATCCTAGCCTGTCCCTTGCCATACCTTATCTTACCCCGTGCCCTGCCCGACCTATAGCCTGTCTTTTGCCCTGTCTTATCCTAGCCTGTCCCCTGTTCTGCCTTATCCTAGCATGTCCCCTGCCCTGCCGTATTTTAGCCTGTTCCCTGGCCTACCTTAACCTAGCCTGTCCCCTGCCCTGTCTTATCCTGGCCTGTCCCATGCCATACCTATCCTAGCCTGTCCCCCACCCTGCTCATAATAACTTGTCCCCTGCCATACCTATCCTAGCCTGTCCCTTGCCCGACCTATAGCCTGTCTTCTGCCCTGTCTTATCCTAGCCTGTCCCCTGTCCTGCCCTATCCTAGCATGTCCCCTGCCCTGCCATATTCTAGCCTGTTCCCTGGCCTGCTACTTTCTAACCTATGTGTCTAATATACTTGCCTCTCGTGTTGTGATATTCCTCACTAGCGGGATACCAGTGCTGCCACAATTGGGGACACTTAGAACTAGCAGTGTGGGTCTCAGGGGGGGGCCAAACATCAGGGGGAGAGTGGAGCAATGATTACACTAGGCCTCTACATGTGTATTATGCATTGGTTGTACCTGGACACACCTTTTATTATCTGTCCAATATAGGGTTGTGGTTAGGACAATGGACTCATGACTAGCAGTACCTAAGTTCAAATCCCCTCCAGGCTAGGTGTGGTGACCATTTTAACCCCATTGGTTGCAAAAGCTTGCACCAAAAGATTTGGCAAAACGTTTTTGTAAAACATTTTATGAACCTTTGCAAAAGGTTTGGGTATAGTCTTTTGGTAACCACTTTTGGTAACCATCTATGTTACACTAAAAGCCACACCAAGGACCAAACCCTGGACCCTTAGATTGGGAGTTCCAGGCTCTCCTGGTTGAGCTATGGAGGCTGCTGGTAGGTCCAGGTACAATAGGTAAACTTTGTTATTGATTATCCGTATTAATGATCAACGCTGAATAATTGGGACCTTTAGCAAACCCGACGTAGCTTATTTAATGCAGACGTATCCTATGCTTTCAGCACTGCTACGTCTGCGTTAAATGAGCTTTTACGTGGTTGCTAAAGGTCCCTAATGGTGGACCTACACTGTAATAGGGACTTTGAACGACCAATGGGGTCGAACCCAAGGTAATAAACTCAAAGGCATGTTCCCTAACAGATCAGGGGCAGACCCAAAATAAACAAGATTTATTTGTGAATGGTCTACTCTAGACTGTTAGCCTGGGTTCGACCCCATTTGTTGTTCAAGGTCCCTATCACAGTGCACCATTATTTAAGGACCTTTAGCAAACCCGGCGTAGCTCATTAAACACAGGCATATCCAATCCTTTCAGCACTGCTACATCTGCATTTAATAGGGAACTTTAGCAACCCACGTAAAAGCTCATTAAACGCAGACGTAGCAGTGCTGAAGACATAGGATACGTCTAATGAGCTTTTACGTGGTTGCTAAAGGTCTCTAATGAGCTTTTACGTGGTTGCTAAAGGTCCCTAATAGCATTGATCATTAATGAGGATAATCAATAACAAAGTTTATGTTCACCTATTGTACCTTGATCTACCAGCAGCCTCCATAGCTCAACCAGGAGAGCCTGGAACTCCCAATCTAAGGGTCTAGGGTTTGGTCCTTGGTATGGCTTTTAGTGTAACATAGATGGTTACCAAAAGTGGTTATCAAAAGACTACTAGTATACCCAAACCTTTTGCAAAGGTTCATAAAATGTTTTACAAAAACGTTTTGCCAAAACTTTTGGTGTAAGCTTTTGCAACCAATGGGGTTAAAATGGTCACCACACCTAGTCTGGAGGGGATTTGAACTTAGGTACTGCTAGTCATGAGTCCATTGTCCTAACCATAACCCTATATTGGACAGGTAAAAGATTGCAGGTGTCCTAGCATGCAGGGAATGTAGTAGTTCCACTCTCCAAGCAGAGCGTTAGCCCCCTGTTCTGGTCCACATAATTTGCTGAAGCTAGTGACTGGAAAGGAGAGAGTGCATACTGGGACCAGTCCAATATGGCGCTGTCCAGTGAACATCCAGCTAGAGGGGAATAGGGCCATATTATATAACTCCTGATTCATAATTCATCATTAATGGGATCCATTTTTATATAACTTTTCGGACCAACATTCCTTCTGATTTCACCTTTCAATCTCCGTCTCGTATAGGGTAGTAAATAATAATAAAATGGGGGAATTAAATAGGGCCCGGGTAGCTAAATTAGCACAGACCTGGGCCTGGGATGGGACATGGGTGTGTGTGTGTGTGGAAAGAAAACCCTCCTGCCTAGAGGGGTTGTATGGGAGAGTGGGGGTGGGTGGCTGTACTCAGCATCTCTTCTCTGAGACTAAATGGTTCCCGTGGCATTCATATAGCCCAAAATTGTAGAAGCCTCTTTAGTGACAGGGATCAATTCTTCCTAGAAATAAAAAATATGGGTCTGGACTGTTTAATATCATCAGAGACTTGGTATCATAAGGATATAAGGGATGGGGATATAGCAGTACCAGGGTTCCAATTCATAATAAATGATAGGCAAGCTTTAAATAATAAAGGCGAAATAAAGGCTGGAGGTGGCCTCATGGTTTACTTCAGCAATGATGTCACCTACAACAGGTATTGTAAAGGTCAAATGGATCATAATGATAGTAATCTTGAATTACAAATGCCCATTGTCTCTAAAGGAATGTCCAAACCCATTATGCTTATGAATGTCTATAGACCTGACAAGGATGGCGATCTACCTACTGCTATTAGGTTGTTGAAAGAAAAGATACAGGCACTAGATAGGAATAAGTACGCAGAGATTATAATGCTAGGTGACTTTAATGTTAACTGCCGAGTCGCTAATCCCAAAAGAGAAAAACTCCTTAGAATGACCACTAGCCTTGGGCTTAATCAGCTAATTAGCGATATGACTAGATATAACCTAAATGGGGAGCATACTACAATTGATCTTATTTTTACTAATTCTGAGCATATTACACAACCTGGGACGGTTAGCACTTACATATCAAGAAGCCACATTTCACCCATAAAAATCCCCCCTTTCCTTCACAGGTAGATCGTATATGAGGTATGTTAAGGATAATTTTATCACTGATCTAAAGAATACGGACTGGACAACCTTTACTAATTGCCCAGAAAGGGCCTGGGACATATTACAGGGGCAAATCACTTATTTACTGGATTTTACCTGTCCAATAAAAACCTTTGTCTGTAAAAAAAACCAAGGAGCCCTGGGTTGATAACAGATTATTACAAATAATAAATGAAAATATATAGCAGTCCAACATTATAGCACTCCAATGCACTATATGGATATATATCTAAAACTGGACATCGACATCCATGTAACAGAATCCTTCTAACAGAAAGCTATATTTAGTAGAAGTAGAAATCCATGAATATCTATAATGAAGGAGAACACCATGTTCATGCCTATGAATATGTCTGTGTGTATGTTCATTTCAAAATTCAAGATTGCAACCATTCATTGAATGCCACCATGCTTTTAATGTAATCTCGAATTGCAGTTGCAGTAATTTGATACTAATAAAAAAATCTATTCTATTTTTTTTTCATGAACAGTTGGCATCCCATAGATTCAAGATGGCTATCACTCATTGAATGTCCCGATGCTTGAAATGCAATCTTGACTTGCAGTTGAATTAATTTGATCAAAAAAACAAATCCTATTTGATTTTTCCTTCATTCAACCCATTCAAGATGGCTACCATTTACAAAATGCCACAATGCTTTCAGTGCAATGAAGAATTGTAGTTGCACTAATTTGATATCTTTTATAAGAAAATGTCTATTTGATACCTTTTTCAAACGCAGTTTGCACCCCATAGGTTTAGGATGGCCACCATTCATTGAATGCCACACTGCTTTAAATGCAATCTTGAAATGTAGTTGCATTAATTTTATACTGTTCAAAAAGTCCAATTAAGTTGTTTTTTTCATGAAGAGTTGGCACCCCATAGGTTCAAGATGGCCACCAGTCATTGAATGCCATAATGCTTAAATGCAATCTTGAATTGCAGTTGAATTAATTTGATTCTAAAAAAAAAACTTTCTTTTTTTCTTTCATGAACAGTTGGCACCCCATACATTCAAGGTGGTTACCAGTCATTGCATGCCACAATGCTTTAAGTGCAATCAGGAATTGTAGTTGCATTAATCTGATACTGATAAAAAAACGAATTCTATTCTTTTTTTGAAATTCATGAACAGTTGGCACCCCATATATTTAAGATGACTACCATTCATTGAATGCCCTGGTGCTTGAAATGCAATCTCAAATTGTAGTTGCATCATTTTAATGCTAATAAAAAACAAATTCTTATCAATTTTTCTTTCATGAATAGTTGGCACCCCATAAGGTGGCTACCATTCATATTAATGCAAATACAGTGCTTTAAGTGCTATCACGAATTGTAATTACATTTAGGGAGTGATCATTTATTAACAACAGGGGGGGGGGGTGGTGGGTTTCCGCGCGGAGCGTGCGAAATGTTTTACACCCCCCACCCGGTCAAGGGGTCAAAATTGTTTACCCCCCCCCCTTGGGGTCGAAAATCGGCTCGCGCGCGGACCCTTTGAAGCATAGTAACGCGCGGGCTTTTTGGCTCAAAACAGGGTAAATTTTTTTGCCCCCCCCTAAGAGGGGTCCAAATTTTTTTGCCCCCCCCCCCGGTCAAGGGGTCCAAATTTCCCCCCCCCCCCAACCCACCACCCCCCCACCTGTTGATAATAAATGATCACTCCCTTATCTGATACTAAAAAAAAAAAAATTCTATTTGATTTTTCTTTCATGAACAGTTGGCACCCCATAAATTGAAAATGCACCCAGCAAGCAGGTCAACAGCTATATACGGACAAGTGTACTTCCCCTGCCTGTTCCCCTTCAATGCAGAGTGAAGAGGGTGGGAGGGGGTGACCATCAACAGTGCATAAACACTTTGATTGGATGACAATGCAGTTTTTATATTACAACCCTAAATTTGTGCAACGAAAATCATCAAGAAATACTAAGTATTTTTTCCAAAGAATAGCTTTTCTAGAATGGCTCGATACTCAGAAATCCTACTGCGAATAAAAAAAAGTCAAATTCTGATTCTAAACACCTGAAAAGTGAGAAATGCTGGCGTTCACGGTTTATGTAGGAAATGTACTAAAAACACAAAAAATATGCAACAAAACCCTAATTTTCTCAAAAACTGTTCAGTAGGATTTTTTCTAACTGAGGTTCCAGTGTTTTCTACCCTCATATTACACATTGGCATAGAGAATATATTGGCACCTAGTCAGTATTTTGCCCTAGAAGCAATCTGTGAGGCAAAAAACAGCCAAAATGAGCCACTGGTCTGAAGTATAAAACTGGGCATCGATCACTATAGAGCTACAAAGAGAGAGAATCGATGTCCAGTAAAAAAAGGTGCTTTGAGTAAGTATAAAAGAACACATAATGAGGATGATCAGAAAATATCTGAGTTTCAGAAAAAGAGATGTCAGGCTCTTTGTAGAAAGGCCAAACGGGATTATCACCTCAATGAGATTGAAATTAACTTTTTAAATTAATTGATTGTTATATATGGTGGGAACATCTATATTATCATACTGGTACATATATGTAACGTAGGCCTATTATATGTGATAAGCTCTGCTTGAAACAGCTGATTGCGACCCGACCCGCCCCCCCCCCCAACCCCCGAGGAGTCACTAGTTTTTGGAATTCTTTTTTAGCTCCCCCTCCTCCAGGGGGGTCAAAAAACGTTTGCCACTAGTGGTGCCACCTGTGAACTGTTCCAAGGAAAAAGTACCATAACTTGACAAGCCCCACATCTATCTTTGTTACGAGCCTCGAGATTAAGCTGCTAGGGGTACAATTCAAAATTTCGACAAATTCTTGCCATCTCTTATTGATCAGTGTCCGGGGTAGAGTGCCTTATCAGCAGATAGATAAGGTGCTTGGTGGGGGAAGCCTTCAGGCTCATCTGGTTGCTATGGCAACAGGTCATGGTTGCCATGTCAACCGTATAGGTCCAGTGAACGGCCCATCACTGCTAGACTGGCCCCTGCTATAACACTTTTTATGACAGCATAGTGCTCAAACTAACCCTTTAAGGACCACAAAGTGCTTCATTGTCAGCTATATATGACTCAAACTAACCCTTTAAGGACTGCATAGTGCTTCATTGTCAGCTCAAACTAACCCTTTAAGGACAGCATAGTGCTTTATTGTCAGCTATACATGACTCAAACTGACCCTTGAAGGACAGCATAGTGCTCAAACAAACCCTTTAAAACCGGATAGTGCTTCATTGTCAGCTATACATGACTCAAACTAACCCTTTAAGGAGAGCATAGTGCTTTATTGTCAGCTATACATGACTCAAACTAACCCTTTAAGGACAGCATTGTGCTCAAACTAACCCTTTAAGGACCGCATAGTGCTCAAACTAACCCTTTAAAAACCGGATAGTGCTTCATTTTTAGCTATACATGACTCTAACTAACACTTTAAGTGCAGCATAGTGCTTTATTGTCCGCTATACATGACTCAAACTAACCCTTTCAGGACAGCATATTGCTCAAACTAACCCTTTAAGGACCGCATAGTGCTTTATTGTCAGTTAAACATGACTCAACCTAACCCTTTAAGGGCTCGCTGTAGGCAGGATCCACTGAAACAGTTGAGCATGCATAACTTAAAAGGAATGTATCAAACCTGTACGATGTTTTGACCATATATGATACCTTCCATTTTTGGGGGATTTAAAGGGATCCCTTCATCCACAGAAAGGGCTGCAAAAGTCTAGGGACCTTCAGAGGAGGAGGGAAGCTGCAGATGCAATGTTACATAATACCAAATGTCTATCACCCCTCCTGGTGTGAGGGCCTGGGGGGGGGGGGGGGGCTGCCCACAACCCTAGATAAGAATCTCCAAGCACCATCACACTGTATTCTATATCAGATTTGTTGGCATCACAGACTTTGATTCTAAAACAAATAGATCTGATACAGAATACTCTTATCTAGTGTTGTGGGGAGCCCCCAGGCCCTCACACCAGGAGAGGTAATAGGCCTGAGTTTCTAAGTCTATAGCGGAGGGGGTCGGCCGGTCCTCACCCCCCACCTACCCCTGCCCTCCCCACCACGGACACATGCTCCCCTGCCACGCTCATGGGGGTCAAACAACCCCTCCTACTCCATGCTGTACCATAGGGGTACAGTGCAGGGAGCTGTCACTTTTGTGATTGCATCAGAGGAATATGTATAATATCATAAAGGTTGGATTATTAGTGATAGTGCTATGCAATGTCCATCTGATGCTATAACTTCAGATATGATTGAAATTATAACTGTTATGGATAATGCTATATGTTTTGGAGGGGCAATATATCCCACTTCATGAACCCTGTTTAAAGATTCATTGATTTAATATTTAGACCTAGATATACTCATGAGTCCAAGTTGAGCTCTTTGTTAAAAATTGATAAAACAATGTACATGTATAAGGCGTACCTTTATTTACACACCCTCCCATGTTTTAACCTATTATATTTGGAATTTCCATTGTTTCTGTTATCCATTATCCCACTATTTTTGGGAAGATGAATTGTAATCAGTTCCTTCAAAAATATATAATATATAGTGTGATATATTCATTGAATGCATAGGAAATGTACTGGGGTAGGCATATAGAGAACTTACATGTAGTCCCAGATTAGTTTGCTTTTGTTAAACTTTAAGATTTTTTTCATAGGGAGGACCATCATAGTCTTGTCTATCATCCTTCCTAAGAATATTAATAAAATCCGCTTTATACCATAGTTCTGAGAGTTTTCTTATGAGAGTTTTCCTATGGGGAATCAGCTTCTTGGGGTCTGGGACTGACCCCCAAACTGTCCCCAATCTGCCCCCACATCCCTCCCGGGGTCCACTTTGAAGAAGATAAGAGAGATACCGACCCCTGGCCGCCGAGTTTTATGGCTTAATGACCTGATGGACACCAGAGCTATATATGGAGTTAGCAGCTAAGGGCTATAGGAGTCTAGCTTCATACCCAGTGGGTCCACCATTTAAATTTTCGCTGGTTGCGGTCAAACACACTGATAAGGCACCCCCTGACTGGTACCATGTCCCTGGGTAACACCCACTTCCAGGGACATGCTGGTACCCACCCTACCAGCTGTTATCAATGCGGGCCGCCGCAACAAGCTCCAGTCCAGCCTATGCCTTATAGACAAGTGGTATTATGTAACATTGCATCTGTATAGCTTCCCTCCTCCTCTGAAAACTTGGCAGCCCTTTCTGTGGATGAAGGGATCCCTTTAATGGCTGTGGAATGTGAATAGAACAAAAACGTTCTTTTTTAGCTTCTTTTCCTTAGAACAGTTTTATGGGATGGAAATAAGGTATAATTTCCAGTTTTTATGATTAAAATGTATTTCTGATGTGATAACTGAGGGCAGTTTTTAGTATTTTGTTAATATTCCAATTATTAAGGTCTACAGAGCTGTTTAAAGTTGCATAGTTACCAAAAAGTGGTGAATTTCCCAATTTTTATGTAAAAATCACCTTTTTATGGTAACTATGCACCTTTGAGCAGCTCTGTAGACCTTAATAATTGGAATATCCACAATACATTAAAAACTGCCCTCAGTTATCACACCAAAAATACATTTCACTTACTAATCCTGAAAATTATACCTTATTTCCATCCCATAATGCTGTTCTAAGGAGAAGAAGCTAAAGAGGAATGTTTTTGTTCCATTCACATTCCACAGCCATTAAAATGTTAAACAATGGAATGAATATGGCGGGAACATTATAGACGGTCATAATGATGTATAATATGTATAGGTTTGATCTATTTCTACTGAATTGCACAGGCTCAAAGGTTCAGAGGATCTTCCCTACAGCGACCCCATTGCTTATTGCTTCAATGTCTACATTACTCAAACTAACCCTTTAAGGACCACATAGTGCTTTATCATCAGATATACATCACTCAAACTTACCCTTTTAGAACAGCAAAGTGCTATACTGTCTGCTATAGATGAGTCAGGCTTACCCATTAAGGACAGCATAGTGCTTTGTCTGTACTTTACTGAATGTAACCCTTTAAGGACAGCATATGTCTTTAATATCAGCTAAGCATGACTCAAACTAACCCTTTCAGGACAGCGTAGTGCTCTATTGTCGGCAACATTACTTAAGCTAACCCTTTAAGGACCAGATAGTGCTTTATCCTCAGATAGACGTGACTCAAACTTACCCTTTTAGAACACAAAGCCAAAAATAAAACTTGTCTGGCGGACAGGGCACTTGTTTTAAGAAAAAAGTATTTTCTTAAAACAAGTGCCCTGTCCGCCAGACAAGTTTAATAAACTTATTTTCTTGAAATGAGATAATTGTTTTTGGCTGTGCAGGGATAGCCACCTTTGTTTGCAAATGATGCATGTCCTTACGTTCTTCTCGTTTGGCCTAGTGACATGCGACATGAAGAATATCAGAGATAGTGACACGGGACATGGGCATTTCTTGAAATCGACATGGGAAATGGGGAACCCCTAACCAGACCCCCACCCCGGGCCCCCACCTTACCCTTCACAAACCCTTGCCCACGTGCATTATATTACCAGTGTATAACCTGCCGGATAACCTGCCCTCCTGGTAAACACGGATCTAATTTCATTCACAGATGGATAAAGCTGGAGACGAGCCGGCTTCGCCTTGCATACTCCCAAAGGAGAGCACTGAACCGGCATTGAGCGTCAGAAAGGAGGGAAGGCGAAAAACTCAAACATTCCTTCTTTATATTGGATTTTTTTGTCTCGTGAGTGTACTTTATATTTATACTAATACATGAAAGATTTCTGATTGTTCTTATTCAAATCATATATGCAAATATATCCCTGTTTATTTAGGGCCTGTAACAAATACTAGCTTTTAGACTGTGCAATACTTTCGTCTTTTTTCTTACTAAAAACCCGTTGAACTACTTAAAGTTGACATCTCACAGGGGCCTCCTTTCAAATTAACAATATCAAATTTATTTTCAGGGTATGATATTTACAATCGTGGGCCCAACTCTCCTTGAATTACAAAGGTTGACCCATACCACCACAGACGAGATCGCCTGGATCTTCCCAGCCAGGTCTGTTGTTGGTCTAATGGGGGCAGTGCTAGCTGGACTTTTAATTGATAGATTGAACCACTGGCTGCTCCTGTGTCTGGCGATGGTAGATATTGGAGTTTGTCATCTGTTGATTCCCCGCGTCCACCACCTTATTGCTCTATGTGCTGTGTGTGGAGTGTCGAGAATGGCAGCATCATTCATGGATGCAGGTGATTGCTTAATTTGTCTAATGTAGCCAACCTGCCTGTATTTTTCTATTTTCCATAATAATACAATTACACTACTATAAAATCGAGCGTGTGACTGCATCACAAATGAATCAGGGTCAGGGAAAATTTCGTATTGTCATATACGATATGTAGGAGTATGAATATAATAATATTGTTTATACAGGTTTAATATCAAAGAGGAAGAGTGGCTAACATCACAGGGGGTTCATGGGGCAAGAGAGTCCCAACCAAAGTTGTTTTCCCGTGCTTTGAAAGAGATAGTTACGGTATCGAGTGAGGCAGTAGGCATAGATCGTGATGTAGTGAGTAAATTGTGTGCTACCTTCAACTTACTCTTCAGAACAGTGCAGAAGAGCATCTTATTTAGCTTTTTTAACCTTGAACCCTATAGGATCGGCCATAGCTCAAAATTTCCTTTAACATTGCTCTCTATGGGAGGCAAAAAACTGTGTGGAAGGAAGCAAGAACATCTTTTGGGTCTCATGTGTGCACAACTTAGGGGTGACATAGAAAATTGCTTATGGCGGCAAAATTTGTCCCCCGATCTCTAGTTATAGTATGCGATTTAAATATGATACAGCAGTACATTTAATGCCTGTCACATATGGTTTAAAATGCGACAAGAACGTCTTAATTTGCTTCTCAACCCGTGCATATGACCCAGGGGTGGGACCCTGAGTCAATAACAATTTAAAAGAAACGTATTTATATATAAGCTGGTGTTCATTGACTCGTATAACTGTTCTCCTAATAGTGGGGTATTTTTTAAACTTTACTGTAAGCCCCTCCCCAAACATCTATCTGAGATACCTTAAGTGAGATACGTGCCTTTACAGGGGGCAACATGGTGCTGCTCAAGGTGTGGGGAGCAGAGAACGGACCCTGGATGCAGGCGCTACACGGCATCTTCGGTATTGGGGCCTTATCATCTCCTCTCCTAGCAGAGCCCTTCCTGAGGGACACACCCACTGGTGCAGAGTCTCAACATGTGGACAACTCTACCATGGCCGTAGACACCGTCAGTGCCTCATATGGCGGTGAGGTTGTGACTACAGTGGCGGCTACTGTCTCCTTTATCCCCTACAACCTAACAGGTTATGATACACTAGGTACAGAGTACGAGTCCATCATTCACTGGGCATACCTTATCCTGGCACTATGTTGCTTCATGTCGGCAGGCCTCCTGATGGGCATTGCTACATGCTGTAGTGAGATAAAACTACAATGCAGGAACACACCCAAACAGAGTCTACGGGAAGGAGTCCCGGCACAGGGAACGGAGGGGGAACAGGAGGACAGAGCGTTCAGGATTCAGATCATAGTCTTGGTGTTTGTATTCTACGTGTTCTACTGCGTCCTGGAGATGAACGTCGGTAACTACCTGAGCCTGTTTGCCGTGAAGGAGCTGGGGTGGAGTGAGAAGGAGGGTGCCTGGGTGACGGCCGGCTACTGGAGCACCTTCACCATAGGCCGCATACTGGGCATCGTGCTGGTGAAGCAGTTAGCTCCCTGGCTGCTGATAGCAGGGGACCTGGTCATTAGCGTCACCTCACTCGGGGTACTGCTCTTCTTCTTCCAGTCTCATTACCTGGTCTTGTGGATATGCTCCTTGACTCTCGGCCTTGGCATATCAACCATGTACGCAACAGGTGAGCTTTACTACTTAGCTCCTGCTGGTTGAATCACCAATATGGGGACTATTGAAACAGGTAACAGATCAACTGCTTAATATTAAATAAACATCAACAGTCCAAAATTATATCCAGTAATTTAAGAAGTACCTTGATTTAGAATGAGCTGGAGCGTCTGGAAAACCATGGTTGCAAATTATCAGTTGTAGGATTTATATGCACCATAGCAGAACGTTTATAGCGATACTTATGGAAAGAATAAATACCGTAATTAATATACATGTATCAGAAATTCACCTCATCTTGAAAATGAAGTATTGATTAAATCTTTTATCACTTGAGCCAAGTTCTGAAAGTCAAAAAGGGTTGGGGTGGGGGGTGAAGGTGCTGCAACAGCTTCGTTCAAGCACCATTATGCGGTTGATTCACTTTCATAGTGTTATCCTACATGAATGCAGCCCTGACGAGTACTTACATGGGCTGCATGCATGCATCATAACGGCAAAGGGCATGTCGCATGAAAGCATTATGCGGTCCTTAAAAGGTTATAACATCCCTCTTTAACTGCAATAAGTGCCTATATTTTTGTCTTTGTTGCAGGCATCACATGGACAGAACAGTACATCTCCATGAGTGGTCCTGCCGGGGCTACCTTCATGGTAGGCAGTTCAATAGGGGAGATGACCGGACCAGTTATCATCGGCTTTCTATTTGAGAAATATGGCCCGACCTCATTTCTCTATGTGATGTGCTCAGCCATATGTGCCTTGGTGGTGATATTCAGCATTATGCAGTACCGTGCGGAGAGGCACGGCAAGAGGCAGCGTAACCCGCCTCAACAAGATACACAAGAGTTAACCACCCTGGCCACAGCACACACAGCAAATCTCTAATTATACTTTTGGCTAAGTCTCACCAGATCGATACAAGTTGATAGACTATGATCGGGTGATCTCTTTGACTGGGTGACCTATATGACCGGGTGACCTCAAGCAAGAAAGGCATATAATTATAACCAACTTGAAATAAAATTAGAAATATAAAGTGTTAAAATATGCTTTAGCTTTCCCCCAGTATTTCTTTCTAAATATGCCCAATTTTAGTCCTTTTCACGCTTGCCGGTCATAGAGGCCACCTGTTCATAGAGGTCACCCGGTCATAGCCTATCAACTTGTATCGATCTGGTGAGACTTAGCCTTCTAAGTATGCATTCGATACAATAAATGTATGGACAAACAGAGAGAAAAAAAGATTTTCTGTCTCTTTATATATAAATATATTATTTTATATCTACTAAGTACATAATAGGGAGTAGACGGGAAATGGATAAATTGAAATATTGATTATTTATTCTTACGACAAGGGCTACAGTTGATCATTTACAGCTCAATAATTGTGAGGTTTTTTTTACATAATGGGACGAAAGTAATATATACATGTGCTTTCTGACTTCTCATTATCACCCAATGTACACTGTATTGCAGATAAATACATTAAGTTGAATTATATAACACAAAACTAAACATCAATTTGTTTTAATCTATTTACAATATTCATGCAGCAAAATGATGCACACCTTCCATTTAAAATCAATGGGAGATATGAAGTAATGATGTTCTGTTCCTTTCTGGGCAATATGTATATGGCCTGGCATTATCACATAATTCTTATATACAGATTTTCTATCTGGAATGTCGAATACTCATATTCTATTATTTGTGTTCAACACTGATTACTATATTGTTACAGGACATCTATTACATCACCTTAACTTTATCAGATATCAGCTACATGATATGAATTACAAAACCCATTAGGGCCTAATGGCGAATTAAGTAATTCTATATACATGTAGCTGGTCTATTTTGCCATCAAATATCCGTCCATTTTACATGCCGTATTAAATGGATAGCACCTTTCTGTAACAATAGGAATTATTTGTAAACCTTCAAGTAATCATGGTGGGTCCGTGACATATCTCACTGCTCAGTATCATGAGGTCTGACTGCGGAACTCGTCGAAAACGTAGGAGGGTATGTGAGCCTCAATCGCCTGAAGGATAATGAAGAGACAAGAGATTAGAAAAGATTCAAAGTTGTAATTTTCCGTAACTAAAAACTCGGCAGATACTGATACTGATGTGTACATTGTACTATGATATTTGTTAATTACACTAAGACTATTGCATTTTGTATTCCTTGTTTGAATCGACCTTGTTCGCCTTCCCCTCATTGTCCTTTGCTTTAGCATCATAACATTAAGACATGGTGTAGACAAGGTACCTTTCTGGAGAGGTCGCTGTAGTCGGTGAAGTCCTCTAGGAAGATGAGAACGTTTACAACCTCAATGGGCAACTCCTGCGTCTTGGAGCTATGGGGAGATTAATAAACACAATTTAGTTTTTATATTGTAAGAAACTATTCATTTTGTTAACCATTTAGAACTAGAAGTTGACACTGTTTTGGTCAGGTCAGATCTGCTTTAAGTGCTGTGTATACAATCACGAAAAATGCACAGCAGCATGAGCGCCCGAGTTACTCCCCGACGGCTGTGTCAGGTGACCAATATATTTGGTGGCTCCCATTACAATTACCATTGTCACTATATTGTATTTTTTCTCGAATATCTTGTTATTATTTAGTTGGGGGGAGACACTTTATCATGTATGGCAATATCATGAGCCATCCCTTGATGCTCCCTGTCAGAGTGTACTTTGGTGTGGTACTGACCTCTGCGCCGCCTCTATCATGGAGCGCACGTACTGCCCCAGGAAGGCCAGGTAGTGGTCCGTCTGCTCCGAGTTGAACTGCTTCAGCAGACTGATGATGCCTGCCACAAAGGGTGCACCGTCTATCGGGTCCTGGGGCCGCTTAGCGACAAGCTCCCCTGTAGGAATAATAACACAACATACTTTAGTTTTCACAAATACAGAACGATTTAGGCCTCCAGAATGGACTCGCGGGTATAAAATTAAGATCTTTGCTAGGACTGGCCTCTTGGATGTTCATATACTGTTACTATAGCCTTAGGCCTCCTTGTCATGGGCATCCAGCCTTTGTTTATAAATCGACCGCGTTCTTCCGGTTATCTAAACCACAAAGGTTTACCGAACACCATGTTTGTATTGCTGAGCAATAGGCAGACTGACGGGACATTACTCTTGCACCACTGACTTGCATACGAGGTGAAGACCTTCTCAAAGACACATTGTCCAAGTATTGGTTGTACCTACCCACTGACTTGAGGTAGACTAGTTTCGGCAGCTGGGAAATGACGAACAAGAAGTTGAACATAGCGAAGTATGGAAGCTTCTTTGTCGTTATGTAGATCTGATTCAGAACATAAAATTTGAAAATTATGATTTCTTTCCATTTTACAAGCACAAGGCTGGCTTCAAGAATTCAACTACGTAGCTATATTTTAGCATTCTCATATATTGTTTCTCATACAATCACTTCTCTCCAAGAACTTTATACCTATCAATAGGCACGTCCAGCACAAGTGGTGTACCTGCGTGGTGCCAGTAATTATACTAGAAAGTACTAGGCCAATTGGGGCTTAAAAATGCACCTTCAAACTGCGTTTGCTCTTTACAGAGATAATGTATTTTCTTCTGGGTTGTGGCAATGGACTGCTCAGGCTCCTTCACTGGATTCCCAGATTATATTACGTATTCTCTTTATATAAAACAAAAACCACGGAACGTCCCTACTTTCAATGTTACTGATACATTACCACTTAAATCGACCCTAAATCAAGTTATGAAATGAACCTAATGTAGACTTCCATTAGTCATTTCTTTATCAATTGACAGACCCTTTATCATAGGAAATTCATTTGTTATGAAATATAAATGATATACTGAATGGACGGTTCTGTGGTAGACCTATGAACTCCCTGTGAGAGCATATGTGTTTTGATTGTTCATAATCATGCACCCCTAGCTGATTCTCATTTTGTGTCGGCGGACAGCTATTCATTTGGGACAACATATTTTATTACATGGTGGTACGGCCTTCTCTATGCTAAGCCTATATGGGAGCTCCGTACTCCATGCCCCCATGGAGTTCGGTGTGGCCATACTCCATGGCCTCCAAATTTGTTGATTTTCTTCATTTAAAGACAGTTGGGCCATGTAATAAACACAAAACCCCACTTATTAACATACATGTACATAATACATCACTTGGCGAAGCTGTGTTATATCACACTCAGCCTTCGGCATCGTGTGATATGACCCAGCTTCAACTCGTGAAGTATGATGTGCATGTATGTCAATGGCGTGGAGTTTTGTCTATGTATCTTTATTATGCTAAATGATGAAAAAGAGTCTCCAAAGTTTCCACATGGCCAAGCAGTTATACATAGCATATAATCAACCTAAAATCACCTGAAATTAGCTGCTATTGTATCTTTAAGTTGTTTAACTATGATACAAATGTCAGATCGGTGATGACATGGACGTCAATATTTAGATTTATGGTGATAATAACAGTGAGCAGATATCAAAATTTAGTACATATGCTTCCTCATATCCAATCTCGCTCCATTACTTTTGTGAACAAGAACTCACCTTTTGGAGCGGGTTACTTATGCCGGCCGACTCAAGGTAAGAGGTGAGTTCAAACATGAGTGGGTTGTCGTCCTGGGGGTAGGGCAGTGACGGGTCCTGGTAATGCCGCTCTATGTCAGCTAGCAGTGCCCTGGGACAAACCAACACATGGACATGGTTTTATGTTTGTATTGTTAGCTGAACTAGATGAACACGTTATGGTAAATAGGTTTGTGCATGTAGTCTTTCCAGAAACGTGCCGGACCTTAGCTACAGCCTGCAAAAAGGCTGATGACCGTAGAACATGTTTTACTGGGTCTTGGGCTACATTTCAATTTCACGCCTGATAAATTGGACCATTATTAAGGGAGTGGTCATCAACCAACAACAGGGCGGCGGGGAAGGGTCATAAGAAAATAATGTTGACCCCTCCAAAGGAGGAGGGGGGGGGGCAAAAAGGCCCGCACGTTACTGGCGTGTTCAGAAAAAAAATCGACCCCTCGCGATGGGGAGTTAGATATGAACACTGCATCCGGGTCTACAAAAAATAAGATGGGCTCTGATCTGAGCTAAAATGGGGCAGGGCTGGGCAACTGTCGCAATGTCGCAAGAAATGTGCGACAGGGGCCTTGGAAAATGCGACAGGAACATTAGGGATAGTCTGGGCTTTCTAAATCTGAAAGAATTCTGTAAATATTCCCATTAGAACTAAAGTTAAAAGTATTTCAATAGCCTTCCTCTCCAAGTGATCTCACACCAATGTTATTATCATTATATATAATATAGGTAAATATATGCTCCTACTTTATGTATACACTCTATCGACTAACAACAGCAATCTACCCATAAATGTTAAACCCACCAGAATAAACCAATCTAGAGTTAGAATTCTAAAGTTATCCTGGAGCAAGATGCCTACAGAATGCACCTATCTGAAAGTAAAATTCCTATCTCCTTTTGATCAGCATGCCCAGTAGGCTTTGAATTTTTTCTAGGTTTTCTTGGAGCAATATACTATGTCCCTGAACCCTCAAAATGTACCAATCTAGAGATAGAATAAATTTTCTTAGAGATCTAGAGAATCTCTTTTTTAATGCAATATTTCCACAATACCATCAAAATATACCAATCTAGAGATGGAATTCTAACGTTTTCCTGGAACTAAAGGGAGAAAACATCAGAGAGCACGCTTATAAATTTAAATTGGCATTTCTAAATTTCCCTGGAGCGATTTGTTCTGATACCTATCAAAAGACGTTAATTCAAAAATAGTATTTCTTAATTCTACCCAGAATAATTCGTATATAGAATTAGTAAATTTAAGTCTTTTTCATACTCAGAGACCCATCAGAATACATCAAGCTAGACGGTAGATTTTCTAAATGTCTCTATAGACCAATGTGCCCAAAAGTCTTCAGAATACACCAATCTAACATTAAATATACTAAATATTCTTGGATCAACATGTATACAAACCCCTCAAAAATATACTAATCTAGAGATGTAATCCTAAAGTTTTCCTGTATCAATATGTCCCCAAAACTCCACAGAACACACTTATCTAAAGGTAGAATTTCAGAATTTTCTTGGACCAAATATATCATGTTCTGAACCCATCAGAAGACACCAAATTAACAATAGAATTCCAAATTTTTTGGAGCAATATACCCTCCTCTACCCCCCAGAATATACCAATTCTAAAGGAACAATCTAAAGGGTAGTATTTCAAAACAATTTCTAGAGCAAATCCTCAGACTACCAATCAAACAGTTTTCTTAGAGCAGCATGTCTCTATTAAAACTCCTCAAAATGAAACCGGGTAAATATAAAACATTTTCTGAACAAACCTCCACAGAACCTATCACTTAAAAAGATAGAATTTCAAAGATATTCAATCACAATGTGCCCCCAAATCCTCAGAATGTGCCATTCTAGAGGTGATTTCTCTATGACTTTTTTTCTAGTAGTACTTAATATGACTAAAGATGCCAAAGTCTCATGAAAGTCTTATAATTCTTTAGGATTTCACACAAAATCTCCTTTGGGGAGACATGGGAGGGGTGTGGGGGAGGGGGGGCTTGTTAATGTTTGCCCTCCTGAAATACTTTGCTCCAGAGATTTCTAGTTTGCTCCAGCATATGGCTACATGCCCAGCCCTGTGGGGATACAGGATATCTCATTGAGTTGCACAGTAAACAAGGCAAGAAAACTACGTCAGGTGAGTACATCAAGTGTCAGATTCATTCAGATCCTACCTGGTAGACAATAACACTCAATAACAGGCTACTATCCATGTTTACTCACTGGCTCATCGTTGTGAGGGAAGTGGAGAGGAACTTGGAGTCAAACTTGCAGGAAGTGTTGAGCTGGTTGGCAATCTGTCTTCTCAACAGCTGCATTTGTCCCACCTGACGAGGGAGACATGTAATATACGCTGCATTACTTGTATGGTAAGTGTTTTAATCAACATTAGCCAAACAGTACAAACATATACATGTATGTGTATACATCTCTCAAACCGTCACTGGCTGATGGATTTGTGCCAAATAAAAATATTTCAAACTCAAACTCAAGTTATGTCGCTACAAGTCTCAGAACAAAAAATGCATTTCCCATTTATAAAATTGACTTGTTTTGAAGAGGAAGATAAGCGTCAGAAATAGCTATGAGAAATAGAGTATATAAAAGTGCTTACTTTGAGAATAACGTCAAGGAATGGCGGCCACATTTTCATTGTCTTGGTAGTCGCAGACACGTACATCTTTTGTGGATTGGCTGAGAGTGGAGATCGTTGGTATAAATACCGTAATTTATCATAAAAGTATGATTTTCTAGGACCAGTAATGAAGATATATTTAATAAGTTCACACGAAAAAAGAGAGCCGTGTATGGATTCCCCTTGGTCTATTTAATGGGCCTTTGCAACTGAGGATGTATAGAAATGAACAAACACACAAATGGACTTGCCGGTAACTTCATAATACAATTAATTAGCATAATACTATAGGCTTAATATTAAACAAATCCTAACTCATTACCTATAGGCTATTTATTTCTTTAGAGACGTGATTCACTGCTGCACTTACGAATAAGTTTGTCTACAGGTGTAAGTGTGCGCTGCATGTCGGCGAGCATGTCGAGCCAGCCCTTGTCGCGCAGCACGCCGCGCTGCAGCACACTGAGGAAGGTCTGCAGCTCCTGCACCATCATGAAGCACAGCAGGCGGTCCAGGCCCGTCAGGCCCCACGTGCCCACTGATTGCTGCAACACACCACCTCAGCCACTACAGCCTACACAATGCACAGGGCCTACTTATTAACAATGGCATGAGGCCACACCAAAAAAGATGGTAAATGGATTTCACTTTTCAAAAAATGGTGCGTGCGAGCGAAATCTGTTTTGAATTTTTTTAAGAATATATTTTTGTCAATTGATTTTGTAGATGAAAAGTGGAGCAAGCGACAAATTTCGTTTTTTAACCCAGCCTCCGACAAAAGTGCTTTAATAGTGAACCCATAAAAAAGTATTCATAATTGATCTTGGGGAATCAATAGAAGAAAGATGTAAAAAATTCTCCATTTTTCAAAAAAGGAAGCCAGTGAAATCCATTCAGAGAAAAAGGTGCGCAAAGTCTATTGACCAACTTTTTTTCTTTGGTCTGGCCTGATGTATCAATGCATGCTATGGATGAAAAAATAACAAAACGTAAACAAATCTAAATAATGACGTCCAATCTCAGACATACCTCTAGTTTCTCGAACACTTTGATGTTAATGACCTCTTGCTTGGTTTTGACGTCGTACCAGGCTTTCATCTGGTCTACGTATGAAGTTGTTCTGTATTGGGGAAAAAGGGGATATACATACTTGTTATACCTGATATCACATGTAAATGGCAATGTTGACAAATAAAAGCATTGTTAATAAAACAGTGTATATTACATTTACGTATACAGACAGGACACATATACAGTGAAATCTCGTTATAAGGAGGCGGGGCCTGTGTCATGGCTTCCTTGTGTCATATGGGCGGCCTAGGGGTGTAGGTGAGGGGGGGCAGGGGGAGGCGGGGCCTGTGTCATGGCTTCCTTGTGTCATATGGGCGGCCTAGGGGTGTAGGTGAGGGGGGGGGGGGCAGGGGGAGGCGGGGCATGTGTCATGGCTTCCTTGTGTCATATGGGCGGCCTAGGGGTGTAGGTGAGGGGGGGGGGCAGGGGGAGGCGGGGCATGTGTCATGGCTTCCTTGTGTCATATGCAGGGCTGTAGCTACTGACCTGTGAGGGGGGGAGTGGACAGGGGGAGGTGGGGGGCTATGCAGGGACATCCCCTGTGATATGTCCGGTACAAGGGGGGGGGGGGGTATGTACATACCTGTGAGGGGGAGCGGACAGGGGGAGATGGGGGCTCTGTGAAATAGGTTCATGGGGGAAGTGGGCAGGGGATTACTTGGGGTTACATTACTTTCTTACATACTGGGAGCAGTTTCTGGAGTAAATTACCTCGTTATAACCAGGTTCAGGGCAAATCTAGGTCGTTATAACAAAGTTTCTTTCCTGTGGAAATGTATAGGAGAAGAGTTATTTAAGAGCCATATATGACCAAAATCGGTTATAAGGAAGGTTGGTTACAAGGAGCAAATTTGCCTTGCCAAAAGATGCTCCTTATAACGAGATTTTACTGTATTTGGGTTACTATTTTGAATTGATCAGTTTTGTCACCCACAGACTTTAAGCTTGTGTGTAGCCTTATCATTATGCATCATATATGAGGCAAGAAAAGTTATCAAAAATTGTCCTTACTTGGGGTCGGTGATCCTTATAATTTCTCTTGCCAATCGTCCAACAAAGTTGACTGAGTTGTCCACGGGTTGGAACCGAGGAATCGGTATGGCTGGAGACTGGTATACACTTTGCCAGTCTTGTACCTAAAATATGTATAGACACTCTCTGTAACAACCTCGGTAGTTCATTCATACATGCGAACTAACTGTGCCCTAACACACCATTCTTTACGAGGGAAAATGGACTAAGATTTCCTCAGGCTGACATGATGATTAGGAGTAAGCCTATAACATTTTGCATACATATATACAACCACGGGATGACTCTGACCACATTTTGGACATATATACATATGCTATCATATTCATAGGAATATCCAATGTTCTACCGATTATTCATGTTATAATATAGCCATATCTATGATGGTTGACTAAAGATATTTGGTTTAATATGGCAAATTTAAAAATAGGACGAACGTCATCCGCCTGCATCAAACTAATATATTAAGCTAAATACATTTCCAATGAAAATGGCATGGTACACAAATCTAACCTTAGTTCTGAGGAAACTGTTGCATTCCTGTTCCACATTGTAGTTGATGATGCGCGACATCTCCTCCTGCCAAATTTTTAGGCCGTAAATGTTGACATAGTCCTGGATGTACTCAAAGGAGCGCCGGAAACCGTCCATCTGCGCACCGATCTGCACCAGCTTGGGCACCAGCTCACTCGTCTACAGACAGGTACACCACAGTAATGAGAGATCAGCACTTGACTATGGACAGACCAACGTAAAGCACAGACCAGTACTCGACTACAGACAGGTACACCACAGTAAAGCACAGACCAGTACTCGACTACAGACAGGTACACCACAGTAAAGCACAGACCAGTACTCGACTACAGACAGGTACACCACAGTAAAGCACAGACCAGTACTCGACTACAGACAGGTACACCACAGTAAAGCACAGACCAGTACTCGACTATACAGGTACGCCACAGTAAAGCACAGACCAGTACTCGACTATACAGGTACGCCACAGTAAAGCACAGACCAGTACTCGACTACAGACAGGTACACCAAGTTGTTGCTTTTGCACTAGCTATACATTTACTTTAAATTTGTGTTTAATGGTGCTAGTTGAACAGGAAATATTGGACGGTAGTTATTAGTCATCTCCAAAAACTGAGCATATTCAGCGTAATCTAGGAAGTATACACCCATCTCTGTTTAGTAAATAGTTCCTCTTTTGCAGAAGAATTAAACTTCTAATTACAAATACAGTGTTAGATCATTTTACACACCTTAGCTCGCGGATTGAAGATTAGACCATTGTGAATTGCGGTGGCCACCTGCTTGACCAGCTCTTTGCGGACTCCGTCTTCTAGTAGTTGCTTGGGATCGATCTGTATAAGGGCATTTTGATAAGCAATCATGTAAATTCAGACCTGATAGGTCTGTTGAGTAATATCTGATATGTTAAAAAGATAAATGACCCCATCAATTTTCTTCACTAGAGAATTTTTTTTTAGTTAAGTAAAAAGCTGTAAAATAATTGTAGTAATTTCCTAGTACCCATATTACCTATTCCACCACGTAGACTTACCTTGATAATTCCAACCAGAGTGGTCTTCATCATGAGAATTCCCTCTGTGAAAACAGAGATGGCGTGCGTCAGACGGGCAACCTGAGTGGGTTACAAATGACCATGAGTTAAATGGACGGGCACCGGTGCATATTGAAGTATTTGAAAGGGATATGTTATGGTTTCTGATTATGGCAAGGTTGGTAAATACCTGGAACCTCGCGTAGAAGCCGCGGCTAGTACGCGAGTCAGATTGCCAGCCCCCCCCTCCCACACACTCAACGGGAACATCGCTACTCCCCCCCCCCCGCCCCACCTTGTCTAGCATCCCATTGTTACATGTACGGTAATAAAGCTGTATAGCCGGTATACCTCTTGCAGGTTATAAGCCTTATGCCAAAGTATGGGGTGCGGCTAGTACGCGAGTTTTTGCTAGGTATCATTCAGAAGGCCGGTGCGGCTTATATGATCGACGCAAAGTCGGGGTGCGGCTTATACGCGAGTTAGGCTTATACGCGAGGTTTTACGGAACTCCCAAAATTTCTCCTCTATTAATTTTGCACGATTAACATTTGAAATAGCTCAAAATAAGAAACGAGATTTTTCAATGTTAGACTGACATGTTTCGGCTTTTGAAAGCCTTTGTCAGGGTGTTTTATTTATAAAGAAGGGACTGAAGCGCCCACTGGAGCCTTATTCAGGCCCCACAATTTGACATTCTATGAAACTGGTTTCTGATTATGATCTGATCATCTGCCAGTTTTTTCCCAACTTTAGTGTTTGAGAATTACAAATACATCATATAGTTTTTGATCCAGGATATCTGCATGGGATGGATTTAAAACTACCATAGCGCTTTGGGTGGTACTGTGCGCGAAGCAGTAGCAGCAGTCCAGTCCTACAGCTGGATGTCCCCACCTCGTACCATCCTACAGCTGGATGTACCTACCTTGTACCTCCCTACAGCTGGATGTACCTACCTCGTACCTCCCTACAGCTGGATGTACCCACCTCGTACCACCCTACAGCTGGATGTACCTACCTCGTACCCCCCTACAGCTGGATGTACCTACCTCGTACCACCCTACAGCTGGATGTACCCACCTCGTACCACCCTACAGCTGGATGTACCTACCTCGTACCTCCCTACAGCTGGATGTACCCACCTCATACCACCCTACAGCTGGATGTACCCACCTCATACCACCCTACAGCTGGATGTACCCACCTCGTACCACCCTACAGCTGGATGTACCTACCTCGTACCCCCCTACAGCTGGATGTACCTACCTCGTACCTCCCTACAGCTGGATGTACCCACCTCCTACCTCCCTACAGCTGGATGTACCTACCTCGTACCTCCCTACAGCTGGATGTACCCACCTCCTACCTCCCTACAGCTGGATGTACCCACCTCCTATCTCCCTACAGCTGGATGTACCTACCTTGTACCTCCCTACAGCTGGATGTACCCACCTCGTACCTCCCTACAATTGGATGTACCCACCTCGTACCACCCTACAGCTGGATGTACCCACCTCATACCACCCTACAGCTGGATGTACCCACCTAGTACCACCCTACAGCTGGATGTACCTACCTCGTACCACCCTACAGCTGGATGTACCCACCTCGTACCACCCTACAGCTGGATGTACCCACCTCGTACCACCCTACAGCTGGATGTACCCACCTCGTACCACCCTACAGCTGGATGTACCCACCTCATACCACCCTACAGCTGGATGTACCTACCTCGTACCACCCTACAGCTGGATGTACCCACCTCGTACCACCCTACAGCTGGATGTACCTACCTCGTACCACCCTACAGCTGGATGTACCCACCTCGTACCACCCTACAGCTGGATGTACCTACCTCGTACCACCCTACAGCTGGATGTACCCACCTCGTACCACCCTACAGCTGGATGTACCCACCTCATACCACCCTACAGCTGGATGTACCCACCTCGTACCACCCTACAGCTGGATGTACCCACCCCCTACAGCTGAATGTACCTACCTCATACCGCTCGTCCAGCTGTGCATACTCCCTCATCTTGTCCTTTTCCAGCCGGGTTGGCACCTCCTTTATGTGCGTTGTCTGCAGCTGGATGATCTTAGCCAGCAGGCCAAACATGGTCTCTGGGATAATCTGTGAAAATAAGGTGATTGCCATATTGGTAGGCCTACAGGGTTTGATAAATACCTAAATTCTACAATTAGTGGCATTAAGTGTCATTCAGATTAATTGTGTTAATCCAGCTCTCAACACATTTACTATGCTTCACAAGATCCAGTGCAACGTCGCCAATATCATATTTACAGTTCGCACCTCTTTACATTCAATTTGTTTTCAATCAAAATATCTATTTATCTATCTAATGAAACATGTTTAAATACAATAATTAAATTCCGCTAATGAAAAGTAGAACTGACCTGTAGGACCTTGCGTACGTAGGCTACCAGTTCACCAGAGTAGTATTGTGACACGCTCATCAAGTCCGGACTATTTGCCTGTGAGATGCGCATTAGCGGCATGTCCAGTGCTGACGCCAACTGTAACCACACAAAAACATAACATGTACACCTTATGACATAGCACTCCTTAGGCCACTTAAAATCGATTATCAGCTTTGTGGACACTTTTTGAAAAATTACGGTCAGGGAGGGAGGCTTTTTTTAAAAATACTTTTTTCAAGAGCGTGAGGGACGTTGCTTTTTCTTTTTTTCCCCATTTAAGTTGACGCGGGAGGTAGTTTTTATTTTTTTGGATTCTTTTTTGGAATTACATGACTTAGCAACATTAAAATTGCCACTGGCTGAAATGGTTTTAACATTTTAGAATTGGCAGAGGACTGCTGCAAATGTTTAGGCCACTTAAAATTGATTTGCGGACACCACGTCCATACTTCGGGCCACATTGGTGTTTTTTTTCACCCTTTGAGAAAATAAAGGCCAAAAATGGCCGTATCTAAAAGAATTCGGAAGACAAGTTTCAAAAAGATCAAAATCTCAGCTGTTAATACGGATAGAAAAGTTTAAATGGTATTTTATTCCTTATTTATATGTGCAGACCATCAATGTATGGAAAAAAGAAAAAAAGGCCCTCCCGCACATCCACCCTCCCGTCCCTTTTTTTCCTAAAAGGTGTCCGCGAAGCTTCTAATTGACTTCAAGTGGCCTTAGTCTACCTCTTTACAAAGATTAATGAGTAAATGCTAACTTACCTTGAGGAAGGTTGCCCTGAGCTTTGTGACCAGCGAGGGGTCCTTCTTTATCCCCTGCTGCATGTACACCGAATAACTGAAAACATGCACAATACAAACTAATAAATTGTATTGTAGTTATCAATTGGACAAACCGTGTGTAGTACAATAATAAAAAAAAAACAGGTGAGGGTTATACACAATCGGGGGTTGGCGGCGGGTTATACCAGGATATTTAGAAGAATACTACAGTACGTTAAAGTCGCCAAAATCAGACCCCAGGTGCGGGTTATAGCATTACATGTTTTATGAAAACCAGTTTCAAAGGTGAGCAACCTCAGGCTGAGGTCCATCAGCATACTGGGTAGTAACCATAGACAGCTAAATTCAATTTAACTCTATCCAGTAAAAGCCAACTCATACTGAATTCATAACTATAGTGAACACGGCATGTATTCGTTATGATTCACCTGTCGATAATCTGCCAGGCGTAGGAGAGATCAGCTACGATCTCCATGGTGATGAGGACCTCCTCCTTGATGTTGATAACACGTATCATCTGGTGCAGGTACTGGCGTGTGTCGGCCAGGAACTGCTTCACCTGCAGGTTAGCCTCCAGCTGGTGGAACTCCTGCACCTGCAGACAAACACGGCAAGGCACCACTCAATCCAGCATCCTACTTAGTAGTTCGGTAAGTGGTATAGGCTTCAGCCCACTGGGCAAAGACTTTACATCTTGGGCGGTTTAGTGAACGGAAGGATATATGCAATCGTTCTTTATTTCAACGTCCCAGTGATTAGAATAAGGTCAAGGACCAACATCCTACCACATATAAAGTATAGCATTTAGTATAACCAGTACATTCATCTAATGTCTATATTGTACTATATCCTTATTATTGATCTAGCAGGGTCATATATTGTTAGTGGTACTCGGGGTTACAATGAGCTATGTACACAGATACTGACATACAAAGCCGACTCTCTTAATAAAGCAGCCACTTTTACATATCCTTCAACAAATGTGAAGTGAATACATACAATGTTTGCTATCACATTATTTCATATCCTACCTCCTCGAATGCTTGTATGAGCTGAACGATCTTTCTTCCAGCTGATGTAGAGTCGCCATAATCTAACGCCGAGATCTGTTTGGCCATATCGGAAAACCATCCTTGGAGATTTTCTATGAAAGCAAATAATCTCATGGATTATCCAAAGTTTGTGCACTTGTGGTGAGGTTTTGCATCCAATAGTACATCTTAGACTACACACCCCACATGCATGTGACATTCGGCTTGACTGGACATTTGAATGTATTTTGAGGAGATCGTGGTAACGCTCGATTTTGTATAAATTTCGATGTAATTTCTTTTGGTTCTGCTCTTTGATGTCAAGTCTCACATGTATTTTCAGATAAACAGCCTATACTCCAATATGCTATAGTGGCTATGCTTCATAAAGTATGTTTGCGTATCAACCATGAGAAAATACACGTGTCAATAAGGATAATTCGACCAATCTTAATCTTAAAAAAGTACCTACCATTTTTCTCGACACGTGTGAGAGGCTTAGTACCGGAGAACACTTCGCTCAGCTCCACAATTCGTTCTGCTCCCTCCTTCTGATGTGACTCCCACTTTTCCTTTTTCTCGTCCAACATCTTCTTAAACATCTACACAGCGAAACAAAGGTCTTAAGGAAGTACCAGAGAATTGAAACATATTTCAGACAAACCATGTACGGCAGGCCATGGTACTTTTGTATCTTTCTGGTCAAATTTTGGAATTACACACGTGCTGGTATGTATAATTATATTCATTGTGCATGTTTTTTTTCTCGATATAAAAGGTGTTTTTCTGAGTCCCTTAATTATAATGCACCTTACCCCTCGCATTTTAAACGATTTAAAAAGAAGTACCGCTACTAACCTCTTTGAGTTTGAACTCAAACTGGGCTGTATTCAGAAGCAATTTGAAGATGACCTCTGGGTTAAAACGACTGTCCTGAATCACTTGTTCTCGCAGTTGGCGGCAGCGCTTGTTGGCGTCAGCACCTGCAGGTAAGAATGGTCATGTCTCTTAGTTAGCAACAAGTCGCTAAAGGAATCACCAAACACAATTTTAGTTTAACCTCAATAGTTCAATACTGTGGGCGTTTGCAAAAGGCATACATCATGTCCTACTCAGTTTATTTTTCCCTGTTGGTGAACATTGGAAGACAAACTACCTTAAATTGTCACATATATTATTAGGGGGGGGGGGAGCTTATTCAGCCAAATTGGTGATGCAATACCCGCTACCTACTTAAAAGATGCTATCCATTATGAGAAACATGAATCTGGCCTTCGTTTTTGAATTTGAGATTCCTAACCCCCCCCGTACGTCCCCTCCGAAGATAAAAAGTATTTAATTATTTAATTAAATACCATTTTAAATTATTTCTGAAAAATCTGTGCGTAAAACCTGTATCTAACCACTTGTGGCTGATGTATAAAAATAGTCAGTATGAAATTGAACCTTTTTTTAGTCATGTGGAGAATCCAATATGGCCACCAACTATCAAAAATGACCCATTTTTCCCTTTTTTTGGAACAAAACCATCTTGCAGTGATGTACAAACGTAGTCAGCAGGAAAGTGAACTACTTTTATATATTTGAAGAATCCAAGATGGCCACCAAGTTTAAAAAATATATATTTTTTTGTTCTTTTTAAAAATATTTTCGCATTAAACCTGTATACAACCACTTTGTATTGATGTATAACAATAGTCAGCATGACAGTGAACTATGTTTAGATATGTCATCAATCCAAGATGGCCGCCAAATTGAAAAAACTGATTCTTTTAGAACTTTTTAAGAAAAAGATTCCTGGACAAAACCACTTTTTGGGGGACATATCATGGCCTATACTGAGAAACTACTAGTGGTGCTTCCGTTCCTCGCCAGATGACGCACCTCTTATTACGTCACATTATCGCCCATCTTCCTCGGGCAGCGGTAGTGCTAAGCCAATGGGGTGTTTCAATATTTTGGGGCTGGAAGCTATAATAATCATTGTATCAACTAACAAAACACATCTATGGATTCGCCATGGTAATTGCTATCGATATATTACCATTTATATTATACTACGATAACATATTCCCATGGGTAGGTAGGTTTCAGTGGTACAAAATGGGCGATCTGCCCGGCAGGAGACCCGGAAGTTAGGGTTTGTGCATGCTTACACTAGCAGTTCTGGCACTGTTAGATGCCCTGTATACTCTATACTAATATATCAATTCTTATACTAATATCTACTTCCTGTGAGCCTATAATTAGTATGAGCCTCAAGACAAGGGAAACATGTTAGACATGGTTGATGTTACTTGAACAAAGACAGAACTGTGAAGATGCTCTTAAGACTTTAATCACCTCAGATCAAAGAAAATCGAACGTGTGACTGTATCACAAATGTCTCAGGTTCGGGGGGAAATGTAGTATCATCAATACTCTGAGTATGGTACCAAAGAAATAAGTTCAGTACAGGATACTTTGTTTCTACATCGTTGACATGGATTAGTTCTTGTCGTGAATGATAAGAAAATACATGTATGATTACTACTTCTCATGCAAGGTGGGACAAAATAAAACGATGAAACCATCAAAAAAAAAAAAAAAATCATATAGGAGTATACATACGAGGTTGCTAGGGTTGAGGAAGGTGCAGCACACTGCAAGACCAGTTTCAGTTTCAGTGTCTATGGAGATTGAGGGGCATTCGTGTACATTCTTAAGGGCGAGGAGAAGGACCCCCTGGGGGGGGGGGGGGGGGGACATAGACCAGGGCAGGGGGGGGGGCAGGCAGTCCAGCGGCTGGACGGCTGGTGCATGGCTCAATGTGCCTATAATTACGAGGGGGCATAGATTTCGGGGGTGAGTGTCAAAGGTTCCTTCATGGTCTGCAGCAAAGCTGCATGGTCAGTTACAGACACTTAGTTAATCTTTAATGATATTTAATGGTTTTAGGTGGGATAAAGGGAGAACGGGATAAAGGGAGAACGGGATAAACGGAGAACGGGATAAACTGAGAACGGAGATAAACAGATAACGGGATAAACAGAGAATGGGATAAATGGGATAAAGGGAGAACGTGATAAATGTAGAACCGGATAAATGGAGAACCGGATAAAGGGAGAACGGGATTAAGGGAGAACGGGATAAACGGAGAGTGGGAGAAAGGGAGAACGGGATAAGGGGAGAACGGGAGAAAGGAAGAACGGGATAAGGGGAGAACAGGAGAAAGGAAGAACAGGAGAACGGGAGAACGGGATAAATAGAGAACGGGATAAGGGGAGAACGAAAGAACGGGATAAGGGGAGAACGGGAGAAAGGAAGAACGGGATAAGGGGAGAACGGGAGAAAGGAAGAACGGGATAAGGGGAGAAAGGGAGAACGGGATAAACAGAGAACGGGATAAGCGGAGAACAGGATAAACGGAGAACGGGATAAACAGAGAATGGGATAAAGGGAGAACGGGATAGAGGGAAAACAGGATAGAGGGAGAATGGGATAAAGAGAGAATGGGATAAAGGGAGAATGGGATAAAGGGAGAACGGGATTAACGGACGGGGATAAAGGGAGAATGGGATAAAGGGAGAACGGGAGAAAGGGAGAACAGGATAAAGGGAGAACGGGATAAAGGGAGAACGGGATAAAAGGAGAACGGGATAAACGGAGAACGGGATAAACGGAGAACGGGATAAAGTAAGAACAGGAACAAGGGAGAACAGGATAAACGGAGGACGGGAGAAAGGGAGACCAGGATAAACAGAGAATGGGAGAAAGGGAGAACAGGAGAACAGGAGAAAGGGAGAACGGGATGAACGGAGAACGGGATGAACGGAGAACGGGATGAACGGAGAACGGGATGAACGGAGAACGGGATGAACGGAGAACGGGATGAACGGAGAACAGGATGAACGGAGAACAGGATAAAAGGAGAACGGGATAAAGGGAGAACGGGATAAATGGAGAACGGGAGAATGGAAGAAAGGGAGAACGGGATAAAGGGAGAACGGGATAAAGGGAGAGCGGGATAAAGGGAGAACGGGATAAACGGAGAACGAGGATAAATGGAGAACGGGGATAAACGGAGAACAGGATAAACGGCGAACGGGAGAATGGGATAAACGGCGAACGGGAGAACAGGATAAACAGCGAACGGGAGAACGGGATAAATGGAGAAAGGGATAAATGGAGAAAGGGATGAACGGAGAACGGAATAAAGGGAGAACGGAATAAAGGGAGAACAGGATAAAGGGAGAACGGGATAAAGGCAGAACGGGATAAAGGGAGAACGGGATAAATGGAAAACGGGATAAAGGGAGAACGGGAGAAAGGGAGAAACGGAGAAAGGGAGAAACGGAGAACACATAGGTACCAATATAATCCGACAAAACGAAAATCGCGAATATCTTCGCTGTTTACGCTCCGATCGGCCCGATTTTCGGAAGGGTAGGAGAACTTCAAAATCGTTTTTGGGTCAAAATCGTTTCGGGGCTCAAAATCGGTTTTGGGGGCAAAATCGGTTTTGGAGGCAAAATAATCTGCAGCTCACGCCGCCCCCTGGCCAACCCGACACGTCGAACCAGAAACGAAGCTGCAACGAAGATGGTGTCGCTACTGACGCTCCGATCGACTCGCTTTTTCCACCGAGACGTAAAACAGTGGTTACGTGCTGCCTGGCGCTGACGCCCACAGCCACCTGCTCGCCCCTAGCCACCTGCTTTCTCACAGCCACCTGCTCACCAACAGCCACCACCTGGAATTCGATTATATGTGACTTTTAATATATGAATTTGAGGTAGCTTTTTCTGGCGATTACGAATCTGCTGTCAGAAATGAAAAATAACGCACTGTACTAAAATTAGGTACATGGTCATTGGGGATCTAATGGTCCCAAGACCATTAACAAACACGATCGTAACTGACCAACAACCTGATCGGCCTGAGGTGCATGGGATCGGGGGGGGGGGGGGGGCGGCACGCAGTAGGCTGTGTCTATTGCGGGGACAGCTCTATACCCGGCTCAATACTAACACATGGGGGTGGGCGGCATGCAATAGGCTGTGTACTGGGCCGGAACAGACCAGCGCCAATACCCAGGTGCTAGGACCACCCCCCCCCCCTCCCCCCTCTCCTGTGTACTTCTAGATGTCACGGGTACGTATTAAGTGACCAGCCCTCCCCCCCCCCCCCCCTTCACCCATTGACGGCCTGACCCACATGGGGGTGGGCGGCATGCAATAGGCTGTGTACTGGGCCGGAACAGACCAGCGCCAATACCCGGCTCACTACTTACACGGGGGGGGGGGGGGGGGGGCTCTGGCCATAATTATCAACAGCAATTAAGCATATAACTATTGCAGGTAGGGGGCTAGGACCTTAAACACTGAGGGCAATGGGGCAGGAATCCGTACACAGGTACGACTGGAGGACGGGGAGCTAAGGGCCACTCAACATAGGGCTAGGGCTGAAGAGGCCTGACTAAGGAACCACCGGGTATAGAGCTGATGCACAGTTGGACCCTTGATCACTGCCCAATGCTAAGTGAATGGAGGGTACGGCCAAGGCAAAGTCAATGGGCCGTAGCACCTAAATATGACCAGTTCTTCCCTTACACAGTAAGGGAAACTGGTCAATAATAATATTGTTCATCCCCAAATCCCAAGCTAATGTCCCAACCCCATGTCCCAACCCCCGAGTCTCACCCCCGAGTCCCAACCCCGAGTCCCAACCCCGAGTCCCTCCCCCGAGTCCCAACCCCGAGTCCCAACCCCGAGTCCCAACCCCGAGTCCCAACCCCGAGTCCCAACCCCGAGTCCCAACCCCTAGTCCCACCCCCGAGATCCACCCCCGAGATCCACCCCCGAGATCCACCCCTGAGTCCCAACCCCGAGTCCCACCCCCGAGTCTCACCCCCGAGTCCCAACCCCTTCCCCTTCCCCCGTTAACTAGACTCAGGGTCAGGTAGAGGTGTGAAGGGAAATGTATCATTTATCATAGTAAGAAAGAGAAAGGGTGCACTCTTGTATTAATGGGATTCTTAAAGATGTGACCTTTGACCTTGATTTTGACCTTTTTCCGACCTAGATATCATCCTACACATAACAGAAATGAATTCAGCACCTTTGGTTTACCCTAGTCCACTATCCATATCCATCCATTGCTCCCCCTATTATATCCTGGCTGGACTGTTTCGGATAGCATACCCAAATTGTGCGTCACAAGTCAGGAACTCACAACTACCTATAGGCCTGCACCACACAACCTATAGGTCGCATGACGCAGGTGCCCTAAGAAAGCCACACCGAGTGAGGCAAGCCGCGCAAAAGAAGGGTATACTCAAAAAAAATGTGGACATTGACTTTCTTTTGGGGGGGTACTTAGGCCCAAATTCAAATTTTCATGTTCCCCGATCTTGGCTATCTATGTCTTTTGTCCTCTCACGTCTATGTCAGACACACACTGAATAAAAAGCTCCCATGTCCATATTGTAAGTAACAGCGAATAGTGCTTAGTAGGGTCTGAGCTATATCCTACTACAGGGTTGTCTGTTTTTGTTCTCAAAATATTTGTCATGTATTGAACAACACTGGACAGCAACATATATATTAAATTACCATTAAATTACCATACCGGTATCTAACATACTGCAGCGTATGTTGGGCCTAGTATATGATATAGGATGGCATCTCCTTTGGAAAGTAGTGTAGTACTTCCCTGTGTTAAATTACCATTGGATCCAGTCAAAGCTTGCTGAAAAAAAGTGTCTCACCCCGGTTTGGTCGGCTGCCGAGATCTGTCCCATTGACTTAGCACTGAGCCCGTTCAATATGTAACTGTTAAATGTCAAGGGTTATCTACAGGCTCCCATAGGGCTCTATGCTGAAGCAAATTACCACCATTTTAGACACAAAATTAAAATCATGCTTTTCAGGGGGAAGCGTTTGAAAATGGATTAAAGCGCGATTACATAGGAAGGACAACATTGTACCGCATCTAATGACACAAAATTGAGAGAAAAAGCTCCAATTTTGAAGGAATGACAGCTGTTTTAAATTTTAGGCTGAGAGACCCCCTGCTACCCGTCGCACAAGACTCAGAGTAAACCTGAGTCAATAAGAATAAGACACTGGTTGTGTTTAGCTATATAGCAAAGTGACTCAGTTTTGACCAAAGCTGTTCAGATCTATTCGGGAAACATCAGACTTTGAGGAGACATTGTCAATGAAGATCTTTAAGTTTTCTGCATATGTTGCAATAGGCAGCTTCTTGTGGCCCCTCATCAGGCAGAACAGATCACTTGTTTTGGGCAGGGTTAGAGATGTGCCCCTTGCATATCTCACCTCTCGATAGAACCTTTCCTCCTTTCTCTTTGAACGGGTCCTGAGATAATATATCCACTTCCTGGGAAGAACTGAATGGTCCTCCCATCCTCCTTAGGTCATCTAGATCTTTCAATATATGCCTAGCAACTAGAATACTTCCAGCTTCTTTGCTTGTCATATTCTGGGCTCTCAGGTCTGTTCGTTTTGATTTCCATTCCAGTTTTAGTTCAGGTAATGGCCCATTCTTTCTTACCAATGACTTGAGGCCCCCAGATGGTGATTTCTCCTAGAGATCATGTGCCTTTGCCTTCACTACCAAGGAAGACACAGTCTCCATGTGTTTGCATCATTGGAGTAGGTTGTGCTAGTGGAGTTTGTTAATGACAAGAAAGGATCAGTCAGGTGGACACCACACAGAACATGACCTTGAGAAGTTCAAGTTTGATGAAACAGCGAACAATGCATACCAGTTGATTTGTCACATGCACAAACTTCTCAAGGAAGTGAGATAGATCATGATAGTGATATGTCATCACAGAACATGTGAGGCTGGGTCAATTGAACCGCTCATCTTTGAGGCTTACTGATTTATTTTTGCATGGTGCAATGAAGTCATCAAATTTCTCAGCTTTGGTCCAGGGTCTACTTCAAAGTCATGATTTACCAAGCGAGTCATGCAGTCCAAGCCTTGAGTGGTAACGAGTTAGCATTGGAAAATGCATTTACAAGAAAGCTAGAAAATATTTTGTTCCTGCCTACGGTATCTCTATGTCTACCCATTGCCCAGTTATCATGCGATGAAACATAAGGGATTGGTGCACATTGCAAAACAGATGGCTAGGCACATTATCAGTTTCAAGTTCATCGGCAACCATTTTTTCTACTTTCAAATTGTCAGTCATGACGCAATCTATCCTGTCAAGCAGTTCTTTGGCATCCACACCACTAACTGTTTGCAAGATGTCCCCCAAAGAGTGGTTTTGTCCAGGAATCTTTTATTAAAAAGTAAAAAAAAAGTTGTTGTTTTTTTAATTTGGTGGCCATCTTGGATTGATGACATATATCTAAACATAGTTCACTGTCATGCTGACAATTGTTATACATCAACACAAAGTGGTTGCATACAGGTTTAATGCGAAAATATTTTTAAAAGAACAAAAAATATGAATTTTTTAAACTTGGTGGCCATCTTGGATTCTTCAAATATCTAAAAATAGCTCACTTTCCTGCTGACTACATTTGTACATCACTGCAAAATGGTTTTGTACAGATTTTGTTCCAAAAAAAGGAAAAAATGGGGCATTTTTAATAGTTGGCGGGCATATTGGATTCTCCACATGACTAAAAAAGGTTCAATTTCATGCTGATTATTTGTATACATCAGCCACAAGTGGTTAAATACAGGTTTTATGCATAGATCTTTCAGAAATAATTTAAAATGATATTTAATTTAATAAAATTACTTTTTATCTTCGGAGGGGGCGTACGGGGGGGGGGGGGGGGTGAAGGAATCTCGAATTCAAAAACGAAGGCCAGATTCATGTTTCTCATGATGGATAGCATCTTTTAAGTTGGTTGCGGCAAAAAATTTGGTCTAAGCTCCCCCCCCCCCCCATTATTATCTGCATCTCGTGTATTACCCACACCTAGACTTTGAAAATATTGTATAATCCCAACCGGGTGTCTGCAAATAGGTACTTTAGTACTGTACTTTACTCCCAAAACCCCTTCTTTTATCCGTGTAGGGTGCTTTAAAAATGGCATTTGCATTATCATTTTAATATTTTTTAAATAACTTGATTTATAGAGTCTCGCAGATATTTGTATACAGTGCACGGATTGGCGTTCTGCTGCGCCGATTGGTGAATAGCACCAAACAGCCGCACCTACATTTTGAGAATATTGTACAATACGCTGCACTGGAGGTTTGGTTTAGGTATAACCCGTGGGTAAAATGCAAGAATTGACAGTGCATGATGTATAACGCAGGTCGATAACTCACCAGCAGAGAGAGTAGCTGTGTGCAACATAAGCCACTGGAGGGTGACGTTACATTCCCGGAGTACGTTCATGAGTTTGGGGATGTTGTCGAGTACAAACTCCTCGCGCAGCACGCCCTCCTTGAGGTAGTTGTTCACCATGGGGATGAGCTGCTCTGTCCGCTTACCGTGCCGCGTAGCCTGCACACCACAAAACCAGCTCTATATAGTCTAAGCCACTCACAAGTGAAATACTATATTCAACATGTTTTGGGAATTTACTTTGGTCGGAGATAAATTGTCTCATATTAAAGACATGGTAAGCCTTTCTCTAAATTAAAAACTTTTATGGCTATCAATTACTGTCAGAGGATGTAAAAACAAACATCATGTACTTGATTTGGGTAGGATTAGACGCTAATACTATATGTTCATATACAAGTATGTTATCGTCTTTACCTGTTCCCTGACGTTATGTGTGTCTAAGGTGTTGTTGAGGGCGTTGAGGGCCGCCTTGTATGGCATCCAGGCGTCCAGCAGGTTCACAGTGGTGCCCATGTATATACTGATTACCTGGAGCCAAACAAGGTAAACAACTGTTTGACAACTATATATCCCTTTGGCCCTTTCAGAGAATAAACGTATAATCGTTGAACCCAATCACGTTCTTTATGCATAATACAAATACAAGTATCGTATTCGACGTAAAAAGCACCCTGGGTGCTTATAACATCATTTTTATGGCGTTCTAGTAGTAAGAGTTTACTTATCTCTTAAATCTTGACATTTTAGCCTTTCTTCTGGTCTGAAAATGACCCAAAAAGGGAGGGGGCGCCGCTTATTAGGGGGAGGGCGCTTATTACGTCGAATATGGTATACTCAAAACCAGACATGCAATTTTTAGTCCCCAGTATAGCCCGCCATACATAGACTAAATATCCAATAACACTAAATATCAATCCATTTATTGGTACGGCACAATGTCTATTTTATTCAAAGTAAGCACCATTAACTGGCCTTTTAAGAAGCGGACCTAGTATTGTAAGTTTGTAACGTTCATCTAAAAGTATATCACATTAGGTTACACACAAAAAAATGTATAGAACTTCCTTTTCTTTTAATCATAAAAAAGGAGCACCCACCCAGTTATCGGGGAAGTGCTTGTCGACAATCTCCCTCATCTTTGCTTGCTGGTTGTGCAGGATCTCTGGTTGGAAGAAGAGGATGACGTAGAGCATGGCGGCCTGGTTGGAGAGGGCGGTACTGCGGTGCTCCGGCATGGGGTAGGCAGAGATCTGGTTGTATAGGTCGTCTGACCGCAGCCGGCCCACCACCATATTAATGTACTGCCGACTGATGGGCACCCGGCTGCAAATATTGACACAAATAATCTGACATCTGAGTGAATCCATCTTCTTTTGAATTATAATTCCATCAGCCGAAGTACATTCTCAATGGATACATACAATTTTGTACAATACTGTTTGATGTTTTGAATGTGATTGAAATAATATTCCCCTCCTAGTCATGGTGAACACAGATTATGCCCAGTGTATCAGGTTGAGGTAGGACGCTGATTGTCAGCTTACCTAAAGAAGGCCTCTGGGTAGTTGGGAGGCCGCTTGGCGCCTGCTGCACTGCTGTACCCCGTGCTCCGCAGCAACTTACAGACATCATCGATGTTGGACTCCATGGCCGTCCTCGCGGCGCTGATAAGAGAATGGATGACAGGACTGATTCCTTCCTAGATAAGAATACATGCACTCAGACGGTGCATAGATGGACATGGGCCACCACTCAGATACATATGGAATATCAGGATGTCTAACGCTTTCCTTGGCAGTTGTATATTGTGAGTAAATTTCATGAACATACAAAATACATGTTATCGTCGTACCTGTATCTGTAGTAGGAGACCAGCATACGCTCCCGTACCGGTCCATCAATCTTCATGTCAACAGCCAATAGCATCACTCCATACAGGAACAACGCCTCACACTGTCCACCATAAAACACAAACACACCTATAATGCTTGTTATACACAGGAAACCAGACATGCGCAAGTAAACTATAGACAATAGTGGAGTTCTATTATTGCTGATGATAGTAGTATAAGCTCATTGGTTGAGATGAATAGCGCTAAGTTTGATATCGATCTTTCGACTTATTCATAAGTCTTCCTTGGAATAATATAAGTTATTTCTTTTCGTATTTCTATATTGCTTGTGAGGTTTCTCTGCTGTTTTCAAAGAATTACACCTAAACGAACTTCTTTTTGGCAGCGAAAAAGATAACCTAGTAGCATTATAGTTCTGTTGTATATATGTACAGCATGAAGAATAACATAGAAGAGGTGGATGGGGGGGGGGTTATCTTCTTTAATTATGAATACCTGTTGACTTCTCACGTCTCCTGTTGGATTAACTTACCATGAGTTGCTTGCCATCTTCGTTCATCAACACAGACTCCAGAGTCTGCTGGATGTACACCCCCTCATCCAGGTCCTCTAAGAACCTGAGAAAAAAGGGGTATTAAAAAGCCCGGTACATTTACTGCTTCTCCACAGAAATATGGCACACGAAATGACTAGACTTATGAAAGTGGGGACAGGAGTTCCCTTCTTTTAGACCTGTATTGGTTATTGTAGGTCTAGAGAGTGTCTCTCATCTTAATAAAAAAAAATTCTCTCTCATCAATTGTTCCCCTTATTAAATATGGTCTGAGCTCGCACACACAATATTGCATTAATATTGATACATATATGCGTACACATATGCCATTGCTGAAAAGTGGATTCATAGGCGATCTAATGTAAGCGGATACCATTTTAGTCATACCTGTTTAAATCCGTCACATATTTGTGTATACTTTCAAAGGCAAGGTAGAACCTTGTAAGAATTTCAATGTTGTTGTCTTTGAGTTCTTCATCAAGGTCCTCTAGTCCCTGAAAATATATATTGAGCACTGTATCTAGTGAATAACCATTTTTCGCCTGTTTGGTCTTTCGCCAGTCGAGAGGGGAACAGACATATGGATTAGCTATATTGTAGAAAGACATATTTAAGCTGCTTTGAATGACTGAAACAATCCTGAGAACAATATTACATTACATCTAATTTGCCCCATCGGTGTTTTCCTGAATACTAAAAGGGGATCGCAACTAATGAAAGATTGAACGGGCGATTTACATCAAAATTGGCTCATGGTCAGGGTGGTTTAGTGATTGTACTGATTGATTGAAAATGCCCCTCATGCATCCACACCCTACGATACCCAGTGCCAGCGATGCTTATGCCCACCTTGTCAAAAGCGTCAATACTGCCATTCCTGAAGAATGGCCCAAAATGACATCACTGTGACATGCCCAACTCCCTGTCCCCATGTGCTAGACACTGCCACAGAGCTGGTCATTCTTCAGAAAGGGAAATAGTGATCCCTTTCTTTTGGCCTTTATCTTTTGGTCACAACTCAAGTAGATTGAATTGATCGAAATGCATTTGGTAACGGATCAACACTTTGCTGTCACTAGTTTTGATGCCCGACCTATTAGTGGGTTGAATTCCAGACGTTTTGGACCTACCCTGTTGACTTGATGCAAAACTAATTTCTGTAAAGAGGTTTGAAGGCCTACTTCGGCTAGTTGCTTTAGGAGGTCATTTTAAAAATGGGTTACACTTTTCATGCAGGCGTCTTACAACCTGGCGGTAAAGGCCAATGACTTCACAGAATGGTGAATAGACAGAGATAAGCACTCATTTTGGATATTTTTTCACTTACAGGTTTTGTTGTTATTTTGTTCTCAAAGTAATCCTGACTCTGAAAGTAGCTGAAGTCCGATAAGAGTTCTGCATATTTCTGTTGCTCGGGCCTTCCTTCACATTTGAACACGGGTGGTATAAAATCTGACAGACGGAGCACCTCAGCTATAACGGCATTACCACGCGAAGCGAGCCTCAGGATAGTTTGCCCGCAAATGTTGTTCTCTGCTAGGAAATCCAACATTGTACCTGCTTAGCAAAATAAAATAAATTATGATAGAGAACAAACGCAAGACTGGTCCAGTAAGGAGTTATTTCATGGCATTAGATGCGCCCCAGCCCCCACGAGTGAAATACATCAGAGCGGTATCAATGTAGTTGGCATTTGTGTTTATTTTTTTATTTGAAGCCATTTAATGAAGGAAAAACAACCTTTTGGTGGATTTTCCCAAAACAGCCATTTTCTTTCAGAACCACCCACCAGTTAGCCAAAAGTTATTTTCAGAGGGCTGCAGCCTGAAGCTGACACCCAGAGCGTCTGTGGTGACCACTCAGACCAGGAGATTGAGAAAAGGAGAGGCCCAGGAACCCAGTGTAGGTTACATAACAGGTTGATGTAAGAGATGGAAAAGATAAGGTCGAGAAACCCACCTCTTCCCTCCGTTCAGAGGTCGGGAGCAAGTCTCTTAGTTCTAGTCATCTACTCTGCCAAGTTGGCAGAGTAGCTCTTAGCCAATCAGAGATGACGTTCTACTTGGCCACTCAGTGACATGACGTCTGATTGGCTAAGAGTCAAAATGGCAACTGCGACAATTTCAAAAGATTTTTGATAGCCCTCAACCTTTTAAAAATATCCATGGGTTGAATGACAGTCTATATTTGACAATGGTACCAACATATAGAAGAACATCTGAGCTAAGCACAGCATAAATTTGATGTTTCAAAACTGAATATCTCATTCAGAAAATGTGATTATTTCTGACCATATTGCTGTAGCATACACTTGCTCTCGAACTGTCCCCAAAGACAGTTCAAGCCTCTACGATCTAGAAAAGATAGACAGGGGTGCCTTGGACTGTTTCGATGGTTTGTTTTGATGCCCCCCCGACCACATTCAGATTTTGGGCCTGTGGAATCATGCGTGGTCACCAGAGGGGACACTCCCTCAGCATTACTGTGCCTCTATGTGGGTACACACAATCTTGACCATGTTGCCGTGTCGAATTTAAGGAAAAGGGCCGTGTCGCTGTGTCGATTTTTATCTCCATACATAACTATACCTTCTATTCAATGTGTTCATGTCCGTCGATTTTTAAAAGGGCCGTGTCGCCCATGTCGATTTTTAAAAGGGCCGTGTCGCACGTGTCGAATTTTACCCATATGGAGGCACATTACTGACTATGTGTGAACATGGTTGCAGTGTTGCCGAAAACTTTTTCTTGACGCAGGCCACCTTGGCCTGCGTCATGGCGTCTTACGCAGGCCATTTCCTTCTCACGCAGGCCATATGAATTTCGATATTTCATAAACTTCATTAAAACTTGTTTTATATTATGCAAAAACTTAAAAGATATTCAAAACATATTTAATATTACATAACAAATTTACAAATATGGCCCTATCTTCGCTTCTAATTGACCGATTTGAAAAATTCTTTCACCATTATGAAGCTGAGATCATGGCAGGCCATTCTGGCCTGCGTCCAAGGCCCTAGGCCGGCCATTGTGATTCTACGCCGGCAAATGCCGGCGTGCCGGCGTCATTTCGGCAACATTGTGGTTGCAAGGGAAAGGGTATCTTTTTGGGCCCTAGGCAAGGGCCCGCGGGGACCCTTGAAAAAGGGTGCTTTATAGGCAATTTTGGAGGAAAAGGGGTACATTTCAAGGCAGAGTGACTAGAAAGACTCTCAGATGACAATTTAATCTACCATTTCTCAACTCTGAAGACAGATTTGTATGTTTCTTGCAGATGGGGGCAAGATTTAGGTTTACATTTTTTGGGTCATTTCTAACATTTTCATTAATCGCATTTGATAAGGGAATTTCTCTTGTGGTCCCCCTTGATTAGGGTACTGCCGTAAAACCTCACGTATAAGCCGCGGCTTGTACGCGAATCAGACTCATCTTTCTTTTGATACCAAACATGCCTATATAGGGTGCGGCTTATACCAGAGTTTTTATAAGTATACCACAGTACCAAATTAACAATTCTCAGATGGCCTCTGCGGCTTATAGGATCGCACCAAACTCGGGGTGCGGCTTATACGCGAGTTAGGCTTATACGCGAGGTTTTACGGTACATTCTGCTCAATTTCCTGTTAAAAGGTAGTCCGACACATCTGGCACTACTGCACCAGACTGCAGCTACATAGGGATCCTATAATGGGAATAAAATTGGCGTTCTTCATAATAATGAACTCAGTGTCAGTCCCTCAAAATGGTCAATCATGTTCCCCAAAAGGTACTCGACATGTCCAGCATGTTGTGTGTTTGTATACATCGTATGTGCGCATGCGCGGCGGCCATCTTGGATTCGTTATGAGCATGTAAACATCAGTTAGTAAATGGCAATGGAACCAACTCAGACCCACTCAGTTCAACTCATCTTTATCCATAAACATCCACATGTTTTAACATGGTGACAGCCAGGTGAAGGGTCAGGGAAGGGCAACAAGAAACTGTGAGTAGACACACATAATTTTTATTCACCCTGGAAGAGTGATTAATGCACTTTTTGGCCTGAAGGCAAAAGCAGAATACACATGTGTAGTCACTGAAAGTGGCCATCTTGCCAGCCCACCCTGAGATCCACAGCAACTGGTACCAGAGATATTCCTAATAGATGCTAGCTCTACATCTACACCCTGATTGTGTATAGAAATTATATAGGCCTAAAGTGACAATTATGGACCTGCTAGTCCATAGGCTACACTAGTCTGAACTGTGACCTGCTAGTCACCAATTCCTACTACTAAAGTATATAGGTACCAGCACAATGCCTGACAACAATGAAGGTAATGGGGAGAATGCTCCTCCCCCAGGGGGAAATGCACCAGTGCACCACTTTGTGCCTGGTATCAGGCCTCCTGCCCCTCTAAACTTGCAATCTAGTCAGGCTGAAAATTGGCTATTGTGGAAACAGCAGTGGGGAAACTACACTGTAATCTCCCACCTGGACACAACTACTGCTGTGTACCAAACCTCCATGCTTCTAAATTCCATAGGAACAGATGCCCTGAAAATCTACAATGGTTTTGTCTTCGCAGACGAAGCCAATAGGACAATCAAAGAAATAATAAAGAAGTGTGATGCCTACATTATAGGAGACTTGCATGAGACCATGGAGAGATACAACTTCAATTGTAGGGAACAAGAGAAAGAGAGTTTGACGAATATCTAACGGCGCTCCGCTTCCTAACTAAAAGCTGCAATTTCTGTAAATGCCTCAAAGACACTCTGCTACGCGACCGAATTGTGATAGGCATCCGGTCTGAAGAGACCAGGAAGACACTCCTGAACATCAGAGACTTAACCCTTGAAAAGTGTATCGACGAAGCAACCGGTTTGCAACTAAAACACGTCAATACCAGCGGCGGAATGGCAGAGGTTCACGGAGTCAAGCCACACAAACAGAATAACAGGAAGAAGACGAGAGGCCAATCGAGAGACCAACCGCAGGACTGAATATTCTGCGCTGGCAACCACATATTCGGAAAGAAACACTGCCCGGCATGGGGGGAAAGGTGTTCCATATGTAACGGACGGAACCACCTTGACGTTACCTGCAAGAAGACATCGAAGACTAAGAAGACCCCTAGGACCAAGAAGGTACGTGCCGTGCAAGAGAACGACTTCGAGAGCGAAGAAAGCCAGTATGAGGTCATTAATGGAGTAAAGGAGGTCAGCGCGGTGAATCTAAAAGGCAACAAACTGATATACGCCAACATGACGATAAAGGGCATTGCAGTTAATTTCCAGGTCGACTGCGGCGCATCAGTCAACTTGATACCAAAGAAATATGTCGACACCACCAAGCTAGGCCCACCACAAAATACTCTCTAGATGTGGGACAAGACACTAAAACGCCCACTCGGAGAGTGCCGAGTCAAGATAAAGAACCCAGCAAACGGCAAAGGCTACGACATAAATTCGTAGTCGTGGAGGACAGCGATCTCATGCCAATCCTGGGAGTATCGGTGAGCCAACAAATGGGACTCATCCCTGTCCTTGAAGACAACTTCAAGAGAGTAGCGAGCGTGAAAAAGAAGGAAGAAGTCTACAAGTGCCCAATTTTAGATAAATACAAAGAGGTCTTCGGAGAAGATGTCGGCTGCATGCCAGGTATCTCAACGTTCCATGTCAACGCCCTAAAACATAGGGTCAAGGAGAAGCTCGGCCAGCTAGTCGGGCAGGGTGTGATCGTGCCTGTTAGCGAGCCGACAGACTGGGTCAGCGCCATGGGCCAAAGTAGGGACGGACATGTTTAGCCTAAACGGGCGAGACTACCTCATCACTGTTGACTACCTAAGCAACTTCTGGAAAGTCGACATGCTACCTGTGGCAGACTCTACAACCATCATCGGCAAGCTACAAACACACTTTGCCAGATACGGTTTCCCAGACACCCTGGTGTCCGACAACTGGCCACAGTACATGTCCGAAGAATTCCGCGACTTCTGTGGTGCATGGGACATGGAGCAAATGAGGAGCAGGCCATACAATAGTAGGGCAAACGGCAAAGCTGAGTCAGCTGTAAAGACCGCAAAGAAGATCATGAGAAAGTGCCATGAGGCCGGAACCGACCCATACCTAGCTATGTTGGACCACCGAAATACACCGAAAAATCACAAGGTATGTTGTCTAGCCCCGCACAAAGGCTGCTGAGCCGACGCACCAAGATAATGCTTCCGACCGCACCCGCTCTCCTAAAGCCGGAGTGGTTGACTTGAAGCATACAAGACGCTACATCAAGCGAAGTCAAGCTATTCAGGCTGAGCACGCAAACACGAAGTCAGCCATATTGCCACCTTTAGAGGAAGGAGACACGGTTAGACTCAAACCATTTAAACTTGGGACTAAGACCTGGACCAAGGGGACAGTGGTAGAGAGACTGGACAAAAGGTCATACACCGTGGAGACTCCAACTGGCATCCTCAGGAGAAACCGTCAGCACCTGAAGAAGACCAAGGAGCCTAACACTCGCGAGGAAATGAGTGTTAGTAAAGTACCTAGTGACATTACTCCAATAGTCATGTCACCAGCGAAGGTACAGCGCACCGTCAAACCCGCCACTCCACATCAGAAGCGTAGGAAGGAACCGGTGGCTGAGCAGACCGTACCACCAGGCAGAGGTGCCTGCACCACCGGTGGTAGGCCTATATACCGGTGGTATATACCGAAATATTCTAAAATTATTTTTTTACCCCCTGCCAGGCCTAAATTTGACAGAAAAGAAATAAAATCTATAAATTTCAAATGTTTATTATTTCCTTCATAGTCAACCAATAATACCATTTTATTTATTTATTCATTTACTCTTGCATAGAGCTTTCAGGATATATATGCATTTAATATTGAGGATATGCGAGATATTTGGATTGGCCTTTAGGCTTTGTGGCTTTAATCGCTACAACTTACAGCACAGTTGGAAGTGAGTAGAGTTAGTCAGGAAATCAACCTATTATCGCTCCACAACAGGTTGTTTTAGACGATTTTTAATCGTGTTCTGTTGACTTAATCACAAGCAACGTTCAGTAGAATTGTATTAAATGTGCGGGCAAGTACTTAACAGTGAAATAGTAAACTCTTACCTGTGTTTCGGACATTTACAACCAAAACACTCGAGAACCGCTCCGCCCACCAGATATCATGTGACAACTGGCATGCCTGGAACCAGCAGGTGGCAGCAGCGTCTACTTTAGTGCTGTCGTTTGCCACCACGCGTCGTTGTAGTGCATTTGCCGCCCCGTCAACTCATCCACTCACCAACTCGTCCACTGTCACATATCGCCCACTTACTCTTAAGGGGCCATTCAAATATTACGTAACACAAGAGGGGGGAGGGGGGGGGGGTCCAGAGATTTGTTACAAGTGTTACAGGGGGAGGGGGGGGGGCTCAGTGTTTACTTAACATTCTTTAAAATTAAAGTTAGAAGCCAGGGTTCGGTCAATTTTGATCTACCAACAATTTCGCTTAATCACTTGGGACTATATTAGTTTGATACATGATGATATAATAAAAGCAAAAACATCAATAGGCCCCTACTTCATATTGCTAGATTTTGACATGTTGGCAATTGAAGATAGTGTAGTGGGACGCTGTACTATTTCTATAGAACCGGATTGAGTTATTTTAGTAATGTCTGTTGTGGCGTATCCGGGCCGCACTCCTGTCTGGTGCCCATTATGTGATTACATAATCCGGCACCTGAGGATTGGTGGAGTGCGACCTGGTAATACGCACCGAGCCGAGACCGCCACGTGTCACCCGACATAACTCGGGTACCGTGTCGGTCCGGATGAACCGGTTTCAGGTTACCCGGAGTTCCTCGGGAACTCAAGTGTTTACGAGTAATGGAGTGGAGTTACATAAGGCTCAGTATATAAACCCATGGGTTCTACTACTCGAGGACCCAGTCTTGCTGTGCACTTCGGCCAGCTTGACTGTTCCTCAACAGAGATTCCTAGAACTCTGTTGTACTTTTCGGCCTATTCCTGCTGCTGCTCCTAACTTGGTGACCCTGCGTCTCTCTCCGTTCCACCCTTTGGGGGAACAAGAGGAGATAGACGCATTGGTGGATAACTCCGGGTCCGCCTCCCTCTGAGGAGTCCGGTCCATATGGAGTTTACCAAGATCGGAGAGAGCATTTGACATTGGGGACTTATAGATTAGACCGTGAGCGTATCACTCCTGTATGTTCATATGACACCTTTTGTTCGGAAGCATATTTGAATATCACTATCCGTCTGTATGATTACGTGCCGTATGTCAGAATGAATAAAGAGTAATTTCTGAACAACCTATTTTTGAATCTGGAGTTTTTCATAGCCGATGCCTATCTTAGAATAGCCAACAGCTACAATAGGACACCCTTAACAATAGCCGGCTATGGGAAAATCCCTATTTTTTCATCTTTTTTTCAACTTTTTGAAAAGTTTACAAATAATATCACAACCAAACTCCTTAGATCTTTAGAGGAGATCATTAGTAGGACAACCAATCCAAAGAAATTAGTTGTCATAGGTGAAACTGAAGAGCCATGGCCGATTTAGAGGAAAAACACAAATCTAGAAAATCACTTTGCAACACAGAAAAAAAATTGCCAACAATTTGTAACCAAAACCATAGCCATCTGTTCATAAGATCATGTGATACATTATACTATCAAAATAATAGCGATTCATTAATGAATTAACACAGTTTGGGAATTATTCAAATATTTTCTAGTCGGTCTAAACACCTATAATAGAGTAGCGCACATCTTTTAGCAACAAGTGTGGCATATAAAGGGTTAGCAAAGGTGAGTTAGGACATATATACAAGAGCGAAATATGCTTTTATGATGATTATAGGTAGTTTCACTTTTTTTTGCCACCAGGTGCCTTATGCATAGACCCTGGCTTCTACCTTTAAACTTAAAGGCGCACTGAGTCAGTGACCTAACCCTGCCGAGTTTTGCACGCAAATGACGTTGTGGGTTCAGTGCGCCTTTAAGTTGTGTGTAAATTTTGATAGCAGAATTACAGAATTGACCTTATACTATAAATGGAAAATCATTACAGTCACATTGACAAGCTGTTCAGCTGCTGACTCAGGGAGGTTGCACAAAAGACTACTGTAAATTGCCGGATACTACCTGCGGGTAGTATAGTATGTAAACCAAATCGCCAATGCAGGGTTCTCCCAAAGTCTAGGTGCGGGTAGTATGAGGGTTTTTGAATTTTTGTATTTTAGACATTGCTGTAAAATGACAATCCCCCTCCCCCAGCACATTGGGAGAGGGTAGGAGGGGTCATACTTTCCCACCCACTCACGGCTCCCACCCACAGCTCTAGGGAACACCTTTCGCAGTCACGGTTTTCTCTGCCCCCCCCCCCCCCCAAGCCCTACCCAATGCTCCAGCATACATTTTATAGTTATTTGGCAGTCACAGCCACCCCCCCCCCCTTACCCTACCCATGGCAGGTTGGTATCTTTTGCACTCTACCTGTTGCAGGAAGTTCAACATTTGGCTACTATGGGCTACTGGCAGTGCGGTTATATGTGATATCAATTTTCTCTGGTCTAGGTGTGGGTTATACGTGGGTTTTTCTTTAGGGGCACTCAGACCCCCAGTGCGGGTTATAGGATTCTCCTGAAGTCGGGGAGCGGGTTATACGTGAGATGCGGGTAGTATGTGGGAATTTACGGTAATTTGCGGGTATTAATTCCATGCTGAAGCATACAAGAATTTCACGAATTCTTAATTTCCTTGAATATAGCAAAATTATATACCCAGCGCAGTGGCGTAGGAAAAGGAGGGGGGCAGTGTGTATATATATGCTATATCATGTACATGTATAAACGCTGATGCTTAAAGTTAGTTGTAGTGGACCCCCCTGGGCCCCCTCAATGAAGAATTGGTTCCTACGCCTCTGCAGCGAAAATAAGTATGACCACAGTAGTTAATAAAAGCGTTTTTGCCACCACAACATTGTGATTGAGTAACCAGACTTTAGCGAGTGATCATTTTCTAGCGGGGGAGCGGGGCAAACACATTTTGGCCCCTTGACAAACGGGGAGGGGGGTAAAAGAATTTTAACCTCCCCAGTGAACAAAGAACGTTTTTTAACGTTCTAAAACGTTACAAAGTATGACGTTATTTCACGTTACATATAGAACGTTTTTTAACGCTGTTATATGGTTCACCAAAAACGTTTGTATTCACAACGTTATATAACGTTATTTAACATTCTATATGACTATGTTTTATCACTCAAATGATGAAAACCAATGAATAAATAGACAGTTTATGGAGTGATCTTTTTTTTTTTTTTTTGCATATGTGTGAAGGAATGCGGGCAGCAGAGACATTAGTGTACATAAGTAGATATATTATCCCCAAAACTGGATATAATATTATGACCATGGTAAACGTCCTGAAGTAGACCTAACCCATATAAGCTACATTCGTCTTGGTGGTAATTGATGAATATAATAGTACCAATAAATAACTACTACTATAAGTGTAGAATGGAATATTAATTCATGAGGCTATAATGAACTGAGTCTGAGGCAAGTTTGGCGAAATATGACAAGTTAACAGGCCAAAACACCGCAAAACACAGACGAAGACTCAGAAACAGTAATTCTTTAGGTCACAAGCAACAAGTTCATCTTTGGTGAGTTTGTGAGCTACCGTGGGGTGGAGGTAAACATCCACACATGAAGATTCCCAGTTGCCCTTTGCCTGAATGTCCAAGGGACTGTAGATAGGATGCACCCTCGTGCCTGACAGAGTGACTTGAGACAAGCTTGGGGTCAAGTCCGATTTCTGAAGACAAGTCTTTGATCTTGGAGTTGTAGGCACGATAAGGGAGACTAATTAGTCCACTGAGGGACTCATACATAAAGACATAGTCCTCTGGAGAAGGATGGTGAACACTCACCAGCTCCCTGATGTACTCAACAGGGCAATTAATATCATGTGGTCCCTCTTGAACTGTATATCCTTGGCTTTCAAGTTGTGAGGAGAGGGAGTCACATGTGATTTCCTGGGCATTGCCCTGAACGACAGTGTCAGTGCTGCCCAGAATACAAGATCAAATGGCGAGAAGGTGGTATTCACAAACTGGAACATGTCTAACAAGTCCTTGGGAGTGAGGGCATATTTTACCTTCCGAGGGGTTGACTCTTTGCGAGAAATGCCTCTGAGAGTAGCCTTTAAGATGTAATCATGTTCTTGAGTCGGCATACCTTTAAGACGATGCTCATTCCACACAGCTGATAAATAGTTGGGGATTGAAGATGGCGACAGTCTCTTAGCCAGGTATGAGGCGTACAAGCATGCTTGCGTTGTGGAGCAGGGATAGGGCTTCAAGTGGTAACGCTTGCAGAATTCCTTGTATGCCCGCCGCTGGAACTTCCTGGCCTTCTTAGTGGCCTTGGAGAGGGCGGCGTGCTGGTAGGAGCGCTGTCTGCAGAGCAGGCGTGAGAGTGAATGACCTGCAATCAATTGCAACACATATTATTATCCTTCAGGAGTTTGCGACAGAGGGCTGGATAACCAGTGTAGGCCAGCCGAGATAGGGCATCAGCCAGAGCGTTGTCTTTGGATTTGATGTATGTGGCAAACAGAGCTATGTTGAAAGTGAAGCAACACCAATAGAGTTCTCTGAGCCACAACATGCAGGTCTTGTTGGTACTTCGTCCTGTATTGACCATGGCCAAGACCTGCATGTTGTCTGTGATGATGTTGATCCGCTTGTTCGCTAACTGGGGACCCCACCGTTTGACCCCCTGGAGCACAGGCCACAGTTCGTAGATGTTTATGTTCTCACGGACTGGGTCAGAGAGTGGAGGGTCAGACAGATGGCTGCATCCGGCATCAAAGTCGATCTCTTTGGTGCTAGGCCAACCACCGTAGATCCAATCAAGGCCACACCAAGCCCCGAATCCACGGTATGACGAGTCGGAGGTGATGGGCGTATGGCTAGAAGGCTTGGGGATGAGTGACCTGCAGTTAAAGACCGAACAGAAGCTGAGCCACCAGTCCAAGTCCAGGCGAATGTCAGCAGTCAACTCCACTTTGCCATGCCGATCTGCTGAAGCACTCAAGTCAAAGACCCGACGACTGAAGGTACGGCCACCTTGTATTACATACGAGCAGAAGCTCATGTGGCCTCCTACACACTCTAGCTCTTTCTTGGTTGCTGACTTTTTGTTGTACACTACTTCAATGGCACTCTTTAGATTGTCCAGCTTGCTCTGAGGGAGAGTTAGGCTCATATCACGACTGTTAATGGTAATGCCTAAGAAGGTACATTCCATTGATGGCATCGTAACTTTGGGCCAGGACACTTGGAAACCAAGATGTTGTAGAGTGTCTGTCAGAATTACCCTCTGCCAGAGGCATTCATCGTAGGTAGCAGCCGTTATGAGAAAGTCATCGAGGTAGTTGACCACATTGGGGACGCCCTTCATCTGAACTATATGTACAACTAACTCTGAAATGGAGTTGAAGATTTTTGGGGCACACCTCAGGCCAAAGCACAAACGATTGTCTATGAGGTACTGGCTGCCCTTGCCATCATTAAAATCCCAGGCAAAGCCCTGGAACTTTGTCTGGTCAGCATGGACGTTGACTGACCTATATGCCGAGCTTATGTCGACGATGCACATGTAGTCAGACCTCGAGAGACAAATAACCACATCGTTGACTGAATTGTATACAAATGGCACATATGTGGTGTCCATGAAATTGTTGATACTGATATCATCCAGACGACTGCAGTCAGTGATGGGGCGCAGGGATCCATTGGACTTTGGCACTCCACCAATGGAATGCACACACTGAGGCCTTGTATCAACAATAGACACCCGTTGAGTCCTAATTTCCTGTAGTAGGTTGGCTGCCATCTGTGGTTCAAACAAATCAGTTAATATGGAATCGTAGTTGGTGCACTCGGAGAAGAAAGCTCTTCTTATTAGTAGACAAAGTAAATGCCATGTCTATCAGCTACGGTTTAAGTTTTTGAATGGGTGTTTTTTATGAGGGATGGGACATTTTAGCTCCTCTATCCAAAACAGATATTCTGGCCCCATATCTCCTATGCAAGAATTTAATTCAGCACCAGTAAGAGACCATCATAAAGAGTTTTTTTTACATTGAATCATCATGCACTCTTACTTTATCAATACACTACCACTTAACTCATCTGAAAGTACATTGTTACACTCCCAACCCTACTAAAAGTAGTATACCGATTAATTTCATATATTATCGTGTTGTAAATCAGTGGTTATTGACACGTTCCCTATTTGAAATGAAGGTATAAAGTAGTTTGTAAATTATAGTGGTGGTCCTAGCATCACAATAATACTTTAATGCTAAGATATAAGCCATAGTGCACCCTTATAGGACTGAGCCTTTTTGGCTCTCAATAACATATGCGTAAACTAATTGAGATTCATAATGAGGCATTACTATAATCTATCTCTACAACAAACAAATAAATCTGGCTTACAATGCAATAGTGTGTTAGGAAATTCCAGATGGATGCAGTACAATGAGGTCATTGTTAGGCATATGACATGTAACAGGCAACATATGCCCAAGAGAACATAAGTGATGCCACCACTGTGTTCTCATACCCTGGAAATGTGGATTTAGCCACTTTAATATTTGCAAAGACTGTGCATTTTGGCAATGGCTACCCCAATAGGGTACACAATATGCATGGAAAAGGAAATCTGATGATCCCATGGTATTCCTAGATCCTGAAAATGTGGACTTAGACAGCTTAAATGACTCAATAACATCATTTCTCACTGAGATATGGCCAGAATCGTGAATTTCGGTAATGGCTACCCCAAAAGGGTACAAGATATGCATGGGAAAGGAAATTGAATGCTTCCATAATATTCCTAGACCCTGAGCATGTGGATTTAGACAGCTTAAATGACTCAATAACATCATTTCTCACCAAGATATGACCAAATTCATGATTTTCGGTAATGGCTGCCTTTATCGGGCCCTATTTCAGAGAAAAATGATTTTTGTGCACAGCATTTAGGTCATACTAAATGTCTGGCATGGATGCCACCCTGTAACATTCCGTTCCTCCTAGAGTGACATTTAAAAATTCTGCCTCCAGTCTAATATGGTAGCCTTAGAGAAATCGCTACATAGTTCAATTCTTTATCAATAAAGTCAGAAAGAGAGCCTTATGCCGACTTGAGTACTGAAATTTCATCTAAAAACTTGTGTAGGCCTATAAGCCACACCCCCCATGCATGCCAATCATGTAAGCCGCACTGCCGATCTGACTTGCTTCAACCCCAGAATTTACGGTATTGACTATGTATTGTAACAGGCAGCAGAAAACGTCAAGCCCCATGTTGAGTCGAACCCCAGTCCCTCCGCTCTAGAGTTGAGAATGCTACCGCTGCACCACAGGGCCAGCTGCTTCTCCACTGCTCTGCTAAGGTACTTGAGCTACCACAGGCGGGCAATGTGCTCTCCACGCACGCTCGGGCTGCCCCGAGCAATACGTGCCCGCTACATTACTCCCCTTCAGACTTTTGCTAGGTCCGCGGACAGACATGTTACGCAGCAATCTGTGATCTAAACTATTCCCATACTTAGGAATAGTCGGCGAAGCCAGTCACCTGCCCTGAACATGTGTCTTTGGACGCTACGGTCTTAGCAGAAGCTGAACATGCTCAAGTACCCAACCCCAGGTTCGGTTCATCCTGGTCACGGCACCAATGTAGTTGGTCTATACCACTAGTGTGACTTCATGAGAACAAAAACCAGACAAGGTACAATCAAGCTTTAATATACGGCGACTTTATTTAACAAGCGTTCAGTATTATTTTACTGTAGTAACTGACGGTTATGATGGTGATCAGAACAAGATCTATAGAATAATACAGTTGGGTAAACAAGCTACAGCATAGTGTAAACCCGGAGTGCAGGGAGGTGTTGCCTCAGTAGTAACCAAACCTGAATGACTTCTCAGGGGAAGCAGTCCATCTTATATTCAGGGCTGTGGCAGTCACATGACAGTACCAGCAGCGCCACCAAGCGTTATAGTTATGTAATACGTTATGAAACCCGTAACGACATGTTACAGTCGGTAGTACCAGTAACCTCGGTATGTAGCCGAACATGATAACAACGGTATATGAAACGAACGGTCGGTACTCATTAAGGAATAAATAAAACATGTTATGAACAGTAATAGAACCCGTCTTGTGTTACATCATAACCATAGCATACAATAGATATACAAAATAACATAGCAGTCATAGCTGCCCGTTACAGTATCATTGTATGGGGTTGTAGCTGCTATAACCCTTTAAGGGCAGCACCATGCCTTAATGCATCTTTTGGATTTATTGTTTCCAACTCCGTTCCAACTTGATTCACAGCTGGTCCAAGACCTCTGCTATACATGCACCAAAGGCGTTTTATCTAGTCACAAATTTAGAATCAAGGCCAGATTCATCAATCACTACAAGTGACCACGATTGGTGAGAACAGCCCATTAAACAATTTCTTTGAACTTGCATATTTCGTTTTCCATTAAATTGTTATATGCTGCTAAAGGCCCTAGTAGCAAACACGGTGTGGCACCAGACAGGGCCAGACCATGTTTGCAAGTGTGGCCCGGAGTGGGCTAACCGATGGGCGCCCGTTGGCTTAGGGCACTGGGCTTTGGTGTGGCCCCAAATGGGCTGCCCAAATTGGGCTCAGATCGGGTTTTGGACGGGCTTCCCGAATTGGGCTAAGATCAGGTTTTGGATAGGCTGAAAGCGGGCGCAGATTGGGTTTTGGATGGGCTGCCCACTTTGGGCTCTGATTGGGTTTTAGACGGGCTGCCCACTTTGGGCTTAGATCAGGTTTTGGATGGACTGACCAATTTGGTGTCGCAGCACCAACTGATAATTATGGGTTTTTGGAATCTATTCAATCATTCCCAATATTTTCTTGTATTTTTTGAATAAGATATCCTAGGTCCTGCTAATCAACCCTAAGGCATTAAGCATACTCTTCCTATCCAATTGTGGAAGTATCAAGCAGGCCTATTATCACAGGTTTAAGCCACATGCATAGACAAGTGTCTATGGTGTACATTGGCCCTCAAAGCCATAGTTCATACAGTCAACTCCCTCCTAACGGCCACCCCTCTATAGCGGCCACCTCACCAATGCGACCATATTTGGAAAGTCCCAACCGTTTTCCCCTTTATTTTAATGTAAAAAAACTCCCCCTATTGCGGCCACCCCTCTAATGCGGCCACCCCGCCCTGTGGCCACCTATTTTACAGTACCAAATGAAGAAAAACTTCCTCTAATGCGGCCATTTGAAGAATGATTCAGTGAAACATTGAACTGTATTTCCAATTAGGTTAAACAAAAAAAAAAAGTTTTGTGCAGGTAACAGCCCCAAAAAATAGGTTAGGTACCAGTAGGTCGGATTTTTTTAAAGAAATTATTTTGTGAGGTGGTGAGTTAAGTTTAACATGCTTAGAATTATAGATCTAAAAATCAAAAGTTCAGAGAACACAACTTTTTTACATTGTTTGTCCTTACCAGTTACATATGTGGATCAACAAGGGAAAAGGGACCTCCGCGGGGGATTTTTAGTTCCAACTCTGGCCACCAGAGGGCTCCATATAGCCAACAATGTTCAAAATATCATTAAAATTGTTCTATACTACTTTTTGATGGAGAATACAATAAGCCATTTTAGAAAATTCCAACTTTAGTGAAAACCTTCCATATTTGGAATGTAAAAAGAAGGTTTTTGGGCCTAAATTGGTGTTTATGCACTTGTTGGTTGCCATGGAAACATAATTTGCATTCTAAATTGCATTTTTCAAGAAATTAATGATTACAGGCTCCACAAAGATTTCTATGCTGAAAACGGAATGTAAATCCCAATTTAAGATTAAAAGCTGTGACCAAATGTTTGAAAAAGTTTGGATATTTGGGAATTTCCATAATTATGCTAATTAGATAGAGATATCTCTAAAACAAAGTAAGATAGAGCTTATTGGCATTTGAGATTGGTCAGTGCCCACACATATTCAAGGAGCCAGTTCTCAAAAACTAGAAGTGGTACCTGCTAATGAAATATATCACTGGAAAGCTGATGACCTCAATTTAATAATTGAGTTTAACCTTTGGAGGACCCTTTTCCCTCAACTGTCCACATATTATGGATTCAGCCTACATTTGCCATGGGGGTGGGGGGGGATGGGGGGGGAAATGCAGAGGCCTAGCTTTAACACCTCGCAGGGCAGCCCCTCCCCCCCCCCCCCCGCCTCTCCCCCCCCTCCCCACCCAACGACACTTCCTGCTCATGTTCTGCTTGACTGACTGGGAGGTGACCCGAGGGAGGGGGGAGGCAGGGGCATGGAAAGCGGTTTCAAAGTAGGGGGGGACTGAGGGGTATTTTGACCCTTTTAGGCCCCTTTTTACTTGACCATTTTGGTTTGACCTTTTTTTGCAGTGTGTGTGTGTGTGGGGGGGGGCGACATGTCTCCCCCCTCCCGTTTGCCATGCCCAGGGGGGGGGAGGTTAACAACAAGTCTATTGTCTATGTAAATCGGACTCAAAGCATTGACTCCCTCCAGTGCAGCCACCTCGCTAATGCGGCCAGTTTTGGATAGTCCCAAGGGTGCCCGGATTTGAGGGAGTTGACTGTACCTACATGGGGCACATGAGTCTGGTATTAAGCAAATTGTAATGCCACAGAAATAGTGTTTACGTTGGATAGCTGCTTAGAGAACCTCCTTTTCATCATTCAAATATATGATCTATCTTATTTAACATCACTTTAACATTTTATTGTATTATTGTATAATGTCAATTTCATCTGGCTTTGTTGATATTGTAACGTAGTGACATTTGGTGTCAATCATCAGAACTACTAGAACAGTTGCCCTGTCCAAACCCAACCTCAGCCCACATCGGGCAGCCCGCTTTGAAACTGATCTGAGCCCAAAATGGGCAGCCCGATCTGGGCCACATTTCAGCCCAGCCATCTGCCCAACATGAACCCAAAGTGGGCAGCCCACTTTGAAACTGATCTGAGCCAAAATCGGGCAGCCCGCTTTGAAACTGATCTGAGCCCAAAATGGGCAGCTCGATCGGGCCACACTTCAGCCCAGCCATCTGCCCAACATGAACCCAAAGTGGGCAGCCCACTTTGAAACTGATCTGAGATAAAATCGGGCAGCCCGCTTTGAAACTGATCTGAGCCCAAAATGGGCAGCTCGATTGGGCCACACTTCAGCCCAGCCATCTGTCCAACATGAAGCCAAAGTGGGCAGCCCACTTTGAAACTGATCTGAGCCCAAATCAGGCAGCCCGCTTTGAAACTGATCTGAGTCCAAAATGGGCAGCTTGATTGGGCCACACTTCAGCCCAGCCATCTGCCCAACATGAACCCAAAGTGGGCAGCCCGCTTTGAAACTGATCTGAGCCCAAAATGGGCAGCTCGATCGGGCCACACTTCAGCCCAGCCATCTGCCCAACATGAACTCAAAGCGGGCAGCCCACTTTGAAACTGATCTGAGCCCAAATCAGGCAGCCCGCTTTGAAACCGATCTAAGCCCAAAATGGGCAGCTCAATCGGGGCCACACTTCAGCCCAGCCATCTGCCCAACATGAAACCCAGCTCAGTTTTGCCCAACTTCAAACAGCCAATCCGAGCTAAAATCAAATTGGCCCCGTGCGGGCTTGCTACTAGGGAAGGCATCCGGAAAACAATCAGGTGATGCTGTCACGTCAGTGTACCTGCCGTGTGTGATACACACCAGTTCTAATTTCGAACCAACTTTATGCAAAGAAAACCATGAATAGATGTGGCAAGTTTGTCATATGAAATGTAAGGTCAAAGGACATTAACATGTAACTAGCACGTGTTGATTGGTACTCGCATCAAATCATATCTTAATTAATGTGTCAGGGATATTTCTAGGGCCATGCAGCGTGTAATACAGGTATTTAAATGCAAAATGGTGCATTAAAACCCCAAATTGTATGCTCATTGGGGCGTAAGTTACCATAGAATACCATATTTTTGAAAAAAAGGTACCCACAATTCCAATATTCACTACCCAGAATTTTAAAATAGGGGGAATCATTAGAAAGCTAAAAGAAATCAGAAAATTCAAATTCCAAATAGGTATACTGAGAATTTGAAGTTTCCTGAATTTTCTAATGAAATAAATAGTCCCTCTCCTTTGCCCCCTTCTTCCTTTATCACCTCCCCATTCCTACCATGTATCATTACATTCATGTCAACTCTTCCCTCATGATGCATTTTACCCATGGGTTAGGAAAACGTGTGGCCAGGGAAAGTCTTGATGATTTGATAAAAAATGTTGTTTTAGATTTTCCTTTGATAGTTTTCATCTGCTGATATTTTGTAGCAATGTGGTCTTTAATTCATGGCATGGTGAGCAGTTATAGAACATTTCAACCTAAGATTATTATTGTGGGAACACTGCCATTTAATTGTGAAATTAACATTTTCTAAAAGTATAGTTAAATGGCCCATTAATTTTGAAGATGGAGCATTATTTTTCTTATAGATGCGCCATTGGCTCATGACATAAACATCTAGAAATATCCCTGATGTGTACATGTCACCATTAATTTATTGTGGTTAAAACTGATCTCAAGAACCTGGAAACATGTACTGCTAAGCAAATAAACAGGAGTAGCTGTTGCTAGGTAACCAGGTGTTCTAGAAACAAGCCAATAAGACAAAATGGATTCTTGGGGGCGGTAGATATAGGAACCTGTGTGTGTTAAATGTGTTTTACTAAGCGAATAAACAAAAGTATAACTGTTGCTAGGCAACCAGATCCAGCAGCCAAATATTTTCAATATTTTCAATATTTTCATACACTTTTTATAAAACCTCTAGTTTCTATGGGGTTACTTCAAATAAATTGAATATCTATACATTGTTTTAAGGTATGACAACGAAGTGTTCATAAATTGAGGTATTCTTTTACATAAAAATGATGGAAACAGTCGACAAATATTCCAAAATAGCTTGGATTTGTACCACCTTTCTTCAATCATGTGTGTGCCGTCCAAGGGGACCGGCAGACGAGGACAGGTGTGGGCGACCCTGTTGCTAGACCGAAAATACGACACAGATCAGGGTGAGATTCACCTCCACAACTTCTTCTGTACCATGTGACACCACCAGGACAAAGGTATCCAGGTAGGTGTTTACTAGTTACTAAGGTGTGTCCAGAAGCTAGGCCTGTTATTGGTCCTAGTGCTGGGGCAAGGTCAAGGCCAGGTGAGAACATACCCAGGCAGTAGACTTGCATAAGTCCTTTTGTTTATTTGAACTTATTTGTACACCTTCAGTGTGAGATACACTGTAGAATATATTGGACATGTGCCAGTATATTTTAAAGTAACTTGTAGCTCTTCGGTTTCGTCAATTGACTCATCAGTAGCATTTTAGGGTGCAAAAAAACTTTGCATATTTTTTATTTTTAAACAAAAAAATAAAAAATATAGAATACACCAAGACCTCCTTTATGGGATAGTATTGATAAAGGGGGTAGACTTGCACTGCATGTTGGTCAGTGTCAGTCTCTGGTCAGAGTGGTGCAATATACATTGATATTGCTAGAGGAAAAAAGGGATTTGTAGGCCTAGGCCATATATTATCCCTTTGGTCTCTATCTGGTAGCCCCTCCTAGTGAGAGAGGGGTGTGAAGTTGTGGGAAGCCATATGTTTGTAGTGACTAACATGTGGACTTCTGATCTGTGTCTTGGCCATGCGATTAGCACCAGAGTGCGATACACTGGGTATTAATTTTTGGTGAAAATTTCTCACTCTCCCAAGCCTAATGTCTGACCTCCCCTGTGTTGTACCATGTACCGGGGGGGCCATGCATCAAGCCCTCTCTTATGGAGTTGAGTGGCTTTCCGCAAAAAATTTGTGACGAGGCAATGGGGGTGCTAACCGCATACACTGTCCATGGTGTTCAGGCCGTATGGGGCCGTAGTACCAAGTCGATGAATCCAATTGAATTCAATCTTGAGTCGCAGACTCTTGGCTTTCTTACTGTGTGGATATTCGTGTATGAAATCCAGTATGTAGACCTTCATGTCCTTTTCTATGTCATGGCCTTCCTTTAGGAAGTGACGTTGGACATCGTTGACCACCTTGCCCGTCTTTGTGAAGTACATGTGGCTGTAAAGTCGTTTTTTGACCTTGTTTTTGGTCTGACCCACGTACTTGATGTTGCACTTGGTGCATTCTAAGCAGTAGATGAGGTTCGAGCTGTTGCACGTGACATTTGTTTTTGTCTCGAAGCTCAATTTGGAGGTTCCTTTTTGGATCCTCACCGATGTGTCTAGCATCGGGCAATATCTGCAGTTCTTTCTTCTGCAGACATTGGTGCATTTGGAACCTACTTTCTCTGTCGAGAAGGGGTTGTAGTTTGTGATGGCTCTCACCAGGTGGTCTCGCAGGTTTTTTGGCCTGCAATACTCTTTAACTACTTTTCGGTCCCAAATTTCCTTGGTTGATGTCGATCTTCCAAGAATGTCCCAATTTTTGTCGATCATTTTCACCAAGGTGTGATCATTGGGGCGGTAGGTGTTGATCATGTAGATCTTTTCTGAGTTTGTGTCCGGGGTGTCCTCCTTTACCTTTGGTTGAAGGAGGTCTTTCCGGTCGTTGGTGAGGCATTTCCGGAATGCCTCATCCAGGATCGCTTCGGGGTATTTCCGTTCGCGAAAGTGTTGTTTCTTGATCCTGACATGTTTCAAGAAATCTGCTTCCCTGGTGCAGATTCTCATTATTCTGAGAAACTGGCTGTAGGGTAGGCTCCGCTTGCTTGATGGCGGATGTGCCGAGTCATACAGAAGGTATCCGTGTGAGTCGGTGGGTTTACAGTATAGGTCGGTGTACATCTTTCGATCTGTGCCGAATTTTACTGTAGTGTCCAGGAAATTTATCTCAGCACTTGAGTATTCCGAGGTAAATTTGATGGTCTCGTGGGCATTATTGAGATATTCTAGCCAGTCTTTCAGGCGGTCTACACCGTGTGACCAGGTGAAGAATATATCGTCAATGTATCGTACCCACGTAGAGGGTTTGTATTCGTGGTGTTCCAAGAGGTTTTCTTCAAGGGATGCCATGAATAGGTTTGCGTAGGATGGGGCCAGCCTCGTCCCCATGGCAGTTCCTCCTATTTGTAGGAAGTTGGTGCCATTGAATTGGAAGTTGTTCCTTTTCAGGACCAGTTCCAGAAGGTGTATCAGAGAGTCATTTCGAGGTTTCTCGAAGCTTTCTCTGTTCAGTACCAAGTGTTTCCTCACACTTTCGATCCCCTCATCATGGGGGATGTTGGTGTAGAGGGAACTAACATCGAGAGTGCCAATGATGGTGCCTACTGGCAGTGCAGCATTGCTCTCTATCTTGTTTATGAAGTCTGTGGAGTCCCTGACGTAAGATTTTACGTCTCGCACTATGGGCTTCATAAAGCAATCCACAAAAGCGGAAATCTTCTCCGTCGGGCAGCCATTCGCACTAACGATTGGTCGTCCCGGGGGGGGTGAGGATGTTCTTGTGGATTTTTGGGAGGAAGTATATCTGTGGTGTGCGAGATTTTTCACACACCAGTAGATCGGCTACTTCTTTGCTGATCTCATTCTGAGCCAGCATCTCCAGGATCACCTTGTTTATCTCTTCTTGTGACTCCTTTGTGGGGTCATTTTTCAGACGCTGATAGGTATTCCCATCGTTTAGCTGTCTGAAGGCTTCCTCTACGTAGTCTGAAGTGTTCATCACTACAAGGGCGCCCCCTTTGTCAGCGGGTTTGATAGTGAGGTCGTTGTTTTTGCTGAGGCTTTTTAGGGCCTTGCGTTCTTCAGCCGTTACATTCTGTTTTCGGTTGATGACATTTTCACTCTTCGCTAGGCCTATTTCATTATGACTAATGAACGTCTCCAAATTTGCGGATCCCGGTGGGGGGTTCCATTTGGACGGGGGTTTGAATTTTTTCAAGTCCTCCGTCTTGGAGTAGGGGGCGGTGGTGGGCTGATCAGTTCGTTCCTGTTCAGTCACCTCAGCCGAATTCTGGTTTTTAGAAAAGAATTGGATGGTCCGCAATTTCTTGTGGAATGCGTCCAATTCTCTTTTAAGATCACCTGGTTCGCTGCGGAACCTGGTGGGGCAGAATTTTAAGCCTTTTTCTAGCAGGCTTATTTCCACATCCGTTAGGTTATGGTTAGAGAGATTTACCACCAGTTTGCTTGTGCAAATGGGGGCGGGTGGGTTTTTCCCGGCATCCCTTTCTAGGGGTGCCGGGGGGTTCTGACTAGTGGGGTCTCCTCTGGGAGTCTCCAGTGTCAGGACCGGTGATTGGATATGGATTGTGTTCTCTGTGTACATATTTATATCATCATCACTATTGTTGCTATCTATGTTAATTGATAACGAGGGACTATTGAGGTACTGAGTATTAGAATTTAATGCCAAATGATTGAGTATGGATAAGTTATTGTCCATAAAGTCTGTGTGAGAGTTCACTTGTTGCTCTTCCTCTTGTTGAAGAACTTGTTCTTCTTCTTGGGAGCGGACTTCTCGTTCTCCTTGTTGGCTCGCTTGTTCGGAGGAGCATGTTTGGGAGAGTCTTTGGCCTTCTTCTGTTGTTCGTGTTGGTGTCCGAAGGTTCGGGGGCCTTTGCCTTCTTTTCCAGCTCGTCCCCCCAGTCCTGAAAAGGACGCTTGCGTCCACCGTCAGTGCTGGTAGTTGCCTTGGGTTTGATGGGTTTCCCAGAGGCGATGATCTCTTTGTCAGAGATCTTCAGGGCGGTGTCGGAGGTCAAGATCTTATTGTAGATCTCTTGAGTCTTCTTTGACTCCCGGAAGATGCTCTTCTTGACATCGTCGTCCGCCCGTTTGAGTACTGCATCAGCTGCTGTCTCGGGGGTGAGTTTTTTTTCTCGTGGTGGTTTCTACATTGGAGCAGGCCATGGCGGATTGCTCCGTCATGGTCTCCTGGGCGTCCTTGAGTAGTTCGACCATTAGTGTCTGCACCTCCTGACTCTGCTGCTTGCGTAGCTCAGCAAACCGCTGGTTGAATTTCTTCAACTTGGTTGTATAGAATGGTGGGGGCTCCAAACCCAAGGTCCACCTTTCGTGAATGCCTTTGGCGAGGCATCCCGTCATCCAACCCTCGTGGATGTTCAGCTTTCCGGCCTCCGTCGCGTTGTACTTGTGAGTCGCGTAGGAGTCGGCGCATGAGTCGGGTAGTTCCCCTACGCTGAAGGCCTACTGTAAAATACAAGAGGAGTTGTTTTCAGCATGAGAGGTTGTACTTACCACTGTGTCGGGGTATTTGAACTTTGGGTCCGTTTTGTACAAAAGTGTTATCTTTTGTTTCAGCATTTCTAAATGGTTATAGTCTTGCTGCAATTTGGCCTGTTCAGATTGATCAGATTGATCATCGCGGGTGTCGCTCTCAGACAGCGACTGCTCGCCGCTACCAGCTTCAGCGGGGCGCGGGGAGCATACATTATTCATATCGTTCGAGTCGTCGTCGCTGTACCCGGGTAAAACGATCGATTTATCGTGCGATTCGAATGTATTTGCGTCTGCTTTCTCATTTTGATGAAAGTTGTCGCATGTTGCGACCGATTCTGTGCTTTTTAGGCGGTTGTCGGTCGGTGTGCGACGACTGCGTTTGCGAGCCTCGGTATCATTCAATGTATGCTCCCTTGGATCGTCAACAATGCAGTTTGTCGGCGTGGAGAAAAAAGACCAGGCGGAGAAGATACATAAACATTTATAATAGGCTTCACTAAAATTGTACTTTCAATTTGTTGCATCTTGGGTGCTGGATCTGTAGCAACAAAGGCAATAAGACCAATAGATTCCCTGCTTCCAAATTAGGGGGGACAAGTATAGTCAATACTGAGCTGGATAACTATTGGGGAATGTTCAAAAATTACGTCACTGCTAGGTGGGATTGGGGTTGTTTTAGTCTGGCATACAAATGGAGTTTATAACGATGACAAAGGGGTGGGTGCATCCTGGAAATATCCCCCCCCCCCAAAAAAAAAGCTAGGCAACCAGCTGTCCCAGCAACAAACCAATAAGGCCAAGGGGGGGGGGGTATGGCCATACACTGGTTTCATCAGTGGTCAACAGTAGATAGCGCTAGTGTCGACCTGGGTAGTTTCCTCTGTCTACAGGGGCTGATCTGGTTACCCACACTTTCTTGGTCAGCCAAGGGGGGGGGGGTGAGAGAAGCCCCAGCCACCTTGTGGTGACAGGACCAGACACTGGAGGAGGGATACTTACCCCAGAGATACGATTTTCAGGCCTGTGATAATGATTAACACCATCCCCTGTGGTGGAGTAAGGTACATTTAATCACCTTGGTGCCCCCTATGGGCCGGTTTTGTTTATGTTACCAGTCAACACCCACACCCATTAACCTCCTCCTGCACCCCTCCTCTTGTTATGGTTTTACACTCATATTTATCATGATCTAAATCATTTTTGAAATAAGATATTGATCCAATATCAGAGGCATATATACTTACACTATTTCCCTTTAGACATGAGAAATTTCTAAGCCAGGGGAGTATTATTTCTATATGATTATTGGCATATTGTGAGAGGTGTCTCTGCCCCCATGTTGAAGACCACATCCGGAGGTTTTGAACAATTAGGTAAAAGTATAATATTTAACTGCAAACATACTGTTTTAAATAATTATTTAATCTATATTTCATAAATATGTGGATAAAGTGATTTTATTAACATATGTAGTGGACCTTCACAAAAATTGAATTTACCAATGTGTGCTTTCACCATTTCTCACAAGGGGTCACTTTTGTGTGCACTCCTTTGAGGCGGCAGTTGCTAGGGAGAGGAGTGCATTTGGAGGTTTGAGTGGGACCCTAATAAGTGAGATTTCTGTTGTAGATTGCACCTAATAATAGGACTGTGCAGGCAAACAACAGCCATGCGGTTGAAAATGTATAGGGTATATGAACCATATCTCACCCAGTTACAACTAATACACACATGATTATTATCATAAATATAGGCATGGCCCTCTAACGAGATCCCTACTGTCTTTCTTACATCACATCATTATAGAGAAAAATACAGACTGATACAACCAAGGTATAATTTACTATCATACGGTGAGGAGTAATGGTTACTATCATGGTGCAGCTACCCAAGCACGTGGGGGCATTGTTTACCCACAAGAGCCGGCCCTGTAATGTAGCAGCCTGTCTGGGGTACGAGGCTGTCCCCTCCTCACCATACACTCACACTGACTACTACAGCGGCCTTGGGGGGGGGCGGGGGGGGGGGATTCCTTCAGTTAAATATCAATCTATTCCAAGGGAAAGTGTCCATTTCTGGCCACTAGACAAGGGTTCACAAGGAATTTACTGTGAAAAGAGTGTTATCTTGTCGATCTGCCTCTTGTGAAAAGGGTCTCACACTTGAGATGATGTTTGCACATACGCAAAATACATATATAGGGAGTGGCCCCCCCCCCCTGTGGTTGGTTGCCATCCAATGTGACGTCATATTGGGCAGGAGGGACTGTAGTTCATGTCCCTCTCTCTAGGAACAGCACATGCACTAACATTTTAGGCAAGAGAGTCACTGACAGTGGTCTTAACTTAATCATTATAATGAGGAAATATATATACCCCCCAGGTGTTGATTTTTATATGAATCAATCAGTAAATATACCAAGGTACCCGTTTATAGGACAGCTAATTCATAGAATTGGCGAGAAATGGTCGGGACTAGGTCAACTCAGTGGCGGCAATCATACACTACCGCCCCCTGTGAGACGCTCCCTCATCTTGTGACGTCACACGCAGCGTTCCTTATTTTCTGCTGCTCGACAAGAACTGTTGGGAATTTGATTTGATCCCGGTATAGGTGTTTATTTAAGTAGTTAATCCGTTATTAAGATGGCAAAAACCCGGAAAACTCCTGGGCAAAAGACTCCTCCCCCTGCTCGGGCTTCGACTAGAGTCAAAAAACCTACCAAGAAGGCAGCAGCCGCTGCGGCAGAAAAGACAGTGACGCCGCCGCCGAGCCCAATGTCGGCACGCGTCGCTGCCCTTGAGACTGGTCTTGGTGATTTGAAGACGCGCGTTGGCTCTGTCGAATCCATCTCTACCGCTGTGTTGAACAAGCTTACCATCCTTGTTCCCGACCCCAAGCCCGGACTTCCCCCGGTCTCTACCGCTGCAGTTATCGTCATACCGCCGGTGAGTGTTGCTCCTGCTGTCAGTGTCACCCCGACGGCGAGCCATGCTCCTGCTGTCAGTGTCGCCCCGACGGCGAGCCATGCTCCTGCTGTCAACATCAGCGGGCCTGGTGTGCTCGGCGCTGCGCCTGTCACCGTCACTGCTACGCTGTCAACCCCGGCCGTCACTCCCGCTGTAACCGGCCCCGCGGTGGACTACCGCCCGGTTGGTGGCGGTAAGGCTCCCTCCGCTGCTGCGGGCTCTGCTGCCAACGCAGCCTATAGTCATCCCTACTCAGCTCTTGGATACCCGTTCTACACTCAGCAGCCTCCTCCGGCACTCCCAGTGACTACGGCTGGACTCCAACAGCCTCTACTTAGGCCACAGCCTGCTGACGCTGAGCTCGGTGCTCTGCTACAGGCGGCGGCCCCTCCGCTCCCGCAGTACCGACAACAGCAACAACAAGGGTATGGCCCCCTTCCACTCAGCTCAACGCAAGCCAACAACCCTGCTGTCAACCACCAGGTACAGGTTCTCCTGTCCAACACGGCACACCAGCTATCTGGTATGAAAGGTAAAAATACTCATCCCCACGATTATATCACCCGTGGCCCACAATGTGCTAAGACGTCCCTTGACTCCCTCACTGTAGCTGAATACTTGTTTGGACTCTTCAGGCTCATGCGTGACCCACAAACCCCTGCCGAGGTCAGGCCTAAGATTGCCGTCCATGTATACCAGGTTATAGAGGATGCCGCTGAATACTCATGGGGTCAGGTGAGACGCTGGTCTGAGGATGTCTTGACAAAAATAGCTACAGGAAGGTTAGGCTGGCTCCTTGATGATGGTCCTATTCATGATCTGCGCATTCAGGGTGCCCAGTTTGCGGCTGGTAAGCTACACCAGGTCCCGGTGTCTGCCTCCCAGGCTCAGCCCAGAGCTTCCTCCAGTGCCCAGCCTACACACCAGCAGGATAGGCCTAGGCGTCCTGCCCGCCCCGCTGCAGGACGCACTGATGTGCCCTGCCCTGCGTACAACAAGGCAGGTGGTGGGTGTCAGAAGCAAGACGGCCATATGGAAGGTGGTACACAGCAGGGACATCACTGTAAGCATTGCAGGAAGCATCTTAGCTCCATTTTCTTCCACCCAAAATGGGACTGTAGAAATAATAGAGCACAGCACTCTCATGGCGGTCAGTTCTTTCGGTCCCAGGCCGGACAGGACCGGCCAGGATACTAGCTCGCTTTGTGTGACAATATGTGAACCCGGAATTACCCCTGGTGACAATGATCATATCTTTCGCCCCTCGACTACCCCCATGCCTGTATGCTTGAAGCCTGAGTCTCGATTGCCATGCAGTCTGGACCCAATGGCCCCGCCCTTCGTCCCACATGCTCCTGGCCTACAAGAAAGACCCGGAAATAAAGCATGTGCAGCAAAAACAAATGGTGATAGAGTGTCGGCCCGGCCTAGTGACCACAACAAGGCCTGCACCACTAAACCAACACAGGTAAAGAACTGCTCACAACGCCTCCTCGACCTGGCCCATGGCTCGGTCACCAAACAGGAGCACAACACTCAGTCTGGAAAACCTGGCCCTGCTGGCCCGGATATTATGCCTGCTGTGCTGGAAGATACACTACCTCCCTTCCAGTGCCATATCCCATGTGACTATAACCAAGATCTGCTCATACATGCAGATGTGGATGGGTCTGATCTTAGTGTAGCTGATGAGTTTAGACCAGCCCTAACGGGTCTGACCCCGGCACAGTATGCACCAATAAGAGCTAAGTTCTGGCCAACTATCAACAAGGCACAATGGGAAAGGTTCCCAGAGCAAGCAGCTGCATATACGGCGGTGACAAATACTGGCCTACCAAATAGGTTCGTAGCCAAGGTCACCCTACCGTCAGGTCTCAACCTACCTCAGTGGGAATATGAACTCAGAGACTATGATGACAAGGAAGTCTGTGATTTCTTAAGATATGGATGGCCGGTTGGGTATACCGCCCCTGGCCCTCCTACACCAGCCACGTCGAACCATGCCTCTGCCCAACAGTATGAGGCCCAACTTCAAAGCTTTGTTGACACTGAACTGGCCCATGGTGCTCTCCTGGGCCCATTCACGGACCTCCCCTTCCAGCCCTGGACCCATGTAGCTCCTATACTTACACAACCAAAGAGGGGGTCCACTGATAGGCGTGTAATCCTAGATCTATCCCACCCAGAGGGCGAGAGTGTTAACTCAGGCATTACAAAGAACTGCTTCGAGGGATGCCACCGCCCCTATACTCTCCCTTCCGTTGAAGACCTGGCGGTCAGGGTTAGGATGCTCGGATCTGGCTGCTATGCCTGGAAGGCGGACATGGCCCGTGCCTACCGCCAGCTGAGATGTGACATTGGTGACACCCCCCTGCTGGGCTTTAAAGTAGCTGGTAGTATCTATGTCGACATCTGCCCCTCCTTTGGGTGCCGCCTCAGTAGTATGGCCTGTCAGAGAACAACAGCTGCAGTCAGCTACATCATGAGGACCCGTGGATACTGGACTCTGGTATTTCTAGATGACTTTGTGGGGTAGAACCTACACTGCAAGGCGCCCTGGAGGCATACCAGGCATTCCTCACGCTGGCGGACAAACTGGGAATCAAGCTGGCACCCAACAAGTGTCAACCCCCCACGGTAGCTCTTGAGTGGCTGGGGTTTTATATTGACACCAGCCTGATGATCCTCTCAGTCCCAGACACCAAGCTCAGAGACATCCTCACTGACTGCGAACAGTGGCTGTCCAAGAAGAAGGCCACTAAGAAAGAAATCCAATCCCTCACGGGGAGGTTGGTACACATCTCAAAGTGTGTGCTCCACGCTAGACGCTTTATATGTCGCATCTTGGATACCCTTCGCACAGCCCCTGACACAGGCGCCATAGAGCTCTCGGTTTCATTCAGAGCCGATGTCAAGTGGTTTCTCAAGTACTCTGAACTCTCCAACGGTGTCCACCTCCTACTCCCTGACCACAAAGAGTTTAAGGTTGAGTGTGACTCGTCCCTCCTGGCGGGCGGAGGAAATACTGAAAAGGAGTACTATACCCTCCCATACAGTGCACCACACTGTAAGCGCTACACAAATATTACCCAGCTCGAGGCAGTCAACATTGTGACGGCATATAGGACTCTGAAGCCTGAATGCTCAGCTGGAATGAAGATCATAGTGTACACTGACAACATGGGTTCTGCGCTGGCCCTTCGATCTGGAAGCACCAAGGATCCAGCCCTGGCGGCCTGCTCCAGACAGTTATGGCTGGAGGCAGCCATAAGCGACCACACAGTGGAGATCCGTCACAAACCTGGGGCCCTCATCCCCCTGGCGGATGCTCTGAGCCGCTATCATGAACCACAAAAGAAGGCCTACGCTGATGCGCAAGTACGCATGCGTGGACTCATCAAAAAGGAGCCAGCTCTCCCACACCCCTTCTTCTTGTCAATATGAATGTTCTACATTGTATGTTCCTCTTCTCCCTACAGAGAATCAGCTTGGTGCTCAGGCTGTGGCTTCATACAATGCAGCAGTCTCCCACTCAACCCTCCACAATAGACTCACACATGCTACGACTTACCTCACCTATGCAGTCTACTATGGGGTGGACATCTTATCCCCCTCCATCCTAGATGCCTGCATGTTTCAACAGTATCTGGCGAACACCCTAAAAAGTAAAGTGTCTCGTAAGTGCTACACGTCTGGCGCCTCTATCTGGATTAGAGAACATGGCGGGGATCCCACAGCTCTACAGTCCCTGGAGGCTAAAACTGTGGCTAAAGGTGCATTCAGACTGGTACCCACCCTTCCAAATCCAGCGCCACCACTTACACCTACTGACCTTATAATAATATGTGACTACCTCCAAAGGTCTCCACTAGGCCTACCGGTAAAGGCAGCGGTGACTATTGGATTCTTTGCATTTCTTAGATCTTCCAACCTGCTCTCACCATCTGCACTGATGTGGACAGGTCCTCATACTCTAACTAGGTCGGATGTCACCTCGACCCCAACAGGCCTAATAGTTGTCATAAAGTCCTCAAAAACTATCCTACCGGGCATGGCGCCTACGGTGCTCCAACTGCCGAGAATACCCGGTAGCTCAGTATGTCCAGCCTCTGCCTGGGAGGCATATGTGGCTCAGTACCCGGCTCCCCCCAATGCTCCTGCATTCACTCTCCATGATGGCTCCCCTCTCACACCCACACAACTAGTTGCTGTCATGCAGACCGCACTATCTCTAGCTGGCTGCCCATACGCCCTCAACATACGCTCTCACTCCCTCAGAAGGGGTGGGGCTCAGGCAGCCCAGCTGGCGGGTTGTGAAAACTCTCAAATTGCACATCAGGGTACATGGAAGTCTGATTCAGGTTTAAAAGCCTACATACCAACGTCAGTGTCACGTACGGTAGCAACAAAGATGGCTACATTATTTGCCCACTCCAAAAACACTGACTAAACGCACTCATAGTGTCATACATGTATATTCATATATTCTAAGGTAAAAGTTGTACTACCATTTGTGTTGGTCATCTACATGTGTGTATCTGTTTAACATGTGATTCACAGGATAAAAAGCCAATCTATAAAACACCTCGTCCAGTTTATCATTGGACAGCTAATTCATAGAATTGGCGAGTAATGGTCGGGACTAGGTCAACTCAGTGGCGGCAATCATACACTACCGCCCCCTGTGAGACGCTCCCTCATCTTGTGACGTCACACGCAGCGTTCCTTATTTTCTGCTGCTCGACAAGAACTGTTGGGAATTTGATCCCGCCCACCCACGCCTTGAAAAGGTACTTCGCTTTATAAAAGCATGGACTTGTATTACACTCCAAAAACACTGACTAAACGCACTCATAGTGTCATACATGTATATTCATATATTCTAAGGTAAAAGTTGTACTACCATTTGTGTTGGTCATCTACATGTGTGTATCTGTTTAACATGTGATTCACAGGATAAAAAGCCAATCTATAAAACACCTCGTCCAGTTTATCATTATAGCGAAACAACCAGTCAAAAACCTCCGGATGTGGTCTTCAAACCTATGGGGCCCAGGGGCAGGGTTAGGAGTTAGCCCCTGTAACCAGCTGCTCTACAGGGGCTCCCCCTAGTGGGACATGGCTGATGAAACAAGTGTATAAGCCTTTTAGGGGCAATGTACAGCAATGTCTATTATGTGGGGGATGCGCTTGTGTCTTCTATTCATTTTGACTACTGGTAAATAAATGTTTTTGATGTAAAACGATTCTGAAGCTAAGCTATGCCACCCAGATGTCTGATAAAGAGATTTGAGTTCCTTAGACATATGCCAATAAATAATGATCTAGCTTTAGTCCCTAAAATTGCGCTGAGAAACCCACGGGATCACTGACTCCATGCAATAGTAATGATATTATTGTTATGTATTAAGGAGTCAAGTTGGATAGGTACCTGAATACCAGCCATATTAGCCAGATAAAAAAAGACTTCAGTAACAAATTGTTGAAGTCGAACAAGTTCAAGAAATGACATAAGAAGGATGTGTGTATTAAGGTCAGGCGGAAATACCAATTACTGGGAATTATGTGGAAAGAACCTATCAATAGTGAAGCACAAGAACAACGAATAGTTAGAAGTTTGTTAAGCAAAGAGCGGATTTTTACCCCAAATCCCCCTACCATTGAGGTGTAACAATCTGGGATAAATTGGGCTACACTGTGTGAAGATTACTAACCTAAAAACTACCGGTAAATACAGTTTCAGGTTGGCAATATCAACGGTGACATTGGTATAATGTACCATCGTAAGTGCTAATTCACACAAGCTCAAAATCTGTTCTTATCCCATCAATCTCATCCCTTCATCTTATTATAGGTCTATGGGACATGTGCTAATCAAGGAAATTCCTGTGAACCCTGATTGCAATACGAGGGGTACATGGAAGACCACTCCCTGGAGTTATTGTGCAATAAACTTCAATTTGCACATTGCCTTCTTGTCAGTGTACATTTTCATATGTAATCAGAACAAGACAACTGAAACATAGAAACAACATTCCAAATCATTTTTATTATTTTTTATTTTATCTTCATTTCACATTCATGGGTATAACATTGAAACACACTTCCAAGCGTCATACAAAATGTCATGATTTATTTGGAATGAATCAAGACATGACTGGTTGATGTATAACCGCTCAGAACCTAATCTCGTGTCTGACATTGATGTATATTACATGTAGTTAACATGAAACATGAGTGTTAATGCACGGCTCTGTGCGGCGACACTAATAATGATGATAGATAGTATTACCAGAAGGATTTGTCAACTGGGCACATAATAATCTCCTTACCACTTTGTACAAAATTGCCCAATAATTATGACATTTCAGATTAGACCTATGGAAGTTATTCAGAGAATTCTGCTATGGCATTTTTCCATTTTTGTATTTGTAAAACACAGTTGGAAGATCTATACTTTGTTACAGAACATTGCATCTCTGAGGGCTAGGCCCAAGTATGTTACCAAAGGGAAGTTGGGGATGCATTTAGAAGTTCAGGATGTGCAGGAGTATCGACATATATACGGAATGAATTATTGTACAATCACCAAATAAAATCTGAGACCTTAGAGTTGGTTTTGGGCAAAATCCTGAAATCAACCACCATCCGCTGCGTCCATTAGTCATAATTTTAAACATAGCCGACATGAATTGCAAGGCAATGGACCCTTAAGTAGTTCTGCAACGGAAGAAACAGGGCAGGACAGTTTTACTCATTTTATATATTTTACTCCTTTCTACCATTTAAAAAGAAGTCTCAATATAAGTTACTCTAATTTGATAAGGCAATTTCCGGAAACAATAGATTGGAGTAGGTCTACCGTTCTATCTCAGGGGAAGAGATATCTATTTTTATGTCTATCCACTTAATTTGGTGACATACCTTGAAATGGGAGGCTCTCCCATTGAGGTGTTGCCATGGTTATCTGCTGAATGTAATGATACACAATATGTGTCGAGAGTTAATAAAATGGTGGCACATATAGAGTCCTAAAGGTGCCTTATTTGGAAAGGAAATATCGGTTCAGCCTGCACATGGCTTTAAGTCCTGAGCAATGCAGTTGGCTAAGCTATAATGTAGGACAGCCATCAGCGTTTTCCTCTTCATATATTGTCGCCATATAGAATAGAGACTCTAAGAACCTGAGTGAGACTTATTCATTGAAAACAGCTGATCCAAAACGCTTACAAAGTATCAGCCTACTGTGTTTGTGTATACATGTGTATAGCTAAAGAGCGAAACTGTCTGTGTTCTACATCAAGAAGGGCATCGGATGTCATGTACAGTCATACAAAAGCTACCAGCCAATCAGAGGGTAGCTTCCTTTTCCGGACTATGGGTGAACTGTATAGCCATCGATGATTGGCTGGTAGTGAGCGAGGCAATGGATGTACAGTGTTACTGCCGACTATAGTCAGGTTATGAATAAGCTTGCAATGGTCAACGCCAAACAGTTGTAGAATGTTTTTGTTGTTGTTGTTGTTGAAACTATGTACAATGTGAGATGAGGTTTGGGTGATGAGTACATCTAGGGGGCCTCCCGAACACAAGGAGACGATAGATGAGGTTGAATAGACAAAGTCTGCTTTTACAGTGCTTATCTCCTAAAGAATGACAAACACTGACTTTATAGCCACCAATCCAGTCTAAGGCTAAAGCTAACACCACCCACTAAGGGAATCAGATTGATTCCCTGTTCATTCAGTACTAAACCATACTATTGGCACTGGGTTTCAGTTTCAGCGATGTCTCTTAAATAGCAAGGGAATGGCCGGAGGAATGCATGGAACTTGCCCCGCATGGGTAACACAATCTTTAACACCCCGTTTAGTAACAAATAAGATATTTAATTAAAGGTATTGCTAGGGCAGGAGGTGCGTAGGAACAATATGGCGGAGAGGACCAAAGAGAGGCAGTAATGTCCCCATAGTTTGTGCCTTTGCAACTATCCACATAGTAAATAATTACGGATGACCCCCCACCTCCCCAATTTGGCAACTGTCTTTTCCCTGTATTTCAATATACAATATAACTACCGGGTAGGCCATGTGTGTGATTTGACTCTATTGTATGCAGTTATACCATATATTATTAGTTATCGCTCTAATTGGTATGAACACCTAATAATTTCCCTCACAAATATGGTCAAATACCAATTCAAAAACGTCTACGTATATTTAGATATAAGTTTGCATTCATCCACACTTGCCGAGAAGGAGTTCTATGTGACAAAAGGATAAAGAGCTTTGTATGATTGAAATCACAATGGTCTGAAAGCAGAACGATAGATACCTAGAAAACGCAGGTCAGGGACACCCTTACGGAGAATATGACTTGTATATGGTTCGATCACAGATATTCCTCCCGCAATGAAATATACCATGAGAGTCTTTGCATAATTTCATGTTACAGAAATGCTTCCAATATGGCGGAATGAAGAGAAGGGTGTTTGGATGCAGTACAATATTATGGTGTTTTATGTCGTTAATATTGACCTACCTAGGAGCACTTAGTACTATGTGTTACATTACCTACTAGAGTGACAGGAACACATTAATCCCAAATCCAATATGAAATTTTGCAAACGTAGGCTCATTAAAAAAGGAGGTAACATGTTAAAAGTTACTCAGTTTATCAATGCTTTCAGCAAATGCCATCGAGCCCTTTTACAGATGAAAATAGCTGTCATTGAGTTGATGTGTTAGAAAGGCAGAGGCCGAGCCAAATTAAGACAGTTCACGGTTTCAGAGGACGACAGTGACCCTTTTAAGCTTTTCAATATGTCTTCATCATTGGTATAATTGCCTGCATGTTGTATTGATGTCGATGGCTGGTTAATAGTTACTCCATGCTGTCCCCTTTATGGGTGGACACGTTAATTCTGCTGTACAACCACAAACTCGTACTTAATTATATTCATAGTATATCAAATCTGCTAACAGTATACCGTTAAAAACGCATGGGCCTGAGACTGTTTATACAAGCTTCACATCACTAAGACGTCATCTTTGAAAAATATTTAACATCATTTTCATTTTTCTCCGTATTCACAGCGAATATGAACGTGCCAGACTTCTGGACTGCCACTACATCTATATCAAAGTGCAGCGACGAAACACGATGGTTTCCCTATGCTAGATTCCCAGTGAGACATACTAGAACTAAGTCTAACATGATTGCCTCGCCAGCCCGAGAGCAAGCGGAGACACGATCTTTAATGACTCAATGACATCTGTTTTAAAACCTACTATGGACATAACTTTCTTAAGAGCACTTGTTCCATTGATTGAGCTCTGTGGACAGAATTCCGGCTCATCGGGTCTGCGTGATTCCTAAAGCGGACCTTCCACCAAAGCCGACTTTTAACCGGTCTAAAATCGTGTACAATTATGTTCCCCTCAAAATTGGCCTAAATAGTTTACCTTGAGAGTGTAGGGCGATTATGTCCATAAATATAATTGACATTTCCAGACCGAAACACGGTAATTGCCGATCACAAATCGGCTTTGGGAGAGAGCAGCTTGATGGTTCCCCACCGGCCGTGCAGACATGCAGACAGGAAGAGATCACCGTGGGTCAAGGTATAGAGGCGTACCAGGACGACCAAATCAAGATGGCGGACATTGAAAGCCAATGGCCTGCTGGGTAAAGGACGTGAAAATACCTTTGCAGACAACGGAAAACGCATAAAACTGTTGACACAGTCGGTCACAAGATTATCACACCCTTCTTATAATGTGGACTCATTCATACGGCTGTAAAAAATAGATAAAATGGTATTAAAGTATAAAAAAGTCATCTCTACTGTATATTTGCTTTTGTATGTTAAATTCACCCCCAATAAACATAAATGGACGTTCCCCCTTCTTATTCACTCATAGCTACCCTCCCGTGACTTTGGCAGGCTACTTAACGATGGTTGAAGTTCATGGCAAATAAGTCAAACTTTCACGGAAAGCATGATCATTGTAAATGCCATATTAGTGCTAATAATAACAGTAGATTGCTTCAATGGGTGAAACCACAAAAACTCAAGACAATGATAATCTCTAGCCAACCTGGCTTCAATCTGTGTGTGGAGCGGATGTACAAAACTCATTCAGACTGTGGTGAATATGTTTGGCACACACGAATGACACGTGATTAGAAAAGGATACAGCAATTATGGAAGAAATAAGAATGGACACGAGCATGCTGAGAGGACTTTGGCCGCTAGATCTGCCCTAGATGCACTCCTGTATAGTTGTGTAGACAGGTAGGAGGGAAGGTATAGGTATAGAGGCAGACAATCCTTGTCAGGCTTAAACAAATAGTCATATACACTGTTGTTGTATCGATCACAGTCCGTGCATATACATGGACATTATAATGTACATAATAATAAGAGACGATGAGCTTCCGGGTTGTTTACTGTGAACACTGTCTGCTGGACGACACTAGACACAGCTCTGAGAACCCACTATCATTTCCCATTCAAGACATCTACAATAGTATAGTAGAATATCAGATATATCCTATGGGCTGCCGAAGGGCGAACAGTTACTGGTATCCCCGCTAGATGGGGGGTTGAGGACCAGGAAGAGGTTCCTATTTAGAAAACTCCAACAACAGTATTGGATACTCCGGTCACGGGATGGGTAGCCAGGGAGAACATGATATACATGGATAAAAAAAACTGAAATAAAAACGAGCACCAATCAATGTATGATAATGAATAATTTCCCATGTTCATCCTAAAATCATCTCTTCCCCTCTCTAATGACCTTTGCAATCACCTTCAAAGAAAACAGAAATTTAAAAAAAAACATAAAAAGAAAAAATGCAGTTCTTTGAGCAGTTGTACTTTTAGGATCTCATGGCCAAAGGTTCTACTCGGCATATATACGGTGGGCCATCCCATTGTTATCATGGCCAAGTAGTGCCCTGAAAAATCTCGTTTTGGCTGTCGTACATAAAGCAACAAATGCAGGCATATATATGTACATTATAAATAGAGGTGCTACTCATGTACAGACTTATGTGAAGTTCGACGTCAAGCACCACCCCAGCATGTGTCTGAGCCCGATTCCAGGAATGCATTCAGAGTCTAGTGGTCCTGGGACAGCTCTGTGTTTTTCAATCAGTGAGTCTTCTCTGTCGGGGAAGCCCACGGGTTGTCTACAACTAATTTCGCCTTGCCTTCACTCCAATTTAGACATGATCAAACGAGAGACACGTGCAATACGACGGTCCCCGCCGACTCTGCACGCCAATGACATTATTCTCCTCTTGGTTATAAGGAGACACCATTTTAATTGAGGAAAGGAGTCCAGGCGCATGACTGAAACCGCCAGACGGCACCAGTGAAGACTTCCAGCCAGATAACTACTTCCGTTTAGATACCCCTGACCCAATCGCATTCGTCCTAACAAGGAGAGTCAGATGTTACAACCATTGCGATTGGACAGCTCCCTGAATTTGTATATTGACGTCACCACCGGCACATTCCCCTCGACAGGAGGGCTCACATTTACGTGCTACCTCGGCTGTCATCTAGAGTAGGCGATTCCCAAGCGATAACACCTGTGGAAGCAAAAAACAAAGAGCATGATTAAATCAATGTGCGATTGAAATAAGATGTAAACAAAACATGTTTCGTGTTTCTAGACGGGAAATGCGGATTGGCTGCCGAATATGGATTGTTGAAATTATACTGCGTCTATCTAATCAGACATGGGAACCAAAATGATGACATCTGTTTTTGAGAAATAATTCCACCTCTCAGAATAGTAAAATCATATCGGGTGGGTCTTAATTTCTTCCACTGGTATTTTCCTCAGCAACTCGCAATAACTCTTTAAGGGCTGCATATAATAATAGTGCTTAAATGTGTAATGTCCTTTGTCGTCACGATGCATTAATGCAATCCTGCTGAGTAACTCTCAGTGCTGTATTCATGCATCAAGCCGACCCTACAGGTTGATGCACTCCTGACGGGTCTGCATGATGTATGAATGCAGCTCTGGAGAGTAGACTTGGTATAGACTTGCCACTCATCAGGGCTGCATGAATGCATCATGACAACCAAGGCTATGTGTGACATTAAAGCACTATGCGGGCCATAAAGGGCTATATTGCCTTGGACAACATAGGGAATCCACTTACCCTGGTGGTTTCTATTTGTTCACTTTGATACTGTTACAGAGAAAGGAAAAAGTGATATCGCCAAAGTTTTTATCCTTTGAGAGTCAGATTAACTCTATTACCAGAGGATAGAGGAGTTTATCTGGTGACACTATTTTTTCTTTCCTTTGCAATTACCTCCCTTATGGTCCGTTTTGTCCAGGGCTACCAGTGGGATTCCAGATGGGCCAGCACAGATTCAAAGTGCCCAGCTCAAGCCCAGATTAAATATAAACTATAAAAATGTACAATAAATGGTAATTTTTGGAGGAAAATCAGATGTCAGCATATTTTGAAATATTTACAATGTATTTATGGGAAAAAAGTTTTATTGGCTGGCCCATCTGGACTCCCACTGGTAGCCCTGGACAACAAGGACCATAACCCAGATATGGGCAAGCCCAGTTGGCCCAAGTAAAACACATCTGGGCGCCAGGGACCAATGCTGGCTGGGTAACGTGATCTGCAGTAGTGCATTAACATAATGTGATCAGCTACAACCGTCCAACTGATATCTGCAGCATTAACAAAGATTAACACCACATCGGTTCGGCTCATAGCTAGGGATTTGATGTAGGGTACTCATCTACTCCACAGAACATCATAGATATGAAAACCTCCAATTGGGGTATCAAATTATATTAAACATGGTTAAAAAGGTCCACTTTTGGGGCCCAGGACTATCCACCTCTGGATATGGGCCTGTAGTTCTACAGGTTTTGATGCAGGTAGCATCAGGGAGAGGTAGAGTTCTCTTGGTACAGATAACTGCTTTTTGCATGTCATAAATTGATGCAGACATGTTATTTTGATGTATATCACGATTGGATGGTCTGCCGTTATCTGTACTACTGCAGATCACTCGAGTCAGGGTAGTTCACATCGCTGTATATAAGCTGAGCCAAGATTTTATATAAAACACATTTATTATAATACTGATACTTACCACTGCCTCGGCATTAGCGAACACACATACTTATACGTTTTGGATACGAACATTTGGAAGCTAGCGTAGAGCGCCCATGAGATGAATAGCTGATCTGTTGGTACCTTGAGTAGACACAGATTAGGAGCCAGTTGACAATAGTCCATATCAGGATTGGCCCTGAGGACGATCGGCCCTATGTCTAATAGCCTTGAGGAAGATTGGCTCCCATGATTAATGGTACCCTTATTTAAGACATACCGGTCTACTCATGGTACCAACACACCAGCTAGTCATCTTCACGTGCACTCTACCCTATATGGGTTAACTGTGTACACTATGCACCGACCAAATCAGACACGTACCAATGACAGAGTAAAGCACGTATATTGGAGATGTGGTGGAGGCCAAGGTAGAGGGCAGCGTGGAAAGAGAAACAAGATAGTAAGTCCAAGTCTGGTAAGGAAGGAGGAAGAGGATCACGGGAAGTACACAATGATACACCAAGTAAGAGGATATGTCTAAAGCAGTTCTCATTGTGGGGAGTACAACATACCCACCATGTCCCCTGTTGTATGGCAGACCCACCATATGTATGTTTCATGGACTTTCTCTACAGTGTATCCACCATGTGTTCACTTGCCGTAAACATGCTACCCACGCTCACGTCCTGTATAGGATACTCACCAATAACATGCAAAGCATGTTTAAAACATGTACCTTGAGATTACCGTATATAAATAGTTGAGATAACACAGGTCACAGGATGATCCTGTGCACCACCAGAACTATTTGACCGATCAATATTGACGGCCCTTTCAACTACAGTACCATGTAACGTCCAAGTGGTAACCAATGGACCTGGTAATTAGTGTCCTGTATTGTTCTATATGTCGAATTATAGTACTGGTCATTAGGAAACACACTTGATTCTTCTTTATTATCTTAAATCCGTCTCAGATCGAAGCTGCAATCTATCCCACAACTAGTCTGCGCGTGGCCATGCACGAATGGCCATGGCTATATGGGACAAAAGCACGCCTAAGCATCCCAGCAGACCACTTACATGCTTTGGTAGTTTTGCAAATAAAATGGCAGAACATGCTTGTAATGAAAACAGGTAGGCTAGTATACTGTTAGTGTTGATTTGAACAAGTGATATTTGTATTGACTCAATAATAAACATCGACCATATTGTGACGTCATCTGCGTGCATTATCCCTTTTTATGACGCTGGATAACAGCATGCCAATTTGAAATAATCAAATGAAAAATACCAATAGGCGATACGGGTTATATGCGCTGACTATCTTACCCATTATTCCGTCATCATGTAAGATTTCACATAATAATAATCGGGTTGGGAATATCCCTAGGAACATCTAATGCATTCATGTGAAAATCTCATACTGTATGTACTTGCCTAAATATTAAATGTTGGTCAGTATTGCATTCTCAATCAATGTTTGTTTTCAAATATAAACAGAGAAATTTCTAATAGAAATATCGAAGGGAAGAGAAAAGGGCGAAGTGAAGTACAACAGTCAGACAGGGGCCTTCCACAATCCATACAGACAACGCTAATCGTACACCATCAAATACAAAAGCTGTTATTTATCATGATGTGTGTGTGTGTGTGTGTGTGTGTGTGTGTCTGTGTGTGAATAGATGTGTCATCCAACGTCTTGTTATTTGAAAACTGTGTGTGATAAATGATGTGAATTGAGTGAGCATGATAATTGCTGAGACGGCATGTATATGACTCTTTGTGTATGTGTTGTAATTATCATAGGGCACAACGGCAATATCGAACTTGGGGGTAATATAATAGTTGTCAAGCTGTATGAATAACAGTATCTGTACTATATGTATCATTAGTAGAGTAGTTATTGGGGCTGTCATATAAGTAGCGTAGAATTAATAGCATATACTAATAGCGTTTATTGAAACTAAACGGGGGTAATTGCTAACCATATCGTAATGTGGGAACTGGCGGTAATATGTTAGACCTACTCTCTATATTACATAATATGTAGTAGAGAAATTTAGCGTGCAGTGGGCATATATAATGGATCAGTAGTATTATAGTCCGATAGACAAGCAGTATAGGACTTGGGCGTAGTACAATATGTTAGACCTAGTAGTATAGGAATCGGAGATACACTAGTAGTATGATGTGCTAGTAGTATACTGATTGGGAACAGGTAGCTGGTTATACTGAGTGGTAAACCAGCACTAGTGGTTTGGGTGTGTAGGCTGAGATGCACACCCCGGATGCTGCATACTGTGCACTTACCGTTCAGGGCAATGTTTCGACTGGTGTCTCGTCAATAAAGGCCAGCTTGGAATCATCGATTCCCAAGCCGACACTGTTTGCATACCGCTGTCTTTCCTCGTCCTTCTCCTTTTGGCTGGGAGACTTTGCTGCCGTTTCCTGGGCATACTTCTCCTCACCAGAGTGGAGCCTGTCTCGGGGCTGGCCGCCTTCCTTAGTGTCGGCGGTGATGTTACTGTCCGGTCGGGCTGTGTTCTGTAGGTTGAGCTTAAAGCCCCGTGGTGGGGTGTCCCCTGGAGGTGTGGACCCATTGAACATCTGCTGGTCCTGGTTGTCCAGCTCCTTCATTGTCTTTAACATGCCGGGGCTGGCTGACGGGCCCTCCTCAGAGTCGTCCGTCATCCGCTCAGGGGACACCTCGGCCGGGTCGTCCACCCCGCCGCCGCCACCACTACACAAGCCCAACTTGATAGTCTGACCGGGCGACTTGCAGCCACCCAGCTGCTTTTGGCCGATTGCTTTAGGCGGGGGAGCAAGTTTCGGAGGGAATACTTTTGCAAATGGGGTTGAGCGTGAGGGCGTCACCGACTGGGCGGCGGCTGGCGGCGGCGGCGACCTCAGGCCGACGCCGTCGGGACCGGAAGTAACAGCAGCGGGAGCAGCGTGCGGCCGCTGCGCCCCTCGCGGCAGGCCGTGGTAGGAGACACGTGACAAGGGCCCGAGATGCTCCTCCGAGTCACCCGGCTCTTGGCTGGCGTCATCCGATTGGTCGAGAAGGTTCTCCGTCTCCTCTTTGTTTATGGCGTCTTTCCTGAAGGCGATCTTCTTCTTGTTGTCCCCCCTGACGGGGGTCAACTCTCCGGAATCGGCCTCGGACAGAGAGGACTTGCTATCGCCCTTTGCTGAAAGCAGAGTGGCAGGGCTGTTATAGCAGCGGCAATACCAGCATGGCCTCACCACCACCACCACCACAACCACCACCATAGACTAGACTACTACGCCTCAGGCAACGCCCGACATCAGCATTAACTCCCCTCTCAGTTAGCTCACTCTTATCAAACTAGCTCTCCACAAATTAACTCTCAACCATTTGTTTCTGTCAAATTGTGGCATTTTGCCTGCTAACAAGGATCCTATAATGATTATTACTATCATATCGTGCCATTGCCATTGAGCTCTTGCTTCTTTCAGAGATTATTGTAATTAGGAGATGATTGATGGCTAATTCAGCTTAATTTTCGACACAACCAGAAAGAAGTTTGACAGCAAACATATCATATAACAGTGTGTGTGGACACAGAGTGTTTGTAAACACGGTGTCAAAGTATACTAAAGCATCCATACATACATGTTAAGTTAGGAGACTCTGCAAGAAACGTTTATATTTATGTGCAAATACGGATAAAATTCACAAACATTATCATAGGACTTTGGACACTTGTATGATTAAAGAAGAAGGAAAACAAGGTGTAAACATGTTAAAGTGCACTGTGTAAGGGGTCAGGAAACGTTTTAAAGAAGTAGAAAGGCAAGTACACAAAGAATAAAAGAAAGAAAGAGCCATTTGGTGTATCTCTAAATAGACATAAGATTAAAGTGGAAAGTCTTCTAAGACTTAAGGAACTAAAGTAAGTGTAGAAGGTATATTGTAATCGTATTATAAGTTCATAGACCAGTATTGATAGAGGATATGTCAAACCTTTTTCTGTATCTTTTATTTTTCTTCCACAATAGAAATTTTGCATGTGTTTGAGGCACGAAATATCTTTGATTGGTTTAACTTGCAATTGGAAGCTGAATCGAAATCACAGTTTACGTTTTGCATTGAGAATTTATCGTCATTTAGCCTTTAATAACTACTAAAGCGTCGGCTAAACTATTAATCTAAAGTTTTAATACGGTAAAGGATACTATTTTCTTTCATGAGAAAAAGGGCAATATATCTATGTAAGAGAGAAGTGTGTAGAGAGAATGGGAGCAGTATCTAGTCTATCAGAGATGAACGGTGCGTCTGACAGTACACAAGCAGTGACATGTCTCACGGTGCATGTGGAGAAGCACGTGGGAGGGGGCTGGTGCCAACTAGTATACATGGATAGAATACGTCACATGGGACGTAAAGCCACACTGCTGCGTCTCTACAGGGACATGTCTGACGTACTACAAAGGGTCACATGAGCGTGTGATATGTAAATGTTGTGGTTGGGTGCCTTGTGGTAACCGGTGTCCAGATTGGTCTGTGTTTACTCAGAAGCTGCCTTGGGTAGGAAGGAAGGAAGAAGCCGAGGAGGTTCTTGGTCAAATATAGAGCTGGCTCAGACATTTGGTGTCACCAGAATAGTCAGCATTTGGTTTTCATTCTCGTTCGCCAAAATGTAAGGATGGGAACAGATTTAGCAGTTTAAATATCCATTCTGTCTCCCAGACGTTGCCAACGCCATCATACACATAGTAGGTATGTATATTCACGAGTGACCTGGAAATTCCTGACTAAGCATGCTATGCAAATAGGGGTATACGTGTGCGTGTATAGGAATAGTTCTACTTCTTTCTATCAATGACGCCCCCATATAATGATAGCCATGGGGAGTGGTATACGCTACAAGGTGGACAGAACTAACGACAGCACTGTTTCCAACACATGACTCTATGAAATATCATCAGGAGGAGGCTACTCAAATGATGCCTGTAGCTTTGCATCAATTCACTGGGGCCTGGATATGCATGCTAGGGAGCTGTAATTATTAATACGAGTGATAGCTGAGGAAACCCGGCATGTCCTACCACTAAAATAGACATAGACATCTCAGTGCAGGTGAGAGTGAGTTTCACACGTGCGAAGAGGTAGATATGGAGAACTGACGCTCACGGGCCTGCACACACTTGTGTTAACGTATACCTGTCTTCATATCTTTGTCAGACATGGACGAGCAGTCGTCACAGCTGTGTCTGGGGCCGGGAGACCCTACCAATGTACCATCAACATGATGCTATTAAATACAGTAGAAGTACCCTTTCTGTAGAGTATTCGTATGACAACAGAAAAGCAGCAGCGCACAGGCTGGAGTATATGACATTGCGGGTAGCTCATATGTAAGGCATCATAATAAGAACATGGTAAACCTAAGCTGGCATTTAGGAATTAAGATACCTGGGGTGTGTGGCACGGGTACAGTTCTTCTGGGTGTATTGCATATGATATAAAGTAGCAAAGAACTAGAGATAGGGCCGTTAGTGTTTTGTGTTCATTAGGAGAAAGGTGTCATCTACCAGACCAAAACCTCAAAATGCGGTCATGCGGAACGGCTGTTGCAACAGACTATAGGGCCATGGCGAACGGCAAAGATGGTGCACTTCTTGGACAAAGCAAAATGTAGTTTGCAGGAGCTTCTATTTGATAGAAAGGACACGGCATGCCTGAGAGGACAGCACGTGGCACAGGACGGCAAAGGGACCACAGCTCCGGTAGGACACGGGGAGGCAGAGACGTGAGAACAGTGCGGCGTCAGCCCCTCACGAGTTGTGGCTGCAACTGGCTGCAGTGGGCAGGAAAAAGTCATCAAAACTCATGACCGCTTCATTCCATTCCAAAGACGAGGCAGCGATGACAACAACATGCCATAATCTACCGAAGCGCCCCCAGAGGAGGCCCCAGTATATCAAAACGAGGCGGTGCTGATGACATCATGACAAAAGGCTTACACGGTTTAGATCTAGGTCTCAGATTGCGCTTGGATTGGTTCGGTGACCTCCTCTTCTGCATGGTCTCCGCCCTTATTGTCCTGGCCTTGCGGGCCCTTTTCTGTAGGAGGGTACCATAATAACAAATGCTAGTTTAACACAGAGATATCTGCCAAGGCGCTGAAGGCGGTCAGGGAAGTCCAGCTACAAAACTGTGTTCCACGGGGTTATTTCAAATGAAACATGAAAGGCATTAACATAGCTGCATACTAGGTGAGGAGAGAAATAAATCGGTGGGCCAACTGAAGGTTGGATAAAGGGAATGCAACGGTCTGCGATAACACTGCTATGTGTGTTTATGCATTGATAGCTTTTGTGACCATGTAGAGGCATGTAAACTGAAAAGGAATCTATGTTAACGGTGACGTTGGGTGGGGAATACTATCATGACATAAGAAAACCTGCCGCTTGATGAGAAAATAATCATGTCATTTATCCAACAAAGTAGGTAATTTATGTTTAGATAGATTCGTTGATATTTCAAACGTATGAACACATGTATTCAGAGGTCTCCCAGAACCAATCTACTTCTTATACATGTATTACAAAGCCTCTGAACACACCCTACTTGATGATGGTTAATTCTTATTGTATTGGTTTAGCACTTAAATTCTTATAGGATTTGGTTTAAGATTAGGGAACGGAACATTCGACGATTTTGTATATTATGTGGAGGTTTTTAAATATGATTTGTATATTGTAATCGTGTTTACATGTAGAACCTGTTTTAATGTGGAATATGTAGTGTTTTATAGCACTACTATCTAACACACTTCAAAATCAATTGACCACAAGTCACCATTTTGAAGAGCCTCAAACAATCTACTTTCAAGTTACTTGTTCACCAATATACATATCACTGGATGTGCATGACACCAATTTACGTAGTATCGATGTGCATGACACCAACTTACGTAGTACCGATGTGCATTTATAGTTAGTTCTATTCTGGTCTATTTATTCAAACTAATCACTAGATAGATACCAAGACAAGTTAATTATTTGAAAACTTCTTTAAAACGGAAGAATCGTTTTGAATAATCAAGAGTAGAATTAAGGGACAATTAAAAAGTTTCACACTTAAATAACAAGGAAAACAGGTAAGGGTTTTAAAGAAACTTCTGAAAATCTAATCAGTGCTATGGAAAAATGATATAAAAACGTAATCATGTGTTCCATTGTATCCCTCAATCTTTAAGGGTGAAATCGACACAGATCATTGTACACAATAGTATTCATTCATATTCGAATCTAAACCTTACTTTCATTCATATGCCTATAGGCCAATGGCGCGCTAGTATAATAATTGTTTTAGAAAGTCATTAGTTTAGGTCAGTACAATAAAGTACGAAACCATATTTATCAAAACATTTTAACACTGAGAAAATCTAGTTTACAAGATGCAATGTACGAATAATGACAGTATACAAACTTAGTAAATACAGAACACGTGTCTAAATGTGTCGAGTTTACTCATGTGTGATCACGAGAATATAATAAAGCGCCGTTTGAAATGATTGTAGTACTACTAAACCAGTGCCTGTGGCTGGGGAACTTAGTTATGGCTTCAGAAATATACACACAGTTATTAACTCTTACTCATGCCATCATGAACATATTAACTAGATCTAAGTACTCATGGTGCGTCATCAAATAAACACTTTTGAAATCTGATCAACTGAATAATAGACTGTGTATGCTTCGCGTGGAAAGATTCTTGAATTGGAATGCTACCTAAAGGGATCAAATATGATAGTCTTTCAGGTCACTGTTTTTAAATGCTTTAAGATCAATTACACGAAAATGGTTAAATCTGAGTCTCATGTAATTTCAACCTTTAATCTCTCCACACGGACTCGCCCTTTTCTTTGTCACCCTGCCTAGTTCTGGGTATTAACACAACCATAGGATCTACCCACACCACTTCCTGAATTCACAAAGCGTTAGGAGTCAAGAGTGGACCATTTGGAACTGTCGGCCAAAAGCAGGCTGTAATGGCGCAGTTTGCCGTGCTAGAGGACAGTGGCAGCTTGTGGTAATCGGGGCACGCCCCATGGAAGGGGTATCAGGGGCTGCACTGTGCCAGCTGAGAAGGAACAAGAACTGCACGGCGGCCACTGCCTTGTCAATTTATAATGGCGCTGGGAGGCGTCGGTAGAACCCAAGGCGTGTGCATACCTAGGTTCTAGTCAGGGGGTGATGGTGAAAGATTCTGGTGCTGTCCACCAGATGGTGTTATAGGCACTGTGAACTGAATTCTTTGATCTTGGCGATAAGTATGAGGCTCACACGGTTATCATTATATGCCTATAATAGGGCGTGATATCAGGACATTATGGAGGGACTCTAGCAAAATTATCAGTCAGCTAAACTAGAAAGTCAGTTGACCTAACATTATAGGAGTGGCCAGTAATCTGGAGGTAGTAACATAGTGCAATACACAACGAGTTCTATTGTAATAGAGGAAATAAATCAGGTCCAGGGATTGACGTTCAACTGGGCACAATACAGCGTGATAATAGATATATAACATCTTATTGATTACATACCGATTGGCGTGTCATCATCATCATCGTCTTAAGGGCAAGATAAAACAGTGTAATCAGTCAGATTTACTAGACCGACTATGAACACGTGCTATTAGTGTAGTGGCGAATCTCTGCAAATCTTAACTCATAGCCAAGTGCAAACCCAGTCACCACCAGAGCATTAAACAGCCCAGAGTTATCAATGAGTAAAGAGGAGGGGGAATCAGGTCCGCTTCTAGTGTGTGGACATCTACTCAAGTTCGGATACTTACATGATGAGTCCGTAACTTTTCCTGTCCGGAAAAACTCACATATGTAAGTGTATTTATACATATATATATACAAGTGTGTCTTTTATAACATGTTCTGGCTTGGTAGAGAATGTTTCTAGTTATATGGTATGCAAATAATGATACGTGTGAACATCTTTCGTGGATTCTATTAAGTCGAACACCATTTATGATCATAAAAGCAGTGATACAGTGTAGGCTACCTAATGTAACAATGACCGATGCTCATTGGCATCACGTACAACGCCCATCACACGAATGCGGCAAGCAGCAGTGTGCGGCAACTGAGGTCGTATTGTGGGAGTCGCACATTGCCACATATTGCAGCCACTCCTGTATTTGTCGAATAAGCCCTGTGGACATTGGACTTAAGTGAGCTTGAAGTTTGTATGTACCAAATTGACATTCATTTCACCCCTATACTGCAAGTCCACATTTACTATATATAGGTACGCAATTTGAGAACAGATTCAGACTTCTAGTATAGCACTAATGTCGTATTACAATGCAGTGCAAGACGGAACTCCGAGACACAAATTGGCAGTAGAGTCTATTGTTTTTGTTTTAGGTGGTGAAATGAACATCAAGTTCTACAATGGAATTGTACACTATATTATACAGGTCCATTGTCACATACATTTTTTATCACATGTTTGTTCATTATTTATTTTTTGTATTGATCTTGGATATATTCTATGTGTGATGTGCTCAGCTTTGCTTTCTGTGGTGTGTAAATAATGAACAAATGTACAACTTCATATTGCACTGCAATATAGGCATTTGATGCACGTAGGGATCATCTTTATAAGCTCCACAAATATAATGTGCGAGAAACATGTGCAGGGTCTTATCCGTAAATATGGTTATTCTTTCCTGTCTGACTTCATTATTCAATGCTATTTAGGGGATTTACTGTATCCATTATTCAGTTTGCATGTAATTTAAATCGCCTAGGTTGTGAATGATTAAACGTCTTGACACGTCCATATACCTTTCTGATAATTCTGTAAGTAAAGATTATTGTTAAAACAGAATGTTACACCAGATCTGCTTATCTTTGGTCGCTTAATGTGTTACTTGATGATTGGCAATATACTGAGCATCTGGACCTGGCTGCTTTTGTTTGTGTCATAGTGTTTGTGTGTGAACAGAGAAGACATACATGGGTCAAGAAGTAGCAGACAAGAGTATACCGGGTTGGCACATTACTTCTCAATATTGCAACAATATTTGCTTGTTCATGCAACAATAACTATAGCCAGCGATATCTGGACGTATGTTATCACCAAGTGTCCTTCAAGTATAGACATTATACATATACATTGTACATAAAATATGAAAAAGAAAATCAATGAAATCATTTTATTAGACTATATGGATTCATCTATATTTCTTACCATCTTACTAGTTATATTGCTGAGGGATTATGAAGGTCACTTGGCTGTTGAACACTGAACAGTTGCATTGGGACAATATCTATAGGCTTAGTGGATGGATAAGTAGACATAGTAACATATACAATATGGTTCCATTATAGGGCTATTATCAATAGTTAACAGCGCGGACTTTACATATAAAGACGTCCAGCAAACACAGATGTACCAGGCATATGGCGAGATGAAGCAGACTCTGAGCACTCACCTGATTGAGAATTGGCTATGAGGTGATAGTTGGCCAGCTTCTTGCCGGTGGACGGGCTGGCGTGGTGGCGACTCCCGAACGGTGCTTTCCTGAAGCGGGTGCCTGCTGTCTTCACTGACCCCTGAGAATTGACAGAGTCGGTTGAGGAATGGCTGCGTGCACTGTCACTATCGGCCGAGAATCGAGCACGAGGTTTGGCCAATGTCAATGACTTTTGTTTCCGGTTCTTAAATAGTTGGCGCAATGAGGTGGCGGCACCTTTATGCCGAGTTTTCTCGGCAGGCTTAGGGGATTTGGAGGGGCTGACAAGTTTAGTAGCATCTGGCCTGTTGTGCCCCACCTGGTTCATACCCTTTCCCTTGGGCACCTGTCCAACGGAACTAGAATTTGGCAGCGGTGGTAACGTCACGTCATCAGCCGTGGCGTCACAGTACCGCGGGGGTGAAACTAGTGGGCCAGGCGATGCGCCCTCATTTATCTCCATGGGATTTAGATACACATTGGAATCGAGAGCTCCCTCAGGAGTTATGTCATAATTTGAAGGACTTGACTGCATGTGGGTAAAACAGCTTCCATATGTGTCACTACTGGCACTGCTCCCTTGTCGGCATATCATCTGTCTTAGCTCCATCCCTGACTTTGCAAGGTCATCCCTATTCTCGGGGGCATTGTCCAGGTAATGTTTCATATCCTGCAAAAGTCACAGGATAGCACCAAGTTAGACCTACGTCGGGCGGGTAATTAATGCCTTCTTTCGTTATTTGGTGATTTTTTCTTCTCAGATCTGCGGGGATCAACCCTGGCGTGAGGAGGACCACACTACAAAGGGCTACCATGCTCTTAGAGGGACTACATCAAAACACTATAATATCTACACCTCACACACTCACAGACATGTGGAGGACGAAGGAGGAAATCTTTGGTTTAAAATGATTTCGGATTGGAGGCAGGTAGAATGCCAATCTAATGTCCCGAGAATAGGACGTAGGGGTTGGAGGTATTTTTGGTAATGTTTCAGATCTTGCCAGAGAAAGCAGGGCCAAAGTGACAGCGTAAAGCTTGGCTTCCACCAAAGCAGCTGTTCATCGGTTTATATGAAAAATAATTGAATTACAAAATTTAACCTTGTTAGAATGCTATCCCACAGAGTAAAGGCCAAAAGAAAGGGTGTGTTTCAGGTTACCAGGCCCTACCTAGAAAAAAACAGGGCCGCCCGTACAAAATGGTATACAATTTTGAAAAGGAAAATAGAAAAAGGAGCAAGTCGACTATGGGATCCGCAATTGTCACAATCAGTGAGACAACGTCATGTGGAGCAATTCGATTCCTGGATAGTTTTTGAGTCTAAGTTTGAAATAAGAAATCCAAGATTTCTCGACCATGTAACATGAACACACCGTTTTATGTTTAACCTAGTAATATCAACCATGTTTGAGGTTACCGGACCAATCAATACGCTGATTGTCGATCACAAAATCGACCTTGGTGGAAGAGCCGCTTTAAATGGGTTTCGGATGAGGGCTTATTGGATGGGAAACATTGGAAAGTTTTGGAGACTCAGGGGATATATAAACACACATGACAGTGGGCATGCATTTGATTGTCTAAACCTATAGCGATGGATGCCTAAAGGCCAATCACGTCCATAGGACCTATAGGTCAACCGCACAAGGATTAGCTACATGTACATGTATCACAAGGAGATGGTTTTAACTTATGTATGCGAGCACAACTACAGAGGTGACGAGAAATTGCTCAAGGCCTATAGATAATTATTTGCTCTATTATCATCTGGTTGAATTTTAATAGTCTCATGTACGACAATACGGATTGACACACAAAACAAACAATGCACACACATACATCCACCAATCTATGCATAACCTGAAACAGTGTCATTACTGTACATTTATTCTGAGTGGAATGATATTCTCAATAGCACTATTTGATCTTCCTTCAAAACTCGTTCGACGTGTAATACTGAATACTCCTATTAAAAGGTGCCATGATAAATAAGAAATGATTTGGCATGTATCATGAAGAAATAAGATGTAGTAAATGCGCAATAAGTAAAAGCAGTCAATATAATTAGCAATATAGTTTAACACGCAGTGAAATAACTCATCCTATCTCGTTGTATTCTTTTCTTTTAGAGAAGGACACATATTAAATGGGAACAGTACCGTGGTTATTTCATTATATGGTTGGTTACGGGTATGTTCAAGCCTTAGTATCTGACAATGGATCCTCATGCAATGGTTAATAATCATAATGGCACGTTCCTGCAATAAGCACATTGGTACCAAAGACAAGAAGCAAGAAACCATGCTCTCAGAATAACTGAAGGGAAACAACTGTTGTTATTAACCAATCTTTAGTGTGGTCAACGCAGAACTCTAAAGCCAGGGACCGTCCAAAACGTTTAAAACTGAGTCAGCCACGTACAAAATCAACAACTTTAATGGAAAGTATATCAAAATGTTTCTAAAACAGGGGAAACTAGAATGAGGGACAAAGGCATGGACAACTTAGCAGCACTTTAGAGTGTCTTGTCTCACCATGTGTATTTTTCCATGCATGTCGGGGTCTGGCCTCACAAAATCCTTACTAGGAAAGGAAACAGAAAGCAAACTTATTGAGCCATATACTTCTAAGGTGAAACACAGGAACGTTTTAGCTGGCCCTGAGTGATATTATCCTTCTAGCTCTAGTTCTCTCTACCGCTACCAACGTAAACATCACAGACTAAACCCAAGCCAAGAAGAATACCACAATTTTAATAAATACGCAAAGGGCGATATCATGCTCGTTTGTATTTTACTAATTTGGAGTAGATAAAAAAAAGATTGTAATTAAAAGTAGATTATAGATAGTCGTGTGAGAAAAGCCTCATGCCACCATCTTTCTCTGACACTTTCTCTTCATTACAGTTCATATATCTGAGTTGGAACTCAAATGTGTGCATTACACTGGAAGTACCAGGAACATGGAAATAAATACTGAAGTCACAATCTTAAATAATATAGGGCCAGGTTCCATAATTGTTGAGTAACGCACACCAAGGAGTGTTAAGCCTATGTGACCCATTCCTGTGGCACAATGGTACCGTTCAGGGGAGTATGAGTCCATTGCCCATCGTGTAAAACACCTTAGTCAAAGAATAAATAGAAGTACATTGTACTTGGAATTAATAGGCCCCTATACATGTATTTTCATGCAAAACACGGTCTTCTTCATCTGTTGACTACCATTATAGGCTATTTCATTTCGTGTATGTTCAGCATGTAGGTGGATGGCAAATAGTCAATGATGAGTGTATTGCCTAGGAACAGTGGCTCCACCAGCGAGCACTGTTCACACCACACAGCGAGTAGAAAGGTGGGGTCGGCGCGTGGTGTGGGTGTGTGCATGTGGAGGTGGGGGGGGGGGGCAGCTCATTTTGGGAGTGAGGAGGATCACTTAGTCCACAGTCGACAGGCGGTGTGCACTACGCAAACAACGCCTGACGACGGCCAATGAGCCTAATTCCGCATTTTTTCTGCCCGTAAGCTCTAGGACGTCGCATCGTCCATATGCTTCATGCGCATGGCACTGGTCCCTCAGCCCTGGTCATGACTGGTACTGGTCTTTGTTACCCGATTACCCTGTATAAGGAGTACCGGCGGTATAATCTCAATTAATGAATACCTGTATTTCCACCACACTGAAAACCCCAGGGTCGTTATTTTGACAATACCAAAATTGACAACTTTAGGTGGTCAAGGTGACGACCTTAGGTCGTCATTGTAACAACCTAAGGTAGTCATATTTTGATTTGATTTGATTAGATTTGTTAAACTGGTACAGACAGCATCTTGGGTAAAGAAACGCTGGTTTCCGTCGTTCACCAGTTGGGCTGAACAGGTACATAATGCCCAGTGGTTAATAATACATCAAATGTATGATACATGCTACAATTGGCCTTCGAGGATCGTACCCATACAGACCAAAGTTGTCATAATAACGACCTTTGGTAGTCACATGGATTGGGTAGTCAGAATGACTACCTTAAGGTTGTTGTTTTAGGTATTGTAAATTTGAAGACCTAAAATCATCAATAATGACAACTCTCAACACTATTGGGTAGTCATTGGGACAACCTATGGTATATCTGGGTGTTGGACATGGCACATGTCCTGTCATGTGCCACCCAGGGGAAATGGATTGAATTAAATTTTCTGTCATGAGATATAAACTGGTGACAGGGAGCAGAGTATTCTCTATACCTTCAAGGCCATCATTCTCACCCATACACAACTTATTCATAACAAGTAAAGCTACGTAGTTTAATCAAGAGTAAACCAAATATGTGAAAGGGATGCCTCTCATTAGGAGGTGAACTAATTAGAGACTATATTCATACAGCATTCTCCAGAGCACTTTCCATTAGTCATTATGACAACCTAGGTCGTCATAATGACTAGGAACCTTCCTCTGGGTTTTCAGTGCAGAAGTAATATAGCATGACTTATCCTCTGGCTTATCATTACAAATGTAGCTACTTCAATCTATCTAGATTCAGAGAAGATAGCTTGAAACCAATAATCCTCTAGAAAGTCAAGTACTATAAACAGAGCCCCCCCCCCCCCCCATTTCCCGTTGGCCAGGGAATATGCAGCCATTTCTGCTGTGGCTTCTCCTCCGGCTAGGGATAATTATGCACAGCTTTCCCTTCATTCGGCTCCGTCCTCGCATCCTGGTCCGACTTTGGGCACCCAAAAAGTTCCCATGCTGATAACCTTTGCCCTAGTCAGTAATCTACCGGTATTTTTGCCTTCCTATATGCCCAAGCCCGGTTAGTCAATATTGACTAACCCACCTAAGTTCTTTCATTACTAGGAATGATAGGATTATTCTTTTTGACTGAGGCATAAGTCATATTTAGTTTTGAATTAAGAAATCAAATTGTAAGCTTCACTGCACATATGTATCCTCCACCTATCAGTTACTTGAAAAGCAAGTCAAATATTTCACATCACTTATTTGTACAACCCATGAGCTAAGTTGCAAAGCAGCATTTGTAAAAGTGTGTATATATATATATATATATATATATATATATATATATATATATATATATATATATATATATATATATATATATATATATATATACATATATATATATATATACATATCAATATTTAACTTATAATCACAGAATCGGTGCTTCTTTTCCTAGAATTATATTGCTTAAAGGATTATCAAGTTATAGGGTAAATGTTAATAGTTAAAATGTCGGATTATCGGTGTATGCTCCCTGACATTCATTATTTCTCCAAAAGCAAATATATAAGACCTTTGCATAAAGTCTTCAGACAGGTTATTATTATATAATATACACCATAGGTATTCTCGACCCTTTTATCCAAGGTCGTGAGATTTATCATTTCTTCCTAATTCAACCCGGATAATATACCAGAGACGTGTGCACGTTTGAGAGAATACTCGGTCACAGAAATTCCTGATATAAATCTTACATGTATAGTGCCTATTTGGGGATGAGGCTATTGGGGGAGTGGTGAAGTCATATCCATTGAGTTGAGGTGGGTGACCAACATGAAATTGAACCCCTCCTGAGGTAGGAGGGGGAAAAATCACCACATTTTAGCAATAATGAACCCTATTGGAGGGGGGGGGGGCAAAAAAGGTTGGACTTCTTGGTTGAGGGACGTTGAATACGTTGGTACACCTCGACGTCGTGCCTGTTGTTACAAAATGACCACGCCCTAAAATCATTACATCAAGTGCAATGGTTATACTACTACAGGATGATTCATGAATGCTGGGTGTTAATTAAACGAGTTTCCTCACGGTGATTTTCGCTCCCATAGTTCCATAGTACTCCCTGGTGAATCATCGTTACCTGTTCTTTTGTATAATACACCGTGGTATGGGTGGATGTCATGTACAACCCACGTCAGAGATGGAATCAGAACACGTATACACCAAGGCCTGTATATCTTTCTACCTTGATGCTGGTTAACCTGGCATCCAACTGACGTGGGTATCTGGTCTAATGGTGCAGGGACATGCATGTAGGCAGTGTACTGTCAGCCACTGCAGGAACTGGGTCAGCCCTTTAGTATACCCACGATGGTACCTATCGTGGAGGTAGCTATCACATGCTAAGAGAGGCAGAGATAGGGGCAGAGACAGACAGAGACAGACAAGGAAACAAAGACAGACAGAGACATAGAGACAGAGAGACAGAAATATTTTTATTGCTAGAGAGAGAGAGAGAGTGGTTGAGAGAGAGAGAGAGAGAGAGAGAGAGAGAGAGAGAGAGAGAGAGAGAGAGAGAGAGAGAGAGAGAGAGAGGGAGGGAGAGAGAGAGAGATTGAGAGAGAGAGAGAGAGAGAGAGAGAGAGAGATTGAGAGAGAGAGAGAGAGAGTGAGAGAGAGAGAGAGAGAGAGAGAGAGAGAGAGAGAGAGAGAGAGAGAGAGAGAGAGAGAGAGAGAGAGAGAGAGGGTCAGAGGGAGAGGAAAAGGAGATACAAAGAGACAGACATACATAAAGACTGAGACGGAGACAGAAACGGAGAGACAGAGACACAGAATATGCCTCGGTATTGACATGGGTATCGTGTACATGATCGGATCCTAAACATGACCATGTTTTGTTCAGTCAAAGCATAGGCTCTACATAACATATACACGCATGTATACATGAACCATACTGTTACCATAATGCTGTTACAGAGAAATATATCTGGTGGCATATTTTGTTGGTGACATACATTTATTCACGTGAGTACTTTAACATAGGTGGAGCGCGCAGTTCCAATAGCACCATGTCCCTTTTATGGAAGATTGCCGCCTTAGGGTACGTTCACCTTGAATCGGACATTCGGTAGATTCGCTACTTTCAACCGATCTGGTCCATGTTTTTTTATGAGCTACCTTAAGGTCAAATTGCTCCTAGATGGTTTTGTCCATAGCTTTCACAAATGAACCAAAATTTAGGCATTGCTCTGGAGAATAACACTTTTCAGTATTTAATTCCATAATTAATCAGAACATTCAGAATAGGTCCTTTTCACCATAATCAGCCAAAATGCACCTTGAATCAACATTCTTACAGCCACCAGAGATATATGGAATGAACCAGTTATTTTGAAATTTTAATCAATGGATTGACTGGTATTCAGTGAATGCATGTATTATATATAAATATGTTAAACTAACAGTAGAGAAGAAAATGATTTATTAAATGTTGAATGCTCAAGACAAAGTCAGTACTGTACCTCAGGCGAATACATGAGCTGTTAATTCAAGTATATTTTATGAACATTGAGGACTAAATATGATACATGTATTGTAAACAGGCAGTATGGAGGATTAATAGAAAGTTCTATTGAATGTATCAAGGGCTGTTCCCCCACACCTCCTTTTTCCTCCTTTTTTTTTGTTGCTTTGTACCGTGCCCTCTTTACACTTAACAAGTAAAACTGTTATCATCAACCCTGAAGTAGATGGGGGGAATTCCAGGGGGAGGAGATTCTCAAGGGTAGGGGGAAGTTCTAAGGCAAGAATTCCCAGCGAGAGAACTCCAGGGTGGAGGAGAGAATGCCATGGTATGAAGTGGCTGACATAGGGTGCATTTGTGGCTGACTCTAGGGTGAAATGGGTATACCGTAAAACCTCGCGTATAAGCCTAACTCGCGTATAAGCCGCACCCCGAGTTTGTGCCGATGCTATAAGCCGCACCAGAGATCTGAGTATGGTGACATTTAGTACTGTACCATAATAACAAAAACTTGCGTATAAGCCGCACCCTGACCCTGGGCCGATGCTATAAGCCGCACCGCCGATCTGACTCGCGTACTAGCCGCGGCTTATACGCGAGGTTTTATGGTACCATACAAAATCAGTCCTAAATGTAATTTAGGAAACTGATGTTGCCAAAATGAGGCATGATTCATGTAATTAAGACATAGATCCAACTCATGACACCAATAAACATTATGCACGACGGTCAAATAATTTGAATCAACTATCCGGGAGTATGAACAGTGGAGAAATCCTCATTCTCTGTTTGTCAAAACAGGTCAAACAGGGGTACTTCTGATTGATTTTATAATATGAAAGGGAATGATAATATAAACTCAATGTGCAATACCTACTTCTAAAACACTTCAATTTTTTTATTCAGTGGGAGTTCATTGTTACCGGATTCATAGCATTAGGGGCGTCCAACACGCGGCTCTCACTGGACCCACTACTCACACACATAATAGGGGCACTCACTGGCCCCAGCAGCGGTGGTATATGTGTACTGAGGGCTCTGCCTATGAAGTCATTTCCTTCAAAATCATGGGTCTGTCCATCAATATCTAGACCATAGGAACAAGTAAAATTGACATGCAGTCATATTGCACCTAGGCCCCTTAAAATTGGACAAACAGGAGAGATTCTATGCAAGAAAAGAGATTTATGTCCTCTAATTCTACAGGGAAGAAGTAGGTATTATTAAGGGGCCTGTGATTTTTATAAATGGCAATGTGCAATGTACAATGTATCATCATAATATTAAAACATAGACGCATAAGATTTTGAAGGAAATCAAAATAACTACTTTTTTCAATAGTGGGGTGCATAGCGTTTCATAAAAACTATTGATTAATGTGATCTCTCATAGAGGGGCTTTAATAACTATAGGCCTTTCATTATGACTCATACGTCTTGGGAATATACAATGAATGGCTTGTAGTTAGGAAAGCCCAACTATGAGAAATCAAATGCATAAGCAGTTGTTATGAGACACTATGCACCCCAGTGTTGACTGTCATGCATGAGTTACCTACTCACAGTGTAACTGTGAGTGCCACTGATCATGCTGCAATGTACTAGGCAGATTGGGGTTTGAAAATGCACCTTTAAACTGCTTTTGCTCTTTACAGAGATAATGTATTTTCTTCTGGGTTGTGGCAATGGACTTCTCATAGTCTCCTTCACCAGATTCCCATATTACATTGTATATTTTATTGTAAAACAAAAACCACTGAACGTCCCTAATAGTATACCAGTAATTTCAAAAGTGGTTGACTCAAGGTATATGTTTGACTTAGGGTGAACCTACCCTACCTTGAGATGGACACCTGCTTTGTGTTTATTCATGCATTCTAATCCCTTTATTTGTCTATACCGGTATTGGTAAAGTTTAAGTGTAATCATTTTCCAAAAAAAACACTAGAAGTCTTATCCTAGTCAGTGTCTGTCTCAGGGTATGTGACCGACATGGTGAATGTACCCTATACAACTCTTATATTCACATATATCTTACTACATATTCTATAGTAGTACAGATGGTTCAATACCAACTCAGTTTGGCTCGCAATGCATTCTATTGGCAATGAGTGCCCACTGATGTGCGCGATCAGCCAATTAGGAGAGCCATGACAGAAGTCAGCCATTGATGATATACAGCCAGAGGGAATCATATGGTGACTACCTCGGATCATCATGTCGGTGATTGGGTGCAGCGAAACTCTGTAGGTACATCGCTGCCAAATAGGCCAGATGTCATTAGCTATACTCCACAGGATGGAGCCCTTCAATAAAAGCCTCCAAATGCTCAAAGCGGATGCGCAGGTATAACCCTACAGCGCATGCATAGATGCGTAGGAAGCAAATCTTTAGGGGGGAAAGCGGGGGGGGGGGGGGGGCAACCCCAAACAGCTTTGGCTTTTTCATTCACCGATACTGATGTCTATATGTGCGTGAAATGTTACATTTCTATATGTTCTATATTCTATCTACAATATGCTATCTACAATAGACAAACATTCAAAGCTGTCGAATATAAAAGACCCAGGCTGAATACTGCAGGGCGACCTTCACCCTGATTCTTCACAGATACCCGTGGTGGGTTTAGGGATCAAAAGAAGCGCTGTAAACATAGGGGATCGAACCACTGTGATCTATTTCCAGGTTGGGCTCACCATCTCCCTGTTGGATCCCTGCCAATTGTACTGCCGGAATACTGGGGTTCTTAGCTGTTCTAGGCCGGATATGATCACATACCGTAGTTCTCCCTCACGTCCAACAGGGCATCTCCTGGCCACAGCTTGCCTGCATTAGATTTCTCTGGAGATTGTCGTAATGGCTTCACAGCGCAGACCGTCAAAGTCCTAGACATTACGTTATGTAATAGGGACGGGGTTAGTCTTAATTGTTATCACAATGTTATAACAGAGTCAATACGCATGTCATAAGGTGATTAGAGGCTGGGCAACCATTGGATGACATGGATGCCATGGGTGGGGAATGTTGCCTTATGCACCTGTAGGCACACTCAGGTGCAGCGAAGCTATTTCTATGACCAGCAGCATTGGTCATGAAAGGGAAGCTAGTGTTCGTGTAATGATGAATAAATATAAGCCCTCGAGCTACACACTTCTTTACAGTTTGAATAGAAGTGGATAAAACATCCTTCACCATAAGTCTATTTCCATCTAGAAGCATCACAGCGTTGGTGATGATCTATACATATGCACTTGCTGATATTGTAATGACAAACGCTATGGCCGGAGTGGAGGCAATGTCTCATTGGCTGAGGCAGAAACCCGAAGCTCCTTCAGTATATTACATCGGCGGAGGATGGCTAGAGTGACAGCCCTGGCCAATAAAGGTGGACGAAAGCAACCCCACGGGGCATATTTATTTATTCTCGTATTGGTGTCACAGGAATCGGATCCAACCAAGGTGGAAAAGGTCTAAAACAGAAGTGTAAGGTGTTAAGACAATTTGCAGTTCACGCAGGTGTGTCTCAGGTTATCGCAGCTATATGGAGGTAAATCTGGCATTGAGGCATCATACCCACATTCCTTTAGGAGTGTACCAACCCCGTATAGACTATAGGCTTGGTATGATGCACGAACGATACATGGTGCATTAAAGGTTAAACTGTATTTTTGCTGCGTCTTGTGGCAAGTGTTAGTGCAGTGTGCAGTAAGGTGAATCAGTGGTATTTATCAATGCGCCAACAGTTTCCCTACCAACACCTCCATGCCTGCCACGACCGTCGGCGGCACAGAGGAACAGCCTTCATCAGTGTGGTGGCTGCACTAGATAACCCCCTGCTCGGGGAGGACTTGCAGGTAAAGCAGGTTAGCGCTGTGGCAGGGCTGCTACACTTGATGCAGTTGTCAGTTCCTGCCTCCCCTGTCCTCCAGGGGGTGGAGCTCCCTGTGCTGCTACACCTTCTCCACGGCACGCGTTTGATGCACATCCCCTGCCTACCCCTTTCTAAAAGCCGGTCACCAATCCTGGCACTACCACCGCACCTACTCCTTCCTCTTCTATGTACCCGACCCTATCGCCTGACTCTTCCACTAATACTCTACCCCAACCCAGTGGGTGGAGGCTAAAGGCACTCGTCACTATTCCACGTACACCCCAAATACAACTGGGAACCACTAGTAAGCCAGTGGATGGAGGTTACAAAGGGAAAGAATAGAGCTTCCCTACCTCCAAGCCGCATAGTACACACACCCAATGTGTTGTGCTGACACAAAATATATTTCATTGGACTCTAGCTAGGGCTCCACTAGCCGATTCTGTCCTCAAATCTGTGCTATTCTCACAAATCGGGCTCAAACCAAAGAATCATATACATGCATGTAGGTACTCTAGACCCTACCATAGGTATATATTTATGTTTATGAATACCCCATGCTCAAATGGGAAATAGATTTGCCAAGGCTATACAAAAAAGATCTATGTCCCACTTTAGGTCCCAATTTTGCATCTGAGGTTGATTTTGGCTCCTGATTTCATATCAAACTGGTTGGATTTTTATTTGTCTGAACAGTGATCAAACTGTATATACCTATTGTGAGATGTAAATATAAACAAACCCTCAGATTCTCCTGATCGCACTGGGTCTCTCATGTTATTCTTCACTGAAGGGAAAGCTATGGGGTTCTCATATGATCGGATTGTGGAGCTCTAGCTTATCTCGATAGTGGACAATAAAGACGTTTTCTCTGTCGACTGTATTGGAAGATCAAAGTAAATTTTGCACTAAAAGCAGGGAGACTGGGACAGAGATACAGGGGGGACTGGTGAAATGAAGGATGGCAGTCAGCTCTGGGAGTGCATGGCACCACCACCACTAGCACCACTGTTAGCACCTCCAGCACCACTCCATAAAGCACCACCGTGGAGGAGGCGCGCTAACCCTCCTCCCTAATGTACACTGAGCTGTGGTGGTCGTGGGGCATGGAGGTGATTGAATTTAGTCACAGCAAAACCAGCACCCCGCTTGAAGTCTGGGTGCGATTTGGGTTAATGTTGGGAAGAGGAGAGTGCCCTGGGGACTTGGGAGGTGGGGAAGGGGGGTAGGTGGCACTGCACAAGGTCGCCTTAAGTATGTGCAAGGAGTGATTCATCAATATACAGATCAGGTTGTCATAAAACCTCTGTAGGGTGTGCTAATATACCACCACGAAAACAAGAGAATTTTACCTAAAAGTTAAAACCACTCTTTACTTAAGTGAAGAGTGAGGTAAAAATCAGCCGAAATATGAAGGTGCAGTGTACTAAGAAGTAGCAGCACGTTCTATGTCCACCACCCATCGCTATATCAATGTAAGGATAGCATTGCTCAGGTTGTTATTTGGACGGTGCATATCGCACTGTGCCGCGGCAGACGTCAACATGGCTGGTTGATGTTGAGGAGGGTGCCCCGCGGGGAGGAGAAGTGCTTCTAACAAGCAGACATCCTTTCTATAAATATACCGGAAACCGAATAGTTCTGAATGAGCCGGCCTCTCCAGTCCCTTTTGTGATGAGATGACAGACAAATGATGAGAGGAAATATCTCGGTGTTGCATTACAATCAATACAGCAAGACGATATGACAACATCCCTCATTTTTAAAATGAACGCCTCTTTTTTGTCTATGTGCAGCGCCAGTATTCAGTGGTGGGAATGCCAGTGACTGCATTCCACTTCTACTCCCCTCCCCCCATATAAGGCTCCCTTTACTGTATTGTGCGTACAGCTTAGTACTCGTCCTATACACTACTACGAACATGCAGGCGTAACGTGTAAGTAGTATATGGAGAGCCGCTTCAGTTACAGGCGCAAATTTACCTACTACATGTATAGTACTTTTCTAATACTATAAATACTAACACGTCATCCCGGAGGCGGACATCTGGGGTTTATGTCACTTCTATTGCGGAGCCAAACAATTGGTTGAGAGCCGACCGAAAAAGCTCTGTGTGGTTAATGAATCTGAATAGAACGAACTGTTTTGAAAGTGATGGCTTTGTGAGGCATTGTTCTTACACGGAATTTAGTAACACTGGTGCTTCTTGATCGGATTTAACATCGTGAAATGAACTCAATAACGTAAAAATGCATTGTGTCACTATCTAAGGCACCTCAATCAAGAGCAAAGAGTTCTAAACTAATATCTATCTGAAGTAAATAATCAGACTCAAAAGTACCGAACTGCTAACAATTGTATTTTATAAAAGTGATCACACGAAGACAGATATAACTATAAATAACACCCTCCAAGGGTAATACTTATGAACTGAATTTGTTATTCAACGGAATAGAAACATAACCACATGGGATGTGAAACCTACGTCAAAGAACCTAAACAGTGACTTACACTAAATACCCTACTGACATGGATAGAGACGGTAATGGCAATAACAAACGGTGTTTACATACGGTGGGAGCTGTAGTAATAAAGGTCTCACCCAAGAACAGACACCACATGTGACGCTGACCGCGAAAACCAGGCTGATAGTGAATAGCTATAAGATAGGTTTTCCCATAAGCGGTCACAGGTTATGTCCTGTCCTGAGATATTCATAATTACATAACAAACAAACTTGTGGGAGTAACAGCGAAAACCAGCAGTCTTATTGTTAGTGTCAATAAGGCCGGGTTTCCCTGCTCCGGTCACACGTGAGGCCTATACAGTAGCTGGTAAAGGAGCTGCTCACCTGTGAGTGAAGGTCGCCCGTGGATGGCAGCAGATCCTGGTCGCCGTCCTCCAGTAGCCGAGTGCCCCCCGACCGGCCGCAGTCCGGGTGGCTGCTGTTGCTGTCCTTGGACGAGTCACTGACCTGAATGGTGTTCGCGTCGTTGGCTTTGACGCCACACGGCGGTGGGCTTGTCGGCGCGCTATTGAACTGGCTGGCTGAATCGCCGTCATGCCGTTCCGATATCACGTCGATAAGCTCCATGCTGCGGGCAAAAGCGTCGCGAAGGTTCACCGAGTGGAACGACACTATGCTGCCGTTACGCTTCGCTCGCTCCAAAGCTTCTTTGCGTTTGATGGCCTTTTCTCTGCGCATCTGGTCCTTGTAGAACTCGGCGAAATTGTTGACAATAATGGGAATGGGCAGGGCAATAACTAACACACCGCATATACAACACACGCTGCCGACTAACTTGCCCATGACAGTGGTGGGGCAGATGTCACCATAGCCTACTGTGGTCATTGTGATGGCGGCCCACCAAAACGTCTCTGGAATGCTAAGGAACTTGGTATCCTTCTCGTCCTTTTCGGCGAAATAGGCGAGACTGGAGAAGAGTAGGACCCCTATGGCTAGAAACATCATGAGGAGCCCCAGCTCTTTATAGCTGCGCTGCAGTGTGTATCCCAATGATTGGAGTCCAGTAGAGTGCCTGGCTAACTTTAAAATCCTCAGAATCCGCATAATTCGGAAAATCTGAACCACTCGTCGAACGTTATGGAACTGTTCCGTGCTGTGGTTAGATTCTGCTAGTCCCAAGGAGACAAAATAAGGCATAATGGCGAGTAGGTCTATAAAATTGAGCGCCCCCTTCATAAATTTCCACTTGTTTGGCGCCGCCCAGAACCGGAGAACGTACTCTAGGGTAAACCAGCCAATGCACACCGCTTCGACGATGGCAAGCTTTGGATTGTCTACGATGCCGTGCTCATCACGACTTTGGAATGCCGGTATGGTGTTGAGAGTCAAGGCAATTGTGGAGAGAATGACGAAGAGGATGGATATTATGGCCACAACCTGGAAAGAGCACACACCACTTCTGCATGAGCCATGGCACCACACCTGATATCATGACGTGACGTCATGGCTGACGTCACACACTGATGTAATGACTTACAGAGCAAGTAGTGGTCACCTGGCTTTTTGCTCTTTTTTTTTCTCTGGACTTCGACTTTTCATTCATGAGGTATTCTGCACATAAATGGAAATTAGATGGGGTACCCATGACACATGACGGTATGGGAGGTTTTAAAGTTGGTGAACTCAATCCCAGACTAGGAGTGGGTGATAAAAGGGTGGCAAGACGCACATAGGGGTACAGCTATATACACAACTTACAAAACCACATCCCTTCCCCCAATTAAAGAAATCTACAAATGCACCCATTTTCGACAAAGTCAATGCTACCCGACTATAATGACTTTAGTTTAAACAGACGAATCTGTGCCATTTCTTACATGGAAACTATATAGAATATATTATGCATGTTAACTTGGAAAATGTTGTTTCAGTCAAATTAAGTACATAGTTTAGAATGAGTATTCTTTTAATACATATTAATCTAGGGAATTTGAAGCACACTGGTGTACCGTAATTGTGATTGATTTCGTAGAGAGGCCCAAATGATCACCAAAAACAGGCAACTAATTCGGAAAAGATGCACAGCATACAGGATTAGGTTTCTACGTTAAAGTAGCAAGACTGTTAGAGGAACAGGGAATGTTAACCAAAGCAAAGGGAACTTAATCTTAGTTCAAGTTGTCGTGTTGTTATCGCTAAAGCAGTTAGTAATAGGTTCCGGTGTGCTACACGTTTCTACATCCACTTTGGCTTCGGCATAATTTCCTCGCTGGGCAACACAGCACTGTCTTCTTTAACTTAGATTTGCCATCTGCTACTTGAGATAGCATTACTTCCGGTTTCCATCCTCCTACCAATCTGTATCCGTTCCATCAACCACAGGGCGTGATGCTCTACAGTAAGTTGTGGGTACATGTAGCATGATTTGGTGGAAATACATGGCATTGATCCGTTTGGTAAGCGTCCATTGATTATCAACACAGAGGTAATGGGGTACTTGACTGTAGGACCATCCCTGGTCATGACGCCCCCTGTCTGTGGGAGCTCGCTCTTCCATGTGGGGAGAGGCAATGGGAAGGTTGGTGCATGTGGTTTAATATATATAATAGCGAGGAGGTAGTGTGTCCATTCGGGGTTCACATGTGAAGGGGTTTGACATACACACGAACGACATTTCAACTTAAACCTAATCAGAGTTTTGTAAATACATTGGATGTACAGAGGAGCACACCGGGTCGACTCGTGCAAACCAGCAGCAGAAGAGAAGCCTTCTTATCTAAAAGATATACGGCCGGGTAGTATAGCAGGAGGCGTCTAAACAAGGCCCACAGCCCTGCCAGTGGTAGTCCACAGAACTTAGGATGCGCGTGTTGTACACACTAGAAAATGCGTTGTTGTTGCCCTACCGATTCCCATTCTAATGATAATCATATTTGTGCAGCCACTGAAGCCTATAATCAGTCCGGTTTCTTGGAGGGAGAGAGAAGAAAGTGTTAAAATCAACCGCGAAGGACTTTTAATATAATACACATAATAAAAGGTGAAACCATCACCAAGCTCAAATCGTAATGTATAAGTAGAATAATGTATTGAACGAATTATATTAAAATCACAAAGAGAAAGATGTTCTTAATTATAATCGATACTAAAGCTATCTATCAGAAGACAGATTTAGACAGATTTAATTGAGACGGAGTAAAACTGCAAGCGTTAGGGTTTAGAATAGTGCGATAGGCTAGGACTACACTAGAGGTACAACATAGAGGGTATCAGGGTGCTAATTAATTGGAAGTGGTGAATTTAGGTACAGCACAAAACAGGGATAGGAGAGGTGCATGCTCCGAGACCATATATGCCCCAACCCGTGGATAGTTTTCAATGCGGGTCATATATAGTTAAAAAGATGTAATAGTTCAATATTGTTTTCTTTTTCTAATATTGACCAAAACATCAGTTCTAAAACGCAGGCAGAGAAATATTAACTTCATATGTGTTAGATATATTTAAGCTGATATGCAGTGAACAGGTTTGATGGGATTATGCGATTATCGGAAAAAAACAAATTAACTTTTCTTCCGATTGGGTGGTATTGAATGGTTAATGTGGTTACAAATGTAATAAAGTATTTTACCTTGAAACACAATTACAAAATCTATTTCTACACAATTACTATGCTTTACATAATACATAGCTACATGTGTATAATGTGTATACGTTTACTAAATCTAAGCACAACTAACTATTTGCTCTAGGTACGCTTTAAGGGTCAATAGTAAAGATTAAATTTACTTAAGGTTAAAAAGATATATTCCTGAAGGGAATACAATCCTTTTAATATCATCTGTGCCAATATAATTGTTTAATGTTACTTAGCTATCATTGAGTCATGCTGAGAAATAAATTCTAAATCTTAGTATTTAGTTGGAGAATAAATGTGTTACCTCCCTGTCGCACCAGCATACAGCTCAACTTACCTAAAAGCAAAAGACAAAAGGGTATTGTAGAATTACACTCTGACTGTAGAATTACACTCTGATGATCTGCATATTAATGCATATTCCCTTGTGTACAAAATGTGATCTATAACTAGGTCAGGACAGCATACACTGCAAAGAAATATTTTGATTAGGCCGACAGTACCTGCTATTATATGCCAAGGGAAAGTCATCCCGCTGGAATGATTCATCTTTAGAATCAGCTGGAGACAGTCGATTGGATGCAAACGTTGCATCATGATAAATGTTGTAAGAGTCTAATATATTGCATGTATACGTTTTCCTTCCCAGGAAGTTAGTATTAGCCTGTTTCAGTGTAGAACACGGTGTCTGGAACGTGCAAATTATGTGTAACATGTATGTAACACCCTAACACAAATGAGAAGTGTACCATATTGTTTAGTAATGATGCACCGTTAGAAGTAAGCACTGTTCCTAAAGCTCGACAGGCGTAGCTCACACAAGTGCACGAACAAACATGTTGAGGTAGTCTTAATCAAATCTTAACAAGTCTTAATAATACTCATCAAATGAAGATGGTGCCACTATACATGCAGTCTTACTCTGGTTCGTTACTCATGTGCATGGGGCTCTGTCCCAACCCCGTTTTTCGTTTCTTTCCCCTTTTTTTAGTTCCTCAAGACTTTAAGATTAGACTTAATAAGATTTGATTAAGACTCACTCGAAACGTTTGACTGTGCAAGTCAGCTCATGTAGTCTTACATCACCACCGTAAAACCTCACGTATTAATAGGCCGCTGCCAGTACGCAAGTCATCTAGATTGCCAGTGTGGCTTATAGGATCAGAACAAAGTCAGGGTGCAGCTTATACAGGAGTTTTTAGATGTATACTACAGTACATGTACTAAAGTCGTCATAGCCAGACCCCCTGTGTAGCGTATAGGATATGCTCAAAGTCTATACACTGAAAACGTAGGCATATATGAAACTAATCACTGCTGATTAGTTAGGGTAATCATGCTGATTACTTAGGGTAAAGTCATCACGGTGATGACCAAAATCATCATCTCAATTACAATATTTGCCACTAGAGGGCCCCACTAGACAATGAGGGACTATACAGGACCTACTCCAGCTCATATATGAATTTATATCCATATTAACTCTAATTATAGGAACTTATAAAATCAAACATTTGAAGAATATTTTCACATTAGAAACTCAAGTAATTTACAAGTAAGTTTTCGGCAGAATTCTAAAGAGCAGACATGTGTGTATACATGGACACCATTTGTGTGCCTTAAACCACATTTACTAATGTAAGGATGGGCTGTTGTTTACTACCCTGTTGTCCAAGGTTCGGTCCGTATGGGCCCTGTGGACCTGCTGACCAGCCTTCAGCTGTGTTGGTTTTAAAACTATATCTTGTTTACTGTACACAATATGTCATATAGGCCTTGTTGGGCTTGCTATGAGAGCTTGAAATGCTCTCAATCAAGGTACGATGATAGGTGGAGGGGGTAATTATTGATAATTAGTGATTGATACCTTGTTGTACAAAGAAAAAAATTGAAATGATGAAATGAAATTAATCATAGATGATTTCATAAACATAATCACGGTGATTACATGGGGTCATCACATATGAGTACTATAGTGATTACTAAGTGATTACAGGTCATCACAATGATGACAAAAAGTAATCACTCTTGATTACTTTTTTCCCCATAGAGTTTTCAGTAGAGCTAATACGCGAGGTAGACTTATATACAATGTCTTACAGTATGAACTGTAAGTCATACTGCAACATCTTTTGTTGGTATAATGTAGCAATACATCGCCGGAGAGTTACCCAGAGTAAGTCCTCACACAGCCAAACATAATTATCTCATTTCAGAGGCGTAGGAAGTAAATCTTCATGGGGGGGTGGGGGGGGCGGGAGCCCACTCCAACCAAGTTTTAGCATCAGCTTTTATGCATGATGTATCATATACACACTTATATTGAAACTGTATAAAAAAAGAAGTATTTGAGCCCGTCTTATTTCTGATTGGGGGCCCAGGCCCCTCTGCCCCTACTTTTCCCTATGCAAGAGAGGCAAATATTGGAAGTTGTGTGTATTATATTGGAGGTCTTGACAATCTTCTTTTTTTTGGGGGGGGGGGGGGGGGGCAAGCATATCCAGCCCCCCCCCCCATCTCAGTGATTGGGGGGCCTGGGCCCCCCTGGCCCCCTTTTCCTACGCCACGCCCATTTCAAGAAAATAAGATTATTAAACTCGTCTGGCGAGTTTTAAGAAAATATATTTTCTTGTAACAAGTGGTTTGTCCGCCAGACGAGTTTAATTATCTTATTTTCTTGAAATGAAATGATTATTTGTGGCTGTACAAGTACTCACAGGCAGAGGTCTATCATGAAAAGGTTGATCATATGCATTAATTGTATCTTTATACCAATGCTCTTCTGATTCAGCAATGTTATCAGGCCAGAGCTATGCAATCGAGAACATATCATAAATGTAGCCATATCTAATATGTCATTGGTCTGATTCCCCATTGTTAAAGCTTCAGTAGCCGGATCATACCATTGCTTGTGTATACCTGATTTTAACAAAT